>OY812998.1:59333420-60007170 GCA_963681545.1 Germaria angustata | reverse complement strand
ATTGAAAATAGCCCTTCATTAAAAATGGAAACGGATAATGGATAAGTTTTAAACAACTGAAAATAATACCAGCCAAACAAAAAAATGTTTTACGTAGAACATTAAAAATGAAAAAGTAAAAATGCTAAAACACCTCCTCCTTTTTTGAAATCAGTTAAAATGCATACAACTATGTGGAAGACAAAAACGTTTTCCACAATCTAGATTAATAAAAACGGACAGTATTCATAAAGTTGAATCAACTTTGAAGAAAGTTTAATATACGGATTGTGTATGGAAAACCCCGGCTTTAAAGCCAATTTCTGTTTCAACAATAAACTAAAAGACCAACTAACTTTAATCGCAATAAACATATGTACGTATATTTATTCGTATGTGTATAAATGTATGTAGTATGTATGTATGTATGTATGTATGTACGTGCTGATAATTGTCACTATACCATCTTCCTTACTGGCGATGGTGGAGGGTGCAAAATCATATTTTAAGCTTTATTTTTCATTTATGTCTTCATTTGACTTTTTTTTGTTTGGCAGAAATGAGACCAACTGTTGAGCAAATTTTATGAGACAACTAATGGCGACAATAAAATTAACAGCCTTGTGAAGTGGCATTTAAATGACAAGAAAACAAACAGTAAATTTTTTATGTATTTTATACGTTTGTAAAATGGTAAGAATGTTATTTTAATATACACACATACACATTTTTTTATGTTAATAAACTATTTTTATGGTACATTTACATTATCCAATTAGAATAGTTGTCAGTGTCACAAGTATAATTAATCAAATAAATAACAAATACTATAATAAATAGTGGCATGTGGAGTGAGGCTTTCAAAAGTGTAGGACTTTCAAAAGCTTATTTGTTGCAATTATCAGTTTGACGAATGTTAAATATACGAAGTTATTTTTCAAACCCCAAATTGTCCTTCCTTTAATGTTAGGATAAATATATAAGTACTTAAACAAATATAAATTGTAAGGCCACTTCGGCATATTTACTCAAGCGCAAGTATTTGACCCAAAAAGCTGGCCAAAAAGGCAAAAATTAATTTGATGAAATCCTAAGAAGTAATTACGCAAATCGATAGAAAACAAAATTCTACATCATATCGTGCGTTTTAAAGATTGTAAGTTAATATATGTAGTTGTGGGACACTGTTCAAGTCAGGAAAGTGAAAAAAATTGCATGCGTTTTTATTGAATTTTTTTGACTTCAAGATATTTATATGATATTTTTTGTGGCTAAACGAATAGAGGTATTACATTGATTTTTTTTTTACCTGAAAGATTCCATCAGCAGCTATTTTTAGCATTTAAAAAGAAAAAATTATCTAAAATATTTATTTTAAAAATATTAATTATAAAAAAATTATACATACATATATGTATATAAATTCTTACCAAAAAAAAGGAAAGGTTTTTTGAAAGTGAGCTTAGCTGTTCTACAAATAATGTTATATACCACAATAAAATATGAGATCTCTAATTTAAGAAAAAAGAAAAAAGTTTGCGCATGTTTGCGCCATTATTTTTGGTGATTTTTTGAAAATTGTATCTTTTTTTCTATTTTTGCTCATAAGGCACTTTTTCTTATACTTTATTGTCGTCATAAACTTTTGTGTTTTTCGAATTATTGATGTGAAATATTATTTAAATCACTTTTAACAACTACCAATGTGATGGATTACCTGCCCTTAAAAAGGGAATTTTTTAAAATTCAGTTCTTAGTTCATAAATTCAAATTTACTAAATGTCTTATCAGGAATAATTATAAGCCAACCACACGCATACACGCCTATTAAACTGTTTTTGTATACCTGCGGTCTATATAAGACTTGATCGTCTCCAGGACACTTTAGCTATGTACTACATACCTAATTTAAAAGCGTTACAAATCAAAATTACATTTAAAAGCGGTATAAATATATAAAAAATGCAAGTATTTGACTAAGTAACGGGAAAATGCACTTTGAAAAATACACATACATATATGGCTTATTGCGAAGAATTCTTATTATGAGAGTTTTGCAACAAAGAGATAACATGGAAATGATGTTCTAAATAGGTTATTTTTGAGCAGTGGCCCTTTTTTAAGATGCAATACACAAAAAACACGAAAGATAAAAAGCCTTTTTCATCAGATACTATTAAATAACAAAAATAACACTAACCCAATAATGACCTGCCAATAATTTTTTTCTATCAAACTATCAAAAAAGTTAAACTTTTAAAACAAAACACACGCTTAATAATTTTGGCCAGCTTTTTGGGTCAAATACTCCTCAGTGCGACGCTCAGACTAAATTAGTAATATAATACCTACTAGTCAAATACAAGCCATCTAATGCGATTCTCAAATATGTAGTTCCTCACTTTATTTATCATAAAGAGTATCCAAAGCCTTTCCTTGAACCAAAGCTGTCGAGTTCCGATCATGATTAGGTTAGGTTAGGTTGATTGGAGGGGTGTGATAGCCCATGTCATACGACATACACTTAAGCCAGTGAAGGCTTGTTGTGCGCTCCCTTTATTCATCAAACACAAACTGCCAGAGTTCTGCGGCAGTATTCGAACCTGAGACCTTCGCACTATGAGTCTAGTACACTACTTGCTAGTCTACGAAGGTCCCATCATGATTAATAATCAATGAGATCATACATACTACAAAGGAATTGTAATGATTATATATTTCTCCGATAAATATTTCCTGTTTATTGATTGCGTACGATTACAAATAGTCCAAGAGTTATTGCGGTTGCTGAGAAATATTATGATATAATCGAAAAGAACAAAAAAAAATAGCTCGACTACTTTCATGATTATTTTTAAGGTTTTTTGCAATGAATGCCATTACCAGCTGCATGGGAAAACTATTTCTATAAAAATTTCAATCAGATTTTAGTTATTTGGTTTACTCTTCATCGCATTATTTGCACGAATTTTTCTTACCGAAATAAATAACTCAGTGAAACAAAAGGAAGTCATTTCGAAAATCCAATAATGGCTTTTGTCAACTTCCCAGGATGTCAAGTTGAGAAAGTTATGGTTAAAATATGAACCCTGAAACTCGAATTGATAATACTTTTTTTATATTACAAAATACTTATTTCTTTAAATCTACATGAAAACATTATTCTTTCCAATCACTAATTGATAAAATTTCTTTCACATAACGGAAAAAAGGGGAAACTGACAAATTTGAATATCTTCTATATTTGAAGTATATTTGCAGACGTAAATAAAAAATCCTAGTTTAATATAAAACTATTTTCTTTGCAAAAGCCAACATAAAAATTTTGTTTTCCCACCCATTATGAAGACAGCTTCCGAATCGGTGAATAAGAACCAAGACAGATTGCATACTGAAATGACGAGCCTATATTAAAATCACTGGGAATGATCCAAATGTTCAGTACTTCCAGACCCTAGTCTCAGCATATTCATTACATTTTTTAAAGCTCATTTTTTACGAGAAAATTATTTGAGAATCCCTTCATTGCCGATTATTTTCTGCTGAACTTGGCATTATTTTATTGTTAATCTCTTTATATTGTTTATCAACCCTATCTCTATCTTTTTGAATACTTCTTAATTTCTTCTATACGCGAAAAAAGCATGAGGTGTTGTTTTTATTATCATTATCAAGGGAATGAGAAACACACTTTAGGAACCTACTCTTAATAATTTAAAAATTATATATATGCTAAATAATTAATTTCAATTGAAATGTGTGAATTGTTTCTACACTACAATCTTACACTCATTAAAAAATTTCGGAGGCGCAAAACAAATTTCATAATTTGTATTGGCTGACATTTTTGCAGATAATTCGTTGCCAACAAGCCATGGAGAAATAAATAAATCAAGATCGTAAAATTGTAAGAACCATTACTTTTCGTTTTCCTCGTTGTAATGTTCCATGTGCTTGAAAAATTAATCGTTTGGCTAAGGGCCTCCTGCAAACTGATGTCGCAAGAATTACACAACTTCGTATTGGTCGTTCAGCCCAGAACATCGCTACTGTTGCCAATGATCTCAAAAAGAATCCACAAACTTTAACAAGATGACAATGCACACAACCAATTAGGAATCAACAGACGTTCGTTGAAATAAATTTTGGTGAAAGATTTGAAAATGTTCCCCTACAAATTGCAAAATGTTCACGAATTACAGTGTCCTGACCGTCGGATGGTGACTTCGTATCAAAAATCATAATAAGCAATGAAGCCCATTTCCATTTGATCTGGCTGTCCAGGTTACCAAGCCAAAGCTAAGGTTGAAAAAAATCGAGAATTTGGCGCAAGATATTTTGTGAGCAGCAATTCAAAATGCCGTAAAACGATATATGATGCCGGCAACAGTCTCTATGTGTTGTTGCAAATAATATATAAATAATAAAAAAAAACAATATCAATCATAAAAGTGTTGATTCTTTTTGATCATATTACTGTGATCCGCGATCAATAGCGATTATTTTTTGATTATAGTAGTTAATTATGCGAAACTAAAAAATAATTGTAATTTAGTCAATTAATTTTCAGCCTTAAAACACAAATAATCTGATTATTAATCATTACGATCACACTAGTCAATACGTAATAGATATGCCTTTAACCCCAGAGCGTTATGGAACGAATTGAACTGGAACTAATGCAGGTCAGTGTCTGTGTTCTGTATCTTGGGAACAGTTTTCACATCAAAAAAAAGTTGAAATTTATGTTACTCTATTTTTTGTAAGGTAATTCTAATATTATCGAGATCAAACTAATTAAAAATATCTAAAAACTTTATAAAAAACTCGATAACAGTGTCGATAATTTTCTCATCTCTCTGATTTCAGAGTGAGCGCTATAAGCAAAGCGAAACTAGAAGCGATTGTACTGCGTGCTTTGCCAATTCTATAAGATGTCAGAGTGAACGCTCTGCTGACCAAAGCAATTTCTTTCATTTTCATAATAATTTTCAGCGTTTTGTCTTGTGATGCACCCAGACGAGGAGTTTTTATGACAATTAATATTTATTTTCAATGCATTTTTTAAAAGTTTCTACAATTTGTGCAATGAACTTGGGAAATATCCTGAAAAAATTTTATTAATTTTCCACTATCGATTTCCATTTAAATTTTTTATTTCAGATATAAAATTTCAACAAATGCAAACTCAAGGAAAACGAATGCCAAATGCATACACACAAAAAAGTCCTTAAAACACCATAAAAAATAATCAAACAGAAAATGGGAAGCTACAACGGACTACAAACCACATCTTTTGCGCGAAAACATTAGAAAAACACAAGCAGAGGTTTGTAGCGTATTATGTCTTCGTTTGTATTGGGCACTCTGACATCAGCCGTAGTTATAGAGGAAAGGCACAGGACTATGAAGCCGCTAATAAGCTAAACGAGCCACCTTAAATCTGTGGCCACTACTCACATTCAAAGATATACTCGCATACGTGTATGTAGATGCAAGTGTGGGAACAACACTATTAATTTATATTTATAGACTAGACCACTACATAACACACAGTTGCTACTAAATGCATGAACTCCTATTGATAGTAGTTGTATTCTGTTGTTACGGCTGCATGGCTTGTGAATTTCTATAATTTATTCGATCTAAGATAATTTGGGCTTGCTGTCCGAAATGTCTCATAAAAATTGCACTTTAATTACTCCATCGACAGTATCAATTTGGTAAAATCTTTTATTAGAGATGAATTGCAAAATAAATTCATGAAATCATGTTTTTAGCCATTTATTTATTTGGTTTTTATTATTTGCAGAGAAAATTATTGGCAATCATTGGCATAAATATTCATTAGTTTTTTATATATTTCTTTCTAACATTTTATTTTAAAATGTTTAATCATTTTAATTTCTTAGTTCAGAATCGCGGTTGGTTTATTGAAATTATTTGAAATAATACAGATTATAAAATATGTAAATCTGTAATACAGATATAATTAATAAATATTGATCTTTGAATGTTAATGGCAGGATTTACGTACTTAATTGCGACTTGTAAGAGAAAACAGAAAAACTTTTATGATTATGATCTGAAAAGCTATTTAATAATTATTGCAGGTTATTAACTACTTAATGGGAATTTCTAACAGAAAATAGAAACAAAAAATATTATGGCTTTAAAATCTTAAAATCCTTTCAAAATACAGTTTAGACAGTGGAGACTAGACGAAACCAAAACTGACCATAAAATTTGGCTCGAAATGCCGATATTTGACCTGATCCAAATTCTACAGAAAATTTTCTAGCATCGACTGATAATAAGAATTTAAAATAAAATAAAATAGAATTTAAAATAAAATAAAATTTTTTTAAACTAAGCCACGTACTTAATTTAAGTAAAATATAGTGTAAAAATTTCTATATTAAAAAGTGAACAAATTAGCATAATATAAGTGGAACTTTCCTAAAACTAGCAGCATACCTAAACTATTAAAAAAAGTTTATTGGTTCTAGTCCCTGGAAGAATTAGTTTATATATAATAATTATAAAATTCATTATTTCAGATATTCTCCAAAATAACTATTTAACAATTTATGGTTTGTTATTTTCTTAGCTAAGTATATGCCTGCATTTCATTGGCACTAACCAAATCATCAGCACTCTTCAGTCAAATCACAAGTAGAAAAATACGATTGAATTCTTTCGGATTCTCATATAGAGTTTGTAGATTTTTTTTAAGTATATGGGTTTAAGTGCTTTTCAAACATTATTGGACTGAAGTAATGCAGGCATGTAATCACTTAAGCCAACAACAAACAGTATATACATATATAAATGAAATAATTGAATTTTTCACTCTTTATATCAATTCAGGATTTGGAATATTAATATTAGAAAAATAAATGCACTTAGAAAAATTAAAGAAAATTTTCTTCATTCGGGTATAGTTAAAAAAAGTTTTTAAATTTCAAACATTTTTTACACTTGAAAATTTTCATCAACAAAAATGCACAAATAAATGGAACATTTAAAAAATTCCAAGAATTAAAAAAATTTTCTAAGAAATAACGATTTTTATATATTAATATCTCATGAATTTTGTTTTAGCAGATGAGAAAATTTTTACAGTGCCCATTGAAAATGATATTCGAAGCAACCCACATATATTTCAAAATTTTTTGGACTGATCATTAGAATTCATGGTCTGTAAATATTCATAGAATTCTTTAAAAACTTTATTTGTAAATCAGCGTCAAAAATTTAGAAAGGACAATATTTAATCATTCCATATATCACGAAGACTCCGTTTAGCAAATCTGCTAGAATAACTTATTTCAATGTTTTGAAGTAGTTGTTGCTCTCAAATAAAATTTAAGAAAAATGTTTCCAAAATTGTGTTCAAGATACTTGTCGCAGGGCCGCAATGCCGTTTTCAAATATTAAGGCTGTGAAAAAAATTATCCAATACTAATAGAAAATACAATTTTAGTAAAATTTTTATTAGATTCCCCAAATAATTATGGTGGTTGTTCACTTTTTTAGTTATTGAAATTTTTTGAATTGCAGCTTGTACTCAAACTCAGAAAATGTTCCTAAATTTTAGTTCATGAATTTTCTTAAGTGCATCAATATTTTTTGTAGAAGGAGCGCAATACCACGATATGAGAATATTTACAACGATATATTTTATAACATGGGAGAAATTTAACCAGCAACCTTGTATTTAATAATCTAATACTCTAACTAACGAATTGTCTATCAAGATATTCTGATTAACAATGAAATTTTTTTTATGTAAAATATTCAAGAATTACCAGTTTAAAGTTAAATTTGATTACTAGAGTTAAAACTTTACGGTTTCGTTTTTAGTTTAAAGTCTGTAAGAAATTCTCTTAAGATCCAGTGAGACCTCTTAGTATTTTTTTTAATTCTCCAAAACTTTAACAAAAATTAAGGAGATTAAAATTAGTTGTTAGATTTTAATAAAGCTTTCTTAGTTTTATGGGAATTTCGCCATCCCATTTGTTATGAAAAAATATAATTCAAAAACGAAAATAAAAAACTCAGCTTCAATTGCAATAGGATGTGCAAAAATTAAAATTTTTAATAAAATTTTATGGCTAAAAGTTCGAAAAAGGGGTATAAAGTTCTTTCTAATCAAAAAAAAAAAAAAAAAAAAAATTAAACGATTATTAAAATTGCAAATGTACTATACATAAGTATATGTATTTACTTACTCAAATTTGACAAAAACTTGATATAAAAACCGCAGCAAAGAGTAAGAGGCCACTTTTACAAAAAAAGCAAAATTAGAAATAGTTTAAATTAACAAAGTTTCCAGAAACTTTTAAATAAGAATAAATAAAATCGATTATAACACGTTATGCATAAGGATACGTGCATAGAAAATTAAAAAATATTCCAAAAGTGGTGTAAATGCACGCATTATTCTACATGAGAGTATCAAAATAAAGTATAAAGTATTATATACAGTCGAAATCGGATATACGAAAACCGTTTCAAAGATGAAATTCTTAACTATTGTTACTGATTAATTTCAAATTACTTTACTTCGCTTCAGAGAAAATAAGCTGGTTTTTGAAAAACTGCTTCAACGAAACAAATTTTGTAAAAGTGCAAGATTATACGAAACAAACATGACTTAGAAGATAAAATTATTTATTTAACGCTGACGAAACATCATGCAGTATCTTCTCATTTTAATTGTATTACATGCAACAGATAATATCACAGTTTACCGAATAGATTTAAATTTTAAATCGGAATGATTTAATTTACGTTCAGTATGCCAGACATGTGATAGAAGCCGATCGATTTGTAATCAATCGGTTTCAATTAGTGTGTTGAATTTTGATAGATTTTGAAAATATATTTCATCTAATTTCTAATTATTATCAATACATACCAGTTATTAAAATGACAACGTTTTCTTATTTCAATCTTCTGCATACTATTTTGAAAGAAAATATTTTGAAATTGAATGAAAGAATCTCAAAACCGATCGAAACTCATCATATCACACAACTACAAACCGATCGTTTTGAAATCGGTCAGATTGCATCACATACTTACATAGTTGTAAGTATATCATATTTTCTATTTCCAGTTCAAAGAATATTTTTTTTAAACTGCCAATTTCGTGTACACGAAACGGTTGTCTCTTATCCGTAGTTCGTTCAAACGAAAGTCTTACTTCAATGAAAAACAAATGCTGAAATTTTCCATTTTCGTTTATCCGGATTCGACTGTGCACACTGTGTTTATCCTTCAATCATATTTACATGCTCCTCCATTTGAAACAAAAAACATTAGAATTTTTCAAGAAGAATTCAATATAACAAAACTCACCTGTAGTTACATATGTACATGGCCTTCAGGCGATATCAGCGAAATGTGTTTCCTTGATAAAGTAAATCAATAGTTCATGGTATTTTACACATAAAAATTTTTTATATTTTTCTAAAAATTTGGTATTTTAAAGTGAAATAAATTAATTGTTCTATAGTGACACAGACTTATAAAGAAAGAGTACTCAGTCCTATCAGTAAGTTGAATTTTTTAATTCGAACAATAATTTGTTTTTTTATTAATTAATCAACAAAATATTACACTTTTTTGGATACGAAAAGGCCTTAATAAATCATTAATTATTTTTAACATTGATTAATGTCTCAAATTTTTTGAGACATTAATCTTCTCTTTTGAAACTAAACTTCTAAATTATTAACAAATTCATTAATTCCTTCACTTCATATTAATCGTGCAAACATACATACATATGTATGTACATAAATATGTGCGCGCGTACACACATACTTATGTACATAAATTCACACATACCCATACAAATGTGTATCCGAAGAAAATTGGTAAAAACATTAACCTGCATAAACACTTCTTTCAAAGAAACACATTCCAACAACAAAAGTAAGTATATGATCGCCTTGAAAAAAATTAAAGCCTCTCCACAAATTCACATACAAACACATTCAACAAAATACTTTTCAATTTACAATTAGGAAAATTAACACTTTCTAAATTTATTAATTTCATAATAAATAATTTCAATTTTATAATAAAGAATAGTAAAAACCGCGACACCTGTTGCAAGAGAAATACAAAATAGAATGCATTGACAAATATTTTGAATGAGATGATTAAGCTGCTGGTTTAAGGGTGGGGTAAAAAGTTGAAGTAAAATATCAAAAATTTCCCCTCTGATTTCTCTCAGTAATATTAAGAAGAGCTTCCCGGAGGGAAATTCGCTTTTTTTCTTGGAAACATTTGAAATTTGGAATTTCGCTTTTTTCTTGGAAATACTTACATGTTAATGTACTTATGTATGTATGTGTTATTTGGAATTTAAAGAAAAATACAAAAGAGAAGTAGAAATTAAAAACAATTAGGTAAATAAAGAGATAAATTAAATGAGGGGAAAGTATGGAATAGAGGGAAAAATTGCAATTTTAGGTTTCCATGATCTTTCCCAACATCCCTATAAGTCCCCTTTCACACACATCAGGTTTTCTTGATCAAGTTTTTATTCAGCTGTGAGAATGATAGAGAACGTATGTACTACCTTCTCTATCTTTCTCACAGCTGAATTGAAACTTGATCAAGAAAACCTGATGTGTGTGAAAGGGGACTAAATGTTGCCAATCAAGATATTTTTTCTTCAAATCTAGCCATTAAAGAGATTTCAGCGGATATATGAATGTTTACTCATGTATTTATATATGTAATTAAATCTTATGATTACAACTACTAATTACATAAATATATTATAGCCTGGCTTTAAATTACATAGCAACAAGGACCTTAATTCGTTTGTAGTAATTTTTGGTATACAAATTGACCACTTAATCGAGAAAAAATATTTTTAATATAATATATGTACATAAATGTAACAACTTTTGTGAATTTCAAGCTAGATAACAATTTATATTTTATGTACATGTCCTTGGTCATATATTTTCTCCTTCTTAAATCTAGCATTAATTTCGCGATAAAAGACAAAAAGATCATTCGAATGCATACTAAACGAAAACATGAAGAATGCAAATCGTAATAGAAAAAAATACAATTTCCCTTTATTTAGATACAACTGAAGAAAAACTTTTATGCACAACTTTACTAAATAGATTATCAGAACTTCTACTACAAATTGGGTAGTATTTTCAATATCAAGATGTGTAAGACCGAAACAGTTTGATATTTAAAAATTGAAATAGCATAATCAATCATTGTCTTATTTTAACACGAAAGGCTAATGCGCTGTATATTAATATACAAGGGAATTGAAGGGCTTGTTGGAATCATTAATAATACGAAGTTAACTAGGATAGCATTCATAATTAGAAATAACAAAACTATGAATATTTAACTAAACATTTACATAGGTGAGCCATTGACACTAAGAAACTTCGCTGGAGAAGGATATAGCTCTCTAACGGAAAACGAGTTGGGTATTAGATGTTCCATATTTAGGGAAAATATTCTTGAAGTGGGAACTACATACATATATTAATTCTCAAAGTTTAATGATAAGTATTGTATTCTATTTATATTCGATTCTATTTTATTAATTGAATTATATAATCAGTTTAAATAACAAAAATGTGACATATCGAAACATAAATTGTATTCTATGCAAAAGCTTTTTAAATCTATCTTAAGCAAACTTCCAGTATATGTATGTATGTATATGTAAGTATGAACATTTTTTAAGTAGTATGTATATATACATGCATATATTTGTACTACATTACTTTTTTTTAATTGGGTTTCATATTACCCAAGTGTAAAAAGGCAGATACCAACGATTGAAATATTTTTGTCGTCGAAAACCTTAAAAAGCACTAAATCCAGTGCAAAAATCACTAAATTGTCATCGTTGATTGCCAACATTTTTTATATTTGAATGTTGTTGCTGAAATTCCTAAAGGAAAAAATCAAATATTCTCTTCGTGAGGGAAAAAAACTATTAAAAAATAGGAGTCAAAAGATTTTTTGGATACCGTTACATGGGAGAGAAGTGATGAGAAAAGAACAAAATACTTTTCCATGCTCTCAAAGTTGGTGAAGAGCATAAAAGAAGATAATATGTTTGTATGTATGAATATCAGCATATATACATATGTACATACTTACATACATAGATGTACACAAAAATACTTTTCATATAAGTACTTATGTAAGTATGTTTAGATCGAAACGACTAACGTTTAACGAACGTCGTTAATTTTCGGCTATTGTTCTTGGAATTGAACAGATAAAACTTAAGAAATCGTATTAAATTGCAGGTGGTTTTTTCTGTTGCCACCCACCCCAGTAACGCCATCTTGTAAGCCTCTTTTTTGTCGATAATATGCAAATGCACACATACATAAGTACATACTTACATAAATACATAAGTATGTATTTACACGCAAATGCCGCCACAGATTTTTTGGAGGGAATTTTTTTGATGAATTTAATTATTATTGATTTCTTTTTGACACTTTCCTCTGATAAAATTTTCGTATAATCGCATGCACATAAGTACATACATAAGTATGTACATATGTACGAATTTAGGCATACATAAGTATGTATGTATGTATGTACATACATACATATGTATGTACATATGTATGTAAATATAATAATATAAACAAATAATAATATAGACAATAATACTTCCATATTGGAGATCGCACCCCACATAAAGAAATACATACATAAATACTTATGTACATACATATGTAAGTATATATCGAGCCTATGCTGCAATAACGCAATAATTCAAAAAATGTTGTTTTGCAGAAATTGAGTTTAAAGTTTTGAATTTACACACAGCTTAATGGTGAAAGAAAATTTGGTTCTTTTGTCAAGAGCTGAGTATACGAAATATTTTTATGAAACTTACAGAATATAAAAAACGGCAAGGCTAATAATTTCGCAATACATAAAACCTTAAAAAATTCAAATTTTGAGTTACTACGGTATTGCACCAAAGGCTCGATATGTACATACATACATATGTATGTATGTATGTATGTATAAAAATGTAAGTACTTAAGTATATCTATACCGAATTGTAGATAGGAAAAAAATTATTGGCGAATATACATAAGTATGTACTTATGTACTTATAAATATTTCTTCAATTTTAATTACTTTTCTAGAATCTAAAATCTAAACAATTTTGTGTTTCAATATTGGATCTCTTTATTTCTCCACGTCAAGGAAAACAAATTTTTATTATCTGCGTTCCTCTGCGAACAAACACTTTTAGAAAAACGAAAAACTCATCAAAACGTTGCATTACGTCTATTAATACTCTTGTCCTGATTAAGAAATACACACAATTTTAATAAAAACTAGATAAACTATGACAAGGACAAAACTTGTTTATATCGCGATATAAATAAATGGGAAAATGTAAAAAAGTTTTGAAAAAATGTCTGAAACATTACGTTCATATGTTTTTCAGAAAGACAAATAGTCAGAATCTCTTGACTTTTAAAATGCATTGAAAATTTTTTAAAAGAATAAAATATAAGAAAACACCACCACCTCTGCACACATTAATAGTATATACATATGTATGTATGTATGTAAGTATGTACATACATACATATGTATGTATGTATGTAAGTATATATTTTTAAGACGATATTAGCGGAATGTGTTAAATATTAAAATATTTCAATTAATGGTAAAAGTTTGGACAGTTGTCCAATTGTAATAGTTCATTAATGGGATTTAAAAATACAAAAACAAAAAATATTTTAACTAAACATGTCTACATACATATGTATGTATGTATGTAGATGTGTGTTAAGTATGGCAATGTGCATAAGTATGTAAGTATGTATGTGCATGTGTACATATATGTATGTAAATATGTACATATATGTAAATGTATGTATGTAAATATGTATGTACATATATGTAACTACATACATACATACACTTACATATGTATGTACTATATAAGCAATAATCAATCTATTACTATACATAAGTACATTTAACCAAAGTAACTCGTACGCCATAATTCTATTTTATTTAGACATAAGATTTTATATTAGAAAATTTTGAAAAGGTTATCTTCGCATTTATGTACGTACATACGTATGTATGTACATTTGTATGTATGTATGTATGTATGTACATATGTATGTTTGTCTAAACTTTTATACGTATTAATGGAATCTTTCTATCCATATCCAAATTATTTCATTAAAATTATTTTTCTACATAAATATTTATATACATAAGTATGTACATACATACATATGTAGTCTATTATAAACACACTCAATAAAATGCACATGTACTTACATATGTATGCATGTATAGTGAAAAATCCAGTAATACCATATGTATGTATGTATACGAGTATGTAAGTATGTATGTAAATATGTACATATAAACAAACATACAACATACTACCTTTGTCTAATTATGTACATACTACATACACACTTACATACTTATGTATGTACATAACTATGTAGGTATATACATAAGTATATCTAAAAAAAATTACCTAAAACATTAGGTGCCATTTAATCAATAGCAGCCAAAAATTGATACTTCTTTCAAAGAAACACATTCCAATAAAAAAAAAGTTATTTCATCGCCTGCAAGGATTACAGCCACTTCACAAAATCACATACATACAACACTTTTACTTAAATACTTTTCAATTTACAATTAAAAAAAATTAGCACTTTTTTTAAATTTATTGACTTTATAACAATTTTAAAAAACCGCGGCACCTGTTGCAAGGGCAATACCAAATAGACTGAATTGACGAAAATTTGGAAGGAGATGATTAAGCTGCTGGTTTGAGGGTGGGGTAAAAATTTTAAGTTCAGTATTCAAGTTTCCCCTCTGATTTCCCGCAACAATTCCAAGGCGAGCTTCCCGGAGGGAATTTCGCTTTTTTCTGGAGAACTTCGCTTTTTTCTTTCTAGGAATAATTTTTATTAAGAATTTTCCTTTATTCCCTGGGATTAGTTCCTGTTTGGAATTTTAAGAAAAAAATGGAGAAGAAAGGTAGCAATTATTTATAAGGAATTAGTCTGATAGTTTGTTAGAGTTTAATCAAACAGTGGAAACTAACAAATAGAGGGGAAGTTGAGTTTGGTTTCCCTGCTCTTTTTCAACATCAGTATAAATGTTGCCATTTAAGCTGTTTTTGCCTCAAATCTAGTGATCAAAACTAGCATATTAAACATAAAGAGTGTAAATTGTAATGGAAAAAATACTTAATTCGTTTATTCACGTAAAAATAAAAAAATCTTTTATATGTCAAATTTGACTAACAAGAAATTACCAAAAATTCCACTTAGACCAGTATTTTCAATATCACACCTGGTGAAATCAAAACAACATATTTTAAAATGAAAAGTTCTTAATACATCTTTGTTTTGTTAGTAATACGAATATTTAATATATCAGTATGGAAACCAATCGTAGTATTGTTGAAATAAATAGTTAATTAAATTCGTATTAACAAGTTAATATGAAGATAACTTGGATATCGTGCGTAAAATTAAAGAATTAAAGAAATGCGAAAACAATATTATCCTGAACTATTAAACGATACAAAAAAGTTTTTCAATTCATGAATGGAAGTTAAGTCAAATATCAAAATTTCCATAAGAGAAAATATTTCTTAAAATTGAATCTACATAAGCTTTAGGTGTTGCCTGGCATAACCTTACTCAGACAAACTTATCGACATATGTATGTTGGTGATGTGAAATATTCGCAGCACTTCTATTCCTATTCTATTCTATTTGTACATTATTTTCATCCCTTTCTTAAAGTTATTCTTTTATTGAAGGTGCCACACTGAAATTCAGCCACATATTAAATACATACATAAATACTTGATTGTGCTTATTGTACATAACTGACCACGAATGCTAATCCTGAATTTTCATTCTGATTTCTACTATGCTTTCATTCGTAATTTTATACAATTTCAGCTAAGTCTCGGTTTAAAAGTAAACGTTCTGTCATGGCCATTTACTAAGAATTTATAGCTTTCAACAGACTTTTAATATATGTCAGATACAAGCTTTACCCATTATCGACCTCTAATAAAATTAACAGTTCAATCGAAAAGAAAACTATTAATTTGCAAAATAATGGCAAAATATGATTTTGAATTTTCTTTTTTTACAAACGTTTTTATTGATCGAATTAGAAAATTCATTTTTAATAAGAAAAATGTGAATGAAATATTAATTGTATTCTGTGCAGTATATATATGCAATATATATATATATATATATATATATATATATATATATATATATATATATATATATATATATATATATACGTAAGTACATATATATGTATATATGTACACTTATATGCACTATGTACATTAATATGTACTGTGGACATAAGTACATATGTATGTATGTATATAATATATTACTTTCATAAAAATGTTGCCTCTAATTCGAATTTCATGTTACCCAAGTGTAAAAAGGCAGATTCAAACATTTTTGTCCTCGAAAACTTTAAAAAGCACAAAATCCAGTGTAAAAATCACTAAATTATCATAGTTAATTGCCAACATTTTTTTAATTTGAATATTGTTGCTGGAATTCCTATAAGAAAAAAAACTAATATTCTCATCGTAAGGGAAAAACCATAAAAAATAGGAGTCAAAATTTTTTTGGAATTTTTTCAAACACCGTTAGATGAGGAGAGGTGACAGAAAAGAACAAAGTACTTTTCCATGCTCTCAAAGTTGGTGAAGAGCATAAAAGAAGATAATATGTATATATTTATGTATGTATGTATGTAAGTATATCAACATATGTATATAAAATTTATATATTTATATTATATATGTACATACATACATACATATATAATTTATATATATATGTATATATATATATAATTTATATATTTATATTATAAATACTTACATACATACTATATGAGGAACACGGAAAAACTTCTCATATGTACATAAGTATGTATGTATGTACATACATGTATGTATGTATGTATATTAGATCGAAACGACTAACGTTTAACGAACGTGGTTAATTTTCGGCTATTGTTCTTGGAATTGAACAGATGAAACTTAAGAAATCTTATTAAATTGCAGGTGGTTTTTTCTGTTGCCACCCACCCCAGTAACGCCATCTTGTACATAAGTATGTATGTACATACATAAGCATATTTTTTAATTTTTTTAACATTTGTTTTCTAGAATGTATGTATGTACATATGTACATATGTATGTATACATAATCTAAAATTTTTTTGTTTGAATATTCTCAATTTCAAGGAAAACGAAATTTTTTTTATCTTCTCGGTTCCATGTAGAAAAACTAAATTTAAAAATTTTCAAAACGTAGCACTGCGGCTAATAATGCTCTTAGAGATTGTTTATGTTTAAGCTGGCATTTAATTTCGTTGAAAGCCTTTTGAAAGTTTTTAAAATATCGTATTTTAAACTCCAAAAAAAGTTTAAAGGACGTACACTATATTTTACAGGAAAAGTGCTCTTATTAAGTGCCTTCGCACTAAGTGGTGTGGTGGCTGCAAAATTGATTTTGCTTTGAATTTGTAATTCGTAGTCGCAGTCGATTGCGATGAAAAAGTGAAGATCAAATATAATGTTACCCATGCATTTTCCGTGTTAAGGGTACGATATTCTGAATGCTTTAATGCGAAACTTTTATTAAATAACTACATATGTACATAAATAAGGCCGTTTAATATTTTACTGTTTTGCAAATTAGATGTATTTTATACACGAACGAAACTTTTTTGTACTATAAATCGAAATTATACATTATATACTACGTTTATACGCACGTCTCATTTGCAAATAAAAAAGAAGAATGTTGCCGTATAACTTTTTTATTGTAACTTATTAACTCACTTAAACAAGTCTTGAATAACGCCACTATTTGCAAATAAAAAGTAAGACGTTGCCACTTCATGAACGTTTTTTGTGTTTTACTTACCAAACAATCATATTTTCGTCACATGGCATCACTAATAATAACACAAGTTCTGTATGCGATTTCCCGTATAAACAGTGAATTAGTTATTTGCAAATAGTTCTATTTGCAAATAAGACGTGCGTATAAACGTAGTAATATTTATCTATTTTTATGTCAAAGCTTTTTTACATATAATTTTTTAATAGAATATCCATGCGATCAATTATTTCAGATGTTATTGCTTGATCTTAGTGAATTAAATACACGAATAATTATACTATACGAAATTTGCTTTCTACTACAATACAACTTAATTTTTATTTATCTAAATTTCGATGGTTAGATTAAGAAATAACGGAATTAAATTTAGCGACGTAAGATTTTTATTAGGCAAAATAGATTTCTTAAACTTCGCACGAAGTATTACATACATACATACATATGTACATACTTATACATACATATGTACTTATGTATGTTTTTATAGCATTCGAAATTATAGGTACATAATTAATTCAAACCATTTACATCCTTATAATTTGCATAAGTATGTTAAACATTTGTTTTTCGCACATACATATGTATGTATGTACATACATTTGTATATGTAGAAAAGTGATTTAACATTAAATTATTTGGCAAAAACAAAATGCCTGTTACTGTAGGTTCTTGTACTATGTACCCTAACATGAGAAATGTAATCTGATTATTTTTCTTCTAGAAACGTTTAATAATTTTCTTACATATGTACATACGTACATACATACATATACTATGTAAGTATGTAAGTATGTATTTGGTGATATTTAATATCAAACAAGTATTTTCCAATTAATTTTTTATACATGTAGGTATGTAATTATATAGTAAATAATATATTTTTATTTATGTATACATACGTATGTATGTATGTAGGTTTAGATGCATATAGTATATGCAGTATTTTATTTGCTTTGATTTCTAAATAAAGTTTAAATAAAACAGATAGCGTTTTATGTAGAAATTCTTTTCAGCATGAAATTTTTTTTTAAATGATACGACAACACTGATAACGAACTCTAAAGAAGCTGTATAAGTATGTAAGTACGTACAAAGGAAGAACAAAACGTACAGTGAAGTTCGTTTATAACTTACACCTGCAAAAGAGAATATTTAAAACGAACTTTTTCGGTCTCCAAAGTTTTGTACAAATATTTCGCAAACACTATTGTAGTTTTAAATAAAATCGATTAGATTAAACTGTAGCTTATAACAAACAATTTTAAGCGACGATCTCAAAAAATTTTTGTAAAAGCTTACGCTTATAACCAAGAGCAAAAACTTCCTAAGAGGTTTGTTAATTTACTAAAAGGTCAATATAAGTATTTACATACTTATGTACATACATATGTACATATGTATGTAAGTATTTAGTTACTACCATTTGACAAACCTACAAAATATAGAATAGAAATATCTACATATAATAATCCATTTCAATGTTCCTTAATTTTATAAGTACATACATATGTACATACATACATATTATGTACAAAAGCATATTGGGAGAAAAGTTATTAACCAGCCTTAAATAAATTAATTACATGTTATAACCGTACATCACTGTTAATATTGTGCAAGCAAGAACAATCAAGTCAAATAGAGTGAAAAATAATACAATTGCCCAACATGCATACATACCAGCAAAATAACTCTTCACTATATTCATATGCATATTGCTACAGGTGTATGTGTTTGCGAGGGAATGAGTGGGTATTTTTTTACTTGTGCAAAAGAAGAAAATAAGAATATAGAGAATGAGAAAAGTTCTTGAGCAGTGTAGCCAGATCCTAATACATATATAACTTTTGTTTTATATTGAACTTAAACTCTTTATATTAACACACATAGAAGCACAACTGGAGCAAAATATTTAAGATTATATTTCCATGTTTTTCATAGTTAAAAAAACGCCCATGTCGATATATACTCGTATACTATATCGAAAATGTGTTTTTGTTCTTGTTTCATACCATATATAAAGATCTTTGGTATTTTAGCGATTACCAACCACTCTTGTATTGTACCATATCCCGACAGAGTATTCTTTAGCTATTTGCATTTAAAATCAGACAGGAAAATCTTCAGCTAAGATTTGACTTGTTAATTTCACTTAAGTGAACTCAGAACTTTTTTTTTCGCTAAAGTGGATTTTATTTTAAGGCTCTGAGAAACTAATCAAAAATAATATTGAATAACTTTTTTTGAATTGAACGATTTCTTAATTTAAACGGCGTTCTTTTATCCGAATTCTGCGATTTTTGATGATGTTCACCGAGAAAACTCGCGTACAAATTTATATTAATTATCAGATCTCTTAAGGCTGCATCCAAGATATAAGCAATTTACGATTTCATATTTCAAAATTCATTCTCAGTTTGCATTTTGGCGATTTTTTTATCAGGAATTATATGCTTTTCCTGACACGGTCTGGCAGCAATGCTCTATGCATATGCAACGCATGTACCAACAAACATCTAGCAGACAAAATTTTTTTTGTGGAAAATATAAGGAAAAGTCAATAGACCATTAAGCGAGTTTAATTCTTGATTATTACCAATCAATACATAATATTATAATCCATTGCAATTTAAGAAATTGTTTAACTAAGCATTGATATTGATTTTTAATAATTACATATGTATGTATATATGTATGTACATATATGTATATTACTGGTTAAAGATTTGAATAAGTGGATTTCTTTTGAACTTAGCATGTTATGTAAGTATACAGGCCAATTCTGTTTTAAACTATTTTCCATTATATGTAGATTTAATATCCCAATAAATTAATTTTCTTTTCATATGTCTTGCATATTAAGAGAAACGTTTCTTCTCTTTATTCTCCACTGTCCCTAAAATTCATTTGAAAACTTAAATGTTTGAAATTTTATCACTAGATATGAAGCACAGTTCTACAAAAAATTGATGCAAGGCAGAGATTTGAGTTTGATATTGGAATTCAAGCTATTAATAGAAACCTTTGACAAGTTATGTTAATTAAATTTAATAAATTTTTTAATCAAGTTGTCTTATTCTGAAGCGCAAAACACTTTTAAAGATGTACATAGGTTAGGTTAGGTTAGTTTAGGTTGATGGGACGGGTGTGATAGCCCATGTCATACGACGTACACTTAAAGCCAGTGAAGGCTTGTTGTGCGCTCCCTTTAATTGTCAAACACAACTGCGAGAGTTTTGCGGCAGGATTCGAACCTAGGACCTTCGCATTACTTGTCTAGTACACTACCTACTGGTCTACGATGGTCAGTTTTAAAGATGTAAGTATACATATAAACTATCGAAATGTTAACGGTATTTGTAATAATTAAAAAAAATTATAATGGGAAAAACTTTATAATCTGTATATCATATTATGTTCCAAAACAATTTGCAGTCCACATTAAAAAAAAAAAATAAATGCATTTTTCATGATGTGAATTATTACACTTTTTGTTGAAATAGCCATTTTTTCACGTTGGTGTTTTATTGAAACGATTGCCGTTTAAAGAGATTATTTCACATCACTCAATTTGGATTGATGCTTGCGTGTTTGCTGGGCTGTTTTTATTTGCATGCACAAATGTAAGTACATATGTTGTATATATTTCAATAAAAATTGCAAGGACATCAAATTATAATTAACTAATTCCAATTTTACATTTTCATTGCCAAAAATAAATACAGTAAAACCCGGATAAGTGCAACACGCATAAATGCAAAAAACGCTTAAGTGCAACGTGTTTCGAAGCCATAAGTCTCTTTTACATTTTTTCATGTAAAAATGCACGGATGAGTGCAACACGGATTAATGCAAAAAATGCATAAGTGCATAATAATTTCAAGCCTCAAGAGACATTTTTAGTACAACTTTGTATGCATAAATGCACAACTAAAATAGTTAATTTTAATTTACACATAAGGACTTTTTTCTACAAAAAGGTTTCCGATTTTTCCACCTCATGTGATCCAAGGCAATCTGATTCAGATTCTTCAGTTCTCGTCATCTATATAATCTTCCATACCAACATTTCTTTAATAATTGTTCTTGTTAATAGTAAAAAATTTTTATTTCGTTGTTGATTAAAAACAAAAGCAAATTAACTTTGCACACATGTGATTTTTTAGACTTTTTTAAACTGAACTGATCCTTTAAGTTTTGTAAAAAAAATTATTTACATAATATATACGATATATGAAAGTTTGTAAACATACATATGTATATTATGTACGTTAAAACTTTATGATTTAGGTTTTTAAGTGTTTTTGTTGAACTCTATTCGACAAACAAAAATATACATGAATTAGCAATAAAATTAAACTTTGTTTATAATAATCATCAACAGTCTATTTTATCTTATATTTTTGAGGAACTTATGCTCATATGTACATATATATACTCTAAGCATATATGTATGTACGTATGTATGTACATAGTTTGATTTCATTCTCTGTAATTATATATAAATGCAAAAAATTTGCATTTACCCAATAATTGTATAATTGCAATATTTGTGCATTTATCCGAGGTTAGCATAAATGCAAAGAATGGATAAGTGCACAAAAAGTCGGGCGAAAACCGATGTGCATTTATCCGTACTTTACTGTACATAAGTATGTACATAAGTATGTACATATAAATTTAATGTTACCAAAGAGATTTACTATTTCTTAATAAACCTACACACTACGTAGTAACTACAAATAAGTAAGTATGTACTTATATGTATGTACATATGTATGTACATAAGTATTAACCTAACATTTAGTTTTTTTTTAAATTTCCTTCCCTTTTGTAGATGTATGTATGTATGTATGTACATATGTAAGTATGTGTGCATGAGACTAAGTACATATGTACATACATACATATGTAAGTACATACATATACTTACATACATAAGTACATTCATAAGTACGTATGAATGTGTGCATTTGCACATTATCGACTATAAAGCTTTTCAAGGTGGCCCTACTGGGTTGGGTGGCAACAGCAAACCACCTGCATGAAAATCAAAAAGATTTCTCAAGTTTCATCTGTTCAATTCCAAGAGCACTAGCCGAAAATTGATGAATCTTCCAACAAATGTTTCTCTTCGTTGTTGTTGTTATTGTTGTTGTCGTAGTAGACTTCTTGTAAATTAGTCGTTTCGATCTAGTATGTACATATGTACTTACATACATACATATATAAATTTTTTGTGTGCATCTATATATGTATGTACGTATGCATGTAGATAAGTATGTATGTACATATGCTGAAATAGATACCTACATACATACATTTTGTCTAATTATATGCTCTTCACCAACTTTGAGAACATGGAAAGGTTATTTAGTTCTTTCCCTTGCTCTTTGTCACCTTTTGGAATGGAATTTAAAAAAAATTCCAAAACATCTTTTTATATTATTTTATTTTTTTTTTAAGTTTCTGTTTCCCTTCCCAAGGGAATATTTTTTGTTTTCCTTTAGAAATTCCAGCAACAAAATTGGAATATAAAAATTTTTGGTAAT
Organism: Germaria angustata; assembly: GCA_963681545.1. Taxonomy (NCBI): domain Eukaryota; kingdom Metazoa; phylum Arthropoda; class Insecta; order Diptera; family Tachinidae; genus Germaria; species Germaria angustata. Next base: position 59,983,640 of record OY812998.1, on the reverse strand, counting down.
CAGCGATGCCAATTTAGCGATTTTTGCATTAGATTTAGTTTTAGATGACGGTTCAATGTTTTAGTAGGTACTTATGATTTTTTCCAATTGGGTGATATAAAATTCGAAATTAAGGCCAACATTTTTAATGAAAGTAATACAGTACATACATGTGTATATATAAATGTACTTATATAGTACATAAAAATGTGCATAGGTGATATAAATGTACATACATACATATCGAGCCTTTGGTGCAATACCGTAGTAACTCAAAATTTGAATTTTTTAAGGTTATATTATGAAATTATTCGCCTTGTCGTTTTTGATATTCTGTAAAATTTTCATAAAAATATTTTGTGTACTCAGCTCTTGAGAAAAGAACCAAATTTTCTTTTACCATTAAGTTGTGTGTAAGTTCAAAACTTTAAACTCAATTTCTGCAAAACAAGCTTTTTCGAATTACTACGTTATTGCAGCAAAGGCTCGATATATACACATATATATACATATATATATATATATATATATATATATATATATATATATATATATATATATATGTATATATATATATACTTATATACATATATACATATATACGCATTCGACTCTAAAACTTGCCGTAAATTCTTTTTAAACGTTAGATTTAAGAAGAAAACAGCTTGATTGCAACATTTATAGAGAGGTTGGAAAAGAGCATTGAACTATAATTGCAACTTTTCCCTCTGCTCTTTAGTTACCCCTCATTTGATAACCTCTTGCAAAATATTCCACTAATTGCTTATAATTGATATTTCTCTTTTTTTTTAATTTCAAACAAAAACTATTTCCAGGAAAAAAAGCTAAATTCCAAGTAACAACAATTTCCAAGAAAAAAAGTGAATTTCCAATTTCCCCCCGGGAAGCTCTTCTTAATATTGCTGAGAGAAATTAAAGGGGAAATTGTTGATATTTGACTTCAACTTTTTACCTCTTAAACCAGCAGCTTAATCATCTCATTCAAAATATTTGTCAATTCATTCTATTTGGTATATCTCTTGCAACAAGTGTCGCGGTTGTAAAATTAAAATTATTTATTATGAAGTGAATAAATTTAGAAGGTGTTAATTTTCTTAATTGTAAATTGAAAAGTATTTTGTTTTGTATTGTGTTTCTATGTGAATTTGTGGAGTGACTTTAATTTTTGCAGGCGATCAAAAATTTGTTTGGAATGTGTTTCTTTGAAAGGATTATCAAATAGTTTTTTTCCTGTTGATGACGATTAATTTTTTTAACAATTTTCTTCGGATACACATTTGTATGGGTATGTGTGGATTTATGTATGTATGTATGTATGTACATATGTAAGTATGTACGCACGCACATATTTATGTGTGTTTGCATGGTTAATATGATGGAATTAATGAATTTGTTAATAATTTAAAAGTTTGGTTTCAAAAGAGATTAATTTTTCTAAAAATTGAAAAAATTTTAGGAAAATTGATAGTAAAATATATTGAACTAAAATATAGCACTGTGGGTGATTGCTTATAAGTACTTACGTATGTACATATGTACATACATACTTACATACATACAAACATATACCCAACAAACCAAAACCCTTTAGAAATAACTTGTTAAAAACTTGCTATCATAAGCCTTAAGCTTAGAAAACGTTAGTAAAAGCTATAGTAATACGCTTGGTAACAATTATATAATAAACAAAATTGAACCTTGTTATAAGCTTGCTAGTCTATAATATACAATAAGCTTAGAAATATAACCTTTGAAGAAGCTTACAAATGTAAGCTTTGAACAAGCTTAGAAATATAAGCTTTAAACAGGCTTGGAAATGTCAGCTTTGAACAAGCTTAGAAATGTAAGCTTTGAACAAGCTTAGTAATGTAAGCTTTGAAAACGTTTGTGAAAAGTATTGTAATACGCTTGGTAACAATTATATAATAAACAAAATTGAACCCTGTTATAAGCTTACTAGTCCATAGTATACAACAAGCTTAGAAATATAATAAATAACAATAGCTTTGTTCATAACGGATAGCTAAGGTTAGTATACGCCAGCTGTTATGAATTAGGCTGTTTTTTTTTCAATTATTTGATACACATTCCAGCTTTATTTTTAAAGTTATTAATTTTTTTTAATTGGTACTTATACTTATACTTTTAATTTCTCATTATAAAATAAATATGTATATTCAAACGAATTTTAAACCATATTTTCTTATTAGGTTTAGTTATTAAATTAATGAGATCATTAAAATAAGAGATCATTAAATTAAAGAGATCATTAAATTAAAGAAATTCATAAATTAAAGAGATCTCATATTTCAAACAGAATATTCTTGAATAAACATAAAAGGCACTTCAATTGTTTTTCCACATAGGTTATTTGGTAGATTTTAAAAAATTCACTGATTATCTTTTCTTTATAGGAAAAATTAAAAAATACTAGGTTTTGAAGGATTTTGAAACATAATTTTTTTTGGACTGTAGCCTATTTTTCGCAAATTGGAAAAATGATTTCGTGCTTTTCACAAAATCCTCCTCATTCAATCCAACGGAAACAGTAGCATCTATAAAATTAAAAAAGGAATTAAACTTAAATGCGTAAAATTTTTGAAGTCAGTTATGTACATACTTCTTATGGCTTTTGCTACACTCAGACTGCGCACACTCTTTTTATCTTCTGTCCCTTACCAACACAACTTTTCCGCATCATCAGATTTAATGTCATCACTTAAATTAGAATCCACTGCACTACAAGTGGCTACAAGATCATCCCTTAAATTTGAGTCCACTGCACTACATGTGGCTACAATGGAATCTTTTTTGTTACTTAAGCTGACTTCAACTTCACTAGAATCGCACTTATGTTTTTTAGCATTTAAAAGTAAGTCAACAATTTCTTTTGTTTCCTTACGAACACTGTGTTTAATTTTGTAAGGCATTTTTTTATAGTTTTATATATTTTATTTTACTTTTACAAACTTTATTTCTTCACTTTTTTACTTCATTTAATTTCATCACTTATTTACTTCTCTTTAATTTTCACTTTTTTGTTACTCCAACTTTACAATTCAACATGAACAAGACAACTGAGAACTTTAACAAAGAAAACAAAATGCACGTGTACAAATAACGGCAAACAGCGTATAGTTGACGACTTTGTGTTTATTTTTCTTTGTTCAAATGATGTATGTTTAAGAAAAGTTGTAGAAATTTGTTAGTAGTAAGTTTATTCTCCAATTTAGTTATATTACGCTTAGGGAATGGTTCGTTGGGTAAGTACATACATATACTTATGTATGAACGTGCATGCAAATTAATATACATACAAACATACTACATACATATGTACATGTGTAGATATTTTTAATGTTGCATTATGGCGTTTACGTATGTATCAAAAAAAGCGCACCATTTTCTAGATTAATTTATGAAAAAAATATTTATTGTTCAAATTAAAAAAATTTAACTTTATGACAGGACTGGGTACTCTTTCCTTATAAGTCTGTGTCAATATACATATGTATACAAGTTTTTTATGTGTAAAATACAATGAACTATTGCAATGGAAAAACAGATTAACACTTTTATATTGATTTACTTTAACAAGGAAACACATTCCACTGATATCGCCTGAGGGCCATGAGAAATGCAACTACAGGTGAGTTTTCTTATATTGAATTCTTTTTGACAAATTCTAATGTTTTTTTGTTTCAAATGGAGGAACATGTAAATATGATTGAAGGATAAACACAGTGTGCACAGTCGAATCCCGATAAACGAAATTCGTTTGAACGAATTACGGATAAGAGACCACTGTTTCGCTTAAACGAACTTGGCAGTTTGAAAAATACTCTTTGAACTGGAAATAGAAAATATGATAGAATCTGACCGATTTCAAAACGATCGGTTTGTAGTTGTGTGATATGATGAGTTTCGACCGATTTTGAGATTCATCTAATTTCAAAATATTTTCTTTCAAAATAGTATGCGGAAGATTGAAATAAGAAAACGTTGTCATTTTAATAACTGGTACGTATTGATAATAATTAGAAATTAGATGAAATATATTTTCAAAATCTATCAAAATTCAACACACTAATTCAAACCGATCGATTACAAATCGATCGGCTTCCATCACAAGTCTGACATTCTGAACGTAAATTAGATGAAACATCTTTCCGATTTAAAATTTAAATCTATTCGGTAAACTGATCTTATCTGTTGCATGTAATACGATTAAAATGAGAAGATACTGCATGATGTTTCGTCAGCGTTAAATAAATAATTTTATCTTTTTAGTCATGTTTGTTTCGTATAATCTTGCACTTTTACAAACAAAATTCGTTTCTTTTAAACAGTTTCTCGAAAAACAGATTATTTTCTCTGAAGCGAAGTAAAGTAATTTGAAATTAATCAGTAACAATAAAGAATTTCATCTTTTAAACGGCGTTCGTTTATCCGATTTCGACTGTATACTAATTGATACTCTCGTATGGAACAATGCGTGCACTTGAGCCACTTTTCGAACATACTTATTTTATTTTCTATCCACGTATCGTGATTAATAACGTTTTATAATCGATTTTATTTATATAATTTAATTTAAAGTATTTCCAATTTTGCATTTTCGTTAACGTGACCTCTTAGCTGCGATTTTTATACTAATTTTAATGTTAATAGTTAAATTTTTTTCCATTTTTAAGAATATCTGTACCTATTTTTTCAAATTTAATTCAATATTAACCATGCCGCTTTTTCTTGCGTACTTCAGAAATACATCTACTAATATTTATTAAATATCATTAACTACGTCATTATTATTTTAGTTATAAAAAACTAAAAACGGAACTGTAAAGTATTGGCCCTAGCAAAAAAAAATGTAGCTTTAACCCGGTAATTCTTGATAATTTTACTTAAAATAAATTTCATAGTTCATTAGAATATCTTGATAGACAATTCGTTAGTTAGAGTATTATAATATTAAAGACAAGGTTGCTGGTAAATTTTTCCAAAATTATAAAATAGAAGTTTCTAAATTTTCTTATATCGTGGATCTTAAGAACTAGTTATAAATTAAAATTTATAATATAAAATTTGTAAAATGCATTGTTTGTTGTGGATTTAGCTCTTTATATGCCGATATTTCATTGGTTGCTAAACCAAATCGACCAATGAAATGTCGGCATATTAAGAGCTAAAGCCACAATTCATTTTGCAAAAGCTTTTTGCGATTAGTCGGGAAAAATATCCCGAATAATAAATTTCAATATTAAGTATTCAGATTTGGGAAAATTTTCAAAAACTAAAAAAAAAAATATCGAAAACTTTGGGAATTATATAAAAAAATTTTTACTAAAATCAGGAATAATCGAAATTTTTAATTAATATTAGACCAATTTTAATAGCAGCACGGAAATTTTTACTCAATCCGAAAAAAGTGGCCTTGGCGACATATAACAAGTATTTTAAACACAAAATGATTAAATTTTACAAAATTTTTATTTGAGTTTTGGATCGAACTGTTTTACTATTAAAGTAACTTATTGATTTTTCAATCTCCTAGCATAGTTGCTAAATGGATATTTTCGGAAATTTGCAATCATAATTTTTAAAAAGATGCGTTTATGTAAAATTTGGATATATTACTTCTTCAAAAATATTTGGGTTGCATTCTGTACTTTGCTATTTTTCGCAAAAAAAAAACGCATATATTACTTTTATACAGACATACTCATTAAAAAAAATTAACTTTATGAAAATTCAGAGAGAATGAACTAAATTCTAATAATTTCTTCAATAAAAAGATAATAATAAGTTGGACTCGCTCAATTTTTCTCGTTCTTAGTAAAAATTGTTTATCAGATATCAATAAAATATCCTGATTTTTAGAACATTTTTATGGAGTTTTTGAACATTTTTTGAATTTTTCCATTTAACCTTTATTTTTTTAACTTTAAAGTTTGGAATAATTTTTAATACCAAAGATATTTGTAAATTATTAATCCATAGTTGATTTCAATAAATTATTTATCTTTTTTAAAATATTTTCCTTTTTTTAATTTTTTGCGCATAGCTGATTTGCAATTAAAATATTTAAAAAAAATTCTTTTCGTGTAATTTATAGGTGAAAGTATTCCGGTTGTATTCTGCATCCTGCTATTAAAAAAAATTATAAGAGTTAAAAAGTTAAGTCTATGAAAATTCAGAGACAACGAAAATAACTCCTATGATTTTTTCCTTATTTTTCAGAAAATTTTTGTTAAATTCTTGAAAGTTATTTGAAATTTTTATATAATATATAAAAAATTTCAAATAACATATTATGTATTTATGTATTCTTTTTGGTTAAAAATTTGGAAAACTAAAAAACATTTAAATCAACTATTTACACTGTATTTCACTAAATGTCCCTAATTTCTAATTTATCAATTTCCTAAACTGCAATAAAAATTTCTTATTTTCGTAACACAATATCCGCAAAAAGATTTTCAGGATTTTTATGATAAATTCTTATAATATACACATTCTAACACACAACTTATATTAGATGTTAGTAAATTTTCCTAGTTTTAAGGAAGTTTTGCTTAAATAATGCAAATTCGTCAACTTTTTTTCAGAAATTTTTTTTACTTACATACATATATGTAAACTGTATTTACACTAAACATTTTTAATTGAAATTTGTTGTACGAAAATTCATCTATTTGCCATAAAATAAAATACAAATACAAATTGAATTTCATGTTCTGTCAGTTTTGCTGCCTTGTTTGCTTCAATATCCCTCCTATTACCGAATAAAAGGATTTGCTTGCCACAAATTTCATGAAAAAAAAAATGCACATATGTATATACATATGTATTATTACTGGATTTTTACTATGCATGTGTATTTTATTGCGTCTTTTTTATAATAGACATACTTATATAACAGTCAACACGTTTACTAACATGTCAGTGCTTAAGATTGCAACGGCACTAAGTCAATTTACGTGGAGAGTAGGAGTAAATGTGTATGGAAGGTGTTCAGTGCAAATAGCTTCTACGGAAGTCATGAAAATGCAAAAATTTTGTTGTGGTTGTAACATATTTTCAAATGACTTTAGCATACAGTTTCCATTGCGAAAATATATTGTTTATAGCTTTAACTGATTTTTAAGTTATCTTGAACCAACTAAAAAGAATACATATATTCTTGTTTTTTTTTTTCAAAGAAAATAATGTCATATAAAATAATGATACATTACACTGTGCGACAGTCCAAAAAACCTGGGACCGGATATTATTTTTCTTGTAGGGCTTGTCGAGTAAAACAAGATTTCAATAGTGAAATTTGCGGGACAGAAGAAACTGAGATCTTTCAAATAATATATAATTTTGTAGATTTTTCAAAAATTTTTCAAATTCGGTGACGTTTTTATACATTATTTTATTAAAAAACTATAATACAATTGAATTTATTCAAAAAGTACGTTTACTTGCAATTACAATGCATATGTGGGGTTAAAAATATATATGCAATTGACTGAGTTATTTAACTTTTCATGAAAATTAACTTTTAAACATTTTATAAAAAAAATTTTTTTTGGTTATTTAACTCAAAAGTGTTTGCTTGACCATTTTTTTTTTAAATAAGCATCGTCAGTTTCTCGTTTAAGTGACCAGCAATATTCTGAAATCATTTTTATCTTATTTTTGCCTTCAAAGCGTTTTTCAATAGTTGCCATTTGCTGGTGAAAATGTTCGCCTTGTTTATCACTGAACTGGCCCAGGTTATCTGGGAAAAAGTCCAAATGAGAATGCAGAAAATGAATTTTTATGGACATATCGCAGCCCATTTCACCATACGCACTTAAAAACTCATTGACAACTGTAACATAGTCGTCGCTTCCGTGATTTCCATCTCTCATAATTTTTCGAATTTGAGGTCCAATAAAAATACTTAAAAGTTATCAAAACAGATAAAAACGATGAAAAACGTACTAGATATGTAAAAAAATACCAAATAAAATTGTCAAAACCTTTAAGTCAGCGACGACTTTCCATTTATGGGTGGTATAGCTAACAAACATTAGTATATTTTTGATCACTTCGTAAGTTTCTTTTATATTAGTCGCATATGCGATTGGAACTGAAAGTAATTTATTTTGGTTATGCAATAAAACAGGTTTTCAGCTTAGATATTACATTATAAATCTTAAATTAATAAAAATAAAGTCATACATTTTTATAAGAAAACTTACTTTTACATGAACCATCAATGAAAAGTCGCCATTCATCTGCATTATAATTGTGATTTAATGCCGAAAATAGGTTTGGTACATCAACGCAATACACGAGATCACAGTCATTGGAACTAGTCTTAAAACTTTCTTCAAGTAATCAAGTCCGGTCACTTTTTCTGCCAGATGTTATAACGAAATCTTTTTCCACTAAATTCCACTGTTTTAATCGTGACCCGAGGACTTCAGATTGCCGCTTTGACAAGTGTAAATCGCCAACAAGAAATCCGTTGTTGTAGATCTGTATGGAAGGAACTTGTCTTGTTCAAAATCTTTTTCTGTTACATCGACAGATTTGCTCAATGTCCGTAGATCATAACTTACAGGTATCGGTTTTGTAACAGCTACAACATTTGCGTACTTAATGTTTTTGCGCGTTTTGAAACAGTGACTTAAAACATCGGTTTGACAAAAGTAGCAATCATTTGGTTTATGATATGGCTGATGATGCCAAATCAAGGGGTAGAAAAGGGCAAAACAAACGAAGGTTGAATTCTCTTTTTTTAATGTATTACAGCAATATTGACAAACAAATTCTGGTTCGTACTAGCGACTAGTGTCAAAAGAACGATTAAATACTTTATTGTACACTTCTACCACTCCAATATTGTTTTTAAAATCACGCCGGTGACTGATATCACTAAATAAGCCACAAATAAAGCAAAATTTCAAGCAAACACTTTTGAGTTAAATAACCAACATAAAATTTATATAAAATGTTTAAAAGTTTATTTTCAATAAAAAGTTAAATAACTCAGTCAATTGCATATCTATTTTTAACCCCACATATGGATTGTAATTGTAAGTAAACGTACTTTTTGAATAAATTCAATTGTATTATAGTTTCTTAATAAAATAATGTATAAAAACGTCACCGAATTTGAAAAATTTTTGAAAAATCTACAAAATTTGTGTTTGCTCGACAATAACACCCAAATTTCCCAAGTTTTCTTAAATAAATTATATATTATTTGAAAGATCTCAGTTTCTTCTTTTTAAATCTAGTAAGAAGTTGAAAATCGGATTATTATCAACAAAGTTACAGGCTTATAAGTGCGCAAAGGTAAAAAAAACGGTTTTTTAACCGTAAATCCGGATTTTGGAGGTTTCCGGCAAATTTCACTATTGGATTCCTCTTTAGCTCAACAAGACCTACAAGAAAAATAATATCCGGTCCCAGGTTTTTCTATTTCATTCAATTTCGTAACACTGTGTTATTTATAGTATAGAAATAGAAGTTTGGTAAATTTTCACAAGATTTTAAGCAAGATTTTCTCAACATAACTTCCTAAGAAGTCGGAAAAGTGCAGTAACTTATACTTTGGAAGCAATGATATCATTTCTCAAGAACAGCTCCCATTTTTTCACTGGGAATATAAGTTTTTTTTTTCTTTTAAACGAAAAACAAACAGAAAACTAATAAAATAACGCAACGGTCCATCTTGGTGAAATACAAAGTTAGTCCTTTAAATGTAATTGTAATAAAATAACTTATTTTCCTAAATTTTCTACGAATCCTTGATTCAGAAAGAAAGGACAAAATTAAAAATCTTTGGAAAATTTCACTTCGATAATGTAGAAATTTCATGCCAATATTTATTCCAGTTTTTTAGACCTGGTTTATTCAAACAAGACTTTAAGATAAATTAGTTTATAAATCAAGAAACGCCTAATAAGTTGCCCACACTCACAATTTGCTTCTCTTATGTTATAATAATAACCCAATGCACGTCGTCATCAAGGATCAACATTTTCGTTACTTCCGAAAATTCAACAGTGCATTAAAAAATTAAAAAGTATTAACTATTTATACAAATCGTAGTTTGATTAAAAACATTTTTTTTATAAAAATATATTTCAACATGAAAAGAAAATTAAATCAACATGCCGTCAATGATGAAATTTCTTTCACATAAGGAAAAAACAAATCATGCCTACTGGCAAAATTTTATTTCAAAAAGTGAGGTTTATTCGCGATGGTAAACAACCAATTCCAATATGATATAAAGTTTGTATTTTTATAAGAAAACATAAAATTAATTGAATTATTTTTGAGGTCTTCTTTTTTAACAATATATATATTTTATTTAAATTTTTCAATATTTCATCAAAATAATTCAATTAATTTAAAATAAAAAAAAGTCGAATATCATCAATTTTAGAAAACATAAAATGTATACTTTTCTCAACGTCATGAAGACAGCTTCCGCAAAACGTTGAATAGGAATGAAATAAGAAGAGAACATCCTACAATGGCAAGACTATGCGTTCTGATGGCATTTTTGTAGCTCTTTTTTTTATTGAGAATAAATAATTTTTATTAAAAAAGTACCTGCGCCAATTTTGTTTTACGCAAACGTCGGCTTAAAAAGCTGAAGTAACGAAAAATGATTTCCATAAAAATGGTACTTCTGCTATAAGTTTTTCTTAAGAGTTACTAAAAATTTAAAAGTATGCTTTTTTTCTTTTAAATATTTTATTATAAAATATGTTTACAGATGGTTTTTTTTCCAAAATCGCAAATTAATGGCTTTTAATTCTAATAAGTCAATTTTCTTGGAATACATACATATGTACATAAGTACTTATGTACATATAATTATACAAATGTATTTATGAATTTACGAGTACGTAGTATGTCTGTATGTAATATGGATAGGTTGGTATGAATGAATTAAGGAATGCACTGATAGGTACATATAAAAGTTTAGATATAAAAGGGAAGATAACTTTTTCGAAATTTTTTAATAAAAAATCGATTTATCATGTCTAAATTAAAAAATAATAATATGGCTTACGAGTTAATATGGTTAAGTTTAAAGATATTCTTAGTAATATCTTGATTATTGCTTACATGTACTTACATATGTACATGTACATGAATATATAGTGTATAAATATGAAAGTATATACATACATATATTGAATTGAAAAGATTTGCTTTTGTATTTTTAAACGCCATTAATGAACTATTATGATTGAAACGCTGTCCAAACTTTTACTATTAATGGAAATAATTTAACATGGATAAACATTCCGGTAATATCGTCTGAAAAATATGTACATAAGTACATACATACTTATGTATATATATGTATATACTATTAATGTATGCAGAGGTGGTGGTGTTTTCTTATATATTATTGTTTTTAGAAATTTTCAATTCATTTTAAAAGTCCAGAGATTCTGACTATTTGTCCTTCTGAAAAACATATGAACGTAATGTTTCAGACATTTTTTCGAAACTTTTTTACATTTTCCCATTTGAAATATATATTTATGTATATCGCGATATAAACAAGTTTTGTCCTTGTCATAGTTTATCTAGTTTTTATTAAAATTGTGTGTATTTCTTAATCAGCACATGAGTATTAATAGACGTAATGCAACGTTTTGATGCGTTTTTCGTTTTTCTAAAAGTGTTTGTTCGCAGAGGAACGCAGATAATAAAAAATTTATTTTCATTGACGTGGAGAATAAAGCTATTTGATACTGAAACATAAATTTATTTTTATTTTAGATTCTAGAAAACAAATTTTGTGACAAAAGGAAGTTTTGTCCTTCTTAAACAGTTCTTGGTATTTCTTTACTTGCGTGATGTTCTTATCGTGGCTTCTGGTTTCATATTTCAATAAATCCAATATCGATTTACATATCCTATGAAGAATTTTTCGACGTGTATGAAATAAAACTCATTTGTTAAACAAAAAAGAATTAAACGATGTTATTTGCTTATTTAATAAAATTTTCCCATTAAATCGTTTACCGTATTTTAAAAACTTTTGAAAGATTTTTAACAAAAATGCCGGGTCAAACCAAAACAACCGCCAAGAGCATTAACAGCCGCAGTGGAACGTTTTTAATTTTTCTTAATATGTTGAAGAGATCCAATATTGAAACAGAAAACTGTTTAGATTTTAGAAAAAGAATAAAAATTGAAGAAAAATTTATATATTTACCAATAATTTTTCTCCTAAATTGATATCGTTGCAACAAGCATCTACAATTCGGTGTAGATATATGTATGTATGTAAGTGCTTACATTTATTTATATATGTATGTACATACATATGTACATACATACTTACATATGTATGTATTTCTTTATGTGGGGTGCGATCCAGGGACCGGAAATAAGAGTTATTTTTCAATTTTTGAAGAAATAAATCATACATATGTACATACATAAATGAACATCGTAGAAAACTTTTAATTACACCATCATGATTTTTAGGCGAAATGCATCCAACATATTGCATGATTTTTAAATTTTTGATTTTTTTTTAACAATCAAATATGAGTTATTTTTGTTAAATGAAAAATGAAAGTTATTTTTGATTTTTATATTTTTAAATGAAAAATAAAATTATTTTTAAATGAAAAATAAAAGTTATTTTTTATTTTTAAATGAAAAATAAAAATTATTTTTTATTTTTAAATGAAAAATAAAAGTTATTTTTTATTTTTAAATGAAAAATAAAAGTTATTCATGATTATTGTGTTTTTCTTCCGACGGGGTTTGTTGAATTTGGGACGGTTTCGGCGGAAACCGGTCTGTTTACAAACCAAATTTGACGTGGGATGACGGAAAATCGTCCCAAATTATTTATGATTTTTAAATTTTTATATCAATAATAAAAATCAATTCAAAACTCTTATTTATTTGTTGATGCCGTATGTATTATGTAATGCTGCTTCATTCAAATTTCTATATGAATATAATATATTATGTGACTTATCCATTATCAGCTATAAAAACATAAATGCATAGAAATAGCTTATAAGTTTTGGCTGCCATTCAAGTCAGTGTTAAGAGGTCGTTTTCAGGTGTTCAATTTTACCATCCTAATTGATTTTAAATGTTCCTCAGATAAATTATATCTCAAATCTCCCAATGTTAATCTGAGTGCTGGCTTTCTACACTGACTTGAGTGGCAGGTACAGAATGAACAATTAAAGCTAATTTTCGAAGCCATGGAAAAACACAAATTTTTTTGCTCTACCAATATTCCCATAAACTAACAGAAGTATCGAAACGCTTTTCTTTGTAATTGTCTATTTCAAAATAAGCTTTGCGGACGCTCTCATTTATTGTCGTAGGAGTATCATCGTCGTCTGCTAAAACAGATCGAGAGCTTGCAACGGAGCTTTCTAGCGTAGACAGACGACAGCGTTAATTTGCATTAGCAGTCTTAATTCAAATTAACTTGTGAATTATCCCCATCGCAATGTGTATTAGGTTTGATATAAATGCACGAAATCAGACTGAATTTATACTGAATTTAGCTTTTTCAATATGGCAATGCTATTGCCACTTTCTTATCGAGTGGAATACAAAGCCTCATGTTGGTATTCATCCTCTCCATATTTTGAACTTTTTCACAAACTTTTGGAAAATATTAAACCTACAAATTTCCACAATTGCCTTTCTCTTATTTCAGACTGTCCTCTTGCTATCCCAAGTTGTAGCAACACGTTCAGATTTATGGTTGCTAGTGCATGTACAATTCTTACATTATGGAGCAGTTTCAGCAAAAGTAATTTCAACTTTCTTTCAAATATATAGTGATTTTTCACCAACAGCATAGCTGCTAATCGTACTTTTTGCCTTCTATCCATTTGATTTCGATGTAAATGCCAAAAAAATTAGTTGACAAACAAACAGCTGTTTACTAAATGCAGAAACTGTCGTCTGTCAGCGTTAAATTTTAATTCACATTAGTGAGCTTCTAATGCAAATTAACGCTGTCGTCTGTCTACGCTATTCATCTACATATTACAAATACTTAAGTTTTCTTCAACAGGTGGCGTACCGCAGGAAAATCGCTGAGTTTCAGTGTTATGCACAGCGTAATTTAGAAACTTTGTTACACACATTTTGTTGTTATTATAACTGTGTACTTTATTTTTACTTTAATACGTAACAAAGATTAATAAACATATTAACTATGTCACGAATTTTGAATTGATTTTTATTATTGATATAAAAATATAAAAATCGAAAATAACTTTCATCTTTATTTAAAAATATAAAAATCAAATATCTTTTATTTTTCATTAAAAAAAATATCAAAAATAACTTATTTTCTGTCTAAAAATATAAAAATCAAAAATAACTCTTATTTCTTATTTTTTTTTTATTTTTTTTGATAAAAGTGCGATCTCCAATGTGGAAGTATTATTGTCTATATTATTTGCTTATATTATTATATTTACATACTTATGTACATATGTATGTAAGCCCAGCTAGCATTTTTAATCGTAGATGACTCTTCCGCGATCGGACGGGGCGATTAAATAAATCGTCGACGATGTCGTATTCCGATCGTGCAAGTTCAGTACAGCGGGAGAAACTGTGCCCGTGCGGCGACTCTTTCGTTTGAATCGTCTACGATGCGTGTTAAAGAATCGTGTAAGACGCCTTAAATGCTACTTCAAACGAGACTTGAAACAGTCGCCTACACGATTCGTCTGCGATGCGCCAGAAAGAATCGCTGAAGGTTCTTGTAACTGATACTACGACGATCTTTAATTGATCCCTAAATGCTTTAAAATAAAAAGGATTGTTCTGCATTGTTCATTTTTTTATTCAAATATTATATTTCAAAACTAAACATATTCAATTCCGTTATTAAACTTAAAAAAATATATATTAATTAAAAAAAAAAATAAAAACTTAATTTATTTGTGTGTTCCGCCATCTTTCTTTGTACGATCACCCTTCCTGAGTCGGTCACCACCATGAACAAAATGTTGTTGCAAGACTTTATTTATTCCTGCATCGTCAACTTTGGGGAATTTTGAATGACAGACATCTTAAAAATAAAAACAAATAAGGAAACTGTAAGGGCATTTAAAAAGTACTTACTTGTTATAACTCGAAGAATACTAAATTCTTGGAAACTGGGCTTACAGTTTGTCCCACGCCAGCTCAATTTTGCAGCCACATCATCGCTCATAATTTTTTTTATTGCATTCCTGACAAACGAGTTGGTGCCGTCGCCTCCCACTTTACCAAGGATGTATTTCTGAAATAAGATATAAATAGATTTAGAAAGATGTAGATATATATAGTAGATATAGATAGATAGACACACCAGTTGCACAACAATATCCTCGCCTTCTTGTATCTGTTGATGCAACTCTTTTAACTCTTGTAGAGTTTTTACAGGTAATGGTGGCACTAAATTGTTTTTGACATCTTCAGTGTAAGTTAATTTTAACTGGCGCACCTCGTTTCTTAGGACAATCACTTCTTCTGTTAGCCTTCCGATTTGCTGCTTTGGGGCACGCATTTCTCCTAAAATCTCTATCTACATCTTGTTTGTACTGCCTGAAAGAAATAATGAAAAACAATTAATGTATTTTAAGTAAGCCGATGGTTTCGTTTATAATGTATCATACCTGTCGCGTTACTTGCCGGTTGGTGTTGTACTTGTTGTGTATGTAATTGATAAGTAATATGGGGATCTGAAAAAGAATTGAAAATATGTAGTTTCTAAAATTAAATAAGGTATAATATACCTTTACCGTTAATGGTAGTTAATGGACTATACTCCACTCCTTCAGTGATGTCATTAGAACCTGAAAAAAGCGGGTTGGTATTAGTTTAAATTATTAAATTAAACTATGTTTAAGCCTTACCACAAATCTTGGTGTTGCCGTTCTCCATTGTGTATTTCGGGAAGTAGTACGATTTGTTTGTTTATTGTGTCGTGCAAACAAACAACTTTCTTTTTTATTTTATTTAAATCAAAGGAAATTATTATTATATTATAAAAATACACTTTTGTCTCGACAAGTGTCGAATGCTCTGCAACTGATTTGAAATGAAGCAAAAATCTCTTGTTAAACAAAAGCAAAACACTTGTTCTTTGCAAAATTTCTCAACATAACGGTTTAATTCGTCAAACGATCGCGAGAAAGCGTAAGCTGCGACAATACAAAAACTTCATTCACTTGCGAAACAATCGTCACAACGACTCGCAAGACCATCATTTGGAAGAGCAAAGAATAGTTTTATTTCAACAATCGTCTGGGTGATTAAAATACGAATCGCGAAATGATCGCGCTCGTCATACAATCTTTCAAATGCTAGCTGGGAGTATGTATGTAAGTGTGTAACATATGTAAGTATGTACATATGTATGTATGCCTAAGTTCGTTGTATGTGTGTGCTATTGTACGAAACATTTTTTAGAGGACAGTGTCAAAAAGAAATCAAGAATAATTAAATTCATCAAAAAAATTTCCTTAAAAAATTTGTGGCGGCATTTGCATGTACTTACATACTTACACACTTACATACTTAAGTACCCTGAAGGAAACATGGGGACAAGTGTACCCAAGTCACCAGTTTTGTCGACTATTTTGGTGACTCATATGTAGACATCGTCAACGGAGTTGTCAACAAGTTTTTGTTTGATGAGCAGAGAAATTTCTGAGAGCACGCTTATGCCTCTTCATTTTTTAATTGCGTTTATTTGTTCTATGGTGAACTTTTAATCATTTATTTTAAATAAAACTGTAGGGATATATGTATATCAAAAATTGTTTACATGGACCCATTAGAACGACCTCTTCAGTAGTGGGTTTTCAATGATAAGTCCATCTTAAATTTCAATAGAAAGAAGTATTGTGTAGAGTATGTCAATGTCTACAGGGAAGCACTAGTTCTACGGTCGTCATATGGTCCCATTGGAACTAGTTCGTCACTAGTTCCAACGTCAGTAGTGGATTTTCAATGACAAGTGCATGTTAAATGTCAACAGAAAAAAGCATTGGCTGGGGTATAATTTGTCACTAGTACTGGTGACTTTGTCCATAGTGAATCACTAGTGACATTTCCTTCAGGGTATGTACTTATGTATGTACATATGTATGTACATACATGAATGCATATGGAAGAGGCTATGTATGTGTGTATGTATGTAAGTATGTAAATATGTACATAAGTACATATACATATATACTTATATACTTACTTATCTACATCCATACGTATTTATTTATGTGTGCATTTGCATATTATCGACAATAGTGGCTTACAAGATGGCGTTAGTGGGGTGGGTGGCAACAGAAAAAACCACCTGCAATTTAATAAGATTTAAAGGTGAATTCACCCATTCGTTCTGAATGAAATTTTTGTTGTTGTTCCGTATTAAATTTACTCTCTTTCTCAAAATAGAGATGTCAAACTACATATAAAAAAAATCGTTCTGAACGTTCAAAACGAATGGGTGAATTCACCTTAAGTTTCATCTGCTCAATTCCAAGAGCATTAGCCGAAAATTGACGACGTTCTTCGTTCGTATAAACGTTAGTCGTTTCGATTTAATATATGAAAAGTATTTTTGTGTACAGCTAAGTATGTACATATGTATGTATGTAAGTATGTACTTACATATCGAGCCTTTGGTGCAATACCGTAGTAACTCAAAATTTGATTTTTTTAAGGTTATATTACGAAATTATTCGCCTTGTCGTTTTTTATATTCTTTAAAAATTGTTATAAAAATATTTTGTATACTCAGCTCTTGAGAAAAGAACCAAATTTTATCTTACCGTTAAGTTGTGTGTAAATTCAAAACTTTAAACTCAATTTCTGCAAAACAACCTTTTTTGAATTATTGCGTTATTGCAGCAAAGGCTGGATATGTACATATGTATATATGCTAATATTCATACATACATATGTATGTACAAATATATTATCTTCTTTTATGCTCTTCACCAACTTTGAGAGCATGGAAAAGTATTTTGTTCTTTTCCTTTAACACTTCTGTTCTCATGTAACGGTATCCAAAATATCTTTTGACTCCTATTTTTTAATAGTTTTTTTCCCTCACGAAGAGATTATTTGATTTTTTCCTTTAGGAATTCCAGCAACAACATTCAAATATAAAAAATGTTGGCAATCAGCGATGACAATTTAGTGATTTTTGCACTGGATTTAGTGCTTTTTAAAGTTTTCGAGGACAAACATGTTTGAATCGTTGGTATCTGCTTTTTTACACTTGGGTAACATGAAACCCAATTTTGATGAATCAAATAACAAAAAAGTAATGTAGTACAAATATATGTGACACTGTGAAGTCCGATTTTTTATTTTCTGTCTGTGGGCGGAGGGGCGTGGCAAAATCCAATAATGCATAAAATGAGAACGGCTTGGCCGATTTCTGTAAAACTTTTTGTCAGTTGTTCGTATTTTCGAGGAGAAGGTTTTTATGGAAGATAAATTTTGGAAAATCCCTACAGAAAAGTCGGAAAATTGGAAAAATCGAAAATCGAGTTTTTGTATGAAATTTTGTTTGAAATTATTACTTAATGGTTTTTCAAATTAAAAAATAGAACGTTTGTCTGAAGGCTTAAATTTGGGGCGAGGCGAAGTTCGCCTGGTCGGCTAGTATATATATATATATATATATATATATATATATATATATATATATATATATATATATATATATATATATATATATATATATATATATATATATATATATATATATATATATATATATATATATTGGAAGTTTTGCTTAAGATAGATGTTGAAAGCTTTTGCATAGAATAAAATTTTTGTTTCTGTCACATTTTTGTTATTAACACTGATTATATAATTCAGTTAAGAAAGAAGCCTGTACTAAACGAAAACTCAAAATGATATTTTGCCATTGGTTTGCAATATAGTAGCTTCATTTTCTATTGAACTGCTAAGTTTATCAGGGATAGACATTGGTTAAAGAATGTCTATTTTGCTTGAGTGTTTTGGTTTCAAAAATCTTGATTTTGTACAAGTTTTAATAATTTCTTTTTCGTAAAATTTAACAAAGGTTTTTTCCAGTTGTGTCTAATCAAATGAAATTGTATTTTTTTTATAATTTGAATATCTATGTTTTCGTTTAGTATGCAGAGAAAAATTGGTTCATTCTAACGGGTTTCATTTTATATCACGATATTAATACTAGACCCAAGAAAAGCGACTATATGCAAGAATATAGGCTTTGAATTCGCTTTCTGTCTGAAACAACTGAAATTATAAAAATTAAAAATTTATACATATATTTTTTCTATTGAATGGTTGTTAAAAAAATATCAACAAAATGAATGATTACCCTCCGTATATACATATGTACATACATAAATATATTGAAATTACTTTTAAAAGCAAATCTCTAGAAAAACACATACTTGCATACATACATACTTATGTAAATGAATTCTGCACTAAAACACCACAAATCCACAAATGCTAAACTCTTTGATCGCTAGTTTTGAGGAAAAAATTGCTTGATTAGCAACATTTATAGAGCTGTTGGGAAAGAGCATGGAAGACTAGAATTTTCCCTCTGCTCTTTAGTATTCCATCATTTGACGAATGTTAAAAAAATAATTGACTAATTCCTTTTAATTGCTACTTCTCTTTTGTATGTTTTTCTTAAAGTTTCAAATAAAAAATTTCCAAGAAAAAAGCGAAATTCCAAATAACAAAAATTTCCAAGAAAAAAAGCGAAATTCCTTCCGGGAAGCTCTTCTTAATATTGCTGAGAGAAATCAGAGGGGAAATTTTTGATATTTCACTTCAACTTTTACCCCACCCTTAAGCCAGCAGCTTAATCATCTCATTCAAAATATTTGTCAATTCATTCTATTTCGTATTTCTCCTGCAACAGGTGTCGCGTCGCGGTTTTTGCTATTCGGCAATTCATTGCAAATTTTTTAATATAAAATTAAAAGTGAATAAACTTAGAAAGTGTTAATTTTCTTAATTGCAAATTGAAAAGTATTTTGTTGATTGTGTTTGTATGTGAATTTGTGGAGTGGCTTTAATTTTTGCAGGCGATCAAATACATACTTACATACATATGTACATATGTATGTACATTCATATGTATATGGAATGTGGTGGAATGTGTTTCTTTGAAAGAAGTATCAAATAGTTTTTTGTTGTTGATGACTAAATGGCGGTTAATATTTTTACCAATTTTCTTCGGATACACATGCATACATACATACATACATGTGTATGTATGTAATTATACAAATGTATTGGTACGTGTGAATTTACATATGTATGTACATAAATACATACATATGTACTTATGTATATATTTATGTATGTATTTTTGCAGAGGTTAATAAGAAATGAAAGAATTAATGAATTTGTTAATAATTTAAAAGTTTGGTTTCAAAAGAGAGGATTAATTTCTTTAAAAATTTACAAAAATTGTACGAAAAATTGTCAGTAAAATGTATTGAACTAAAATATAAAACGGTGATTGCTCATGTATAAGTATGTAAGTATGTACATACCCACATACAAATGTGTGTATATCATATATGTAAGTACATACATACTTATGTATACACACTATGAATACTATTTACATACTTACATACATATGTACATAAGTATGTATGTATGTATGTGAATATATTTTATGTTGTATTATGGCGTTTTCCTGTCCAAAAAAGTGCATCATTTTCTTTATTAATTAATAAAACCAAAAAAAGTAAATTATTGTTTGAATTAAAAAAATTAAACTTTCTGGTAGGACTGAGTACTCTTTCCTTGTAAGTCCGTGTCAATATAGAACTATTAAATTTCTTCACTTTAAAAGGGCATTTTTTTTAGAAAAATATGTATAAAAAATTTTTATGTGTAAAATATCATGGACTATTGCAATGGAAAAACAGATTAAAACTTTAATATTGATTTACTTTAACAAGGAAACACATTCCGCTGATCTCGCCTGAAGGCCATGACAGATGCAACTACAGGTGAGTTCTTATATTGATTTCTTTTTGACAAATTGTAATGTTTTTTTTTAAATGGAGGAACATGTAAATATCATTGAAGGAAGAATATACTTCCTGTGTGCACAGTCGAATCCGGATAAACGAAAATTGGAAATTTCAGCATTTGCTTTTCATTGAAGCAAGATTTTCGTTTGTACGAACTACGGATAAGAGACTAAATTGGCAGTTAAAAAAAATTTTCTTTGAACTAGAAATAGAAAATATGATATAAAACTATGTGTTGGAGCTGACCGATTTTAAAACGATCGAGTTTAAATGATGTGATCAGTTTCAATCGATTTTGAGATTCTTTCATCCAATTTAAAATTGTTTCATTATGAAATGAAATGAAGAAGATTAAAATAAGAAAACGTTGTCATTTTAATAACTGGTATGTATTGATAATTAGAATTTAGATAAAATCTATTTTCAAAATCTATCAAAATTCAACACACTAATTCAAATCGATCGATTACAAATCGATCGACTTCTATCACATGTCTGACATACTGAACGTAAATTAGATGAAACATCATTCCGATTTAAAATTTAAATCTATTCGGTAAACTGTGATATTATCTGTTGCATGTAATACAATTAAAATGAGAAGATACTGCATGATGTTTCGTCAGCGTTAAATAAATAATTTTATCTTCTAAGTCATGTTTGTTTCGTATAATCTTGCACTTTTACAAAATTTGTTTCGTTGAAGCGGTTTTTCGAAAACCAGCTTATTTTCTCAGAAGCGAAGTAAAGTGATTTGAAATTAATCAGTAACAATAGTTAAGAATTCCATCTTTTAAACAGCGTTCGTTTATCCGATTTCGACTGTATATTATTTGATATGATACTCTCATATAGAATAATATTTTTTAATTTTCTATGCACGTATCGTGATTAGTAAGGTGTTATTATAGATTTTATTTGTTCATAATTGAAAGTTTCTGGAACTATAAGTTTGATTTAAACTATTTCTAATTGTGCAAACGTAGCCGGCCTCTTTGAGCTGCGATTTGCATACCAAAATTTAAAATAATTTACAGTCACTCCAAAAAATGAGTGCTCACTTACATCTTGAAATTTCTTCTTAACATATATAAAATCTTTGTGAGGTTATTTGAAATATAATGATTGATTTTTATTTTCTAAAATGTTAGTTTTATTTTACAAAACAAATATAACAAAAATTATTTCCAGAATTTTTAAATTAACGAAAAAAAGAAAATAATTCATAAATTTGCCTCCAAAAAGTAAGTGCTCAGTAACAACTTACTCTAGAATATGAAGAAGGAAATATAAAACTAGTACTTAGTTTGTGATCCCTTATTTTTTATGACTGCTTCTAATCTCCTAGGAATAGAATTTACCAGGTTTTGTGTTACTTCTGGCGGAATTTTGTCCCATTCTTCCTTTAGAGCGCAAATCAAGTCATTTTTTTCGGATTTCTCTTTCTCGAATTTTTTTCTCCAAATGATCCCATAAATTTTCGATGGGATTTATGTCCGGTGACTGATGGGGTGCTACCATCCACTTTAGAGTATTATACATCAACCACATTTTCGTGTTGTGGGCCGTGTGTTTGGGGTCATTATCCTGGGCAAATATATAGTTTGCAGGTATACCCATTTTTTGAACGCTTTTTTTATGGTCCATTATACCATCAGTTATGTGCAGTTCTCCAGTACCACTGGCACTCATACAACCCCACACAAGAACGGACCCACCACCATGTTTAAATGTTGGACATAAATTTTTATCATTAAATTCTTCATTTGCCTTACGCCATATTTTGTATCTTCCATCGCTGCCATAAATATTAAATTTGCTTTCATCAGTGAATATGACACGATTCCAGAAGTCCATACTTTCATTTACGTGAGCTTTGGCATAGTCTAATCTCTTCTATTTGTTGCTCTTACTTATATATGGTTTCTTTCTGGGAACACGGCCATGATGTCCTGCTTCATACAGGACATTTCGAATAGTATTGACGGACACGTTTTTTCTAAATTATAAATTTAGGGATTTTGTGATCTCTGTGGCCCTAAGCTTTGGATTTTTCTTAATTTCTCAGATAATATATCTCTTCTCTACTTCACTTAAAATTTTCGGACCACCGGATCTTGAACTGTTTTTGACTTCTTTTGTATTATTGTACTTGTCTATAATTTTTTTCACTGTAGAATAAGGTCTTTTAACTATTTCTCCAATTTCCCTAAGAGACTTATTTTTTTCACGTAATTTTATTATAATTAATCTTTCAGCTTCTGTGGTTTCCTTACGTTAAGAGTTCATGTGGGTATTTTTGAATATTATGTCTTGACACATTAAAAGCAAATCATTGAATGACTTAAAAATAACTAATTTTAATATTCGCCTACAATTTTTCTTTTGGCATCCCGTGATTTTGTCCCATTACTTGAAATTCTCAAAGTGAGCACTCACTTTTTGGACCTAAAAATCTGTGTGTTTTTTGTTTTGTTGTTGTATTAAGAATATTAGTTGGCAAAACAATAGTAGACTAAAAAAGCATTAAAACGTAATTATAGACTTTTTATTATAAAGCTATATTTTGGAAGGAAAAGCCTTTAAGTTTTCGAAAATGAAGTGAGCACTCATTTTTTGGAGTGACTGTATGTGTGTATGTACATATATAAATATTTGGTACATTTTTAATTTTAATAATAGTTGAAATTTTATATTTGAGTTTCCCAAAGAATTTTATTTAAAATTTTGCTCGGTTGATTCTAATTATTTCACATCCTTTTGCAACTGAGGCTGACTTTTAATTTTCGTTTTTGCATTATATATTTTCATAACAATTGGGATACCGAAATTTCATTAAAAATAAGAAAGCTTTATTAAAATCTAACAATTAATTTTAAATGAAGTTAAAAACTTTTTGTTTTCCTTCAGAAATAAATGTATATTCAAATTTAATTATTATAATTAAAATAAGATATTATTTCAGTAAAACAAATTTAATTAAAAAAATGATTTACTTAAGGATATATCATAAAATACTACCTGCTTCAATTTAAGTTGACAATTCTTCTTAATTTTGTTAAACTCTTGTAGAAAAAATTACTAAGATACAATTCTTAGTCCATGTCTCACAGGATTTTAAGAAAAATTCTTACAGACTTAAAACTAAAAACGTAACCGTATAATTTTGAAACTAGAAACAATTTTTTAATTAAAACAAATTTCATTGTTCATTAAAATACTTCGATGGACAAGCGATTAGTTGGAGTGTTATATTCTTAGTTTTAGAGAAGTTTTGCTTAAATTATGCAAATTTGCAGGAATTTTTTTAATGAAATTTTATCTATTTGCAAATGTAAGGTATAGTGTAACAAATACAAATCGGATGCAATTTCATGTTCTGTCAGTTTAGCTGTCCTGTTTGCTTCAATATCCCTCCTATTCGCGAATAAATGTAGGTTGCTTGCCATTAATTTCATGAAAAAATGAATAATCAAAACCATGTAATATCATATGTATGTGTGTATGATGTGTTATGGTATTACTGGATTTTTACTATGTATGTATGTGCATTTTATTGAGTTTTTTTTTCAATAGACTTCATATGTATATACAAATAGACATGTATGTAGAAGGATACTTTAAATTAAATAATGATTACGGTCTTAAATATTTATTAGGTTGAAAAATCAATTTTAATTGATGCCAAAATTTTTCCGGGAATATTGTCTTCAGGCGGGACAAAATTAAAACCGGGTTTCCGCCCGTCGGTACTTATTTAACTGTATTTTAATAAGTTAAATCTTCAGGGCATACATAAGATTATTTGATTTAATAATGTTTTACGTAATTTTTTGATCATTGATGGTTGTTGGTCCTGAACTTGATAATTATACTTTATAGTTTTTTTTAATAATTTTTTATTAAGGAACAATTGGGAAAAATTAAATTTTTACACATAACATGACAGAATGATGGTAGTGTAAAACATCACCGTTACCACTTCTGGAGCGCCTCTCATTATTGGGGACCACGTTCTGTTTTACACACTCTCGTGTGAAGTTAGAGCGCAAGAAGAAAAATGTTTCTTATACTTTTTAAGAACTATAGCGAAGTCTCATGCTTGATTTATTTACCTTTTTCTCTTCTATTCTTTCTTGTCATTTAATAATGAAATCATCGGTTTGAGAACTTTTAAGCTTTGGTTACATTTACGTTTGTGTTCATTATTATTAATTGATTTTATTGATTGAATACTAACAATTAGTTTTGACATAAAAAATATGTATGGCGGATGCCAATTTAGAATTTACTTTAATAATTTTTTACATAATTTTTCGTACTGTATCGATTGAAGACAACATTTTATTAATTTTAGCCCAAGTTCAAGTCCTCAATTAGTTAATAATTTTTTCAAACTCTTTTTTAAAAGACTTAAAAAAGGAGGAATTGTTATCAATTCATGTGTATTTTTTAAATTATGTAAAACGATTAAAATTTTTTTTGAAATGACTTGTTTGCAGGTTGGTTGATCCAATACTATTTTTTTTCGTAAATCGCATTGATTGTAACATAAGTCTCCCATTTATAGACAGATAAAAAAAATACTTAAACTTAAGTGTAGCTTATGGTTTGGTTTTACAGAAATTTACGAAATCCCATTAAGTGCATTAATATATTTCTGCCATTAATATTTATTGATAACTATTTATTAATATCCTTTAAATTATTTTTATCATTATATTTAGATATATAGGGTATAATTTCTATAATTTTGTATTTCACAAGGGGTAGGCGTTGTGGTATTTCATTCACAGTATACAAATAACTTCCAAGGAAGTTAATAAGATATACGGCTTGTGAAGTAAGAAAATTCATTGCAATAAGAAGTCATGATGTAATGAAAAATCGATTTATTAGATGTACTTCAAATGTTATTAGTCCCAGGGTATATTTCACATTGCAACGTACAACGTTAATTTTTTATCCATTTTATTTTTGTCGACTAGACTCGGACTATCCATATATGATGACATACTTATGTATATAACAGTCAACACGTTTACTACCTCAGCCATGTTAGCACTTAAAATTGCACCGGCGCTAAGTCAATATACATACATATGTATGTAGAAAGTAGCTGTGCGAGTAAATGTGTGTGGGAGGCTTTCAGTGAAAATAGCTTTTGTTATGATGTTAGCCCAGTGTAAAAGTGGAAGTAGTTCTCAAGCGAAAACATTTTCATTGCCTCCAAAATTCCAAAAATTATAAAAATATTAACTATTTCTACAAATCTGTTGTTTGATTTGAAAATATTTTTTATATGAAAATAAATATTTAGTTCATTATATCTGCCATGAGTGATGCAATTTCTTTCACATAAGAGTAAAGAAATCATGTGTACTGGCACACTTTTACTTCCAAAAGTGAAGTTTATTCGCGATGGTAAATATCCAATTCTAATATGATATAAAGTTTTTATTTTTGTTAAGAAAACATTAAATTTATACTTTTCTAAACACCAGTAAGACAATTTCCGAAAAAGTTGAATAGGAATGAAATAAGAGAACATCCTTTGGCATTTTTGGAAAGTATTTCCGTAAAAATGGTAATGCTGCTATAAGTTTTTCTTATGGATTAAAAAAAACTGTTTGAAATAAACTCAATTTAAAAGTATGTATGCTTTTTGCTTTTAAATATTTTATTATTATAAAATAGGTTTACAGATGGTTTTTTTTCCAAAATCGAAGATTAATGGCCTTTAATGCTTTAGTTCTTTTGGCTGTCATACTGGCATATAATAAAATGTGTTGTACTACATGGAATGTCAACAATTCACACTTAATTTAATGCTCTTTTATAACGTTTAATATCAAAAACTATTTGATTTAATAGACGTGCTAGATTAACACTGACTATAAGCCAAATCATATAAAAGATTTTCCGTTTTATTTTGTTTTCTCTGCGGCATGAATATTTAAGCAGGAATATACAAATAACAAAGAAATTTCGCTTTTTTGTATTTGTGTAGACCCCACATATTCAGACGTAGTGAATGTGATTATAATATGGGTCTATCAGCCACAAAATTTTCAGCCTTTTCCTCCCTCCTTTGCACCCTCACACATGAACAAATAAAACAAAAAGAACGGAAATGAAATAAATCGAGAGCGAAATGAATGTATTATTGTATATAAAATGAATGGACTGGACCAAAAGGACAAAAGTTACGAAGTATAAAACAAATAAATACTTTTTATATTTTTCTACATGAGAGTCCACATACTATGAAACAAACTAAAAAATAAATATTTTTCTTTTGTGGAACACAAAATATAGCAAAACATTTTCATATATAATAAAGATTGCGCAACTAGTCGACGTGATAATGCCGTATTTGATATAAATAAATTATTAAATAATATAAATACAATGGAAAATTATTCTTTAATGTAACATGCTATATGCAGCAGTCATATTGTCCAATGGCTTTAGTTCAGTGCCACCTCTGTGACAAAAATGGTACATGGTGTTCGCGCTTCGTTGAGGAAAGGACGTTATTAAATTATATATCAATTAAATGGTTGCTAGTATACCAAAAAATGTTCTTATACTTTAAACTTGGAACAATATTAAACAACAATATTAAATATAAACATTGAAAAATATATTATTTTTACAATATGCGATAGATAGGGTTGAAATATGTACTTTTTGTATATCATCTACATATATGTTTATCATTTCAGTTAGTAATAGTTGCCATTTACTATAATGACCATAAACGTTGCAACATTCATTGCTAAAATTATTTTAACTTACCTTCAACAGGTAAATTTAGTACAAACTGGGGAAGAGTAGAGTTTTCTTTTTTTCATAATCTTAATACAACAATTTATTTATAATGAAATTAATTATTTAGTCTATGTAAAAAACTTCAGTCTAGTTTAGAAAAGAAATTGAGTTTTAATGCTATTATTCACAAATGAGTACGTTTAATATAAACTAACCTGTAAAAATGGAAGCCAGTCTCAAGGAATGACATTTTCATTGCTTCCTTAAATCCAATAGTCCACTTTTTCAGCTTCCTAGTAAGTCAAGTTGAGAAAATTTCGATATAAAATGTGGATTACCCTTAAAAACTTTCTTCTCGAAATACTTTTTTTTAAAAGGAAACATTAATTTTTCTGCAATTGATAATTTATATAATTTACTTTGAAATAAAGGAAAAGAAATCATGACTATTGCAAAGAATTACATATAAAAAAATTACTTCTTTCAATACTTCGAATATAGCTTCTGAATCTGCGAAGGAGCATCAAAAAATGTAACATTCTGCAACGATCATGGGAAATGATTGGAGCTTTCACTACTTTCATGACTTTTTAATTGTATACATGCTGCAAGAAAAATAAAATAGACTCATATTGAGTACAACTGTTTGTATAAAATCATTCTATACTTACTATGATTATATATTCTGTAATGATCATATACATTACAGAATTCTCATATAGTATTTGATTCGTTTGGTATAATTTAATTTTAATTAATTTATTTATTTCGTAAGCTTCTGCAACAAAGCTTAAGTTTTAACATAGCAGAAGTATAGATGTAGTTAGAATTAATATGAGTATATATAATGCAATGAGTGGAGATAATTATGTTTGTGTAAAATTGGATCTGTAGTTAAAGCTATTTAATTAGATATAAATTATATTAACTTAAAATAATGCATATTTAAAAAGATAGTAATAAATTAAAATATGAACAATATATCTTAAAATGTCACTTGGATATTATAAGGTCAAGGGTATTATTGGAGAATTTTATTTTTAAAAAGTAAAACGTTGCTAATGTTCCTTATACATGGTGGGATAGTATTCCAGAGACGTATACTAGGTACATAGAATTGCCAATTGGACACAAGTGTGCGATATCTTGGAGGAATTATTGTTTTGTTTCTTTCTGATCGGGAGAAATTAAGCCTTTTGTATAGATCCTCAGTTTGCCGTGTAGTTACTACTTTATGCAATAATTGTAAAGTTTTTATATTAAGTAGGTTATTGAACTGAACTCCATAAATTTGCTTAGAGTAATAGTTGATAGGGTGATGATTACCATTAGATTTAAGTCCGAATATATGTATGTATATCGTGTTATGTTGTTAAATGTAACTTTTAGTCTTGATTTACTGCAAGTGTCACAATTTAAAAATAGTTCACAGGCATATAACAATTTTGGAACTAAGTACGTTTTCGCTAGTAGCATTCTTATTTTGAATGGTGTACAATTTTGGGTCGGTCACAAAGTTCGAAGCATCGAGAAAGTTTTCCCACAGGCGACTGATACGTGTCGTTGAAAATTACACAAAGATTTTTTGCTTTTCGTATAATTTTGATTTCCTGGTTGCCAATGTAGATTTTTGGCATTTCTATTATTCTCTGTAGCCGTTTGTAAACTAAAATACATTGTGACTTTCCTGGATTAATGCTTAAACCGTTTATGGATGCCCATGTCGAGATTCTTACCAAATCTTCTTTGAGTTAAAATCGATTATTTCACTACTTATATATAGCTGAACTTCATCGGCATACATTCTGATGCTGCAGGGCATCAACTGATTGGTTAAATCATTGGCATAGATATAGAAGAGGAGAGGTCCCAAAAATCTAACCCTGTGGAACACCCCTAGTGACAGGAAAGAAAATTGACGTTCCTGAATTAACTTTCACACACTGGTCTCTGCCATTGAGGTAGGTTTATATTAATTTGGAAGATGTTGAGGAGAAATGCATAATTTTTGACTTAAAATCGTTGTAGTGATCTAATAATACCAAGATCGTCATCTATCTCCTTTCTAAGATCCCCTGTTACACCAGTCAGCTCATAAACATCCGAGGTTGAATGTTTCCAAACTGCTTAAAGTTCACTGTCGGCATATGAACAGCTAAAGCCACAACAAATGATACATTTTATAAAAATCATATCGTTCCTTTAAAGCAATATACCATAGTCATATCTCAGTACAATGCAAATGAGGTTTTTAAATGTCAATAGTTTTTGGTATATGGGCTTAGCTTCAGATGCTCAGATTTTTTCGCTGTATAAAAATAACAGGGATATAGAATGGAAATTTCCTTCTTTGATTTTTTGAGATATGCATTAGAGTGATATGCGTTTGCCAATGTCAAAAAAAAAAACAAGTAATCGCAAATTTAACCTATAGCTTTCAACGATATTGTCACTGGCCTTAAACAGCTGAGTATGAATTGCCTAAAATAATATTTTAGTTAAAAAAAATTTTTAAACCTCTGTATGTTGAGTTATTTGCTAAATACGTCCTTTGATTAAGTAGTAAACATATTATATTATAACAAACATCCTTATTAATTTAATTGCTTCCGAACCGTGTAGGAGACAACTACGTCAAATAGACAAAACAAAATTTATACTGGAAAAAACAGTTTGGTATGAAAATATTGTATATTCGTTCATACTTTTTGTTCTTAAACATACTTTTAACTGACAAAATTTTTATTTCCTTTTATTTGCAAAAGAGGAGCACTCCATAAATTTTCCTACGCTCAATATTGTTTCAGATCATAAATCATGGCTGCATTTGCGTATGGCCATACATACATTTTTATATACACTAACAGACACCGAAGCGGTATGTGTATAGAAAAAATACAACTCGTACTGCCAAAAAAAAAAAAAAAATACGGCATACGAAAAATATTGAAGTGCATAAATATACAAAAACACATATGAAGCAAAAAAGTTTTGCAACGAGTATAGACTTAAATTTTCACAAGGTTTTCATTGGAGTCATTAATTTGCACATACATACATACATACATACATACATACATTTTGTTAATTTACAAATTTTATTGAAGTAATTAAAATTTTTCTCTTAATTTCCTAAAGGATACAAATCACTAAAGCATGAAATTTCATGCAATCAATAATTGATTTTATGAGCTTAAGAGATGCCTTAAGCCCTATCAGACTTGGTTTATCCTTAGACTTGGTTTTTTGTCTTGAAATCAAAATACACTACAACAAGAAGTTTCTGAGCTTTAAAAAACTCAGCTTACAGCTCAAAACAGCTCAAATAATAGATATTTGTATAGGAAAGTTTATAATATATTATGGAAACAGAGTTGTTAACAGGTTATGCGCCCAGATACATGGGAACTAGTAATTTCTGCACCTAATTCAAATATTGTTAGTTGAAAATGGGAGTTTAAGTTAGAACGTGGTGTAAAACCAAAAAGGTTAAAAGCGCGTTTGGTTCCTCGTGGGTTCACACAAACATTTTAAGAAGACTACGATGTAGTTTATGCAGCCGTTTTTTTTGACGGGAGAGGTAGGGTTGAAAATGCCTTCGCACTTACAGTGACCGTCGTCGACTGCGTTGTGTGGTGTTTTCCACTAAAAACTCCCTCCTCCGTTTCTGGTGGGATGCCTTCCCGGGACTGTTTTCTACATTACTTCAAGAAGGCCCAGAAACTTCATCCTCCTAAAGAGGACTTTGCTCGTAACACCCACGTCTGGGTCCGTCATTTTTATGCTGCTGGCTCATTCTTGCTGAGTCCCCGTTGAAGGGGACTTATTTTGCCGTGCATCGAAATGTCCTTTCTTTCTTCTTAAGACATACTCGATGTAGTTACTCACAGCATTCCATGCGTTTTCGCATTCGAGCATTCTTTCAACTATGTTGGCAGGGGTGAAAACGCCAATCTGCTCTCTTAATGCGATTCGCTCAGTATTCCATCTGATGCAGTTGAAAAAAGTGTGTTCTGCATCGTCGTTTGTTGCATCGCAGTAGATGCAACTGGAATTACCTACTTTCCCCATACGGTGTAGATACTTCCGGAAGTATCCATGATCTGAAAGGAACTGGGTCAGGAAGTAGTTAATCTCCCCAAATTTCCTTTGAGTCCACCTTTCTATGTTAGGAATGAGCCTCTTCGTCCATCTACCGGACGTTTCTGCGTTCCATCTGTTTTGCCATCTCTGGATGGTTTCAGATCTCCGCTCTGCAGCACTAATAGTAATTTCCGCCCACTATGCCTCTTTCCGTTCGCGCGCCAGGAGATCAACCGGAATCTCTCCACTTATTACGAAGACCGCCGCGCCTGAAACTGTACATGCAGCCGTTGTAAAGCAAACTGAATTAAAGATATTATTTTCTGTAGCTGGATTCAAAAATATTTAAAAGCTTCGATGTGAATTCCCCATTTCTTAATGGTGCTCAAGAAACAACTGCTTGGTTTTAAGAAAGCGAATAATTGTGTTGGTAAGCTCAAGAAAAGCATCTACAGAATAAATCAGGCTTCACGTGTATACTCGGGGTGATATAAAAAATCCAATGTTGATACTTGTTATTTACAAAATGCGCCCACGGAGAAGGGCTAGTCTATATTTTTATTTCAGAAAGAATCGAACATGCAGAAAAGTTATTCCCCTTATTATGATTGTCGACGTCACATCAAGTCGACAGTAAAAAAAGACAGCAGTTCTAAACTCGTTGTAGGCAATAATTAACTAATATTGATGGCCAATTGTAATTTTATAAGCCATGGTAGTAGTAATATCCTATCAATAATTGCCCCTATTGCGGTTCACCACTTAACTCAGTTTAGTTGTGTAGAGTCAACCCAACTTATGCACAACCAAACTCATTTGAGTTATTGTGTATCGCAATAACTAAAGTGAGTGTGGTTGTGCATAAGTTGGGTTGACTCTCACACGACCAAACTGAGTTGAGTGGTGAACCGCAATAGGGGCAAATATTTAATAGTTCTCGAGAACGATCCCACAATTGCCAATATATTGATGTCGACTTGGTGTGACGTCGACGTCGACTATCATAATAAGGCGGATTATCATTAAATTTTCAAATCAATTGTCTTGGAAAAGTGAACATATTTTTGAGAATCGAAATATTTCAAGATGCAAATTTAAATTATTGCATTCGACAATCTCGTTTGTGTGACAAGCTCTTTTTGTCATAAAAAGTTTAATCTTGAGCTGCGTAACGTTACATGGCTTGTTGGCAAAGAATTCTCTATATACAAGTATCTGTAATATAAATGTCAAATGACAAAGTGGGAGTCAACTCAAATTATAACATTACTTTTGCATCAGTCTGTGCATATAAATCTGACATATATTATATGAGAATTTCAAAAATTATTTAATATATTAATCTCCCTTATTTTAATTGTTGTCAACGTGGTCACATCAAATGTTGGTTCTGTGCTCGTTGTAGACAATATATGAGTATTATTGACATTTCTTTTGCGTCACTCTGTATATATATCAAAAAGCTTATGAAAGAATATAGCTTGGAGGTCTCAAAAAATTGTCATTTGCCTCGACGATCGGTTTAGGTAGGCGTTTCAAACATCTGTTTTTATTATTATACTAGCTGACCCGGGCAAACCTTGTTTTGCCTTCAAATTTGCACTAAATCGACATAGCAATTATTGTTTAAATAAAGGTATCGGGCTAATTAACCCCACTACACGCTGGTTAAGGACCCAACGCCTTCAGCAAAACGCAGAATAGGCTTATCGCGCTAATCTCTATTGGGCAAAACACAAAAAACAATATATTGGGCCATCTTTCGGACGAACTTCAAACTACACAGAAACACTCCTCACGTCCCATAGAACATTTATATAAAGTTTGGTCAAAATCGGTGCAGTAGTTCTTAAGTTACGGTGCAAAAACACACACACAAAACTAAGTATTGCGCCATCTGTTGGACGAACTTCAAACTACACAGAAACACTCCTCACGTCCCACAGAACATGTATATAAAGTTTGGTCAAAATCGGTGCAGTAGTTCTTGAGTTACGGTGCAGAAACACACACACAAAACTAAGTATTGCGCCATCTGTCGGACAAACTTCAAACTACATAGAAACACTCCTCACGTCCCATAGAACATGTATATAAAGTTTGGTCAAAATAGGTGCAGTAGTTCTTGAGTTACGGTGCAAAAACACACACACAAAACTAAGTATTGCGCCATCTGTCGGACGAACTTCAAACTACACAGAAACATTCCTCACGTCCCATAGAAAATGTATATAAAGTTTGGTCAAAATCGGTGCAGTAGTTCTTGAGTTACGGTGCAAAAACACACACACAAAACTAAGTATTGCGCCATCTGTCGGACGAACTTCAAACTACACAGAAACACTCCTCACGTCCCATAGAAAATGTATATAAAGTTTGGGCAAAATCGGTGCAGTAGTTCTTGAGTTACGGTGCAAAAACACACACACAAAACTAAGTATTGCGCCATCTGTCGGACGAACTTCAAACTACACAGAAACACTCCTCACGTCCCATAGAACATGTATATAAAGTTTGGTCAAAATCGGTGCAGTAGTTCTTGAGTTACGGTGCAAAAACACACACACAAAACTAAGTATTGCGCCATCTGTTGGACGAACTTCAAACTACACAGAAACACTCCTCACGGCCCATAGAGCATGCCTATCAAATTTGGTCAAAATCGGTCCAGTATTTTTTGAGTTTAGCGATCACGAACATACACGTAATTTTTATGTACATATATCTGACACCGTCAGCTCAAAATATCTTCGGAACTACATAACCGATTTAAGAATTTGATATCTCGTTTTGAAGAACATGACAACGGCATTCCAAAAAAAAGTGAAATAAAATAAAAAAAGCACAAAAAATAAATATATGTATATGTCTTTGGTGGTGCAATATGAAAATTGCATTTTGCCACGCCCCTCCGCCCACAGACCGAAAATAAAAAATCAGACTTCACAGTGTCACCCGCTTGAGTATTCTGAAGGTTCCCTGAAAATTTCGTCAAAATCGGCCCAACCGTTTTGAAGCCATTACGTTACATACATACATACATACATACATACATACATACATACAACATACATACACACATCCAATTTTATATATATAGATTGTGATATTTTGTTTGAGAAAAATTCAAAAACTATCCATTGCTATTACAGGGATGATAACCTCGCTTGCGAAATTTAGTAAATGTAGTTTCCTTCTTCCATTTGTTTTTACTGCATAATTTTTTGTGGTAGGAAAATTGTTGTAAGATTATAAAGTTCTTCGATTTAGATTTTGTTTGTAGTTGACGCTCGACTTTTTATCTGTTGGTAAGCGTTGAAGATTAATTAGTAGAAACCATAAGGGACTAACCAATTGCAATTGAAATTCGATGCGTTGCATATGCTTAATTTTTGTTTGAAGAGATTTCAAATATATATGTAGGTACAATAAATTAGTTCAATAACAAGCCCCATTTATAAGATATATGTAAGGCTAATTGATTACAACAAAGCCGGGAATGCAATTGCTAAACTCCTTATAAAATATTTGACGGAAAATTTTTTGTAAATTTTTATACGTAAAGATTGACAATCAGCTTACCTATCACCTGAGCTGTTGCATAGACATTATTAATGAGCATTGGTTGACTACTTTAATACTATAAGGGTGTCAAAAAAATCCTTTTTTTCATATGTTTACTATCATTCATGTTCTAGAAACCGCAAATTGCATGAAATTTTGCGATTACCAATCGTTAATTTCATGCGACTAGCGATTCCTATAACATGGGCTTATAACATGCGACAAAAACAGCTATTACACATACAAAATGTCAAATTCTCCAGTGAATGCAAAAACTTTTTTCACTATATAATGAAAAATGTGAAATTATTTACACTTTCAAAGAGAAAAAAATTACTTAGTGATCCTTAATAAGATGAAACTTATTAGGAAAGAGCACGCAATCGTTTTTAAATTAATGCGATATATAGATTATTTTCCTATTAATTAATACAGAATATGTTACACTTCTTTCCGAAAAGACGACACTGTTAGTCTAATATAGATCTAAGATTGGCAACATACAAAGATGATATTAATTTTTGGATCTTTCGAATACCAATTAGGAATTAAATATGGTTTTTTTTAATATTTTCAAAGTAATTTTTTCTCTGATATGTTCACATTTTTCTTCGCAATCTTCTTTCAAAAACCGATTTCAATGCAATCGCCTTCCCCCACAATATGTCTTAAAAATTTATTAGCAATAGGGACCAAAGCAGCTTGCACATGAAAAACTCTTTCCTGTTAATATTGCCTAATATTTACAAAAAATTATTAAGTTATTTCATATTGATTTAATGAATATTCTCAAACGACTATTCGATAATATTTCGTGACACTACTTAACTTCATTAACTATAACTATCGATATTTTTTCTAATACTCAACATATTGGACATTCAATTAAAACGTGACGATCATTCATTACTTGACGACAACCACTGCACTTAAGAGGTTCCCTGCGATTATAAAAATGTTGACAGTTAAACAACGCTTTACCAAATCTTAAGACGTGCAAGTATTACGCATTGTGTCCTGTAATATCTTGGCCTGGTATAAGATGTATTATGTTGTCTAAAAAAACATCTAGAGTTTTGTCACTCCATTTTTCCGTGTGTTTTGTCTAAGGCCTCAAATATGTTGTTGTTATGATGAAAACAGCGTGTGACAGCGAAGATCATTCCAAATTGTCAAATTTTGAACAAAAAAACCGTCGCATGGGAATTGCTCAGGAAATGTTGAATGACGATAACGACGATTCAAATTTGTTTAAAAGGGTCGTAACTGAATGTGAATCATGGGTTTATGGTTATGACATCGAAACCAAATTTCAATCGTCCCAATGGAAGAGCCAAGACCAAAAAAACCACGCCAAATTCGGTCAAATGTTCAGGGTTTTCTCACTATTTTCTATCCTATTGAACAATCCGCGTATGTAAACAAAAGATAATTTTTGATTTACATTTTTTTAGTAACAAAATTATGAGGAGTAAGACGTAGCTTTTTGATTTGAATTATAAAAATCACAATAAAGCAATATGATTTAAAATTTAAAGGAGAGTAACAGCGATTATCAAATGGACAAAGCACTCCACAGAAGAGCCTCTCCAAACTGATCGTCTTGAGTGTACGTTAAGAAAAAATATTGACATCAAATAAAAATTTTGATTCATATTAAAAAATCGGTTCTAAAAAACGTCAAAATGGCAAACGTAAATTTGTCACATGCCCCAATATTGTATTAATATGCAGTACTGTTTCTGCATAGGGTCTAGACACCTAGAAATATGAAATTCCTCCCGGGAAGCGGAAAAAGTATTTCTGCTTCATAAAAAAATTAAAAAAAGTATATAAGTAGAAGGAATCGTTAAACTGTTGCTGTAGTTAGAAGAAATTATGCACTAGGTCCCTTACACACAATTATATGAATATGGAACAATATGCCAATGTATACGATAAGCCAACAAGAATACTATGGGAATTAATACAGACACCTAGAAAAATGAAAATCTATGACATGAGCACTGCTTCCATGTATGAAATAGATTTACTTGTCAGTTTGAATGTGATCCATTGCCGTAGAAGGCATACACACTCATGCTATTAATGAATTGCACCTACAAATTGCGTTCGGTCGTTCGACAATTCCAAATTTGAAAACTGGAAAAATTGGATGCCATCATCTGTTGTTAAATTGTTGCTGTTACTGTCTTCGTCATCGTTGTTTAGGCATGGGAAAAAATTCATAGTTTCGCCATTGCTATTTTATAAAATTGACATCATGCCTCGAAAAAAGTTAAGAACTTTGTGTAAATGTATGAATGTATTGTATTTTATATTCCTACATATTTTAGGAACACCAGCCACAAAATACATCCAGCACGTTTAACATACCCATAGCAGCAATAGCGTTCCCTAAGAACTGAATTTCTGCCATGTTTTCAATGCAACTGCTCACTAGGCGGTGTTGAAAATAAATATAAACTTAAAAAAAAAAACGCAGGAACGAAAACATATGAGATCTGCAGTGCTGTGCGTTTTTACGTTGTGAATGAAGTGGTCTAGCCAGTTGAATTTGCATTAAAGCAAATATACTACAAGTGAAGTACTTGCATTCATACATATTCAGCATTTGCAACACGTAACGTAAATTTTCCAAAGCGCCACACTGAATCTACTGATAAATTACCACATTTTTCTCTGCATACATTTTCATGTTTTTGCTTCTATTGGTCGCTGTATTCAATGTTTTTTTTTTCAATTTTATTCATTTTTAAAATTTAATAGACGTGGTCAAAGATATATATTAGAATTTAAAATGCATGCGACAAAATAAAAAAATCTTAATTGAAGCACATTTTTTTTTTAAGAAAATTTTATTAAAATTGATTTGTTTTTGACTCTTATTGTAATGAATTGTGTACATATGTATATTTTAAGATATCTTGACCATTTCTTGGATATAAGATGACTAAAATCAAATAATTAGAGAGAAAAAATCTCTGTAAAGAACTTATTTCACAACTTGTGATCGAAGGAGTTGTTTAAATTCGGGTAGTTTCTAAGGATTTTAACATGAGCTTCTCATTGTAAGATGTTCTCTGCACTTAGTGCATACTCACTTAATATTCACTATTTTTAACATTTTAAAATATAATATTATTTTCCAAAGAGTATAATTTCATATAATAAAAGTCAGTCTCCGAAGGTTAAAACCCTCTTAATAGTCACAGATAATTTTTTTTCTCTAATCTGAAAATTTGAAATTGAAATTGAAAGAATGCAATTATAGATAATTCAGAAGTAATGAAAAAGCTGTTCCTTGAGATCAGCTTCCGTTTTATTAAATGCCATCTTTTTATAATTTTTAGAAATCTATAAATATTTTTTTTATATGTTGAGAAGTGGGTTAAATTTATTTTCTTTTTTTAAATTTTGTATAGTATTTATAATAAAATATATACATACATGCATAGTTTTTAAATTTATGCTTTAAAAATATTTTTAATTAAATTTGTTTCAAAGAAATTGATGAAAATCTATGTGTCTTAAATCTTATGTATATCCTTAATCAAGGAATAAATGAGTTAAAGTAGAACTAGAAAAGAAGTGTCCTTTAACTTTAGAACTTCCTGCGACGTTTTAACATCCCTGTCGCAAACTACACATCGTCTCTGTTCACATAAAGCGTACTAATAATAAGAACATTCATGGAATTTTTATACGTGAAATTCGGTACGAGTTCAATTGTAATTTAAACCGTATTCGCATGTGTGTAATCGTTGCCATTCTCCGCTTCGAACAAAGAAAAGCGTAATGTTATTATTGTAGAAACCATTTTCCGATAACAATAGAAAATATTTTAATGCCTAATACATATACTTTAATCTCAAATGAGGGAATATTGAAATTATAAATTTTTTATTTAAATGTTTTTAATGATATATAGTCAATATGAAATCTATTATTTTATTTAAAATAGTATGTATTACATGCTTAAATAAAAATGTTTTAAAAAATGCATTTAAAAAATCATGCTCGTGAAAGTGAAATATGCAGAAATATGTTGATAAAGACGTAATATGCAATAGTGTTCTCTAAAAACTCAACCAGGAACGGATAAATAGCTAATAAACAAGTATTTTTAACATGTTTTTGTGATGTACGATTAAAAATTTAATAGATATTACTTTTTTGTTGCCATCGGTTTTAATTATTTTATATATAAAAAATTATTATTTGTGGATTGGGAGAGATATTGCGTATAGTTGTGTTAAATTATTTTGTATGTTTTTGCTTTAATAATATGCTTTTTGGAAAAGTATTTTTAATTTGATGAAGAAGGAAAAAACTTAATTTTCAATTCGCAAAACGTATTAGTTACCGACTTTTTTATTCATCTCACTTCATTTATATAAAAATTATATACAGTGCGTCATCGGTTAACGTAATTATCAAAAATTTTGACAACTTCAGGGAACGAGTTTATTGCAGAAGAGGAATCTTTGAAATGCTTTAAGCAGCTCTCGCACGTGTTTTTTTCCTCCTCTAAACGTGTATCAGGATTTGGGGATTTATTATATAAAATACAAGTGTGATAATTCACTTCAAATTGATTATTTTGTTTTACTCATTGATACTAATATATGTACTTTAAAAATTATATAAATTATGTAAATACATATTCTAATGGAAATGTTTCCATGCAGGTTTATTAAAAATGTTAATAATCTTTTTGTTTAATGAAGTATTTTGCTATGCTTCAATTTGACGACGTTTTTAATTGGTAATAATTCCACTACTCTGAATGACATTTCATACAAACAACGCTAAAGTGGTGGTTTTGAAACGATATGCAGACGATTGGTTGCAGACCGCCAAAGTTGATTTACTAGAATGTTTAATTTAAAAGAAATGCCGACATAAATTCCACTAAAGTCTATGAGAATATCAGCAAAGGACTCCAGAAATTATAGTCAATCATTATTATCGAAAATTAGCTCCAAACTAGTAGGAAACTAGGCGTTTATTTAATAAGAATTCGTCAAGTTGATTAATTTATTATTTTATTTTAATTGCTGTTTCTATGTTGGGTTCACTAAATGATCAAATAGTTAATTTAATCAATTAAACTTATTAATTAAAAAAAATTATTAAACCTAAAAAAACTTCATCTTCAAAAAGCAGCGATATTCTCAACGAAAATCAAACCTCAGAGAAAAGGTCGTGGCCATTGTCAAGGAAGTACATTTGAATTGCTTCCAAACTTCCATTAGTGCATGTTTACAGTTTCCAAGAAAGTCAAGCTGGCAAAAGTCTGAATAAAAACTTGAACCACAGCCACAAATTTGAATAAAAAATGTTGCTTAAATCTATATAGTATATATAGTAACCAATCTTAATTTAATATAATTTTACTTTCTTTAAAAATTTTGTATATTCTTAGATATTGAATCTACAATGTAAATTGAACTAACAATAAGTATTCAATTCTTAAACCTAGTATTATGATTTATTTAAGTCCTGCCAATGCCAATGTCGTTCTGTGTTGTCTACACATCTCTAGTGTTCGGTTAACAGAAGAATTGTCGCGCATTCGCAGTCGAAAGTGCTCTCTATAATTTAGAATGTTGCGGGCTGGTTTGTTAAAGTGAGATTCTAGTTTTTATATTTTTATTTATTGAATCTACAATGTAAATTGAAAGTCCAGCCAATGCCACTCAAATAAACATCTGTTTCTGGGGGTACTTTTGTGTTGTCTTCACATTTCCAGTGTTCGGTTAACAGAAGGATTATCCCCCATTCGCAAGCGAAAGTACCCTCTATAATATAGAATATTGCGGGCTACTGTGCTTGGATGAAACCCTGGTTTTGAAATCTATTGGAGTTTGGATTGCATCACAATACAACTCTGCTTAACAATACGAATATTTACTACTCTGTTTTTCTTTTTCATTTTAGTTTTTACTTTATACTCTTTGTAACTTAACCTTACTTTGAAATAAACGTTAGAATTGTTAACACGCTTTGATTCTTTATACATACAAAGGCACTAACTTCTAACAGGTTATGGGCCCAGTCGCATGTAGAGATTGACGCGAATAAATAGGAAACATCAACGCAGTGCAAATGGCCTCTATGTATAATATACCAAAACTGGATGATGAGAACTATGATTCCTGGAGTCTTCAAGTAAGAAGTGTGCTTATCCACCAGGATTTGTGGTCAGTTGTATCAGGAAGTGCAGTGAAACCTGAACAAATTGCTGCGAACGCCGCTGAAGTTGCGGCATGGATTGCAAAAGATGAGAAGGCGACAGCTACTATTATATTATGCTCAACGCCTGTTCAAATAGCACACATAAGGAACTGCCAAACGTCTGCTGATACCTGGAAAACATTAAAGGAGGTACACCGACCAAAAGGACCGGTACGTAAAGTTACTTTGTTTAAGCAGCTGCTACAAATGCGTATGTCAGAAGATGAATGCGTTCAGCAATACATATGCAATTTTGCTTCAATCGTTGAAAAATTGGCAGAAACGGGAATCACCCTTCAGGAGGAGCTGTACGTAATTATGTTACTAGCTAGCCTACCAAAATCTTACGAGAACCTAGTGGTCGCCCTTGAGGCAAGGGATGACCTTCCAAAGTTATCTACACTAAAAGTCAAATTAAATGAAGAGGGGGAACGTAGAAAAGTTAACAATAATGAAGTTAGAAGTGCAGACAATAGCGTACAAGTTTTTATGGCACGTGAACATAAAGAAAAGAAACGAAATCAACGTAACAGTTATAACAAAAACAACAATGACATTGCACACAAAAATATTCCTAAAAAATCAAATTTTAAATGTTTTAACTGCGGTCGAGATGGTCATTACGCAGCACAATGCAGAGAAAAGCGTACAAAAGCAGAACAGAAAGAAAATCAAACGCATCGTGCTTTTTCAATGTCAAATGAGAGAACATTAGCGCAGAATATTTGGTGCGTCGACAGCGGCGCATCTGCTCATTTATGTTGCGACCGAAATATGTTCGACGAGTTTGAAGAACACACAGAAGAAATTATACTTGCTGGTAGCAACAAAATTCAAGCAAAGGGTATAGGGAAAGTATATATAAAAGAGTTTGATATAACATTAAAAGATGTTCTCTATGTTCCGTGTTTGCAATGTAATTTTGTTTCGGTTGGTAAAGCTGTAAGTAATGGTTGTGCTGTGAAATTCAATGACAGAACGGCAATAATAAGTAAAGGCAGTAAGAATTTATTTGTAGCTAAAAGGGTCGGCGGTTTATTTTTATATGAAGCAAATAATAACAAGTGTTTTCTTTCATGTGGTGCTACTGAGGAGGTGATGAAGTGGCATAAGCGATTTGG
This sequence comes from Germaria angustata, assembly GCA_963681545.1. Classification (NCBI taxonomy): domain Eukaryota; kingdom Metazoa; phylum Arthropoda; class Insecta; order Diptera; family Tachinidae; genus Germaria; species Germaria angustata. The sequence goes on along the minus strand of OY812998.1, from coordinate 59,940,781 downwards.
TCACATGAATTTTACTAGTCTGAGACAGTTAATAAATAAACAAATGGTTCTTGGATTAAATTTAAAGATCCCTGATAAAATAAGCTGTAATGTTTGCTTGCAATGCAAATGCTGTGTCAGACCATTTAAATGTTCGGAGAATAGAGCCAGTGCTTTACTGGAAATTATACACAGCGACCTATGTGGCCCTATGAACACTGCATCAAGTGGCGGTGCAAAATATATGCTGACTTTTATCGATGATAAGAGTCGCTATGTGTTTGTTTATTTTTTAAAGGGTAAAGATGAGGTGTTCAACAAGTTTAAAGAATTTAAATGTATGGTTGAGCGGCAAGTTGGTAACAAAATAAAAATATTGCGCAGCGACAACGGTACAGAGTACGTTAATGGAGCCTTTGATAACTATTTAAAAGAGAATGGAATTGTTCGACAATTAACTGTACCCTATACTCCACAACAAAACGGCGTAGCGGAGAGGTTTAACCGCACTCTAGTAGAGATGGCAAGATGCATGCTGGTTGGTGGAAATCTTTCAGAAATTCTTTGGGCCGAAGCAGTTAATACTGCTGTATATTTGCGAAATAGATCTGCGACGAAGGCATTAGATGATATTACCCCGTATGAAGTTTGGTTTAACCGTAAACCAATAGTCAACCATTTAAGAACATTTGGGTCAGTTGCGATTGCACTAGACAAGAAACAACATGGTAAATTTAAACCAAAGGGCAAAGAATACATCATGGTAGGTTATTCAGATACTGCAAAGGCTTATCGATTATATGAAAAGGCTACAAGAAAAGTGATTGTAAGCAGAGACGTTTATTTCATAGAAGCGGAACAAAAGGCTTATGTTGATATTGAATTGTTGCCGAAAGCAGTCGAACAACAGAATAACGATGAAAACAAATTAAAAGATATCAAAGCGGATATCCAAAATGAAAGTGATTATGAATCTGCAAGTGATTATGAAGAGCCTGATAAAATACCAAGCAAAAAGGGACCTGGAAGGCCACAGATAAATCGCACTGGTGCACCTGGTAGACCTAAAAAAATTTACAACACCATTAATTTTATGTGTTCAGAAAATATTGATGTTCCTGAAACCGTAAATGATGCTCTCTCAAGTGAATATTCGCAGTTTTGGTGGAATGCAATGGAAAACGAATATAATTCACTTTTAGAAAATGGAACATGGGAACTTGTTGAGCTTCCTAAAGAACATAAAGCTATCGGTTGTAGATGGGTGTTTGCACTTAAAAGAAGCAAAAATGGTGACATTGAAAGATTTAAGGCTAGGTTAGTGGCGAAAGGGTGTGCACAAATATACGGAATTAATTATAATGAAACATATTCTCCGGTCGTACGATACGAAACTATAAGAATGGTCTTTGCATTGGCAGCTGAATACGCATTACATCTACACCAGATGGATGTTTCGACTGCATACCTCAACAGCGAACTGGACGATGACGTGTACATTACCCAGCCGGAAAAATTTGTTGATAAAGGACGACCAAATCACGTATTGAAGTTAAAAAAATCTTTATACGGCCTCAAGCAATCAGGCCGCCAATGGAACCGTAAGTTAAACTCTATTTTAAATGAAATTGACTTTTATGCATGCGAAAGTGAGCCTTGCCTTTACATAAAGAAAACTGAAAATAAAATAAACATAATTGCAGTATATGTGGATGATATCTTGATTGGGTGTTCCGATATTAAAGATATGAATTCTATTAAGCGTGAAATTTCAGAAAGAATTCAAGTAGTAGACAAAGGGTCAGTAAATCATTTTTTGAATATTGAAATAGAAAGAGATAGCCCAACAGGATCAGTTGCTATTAGTCAAAAGGCCAACATAGAGCAGTTGTTGAGACGGTACAACATGGAAAGCTGTCGATCAGTGGCAACACCTTTGGAGCCAAATTTTCAAATAACTTGCAATGATGATAATTGTAAAAGAGTCAGCCAAATTGAATACCAATCATTAATTGGATCACTTATGTACATTGGTCTATGTACTAGGCCCGATATCATACACTCAATTTCTAAATTATCTCAGAAAAACAGCGACCCACATATAGAACATTTAACCGCGGCGAAGAGAGTGCTAAAATATTTAAGCAAAACTAAAGACATGCAACTGAAGTATTGTAAAACGGGCAATCCAATTGAATGTTATGTTGATGCAGACTGGGGTGGAGATGTTGTTGATCGCAAATCGTACACAGGATACACTTTCATTTTAGCAGGTGCGGCATTCTCCTGGGAAAGTCGGAAGCAGCAATCAGTAGCCCTATCAAGTACCGAAGCTGAGTATATGGCACTCTCGTCAGCTGCTAAGGAGGCGACGTATATCAGTAAGCTGCTCAACGAAATTAACTTACACAATACGGATGTCATTGAAATCCAAGGAGACAACATGGGAGCACTGCAACTTGTGAAGAACCCTGTATATCATGGTCGTAGTAAGCATATAGATATAAAATATCATCACGTCAGGGATTTATATAAAAATAGGCAGATAAACTTAAAATATTGTAATACAAAGGATATGATTGCAGATGTGATGACCAAAAACCTGCAGAGGGTCAGCCATGAACGATTTTCAAAACTTTTGGGTTTAACAATGTAATTGAAATATGTATTATGAATTGTAATGGGATGTAATATAAATATTGGTATTGAGGAGGAGTATTGGAGTTTGGATTGCATCACAATACAACTCTGCTTAACAATACGAATATTTACTACTCTGTTTTTCTTTTTCATTTTAGTTTTTACTTTATACTCTTTGTAACTTAACCTTACTTTGAAATAAACGTTTGAATTGTTAACACGCTTTGTTTCTTTATACATACAAAGGCACTAACTTCTAACAAAATCATTGTTTTCATCAAATGAACGTCTAGATCTTGATAAATGCTCGAATTTTTAACATTCAGAGCACGATTTAAGATCGCGTTGTAAGTAAGTTTGTAGACTAGGTTTGATGTTGACTTTCTTTCAATAAGGCAATAAATTTTATCAGTCCTTAATTTCCTTTGGATCAACTTTATTGTATTGCGGTATATATAGACTTTTAATTTGAATGCGGGAATATGTTTTCTTTTGCAATGTTCTTTGCACAATTAACTAAAAAAATTTCTTTTCCTCATATATTGAAAATGCCTTTGAAACAGAGAACATCCTTCAATGAAAAGTCTGTATGAAAGTCTCTTAAAATTATACGAATTTGCACAACCATCTATATATCTTTAGAAGCGATTTTTTACTGGGTTTTTCTTAGCACTTAGTGATGAAATTAGAATGATAGCATGTATTTATGCCGTTTTTTTCTCTGAAAAAAAATTATTTACATGAATATTGGGTACACGTTTCACAATAGAACAAGAATAACTGATTAAAATATTTTACGTCTACAGTCGAATCCGCTTTAGTGCAACACGCTTTACTGAAAAAAATCGGATTACTGAAAGCGATACAAATCCCCGCACTGATTTTAAATGCAGTTAGTCTTATTCACTTCGCGTTAGCGAAACATCGCTTTACTGAAAATATCGTATTACTGAAAACCAAAAGCAAGCCCACAACTACGTTTTGTATGAAACTTACTTCGCTTTAGTGAAAAAATAAACAATGACAAATTTATTTATTAGAAATCGATTGCATACAAATTTGAAAAAAATTACTCAAAGTCAAATTCAAAGTTATTTTAAAAACAATGCATGATTTTGATTATTAACTGTTATGTTAAGTACATACTTATTTAATGCATTGCATTCTGAGACTGAATTCATATTAATTTATGTTTTTTTAATAGCATGCATACAAATGTAAATACTCAATGCATTGTGAAACTGAATTATTTTAATTTATATTTTAAACTTTTATTTTTTGTTTCAAAAATAATTAAAAAATATGAATATGTTTTTATGAATAATTTTTTTTTAATAAAATTTTTATGACGTAAAAAAATATACAGATTTGATATAAAAAATATTGTTTTACAGATTTTAAGCAGTACGCTTAACTGTAACAAATTTCAGTAATCCGAACTACGTTTTAGGGAAAAAATCGGATAACTGAAAAGAAAATTGGGTTTTGGCTGTTTTCAGTAAAGCGGAGTCGACTGTATATATTTAAATTTATAATTTTTTTTATAAAATTTTCACAAAAAAATCGTGTAAGCGAAAATCAAACAAAACCCTTATTATTGTTAAAAAAAAGTAGTAATTTAGTTTTCTAAGTGCAACATATTTCGAAACTAATGTGTTCGTTTCTTGCAACAGAACGCAAATTTGCAGGAGGGGCAAAATATCTGTAACATTTTTGTCAAGAAACGAAAAAGTTTTTAATCCCTCTTATTATGATTGTCAACGTCGACGTCACATCAAGTCGACAGTAAAAAAGACAGCAGTTCTGAACTCGTTGTAGGCAATAATTAACTAATATTGATGGCCAATTGTATTTTTATAAGCCACTAGCGGACCAGGCGAACTTCGAATCGCCCCAATTTTAAGCCTTCAGACAAACTTTCTATTTTTTCATTTAAAAAGCCATTAAGGAATAATTTCAAACAAAATTTCATACAAAAACTCGATTTTCGATTTTTCCAATTTTCCGACTTTTCCGGAGGGATTTTCCAAAATTTCCTTCCATAAAAACCTTCTCCTCGAAAATGCGAACAACTGACAAAAAGTTTTACAGAAATCGGCCAGGCCGTTCTCATTTTATGAACTATTGGATTTTGCCACGCCCCTCCGCCCACAGACGGAAAATAAAAAATCGGACTTCACAGTGTCACCCGCCCGAGTATTCTGAAGGTTCCCTGAAAATTTCGTCAAAATCGGCCCAGTCGTTTTGGAGCCATTACGTTACATACATACATACATACACACATCCTATTTTATATATATAGATAGTAGTAGTAATATTCTATTAATAATATTTAATAGTTCTCGATAACGATTCCACAATTGCCAATATATTGATGTCGACTTGGTGTGACGTCGACGTCGACTATCATAATAAGGGGGAATATCTTCTTCATTTGTGATCGAATATCAGTCTTGTAAGTTGCGACACAATATTCAATATGACTGGATGAATGAAGCAAGTTATAAAGAACTGATGTTTAACACAAATATTTTATAAACATAATTTATGTATATTTTTATTCAGGATCTAGGTCATATATTAATTTAAGTAAAACTCCTTTGTTTTATTAAATTTTATTTTATTTTTTAATAAATATATAGTAAATAAATTTTAAAAACAATTAGTTATCGACTTTATAAAGGTAGAAAATAAAATTTGCTTGTTTTTCTAAAAATATGATTTGAAAATTATCTAATAGTAATTTAACTATTAAATTATTAAAACGTTTGAAAACATGCTGCATTTAACAACATCGAGAAAAAAAAACAAATAATACGAAAATCATAGACTATGCTTATATAAATGTATTTTCCTTTCAAAAGATTCTAAAAAGCTTTTACCATGCCAATAATCATCTTCAAATTAAGCCATCAATCATATTTAGCATTTGAGTAGAATACCGCTGTGCAATGATTTCCACTTCTGCAATTGAACATTAAACAATTCTATGACGTACTATCATTATGGATTCATATCGCTGATTAAAAAAAGAAAACGAATTGTTGACTTGACTGTTCCTCGTTTCGCTCTACGTTTTTGTAAATTTTTCTCTTTCAAAAACCAAGAAACTGAAAAAGCCTTTTGTTTCATCTATCTGTGTCATTAAAGCGGTGCTATAAAGACTTAAAGCACAAGAGTTTCACATGCCAAGAAAAAAAGTCAAAAAGAATATCTGAGCAATGGATTTACTTGAACTAGTGATATCTTTTAAATAAAATATACGAATGTGTATGCACCAGCACACAAACGTGCACCAAAATGCAAACAGTTTTAGCAAAGAGTCTTATAAATGTTTGATTTATGTTTTCCGATATTCCACTTGAAGCCAATAGTTTTATTTGATGCTGCCTGCATTTAGATTTGTGTTGCAAAGTTTTATTTGTTACTTTTGCTTTTTTCTTTTCACACTTAAAGTTCCAATACAATTGAAATCATTGGCAAAGATTTGTAAAGAGTTGGTTGGTGGTGGTGCAGTTTTAGAAACGGTATTTTTGCCATCATTTTCGGCCATCTGACGGAGTCTATCTCTATACCATACAAAGTATAGAGCATTTACCGCCACACTTTTAAGGCTGCTCTAAAATTAATGCATAGAAATAGTGGTTTTGTATCATTATTTCTGCATTTCAGATTTTACCAATAATCATATTATCATCATCATCTCTGCATGATTGCTGTACATTTAAAGGTTTAATGGCATCTTTTTTGGTTTTGCATTTCTTTATTGTTTAAGAAGGAAATGCTGTATAGAACTTAGTGCTAGTTCTTAGGGATAGGGTTAGTAAACTGTAGAAATGGACCATTTATAACGAAACCTATAAAATTAATAAAAGGATAATTGTCTAGGTCGAATAGTGGATAGTGTACTAGCTAGTGAAAGCGGAAGTTCTCGATTCGATTTCTACCTAATACTCTGGTCTGCATTGAACCCTAGTTACAATATAATTTGTGGTTGTATTTCAGACATAAATGAAGAAATAGAATGACACAAATAAAGTCTAACGTAAATGGCGTCAGCCATGCACAATCGTGAGCCTAAAAACAATGTGAGAGTAATATTCCCAGTAAATTATGACATTTTGCTTGAAAATACCTACATAAAGAGGTGTAATGGATTAAAGTCCGTCCATCGTAATACAATGAGATATTAAGCCAATTTAAAACACAAGCCGGCCTTTTTAATATTTTAAATCTTTGAAATTTTGGAAAAGGATCCGAAGTACCAGAAGGTACATGCAAATTATGGAGTACTCAAAAAATAATTTTTTTCTCGATTACATCTCTTGGGAGCATTTGGCTTCCACAAAGCATATCGATCTTACCCTAGTGGTTGCAGTTGTTTTCGCATTGTCATTTTTGCCTTACATCACTTTCGTTAATCGTTTGTTGTTGTTCTAGCTAAGTAGATGATTGGTCTAAAGTAGCAGGTGAGGAGCCTTCCTAGTCTTTCATTCCTACTTTTTCCCAGGGAGTGGTGGCTGCCTGACCTTTGTCATGGTGTATCCTCTTTTCCAGGCAGAAGAAAAGCGGTCAGGGACTTTTTGGATGGATTTTTTTTGGAGGGGGATTGAAGCCACTTAATTTTAAAACTCGAAAAAACCATGGTGAAATTTTTTTTCTCTGTCAGGGAACGAAACCTGGGGTACTTGATTTTGTAGGCAAGCACTTTAACCACTACACTACCACCACCACCATCGGCACAATTTATACTCAACATGAGTCTATTTTATTTATTCCTGCAACATTTATGCAATTAAACGCGCAGTAGTCGTTAATCATCGTATTCAATCAGGCAAAAATGAAAAATAAAATCTTTATTTTAAATACTTAATATTGAAACCTATTATTTCGGGATATTCTCCCTAACTGATTGTTAAAACAATTGTTTTGCATTGTTTGTTGTGGTTTAAGCTGTTCATATGCCGACATATCATTAGTCACTAAACCAAATCGTTGAGTATAATTGCTTGTTGTGTTGTTTGTATAAAAGCATTCTAAGCCTACTATGGTTATGTATTTTGTAATGATCGTATACATTACTGAATTCTCATATTGTATTTGATCTAAATGGCATAAATATCCGAGGTTGAATGTTGAATGTTGAATGTTCGGCGACCAATGAAATGTCGGCATATGAAGAGCTAAAGCCACAACAAGCAATGCGTTTTGCAAAAACTATGGTTAGGTTAGGTTAGGTTGATTGGAGGGGTATGATAGCCCATGTCATACGACATACACTTAAGCCAGTGAAGGCTTGTTGTGCGCTCCCTTTAATTATCAAACACAAACTGCCAGAGTTCTGCAGCAGAATTCGAACCTGCGACCTTCGCACTACGAGTCTAGTACACTACCTACTAGTCTACGAAGGCCAGTTGCAAAAACTATAATTGTTTTACAAATTAGTTTGGAGAGAATGTTCTGTAATAATAAGTTTCAATATTTAATAAAATTTATTTGTTTATAAATATTTAGATAATTTGTCTTACTATCATCAGGAAAAGTGACTTTGGCGCTATTTTCTGGAAAATGTAGCGCTTGCACTGTTCAAAATTACATTAACTTTGAATGGTACAGGAAAAACAGAATTATTTCCTTAACACAGTGTACTGTGGAATTAAAAATTGTTTTATTTCCATAAAATATTATTGATTGTTTTATAAAACGCCCGATTTTTTCGAATGTCTTGACGATTTTGAAGATTGTATTTGAAAAAATATCTAGCAAAACTGATAGTATTACATGTGCTCATCAAACTAAAATTGCAATTTATTGCCAGCAATTCATTGGAGCTTTTGCTCGCACTCTTACAGTACTCTAGATTAGATTTTACGGTACAATAATGAACCAGCATTCGCGCAGAGTGGAATATATTATGACTAACAACTTCTATACCTCATGTATATGATCCTGTAGTATAGTTTTTAAATACAACTTTAAAGGGTCGATCTATATACATATGAGAGTTGCATTCTAGTTCGATATGATGTCGGTACTTTAAATACTCGACGGCGAAACTTGTGTGAATTGCTTGCGGATAGAGGTTTTGCTGTCTTAGGAATCATAAATGGAGAAATGGCTTAAAGACATTATTTATTTATTTATTTATTTAATTTAAATATGAATACAATTACGTTATCGATCATAGTAACAAAAGCCTTGATTGGTTTGTAGTAAAGCAGGCCAGCAGGTGGGAATTGAACCCACAATCTCCGTACCGCACTACCATCTAGTTTACCGCCGTACCCAAAGAAAATTATAAAGCAGTCAATGCAGTTAGCAGTAAGGCTACTAGTACCAGAGTAGCTAGTAATTGATAAGTACACTTGAGCCATAATTTTTGTACTGAAGTAGTAAGATTCAAAACTACTCATAATTCATTATTGTAAATGTATTGTAAATCATACCTCACCATACATTTCATAATTGTAGCCGATGCCTGTTCTAAATTAATGACAAATAAATTATGAAAATACTTTCATATAATAATTAAAAGAATTATAATTGTTACTATAAGCCCAGCCAATTATTAAAACGGAAATAAAAGAAAATTAAAAATTCAAATAAATAAATGACCAACATAAAAATACTGTGTACTACAAACAAGAAAAACAACAACAGAATCAGCTAAACCGCAAATTATAACAAGTAACGTTAACAATCATGTCACAAAACACTTTCCTACACGCATTCAATTGTACCATTATGTAAGTACATGTAAAATCACGAATTATATGCATCCCAGCGAACATTTCTACGAGTAGGGAAGACCTTAAAAGCAGCAATTAAGTTGGTTGCGAAATTTTCAAGTATTTATAAAATATGTATATATATTTACGGAATATAAGATCGCAGCGGGCTTGCAACAAGTATAGAAAAACAATAACAACGCGGATTTTGTTTGTGTAAAATCGTGTCCGTTTATCGAAAACAGCTGACTACAAAATCACATACCAGGGATGGCGAAATTGCTACTTTGCGCTTTATGAAATATGATTAGTTTCCTTTTGCTGATTCTTACAGTGAAACTGGTGTAAAACTATTATTATATGGCAACAATTGAAATTGAAAATGGAAACAAATTTATTTAAAGCTTTCAGACTGAAATTGAATGCCATATTAGATTGGTCATCACTATCAGGAAAAATGTTCTCCAACAATTACCAATTTTTTTTAATGTAAACTCTGAATTCAGAACTCTGGCTAATGTCGATATATTAAAATTATACAAAATTCCTAGTATTAGTGACTTAGACGGGAAGTTGCTGGTAGTTATAACACAAATGAGTCAATGTATGTATGTGGAACTTTTGAAAATTTTAAGAGGATACAAGTTGGTGCAATTAAAAACTGCCAGTGCCATCCCTAACGTGTATTTTGCTCTATTTGTAAAACCAAGGGTGCATTAGAAATGTAAACAAATATGTAAGAAAACATTAAAAAATTTAAACATATTCTGACATTCCGAATAAGAAACGAAAACCTCATCGCTTGAGTTAACCAGATACGAGTAAATAGGACTTGGTTTATTTCAATATTAATTGACAGTATTGAGATGGAATGAGTTGCTTGTCTCTAGAGGTTTGTTATGTTTCACTCTTTATTTTTCGTACTTAAAATGTTTTATATCTTCGCCAAATATGTTAAAGCAGTCGTTGTTTGAATGCACACAAAAATATATTTGGTTAATGATATTAAATTGTCACTGAAATAAACACTTTGCGATTTTTAAATGGGGAATTTCAGCAAAATGTACTAAGCCGAGTTTAGTAAAATACGTATATATTTAAAAGTAAATAAGCTATATGTCCTATTAAAGCATCACCAAATGACATTTCAAATGGTATATTTATAATTTTTGTTTCCAATCCTCGGTCTTATGATTTTCCAGGAAAATCGTTTTTTAAAATTCTTCATTTCCACCAACTATAATGCTAGGACTCGCAATAATTCAAGAGATATTGGGTGTAACATTGAAGAATCAATTTCGGTTTTGAATTAGGGAAGCAATGTCGACTAGATAAACTTAAGAAATTTTTGTCAGCTCCGTCCATAGATGCTATTTAAGTCGATGCTTCTGGATCTTTTGATATATGTGTTTGTACAAAATACTGTAATAATGTGAAGCTAGTAATTCATGTTTTAAGTTTAAAAAATTTTAAACTAATGGTTTTGAGTTTGCGTGAGACTGTTTTAAAAAAAATTACACGTGATACAGGTTCTGGAAAGTGCTGCTACCCATCAGGCTTTCTGAACCCTCAGGAATAAGTAATTTAAATAGCAAAACTTGATCCTTCATTATAAATTAAAAATATCGAAGAGACTTCAATAAAAAAAAAGAAAAAAACGGGCAAATTTCCTTTTGCACATAATGCATAACAGTCCAGCGTTTCGACTTAAATAATTTCTTGAGTGATTTCCATAAAAAATATTTACTCAAGTCGACCGTCTGAATTTTGTTTACTGGGATATTTTAAATGAAGTGAAGGACGAAGTTAAACCATTTACAAACACGAATTCACTATACAATGCATGCGTATGTATTAGTGTTTTGTCACATGCAAAACCAACAAGTTCGAGAACACGAAAAACAACAACAACAAGGCTAGTAATAAAATCGCTTATATCCTGTGGGTTTTCCAATGAATATTTTGTAAAGCTACTGGAATTTATGCAAAGAAAAAAAGCAAACCTAAGCAAACTATACACATATACCAACAAACATAACAGAATTTAATTCTGAATATGAAAAACACATACATAAATGAAATTTATATGCATTTATAAGCTCCAAAGCTAAAACCATCAAATTCGTGTAAGCAAAATGCAAACATTAATGTGGTTGAATGGCTGGTTGGCAGGTTTACTTATTGTCATATAAACCAAAATTATTTTAAAAATACATTTTATTTGAAAAAGAAAATAAGTTTTAGCCAAATGTATGCACTTCATCTGAAGCAACAATAAAACAATAAAAATATCAGCAAATATAATTAATAAGAAAAAAATTAATATGGACATTTATGGGAATAAAAGGTGGTATTCATTACTACCATTTCCATTGCTTTGCTAATGCTAAGCAACAAAGATTCTGGAACATTTTGTCAGAAATAAAACAGATGACAGAATTTACAACAAATAAAACAAATAAAACATAAAAAACGTACGGAAAACTTTCATATGAAATCTACTCCTTTTACCGCAACTTCGATCGGTAATTTTGTATGTTTGTTTGACGTCTTTCACCAATTTTTGTTCATGAGAAAAATAAGTATATTCGCCTGTTATTTACGATAAGGATGAATAAGAAATAAAACAATGAAATCACAAAAATATTTCGTTTAGTTAACAAAGAGTCTATGACAACTCCTGACTTAATGTTATGTGCTAGTAGGCCACTTAGTACTCTGCTTGGATGTCTAGTATTAAATACACTATATATTTCAACAATTCTCCTCTATTCCATGAAGAGGTAAATGAATATAGTATGAAAAGTTTTTTTCTTGCAAATTTTTTATGTAGTACTTGCAAACTGGCCCAATTTAAAAAAAGCATTCTTTGCTCCTCTTTACCTCCTTGATTTGCTTATTTTAAAGAAACATATTTGTTCGGTGTTTTATTTCGTTCCTATTTATTTCTTAAAATTCTGGATTTTATTTCAAAATTTAAATGTTTGCTTGGCAAAATTATTAATTTTTTTTAAATAAAATTTTCTATTCTTAATAATATTTTCAATTCAAAACATAAGCAATAATTATTATTTTAATTATGCTTCTATAGTGTGGTGAACATCGATGGAATATAAATGCAACATCAAAACAATACAGAAAGTTCAGAGAACCTGCTGTGTTGGTATAAGTGGGGCCTTCAGAACGACATCAACAGGGGCGATTGGAAACAATATTATCTATCCAGCCAATCGAAATTCGTATAAAATACGAAGCGACGGGGATAACTGGAAATTAGAGGGCAAACTCCCTTGCTTCAAGGGCAATAGAGTTAGGTAATATAAGCTTGGAATGCGCGAAACCTTTCGATGCAGTTAAATCCGAGCTAAAGACTTGGGCACATAGGGCCCATTCAACACTCTGGAATAACGGAACCATGGGAATCAATACAAAAATTCTATGGGGAGATTCAGACGAGAGAAGAACGAGAGAGCTGCTAAGACTTAGCAAGCCCGAACTAAGTAGAATAATGTGGGAGTTGTCACAGGGCACTCTCAACTACTGGCATATCTTAAACGCACGGGAATAGCGGGAGGAGATGAATGTAGAGCATGTGGAGAGGAGAGCGAAACATTGGAATACTATTTGTGCCAATGACCCGCCTTCTCACAAATAAGGTCCCGATATCTTGGGGTGACATCTTACCGGACATAGGCCGATTACGGGGAATAAGCTGGAGGAAATTAAGGAACTTTGTGAGTAATACGGAGTTTCTCTAGACCTTTGGGTCAATATGTTATGGTTAAATACAAGGGAGCGCACAACAAGCCTTCACTGGCTTAGGTGTATGTCGTATGACATGGGCTATCATGCCCCTCCAATCAACCTAACCTAACCTAAGCAATAATTATATGCAAAAATCGGACCTTGTAGAACAAGGAAGTTTCACTTAAACGCAAGATGTCCTTTACTGTGAAATGAACAAAATAAAAAAGATATCATTAGTCTTCTTTATATTGTGGTATTTTTCATACTTCTAATGATTTTGTTTCCTTAATATTCCAAGATTTTACAAATATTGAATTTTTAGTTCAGTTAATTTTTATGGCCTTTCAAACCAAACAGCTAATTTGTTACGCCGTGCCCAACGATCCTTTATAGCAGGAATAATATCATACATACAAATAGTCTCCAAAAAATTCAGTTTCATTAAAGTTTATAAACAATTTCAAATATTCCTGTTAATACTGAAGAACCGACTTTTCTTTGGTTTCCTAAAAGTACATTTATTTTATTTACTTATTATTATACATATTGTGCATATTTGTGTAAATTCAACTACATACATTAGAGAAAGAACAGACTTTAGAAATCTTTTTTCGATTCTGTTGCTTTTCCACACCATCAATCCTTGTACAGAAGAGTACATTCATGGAGAAGAGTTTGTTTGGGGACATGTACGAATGAATAAACTTCATATGAATGAATATAAGAAGTAACTTGACAATGTTAAAGTACAAAATATAATGTACATACCGTATAGTTAGTTGTATGTTATATGTACTGAACACACACATACATATGTAGTATGTGTATATGTGTGTGTGTTCATGTTTGTATAATGAAATGTTATTTTATTTTATGCCATTTTATTTTTATTTTGTCAATCGAATTCCAATTCATTTTTCATTCACAGTTCACTGGTCACCTTTGTTGAAAATTTACAATATTTTCCAATAAAAAAAGATTCCCAAAAAGAAGAATTATTTATATTTCTTTACACACATCTTTATACACTCATAGTTATACAGATGTGACAGTGAGTGTGTGCATTTGTTTATTATGTTGTATTTTAGTTGTATGTGACATAATGGCAATATTCATTCAATAAACTACATTATAATTCAAATTCAAAATCGAATTCTTTTCCATATATTTTTTTTATTTATTCGTTGTTATTGTTGTTGTTAACAAAGATTTATTACACACTTGAATGGGTTCCTCCATGTCGGGCTAAAGGAAAAAAGGAAAAAATGAATCTGAAATCGTATTAAGTTTATGTTTATTTATTATTCAATTTACATTCATAATTGCAATTGTGTTTTGATTTTAAAAAGTTGGGGTTTCATTGCAAATAGCTGAATTTACGAGTATATTTTTTAGGATGACTGGCATACATTTCGCCTAATCAAGTTTAATCACGGCAGATCGAAACCACTTCTTACAACAATAACTTTAGAGTGCAAGAGTGTCAGTGTTAAAAAAATCGGCATGAATTAAAATTCATAAGTAGGAATATTTGAGTAGCATATTTCACTTCAATCGGTGCAAGGATGTGCCTATCTCTTATATACCAGAGACCTGAAATAATTATCATTTTTTTTTTAATATCCAATTTGTCACATAAAAATAGCTGCAAATGCTTCGGTCCCAAAATAACCAATATAAACAACTAAGAACGTTTGATCTTGTCATAACTGTTATAAAAGCTTTTAATATATTTTGGTCTCCTCTTACCGCTTGCAAATTTTGTTTTCATTCTTTTCTCTTAACTTTTTTAAAAGATCTTTATATTAGAAAATGTTTTTGATGTTAGGGCTCCTAAATAGTATGAATAGTCCGCACGGACTATTTCTATGAAAGAGGTTCATAAATATTTAAATACCGAAGATTTAAACTTGAATTGCCTTCCCCTAAAGGGGCCATCGCATAAACTATTTATTTCGCAATTCACTGACTCTAAAGTCAAATAAAAACACCTTTCCATAAAAAAATTTAAGAGCAGTAGACAATGACTTAGAATCCGAATAAGAGACTTAGAACAATAAGAGCGAATTGCTTAAAGTCGCATTCAATTAAATACATATATATTAATGAGGAATCCAGAGTTGACACTGATGGGAAGAAAAAATATATATTCGTACGCCTTCTTAAGGAAGCTGTCGTTACTAGTCCATGTCATTCCAGCAACAAAAGTCAACGTTGAAAGCACACTTTCTGTTCTAGAAATTATATCAACTGACTTACACTTTAATTTGTCGGAGCAAAAATTGCGTTCAATAATATTTTTGAAAATGAATTCTAAATAATGCGTAGGCAAATGTGTTAGTTTTAGCATTTGATATTATAGCGGCCAGAGTAACACATAAGTACTTATATTATGAAAATTTTGTAGTGTTAACTCAATAGGCTACTGAAATAAAATCATGTGATATGGACAGAAAATAATGGGTTGCCTTTTTCGAACTTTATAATGGTCATGGAAGACCAAAATATATAAATATCCTTTATAATGATTATAATAAGATCATTCAGAGAGCTTTTTTTTAAAGATTTGAACAATAATTATTTCAGAAATTTTTCCAATATTGGCCCATATTAAAAAATCATAGCACCGTAGGCCCTGGTAGCTAGTGTGTTTTGTAAAATAGATTAATATTTTATATTATTCTAATAAAAAAAAAGTAATAATAATAATAATAATAATAAAAAATCATATTAGCTATGATCGAAACTTAAAATTATTTCTAGAATTATACTACTTTAGGTCTCTGATAAATCTTGCCCCTATATATTCGTAATTATTAAAATTTAATTTCAAGAGCAAATCTGTTTACTATGCATCGAAAATTTTTAAGGGCTTCTAGAATTCTCTGGTAAATTTAACTGCAATCGTTTCAAAAACATGTTTGCTTCCCATGTGTCTCTAATGGTAGAAAATCAATTTCGGTTGCGATTGCAATTAGAATACAGGTCTCTAGAACTATGTAAATTGCATCTTAGTCATTTCAAGGACTTATATGATACCAATGTATCCTTATTTCTATAAATTTACTTCTATCATCAATTATTTTCAGATTGCTGCGAAAACTCCTAACTAATCCTAGAATTATGCTGTTAAGGTGTTTATTAAATTTATAATTTCAGTCGGTGTAACAACATACCTGCAGCTCGTGTATACTTCATTTAAAAAGTTTAATTGCATCATAAATTAAGGTAACAATATAGCAAAAACTCATGACTATTTGTGGAATAAATTTCCTTTCGATCAGGCCAAGAACATATCTGCCTCCCTTATATCTGTTATTTTAAAATTTTAATTTCAACCACAATTATTATCCCGAATGTAGTGGGAACTCATTTTTTATATTATTTAATTAACAAACACAAACTGCAATGCTTGCTACCAGGCTTGTTTGCAGAAACACCCAGAGTCTGCGGCAAGAGTCGAACCCGCAGTATTCGGACTACTAGTCTAGTGCACTAGCTACTAGTCCACGAAGGAAATCTTGTAACTACTATTGTAGCTACTTCTACTTTTTCCATAATTAAATAATTTTAAAATGTTGCCATTAGAAGAACTTGTTCTTATATTTTCAAGTAAGGACTCTCTTAAGTTAATTTTAAATTTAATTATGACCACAAAGCAAGTAATTCATAGCTATTTCCAAACTTAATCCCTGTTGCAAATTTTAATTTCAATTGATGAAAAACATGCATACCTCAAACTTGTAACCATTTCCTGCATTAGTTATTTTTGGGAATTTCTATTGCAGCCGTAGCAAAAATCCTTAATATAGAAGAAAAAAATCGTGCTTAAAATGCGAACTGATAACTACGAGTATTTGCATTAAGTTAATCGGTTCAGGACTCTTTTAAATTTCATTTCAATCCATTCAGGGACAAGCCTACTGGCTATATGCCATAAATTTTAACTTAAATTACAATTACAACCAGAATAATGCGAGAGCTTATAACAGTTTTGGTTTCAATAATGTTTTTTAAGATTTAATTGTCAAAAATATTGCAAATTGTAAATTAATATGTTTTTTGTTGTTTATAATTGAAAAACTCAAATTGCTTCAAGGCCAACAACTCTTAGAACAATTAAAAAATCTAACACCAGCTTTCATGCCAATTTCATCTTTGTTAATGATTTTGAATTTTTGTCAGGCACATAAAAATAAAAATAAATATATTTTCATTGAACTCCCCCAAATTAACTACAGAAAACCACAATTATTGATTGCAACCAATTCGTATTCATATTCGAATAGACAAAATTAAACCATTAAAAGCGTTAACAAATTATCTTCTCTGCAAGAGGGTTTAAACTATTTCCAAGCCGTAAATATTGCCATTTATGTCATAAAATATAAAAATAAATTCTCCTTTACATTACAACTGCACTTGAAATGAACAGAGTGGTTGGGGGAGGGGTACCATATCATACCCATTCCTCTCGTAATTGTTGTCATCGTCATCAGTTACAGCTCTACTGAAGCGAGGGTTGTAAAAATCATTAAAATCATGCTGTAAATGTTCTCCCCAAAATAAATTAAATTTTTTTTCGTTCCTTCATTCTTTATATTCTTCATCTAGCTTTTGCCACGGCTGACAAAATCATATTAGGAACGAAGACTCGACTCTTAAGCTGCTGCAGAGGTAGGAAGCTCAACAACAGAAATGAAGAAAAAAAAATTCCTTCTTTTCGGGATGTTTGTTGTCAGCAGTGAAAGTCCTTGGCCAATGACATAAGGCTGAGGCAGGAAAATGTTTTCCTTTCTTTTGAATTTTTTTCGATAAAAATGATGAATGACATCATAAATTATGCTGAAGTGTACTAAACAGAGGGTTTGGTGGTTGTTTATTTCGATATAAACGATTTATATTTTTTTCCACTTTTTTTCCTTCAAAAAATATTGTACACTTTTCTTATTTTATCCATAGCAGGATTTTTTTCCTTCTTTCATTTTGAAACTTCTTTAAGAAATTTGTGCACATTAGCTAAAAGAACTTTCGTTAACATTTCTTAAATTTTTTTTTTGAATGAGGTAACAAATTCTTTAAGTGATTTAAAGGAGTTTGATATTTCTTAGTTTTAGAGATGAATTTTAAAGAATATTTTAAACTAGAAGTGTGATACATTATTAAATATTAAAAAACCAGGCTTGGCTGTTATTTACTGGCAAGGAAAAAAAAACATGGTCGAGGGAACCATTCAAAGAGCAAAATATTACGATAACAATACATTTGCATATAACCATAGTGTTTAGTAATAAAATAAAAATATAATCATACTACCTACTGATCGAAACAGTTTTGTTGTAATCCAAATATGGTTAAAAATTTTAAATATTTACTCTTAAGGCAAAGTAAGATACTAATTTTTTAAAAGAAAAATGTCGAGTTGACGACTTTGACACATAATAACAACCGATTAGCTTCAAGTTTGATGGTGAAGTGTTTCTTATATTAATGTTATTTATCAGTCCAATTCTAAATCCGAGCCGCTCTTAATTAATTTTTTCACATACATTTTAATAGACTTGTTTCACAGTATTTAGACTTGTTGCAATTGCAAATAAATAGTAAAATTTTTCATATCTAGAAAAAAGTTTACTTCTTTTGCTGGACTGGTCTTATGACTGACCATAACATCAGAGCGGGTGGCACATATATTTAATAATAAATTGGGAATGACAATTTTTTATACACATATATTACTTTCATGACAGCTGCAGTGTCTACTGCAAATCAGCCTCAATTTAATAATTAAATTATAAAAGTTAGATGACTCACATTGATCTGTATCTACCCATCTAAAAACTAGATTGCGGACTTGAAAATTTATGTACCAAGTGAAAGTAAGTTTATCTGTTAACCCACATCTATATACATTAGGGGTGGAATAGTGTTATATGGAAATTCTTAGTAACGAGATTTGGAAACGCTAAAACTTCTTATTTTATGGGGTTTGGCAAAAAAAAGCATGAGCCCAAAAATTAGGACGATGGATTGGGGGTAAATGGCTTCGCATCGGGGTCAGAGGTAGGGCAAAATGGCACAAAATGCATGAGAAGCTTCATAACTGTCCCTGAGTTGTTCTTAGTTGTCCCACTAATATTCATTCCGCTACATTTTGTGTGAACATACCTACCCCCTATCTGCCATCCTCAAGGGGGCTCCCATACAAAATATTAGTTTTTACAAAATAAGAGTCAACTGCCCTAACTAGTCCCAGAGTGCCCCTAGAGGAGCCGAACGTATGACCGATTTTAAATATTTTTGCTAACCCAAAATTTTTTTCTAAATAAACCTAGCCTCTATCTTCAATCATTAGGGTGTCCCCATATCAAAACTTAAATTAAAAAAAAAATTATTTAGATTAATATACATACATTTATTTAGATTAATATACATAAACCCAACTGAAGTTCTCTTGCCATCCATAATCGCGCCATAAGAGTTCCTAAACGACTCCCAACAACCGATTTTTTTGGCGATTAAAAATAAATATGTTACACTTGTTTTGGAAAAGAAGACGGCTTAAGTTTTGAAATAATTTTGCGAAAGATTAATTTTTCACTCACTCGTATTAGTTATTAAAAACACAAATTCAAATAGGCCAGAAATTGTCGTTATGGGCAAAACGAAAATAATGAAGAGTTATTTTTTGGCCAAATGAAGAGCCAGATAAAACAGTTTGATAGTGAGGAGAGTGCAATTGGCTGCGTTTACTCAAATGCTTCTACGAAATGAATCTGCAAATGAGAAACAATGTTTTAGGTTCACTTGAAAAACTTTTGTTTTAAAATACACTTTGTAGAAATTCAATAAATTTTTTTGAATTTGAAAAATAAATGAATTTGAAATCATACATGTACGAATATGTACGAGTATGCATGTAAAAATTCCTTATTTTCAAATGATGAATTTTATTTAAACTAATATTAATAATGTATTAACCAACAGTTCCGTTAAGCTTCCTTTGTATTCCGTACAGTTTTTAGTGTGTCTGTGGAAAGCATTAGAGTTTTCTTGGTTACTTATGAATGCGGCAAAATTCAAAAGGATTATCGCAACAAGCTCACACACCACAAATCGTTGTTTTGACTGTTCAGAGTACGAGTACGAGTATGAATGTAGTTGTACGAGTAGTTGTAGTCACACTTGCCGACAGCATTATGTAAATTTGTGCATTCATTGCATTTTCAAAGCGCTTTCGCAACTATTATTTAAAGTGTTAGTTTCGTTTATTTCGAATTGGATGGAAGTTTTGTCGGTAAGTTGTGGATTTATACTTTTTGCTTTTAGTTTATGGGGAAAAGAGTTGCTTTTTTCATTTATGATCATATGTGCAGAATGAACATAAGCTAATATTTTATACAACAGTCAACACTTTTAAAGTTTGTTATTATAACAATTTTATAAAATTGAAAGTTGCCAAAATAACGTTTATGTCAGACCATTATAGATGGGACAAAGCATGCTGAGGAAATAATATTGGCAGCACATTAAATGAAATGTATTCATTTGGATGTTTATATTCAATAAACTATGCTCTAGTTGTGCCAAGTAGAGGCTATAATTTATAATTAAAGGCTCCTTCACACATGCCTTTTACCGTCTAAACAATTTTCTCTATTTTTTCCAATTAATATATAAATATTTAATTATATTAGGTCATGGCTAATATTTGGTTCTGTTTCATATATTCGATTATACGTATAATTTTCTATATTTTTTCACTACTTTGTCAAGAAAATTTTTATGGGGAAGTGAAAAAATGGGAAATATTTTTTTATTTAAATGGAAAAAAATACAAATTTTACTACAGACAACTTTAGAATAACGAACGTAGCAACAAAGATCAGAGTCTTAGGTGGGAATCGAACCCACAACTTACGAACTGATAGACTAGTACACTAGCCACTACTTAAGGCCTCTTTTTGAACAATACGAGTATAATATAAAACAAATAAAAATAAATAAAAAAATCTCTAAATTGTTTACTCTTGCATTTACTCATATGTTTTGTTATCATTGGGAACACTTTAATGAATTTTAGAAATATGGATCACTTTAGGTTTAGTGGGTCTTGCATTCCACTGTTTTAATGGTAAATATGTGAGTGTGTTCTGACTTAACACCATATGAATTCATAAAATTATGGAAAAACAGTCAAGTTGAAAATAAAATCGCATAGTCATAAAGAAATACACATTTCATAATAGAACAATGTTTTATACTACGCTTTATAATGCTAAGGCAGCCTTTCACAAATACGCCAACAACTGTCTCAACAAGCCAATAGTTTTAACAATTGCAAAAATTTTAGGGGAAATACAGTCTCTTGGATAAATGTTAATTTTTCCATGATGGCAATCATATGAAAATTATATTTATTATAGTTTTTCTTGTAATTGATTGTTATTGAGTAGAGTAAGGAACGTATTGTACAATATACTTATATTAGATTAACTTAAGCTCCTTCAGCAATACTAAGGAAGAGTAAGAACACAAAATTGTCTTCAGGACGCTAGTCCTCGAAGTTATAAACCACTTTAACTACGACTCAGTAAAAAAGATGTTTCAAATGTTCGGGAAAATACTGAAATTATGACAAAAATGCAAGTCATTCTCAAGGAACGACATTTTCGTTGCTTCCTAAGATGAAATAGTTGGCAAAAGTTTGGTTAAAAATATGAATTATTTGTACAAATCTCTGAAACTCGATTTGAAAATACTTCTCTTTTATTAAACAAAAATATACTTATTTTCTAAAATCTACATAAAACCATTATTATTTTTCCATCGATAAGAGATGAAGTTGCTTTTGCATAAAGAAAAGAATATCTGGACTATTGACACCTCCTTTCAGATGTGAAATTTGGACACAGTTATAAATGACTAATCCTAATGAAGTATAAAATAATTTTTTTATTGTCAAATAAGTATAAAAAATGCATTTTCAACAAAATATTGCAGATAGCTTCCAAATCAGTGAATAAACATTACAAAAGACAACATCCATGTAATAAAAAAACTATGTTGAAATCATTGAAAATGATCCGAATTCGCACTACTTCAGGGTCTTAATATATGTATGTGTTTCATGAATCTTGGAAGCTTTTCTTTTACTGGAAACTCTAGCAACTTTTAAAACTATTTAACTATTTAATATTTTATTGTTTGTTGTTTATTTTGTAGAATATAGCGAATAACAAATTTAATAAATAATTTTGAACTATTGAAATAAAAGATACGAGTATTTTGCGCCAGTAGTAGCCTGTATTTATCTTCTATCAAATAGAATTTAATAATCCCTCTTATTATGATTGTCGCGTCGACGTCACATCAAGTGGATAGTAAAAAAATACAGCAGTTCTAAACTCGTTGTAGGCAATAATTAACTAATATTGATGGCCAATTGTAATTTTATAAGCCATAGTAGTAGTAATATCCTATCAATAATATTTAATAGTTCTCGATAACGATCCCACAATTTCCAATATATTGATGTCGACTTGGTGTGACGTCGACGACGACAACCATAATAAGGGCTAATATATCGTGCCTTAATAGCCACAAAAGTTTAAAGGACAAATACGAAATTTTGCAGAAGAGTTTTTTTTTACTTCATTTGTTTTAAGTTGTATGGCTACTGCAAAATTGATTTTGTTGTAAATATGTGATGAATGCCTCTTAAACTGATCTGAAATTTTTAGGAATTAATTTGACAGATCGTAAATTATCGATTGTGATGAAAAAGTGAAAATCAATATATTCCATATATATTTTCTGCATTGATCTTAAACTGATTAAACTTAAATCATTTAATTATTTAAAAGATTTGAACAGCAAGTTTTTTTAAGTCAATGGTATATTATCATTGTTTGAATTTTGTGTATAATTATTACAAAAATAAATGACTTTATCACTTTGATCCACCAGTAACCAGTTATTCAAGTGTGTATGTATGACTTGCAGCATAATGTTCATGTAAATTCTTAAACTAGTACTTAGCATTATTATTTATTATTGTAACACTTTCTAGCACCTCTCAACAAGTTAGTTATTGTTGCTACTTATGCAACTGCTGCTTGGAAGTTGCAAAACTATTTGTACCGTTTGTTTTATTTGTTTCGTAAAGTTCTCTTCAAAGTCTATTATATTGTTATTAGAGATAACCAAAATGAAAAAACTCTATTCTAAATTTTAACGCCTACCGATTAGTTGTGTAAAAGTGTGCGGCAGTGGAAATCTATAAACAACTCTCCTTCTGTACTCAACTTCTAGTCACTTTTTTGTTTTTATCTCAGTTATATCAAGTTATATACAAGTGTTTATACATCGCCAACTTACTTTTTGTATATAAAAAAAGGTAAAAAATTAATAATAAGTTAATTAAAATTTATTAAGGGACTATATTTTGTAAAGTGAAACATTTCTAAAATTTTGGAATTTTTTTTGGTCCATGTGGTACTAGGATTTTTCATACAAATTTCAAAAGTTCCTTTAACAAAATATCTCCCTAATATTACTTATGCGACCTGTTTATTTATACAGATTTTAATGAGATAATTTAAAATGTAACAAATTAAATTTAAACTATTTTTCCTAAATTTCATTTCACATTTTCTTTAACACAAGCTGTTGCAACAGCCATCCACAAAGAAAAAAATTTCTAAACGATGAACAGCATTTCAGGGTCGTGAGTAATAAATCACGTTTGGGACACCACTGGCACTAGTAGCTGTTGCTAGTGCATAACAACCAAAAAACAATTGCAGAGTTATTTTTATTTCTCACAAACAAACATACGAGTACATTGCAAACTAAATAGCGAATCGCATCTTCCACAATCACCACTGTCATCAACATCGCCATCCAGCCACCCTTATCCAAAAGCGCCAACAAATGTGGAGCAAGTGTTTGGGAAGACAGCCAGAAAAAATAGAACTCTACAACTGATATCAGTAGAAAGTTAAAAGAAACCGCAACCATTCCATGCCCCCAAAAAATTCACAAACAAACATAAACTTCAAATTATCCAACTGAACTCAGTGAGAAGAGTTGTTAGAGGAATGAAAAAAATTAAGTTCCACAATAGCTTATTTTCGCCCTTCACTTCTTTTAACCCAAAAATTTTCTGATCAGTAGTATGAATGACACTGAGAATAGAAAACTGGCTGATAAAACATTTGTCTGTAGATGGATTAGTTGAGCATAGAATCCGTGCTTCTGTTGATTATTAACTTATTTGACAAAATTTAAATATATTAAAATTTTTATGAAGTTTGTTTTGCGTTTGAATTGTATTTTATGTTGGAATAAATCATCCAGAAAAACTATCTGCCTGTTTCACGATGTCGAACGACATCGTTCGTTCGCATAAATACGTTTGAAACAGCAACAAATTTTAAAATGTTGTTTTTGGTTTTAATGTATTTATGCGAACGAACGATGTCGTTCGACATCGTGAAACAGGCCGTATGTATATGTTGCCCCGAGGTCCGTCGAATGCAGTAAAATATATTCCCTGATGTAATGGTTGATTTTTTAGCAACTTTTTATGTGGTCTCCCATGTTTTTGGCAGCTCAGCTGTTTTCGTGTAACATGTTACTGTTAAACATATTCAGTTTGGTCTATAATTTAACCATGAATCGACTTACAAACGAACAACGCTGGCAGATTATTGAATTTTATTATCAAAATTCGTGTTCGGTTTGGAAAGTGCATCGTCTACTTTTTTATCGAAAAATTGCGTTCAGCGACGAAGCTCATTTCTGGTTGAGTGGATACGTGAACAAGCAAAATTGCTGTATTTGGTTTAAAGAGCAGCAGCAGAAGCATTGCACACCGAAAAATGCAGTGTTTGGTTTGGATTATGGACGTTGGTATAATTGGGTCGTACTCTTTCAAAGACGACGAAGGCAGGAATGTTACTTTGAATGGCAAACGCTGTACTTGGCGGTGAACATTTTATTTCACGTTTGGGAGCGGTCAATTGTGCCTTTTAGACTATTTTTTGTGGGGCTATGTTAAGGCTCATGTCTATAGGGAGAAGCCCGCAACGGTTGACTCACTGGAAGTCAAGATTGAAGAATTTATCCGGCCGGTATGTTGGATAGATTGTTCCAAAATCTTTAAAGATTGAATTGTACATATCGTTCTATCGACTTAAATAAAGATTTCGTGCCTTTTTCTAAATTTCATGTGTTTTTTAAAACAAATCCAAAAAATTAGTGGCCTCCCTAGATTTCTCTGAAGACGGGTAGGGACCCTTAATGACCATAAAGAAAAAGTCAACCCTTTAGTGTTTTATCTTGAACATACAAATAAAATGTTCAATATGATTGTATTAACAAGGAGTTAAATTATTTATAAAAAAGTTTTGTTATAAAATATTTATTTGAGACTTAAATCCAAATAAAAAATAAAAAGTAAATAAAAGTACAAAATAGCCCTTAAAAAAGAACTTACAAAAAAGTCCTGAAATGCTGGGATTATTATCTGCAAGTGGTGAAAATCTGAATCAAGTTCAATGACTTTAACACAGACTTGTTAATAGAACATGTTCCCTTTTTTAGTCCATATTCACCGTTTTCAAAGTTTTTTTCAATATATTGGTAAAACTACATTTTATGCGTTTCCCTTTAATGGGAAAGTAATTGCATTATTAACTTAAGGAACGTAATGCTCTAAAAAAGTTTTTTTTTCTAAATTATTAATTGAAGAAAAATAGTGTTACAAATAAGCATTTCCCAAAATGAGAAGAGACCTTTGTTGTAGTATGGACTATAACAAGACATGAAAGATTATGCCACAATTCCTATTGAAATTATTTAAGCCTTTAATTTAAAACGTATTTGTTTCGTTGGCATTCCGTAAGCAGAAAAAAATCAAACTAATCTTGATTCTATAAGTATATTAAGATTATAGAGCTATAGCCATATTTTTACGATATACGAGACTCTTTATAAATCTGATAGATTTATAGTCTTTGTACATGAATTATCACGTTAAGGATCTTCAATAAGATTTAATAAAAGTGAACAAAACTAATAACAGCCATTGCTGCCACTCCAAAAATGCTCTTAAATATCTCTACAACCAATACCGTCATACCATCTTTAAAAAGTTGAACTCTGTTACATTGTAAAAAGCGTGACATAAAGATAGATGGAAATTCGGTCGCATTGCTGGCAAAATGCTATTTATGCATTTGCTTAAATAGAACGTCCAATAACAAATACAAATAGAAAATATTACAATAGCAGCTCTAAAACAACAAGCAATAAGGACATATACAGGAACAGGACATACAACTGGAAAGGATCTTACAATATAGTTTTTTTTTTGCTTAAATATGTTTGAATCTAAATGAAAAACTTGAATCAGCATCGCGTGCCACTCGAATCCTTTCGTGTAAATTACTTTCTCCAAAATGTCTATTTATAAAATGCCACCCGCGTTACCTCACGATGCATTTGCCCTTTCATATTTTGGCTTCTTTTTCATGTTCACAATGTTGCAAGAAACATTGTTAGGCGAACCACTTGAACGTTAAACTATTGCGTACATCTCACGAGTGTTGAGAACAGTGGGGCACAACGCTAAATTAATTGTAAGAAATAAGTAATCTCCGAGATTCTGATGATACTCATTTGAAAATCATAATATCAGAGTGGGTGAGGGTGACGAATGTAGAAAATAAAATCCTAAAGCCTGATTTTAGAATATGAAAAATTAATGCACTTGGGCGCGAACTTTCCACTGTTGGATAGATGGTTTATTTTGTGTCTATCAGAGGTGGTTGTCGCAGCTGTGCTTTTTTCGAGTTCCTCTATTTAATTTTGTTTGCTTGTATTTGTACATCTTATATTTTTCCCCTTTATGCTTTATGTGAAATGCTCCACTAGGACAAAGACTACAATGAATTGTAATGGCAAAATATACGCTTCCCAGAGTATTTAATACACACCAGAACATACAGTTAAATGCCCCAATGGAAGAGTACGTGTATTTTCCTGATATTAAAGCAATATTGCACGTACAATTTTAAATGAACATACGAATGTTGCAACATATTGCCCACATAGAAACAGCACAAAATTCCCGGCATACCCGCACACAAAGAGAAACATGTTCATGTTCATCATTCTTCGTTACGGAAAATCTCTTCCTTTATCAGTGTTTTATAAAATTGGCGAATATTGAATGAACTCCTTCTTTAACGTGTTTCACACATGCAAACACATGAAAAACAACAATTTCAGAACTTACACGCACACAGACAGAAATTCACATTTATCAATACAAAAGCTCATACATATTCAGCAGAACTTTTATTTAAAATTGTTAAATACGGCAGAAGTACAACATTTTCTGTCATAAAATTTTAATTTGGAACAGCAAATCAGTTTAAAGACTTAAAAGTTTTTAATGAAATCAATTCTATTAAAAATTTTAAGTCAACAGAAAAAGTTTAACAATATCGGTAAATAAATTCTTAAAATAAAGAGGGAGTCCTGATGAACTTGAAAGAGGCGAATGACAAAAATATTTTATTACATTCTAATTTCTTCTTTAACAAAAATAATTAAAAAAAGAAAACTAAGCTAGCGTTGTCAAATTCAAGTCTCGAACTATTAAATGGGCAAGTTAAAAAAAATTAATTTTATATTATATATAATTTAAGACTTCTATTTTATGATTTTCATGTTTGTACTTAATGTTAGAAATAAAATTTCAAATTGCTTCAAAGTGTCGGTTCAGTTTCACACCTCCGCCGACCAAACTGAGTCAGTTTACGCTTAAAAAATTTTTCGAAATATTCCAAAACAATTGGATATCGAATTTGACCACATCATTGGTGGCATCATAGCCTATTTTTTCGGAAATGTTTGAAACGCCATTTCAATCATCGGCGAGCGCTACAGAGGCTGAACTGAAAGATATTACCTCTGGTAGTCCTTGATTTCAGCAGGATGGCATGCTATCTTACATAGCTCAACACTATGTTACTACAGATCATTTAATTTTTTAATGGATGTCGTAATTAGATCACCAATTATTCTTTCTTTGTTATTGTAAAAATAATTAACCTTATTCGCTCAGACAGTCAAAAGTTGTAATCTTTAATTTTTGCAACTTTTTCTTCGTATTGTTCCATTGTGCTTTGCAGACGTTTTTGAATATCAAGATCCATTGTTTCATAAACAGCCCTGGGCCTATTCAAATCTTTCATATACAAATGTAAAATTTAAGAAAGGGCTACGTTATTTTCCTGTTTTGTTTTAGCTAATCAGGCCTAGTATGTTTTTATGACAATAAATTTAAAAAGTTATTTATTTCATATTTTCCCGACGTTTCGTGAATTTTTTGTTCACTTTATCCAGGGATTCGTAAGATTATATTACACTAATTAATTAATTTCTTGACATTTAACATCATCATTAAAACAATGTGCATGTAATACTTAAAAAAAAGCTTTTTTCAAAAAGACATCTGTTTTATTTATTTTGTCCCATTGTGCATTGCAATTATTTAAAAAAAACCAAATACCAAAATTGTAACTGAATTTTTTATATAAAAAATTTTAAATTTTTATAAGTTGCCACAAATTGTGCATTAGAATTTTTTTTTTCGAAAATTTTAATTATTAAACAGCCTGAGGTTTTTAAAAAATTTTACATTTATATAAATATTAAAAATTATAATTATCGGTAAAAAAAACCTCAACCCATCTATCTATATAATGTATTCATATATTTGCAGTTGATTATACTGCTTTAATCACTTCATAATCTTTTTTTTTTTTTTTTTTTTTTTTTGTTATTGATGATGAGTTAATTTACATATGAATAGATTCATAAATGAATGAATGAATTATTGTCGTTAACTGATTATTTTTGTATCCGTGGTTGTTGCGGTTCAACACTTTTCGTTATTTTCCTTTTTCAAATTTCATTAAAAACATTATATGCACGATTATGCTTCATGCAAAATAATGTACTCTGACTTTTATCCAATTCATTCAAATTTTATGACAACAAAGCCAAAAAAAATGTATATAAGAAAAACCAAAAATGAAAAGAGCATAAAAGGGCCAACAGCAGCAAATGACATCGGGAAGTAAGCGTTTATGAACATAAAGAATTGATGACAATTTAAATTTTCTGAATAATAAAATTCAATGAATGAATTAATTGAATTTATAACAAATGATAAAAATATGCAACGGCCAAGAGTGTCAACATTTAAAAAATAATAATTGTTTTTATATGCAAAGAAATGTGCATCACCGATATGGAAAATGATAATAATGATAAGATTATTTTTTTCTTTCAAAGGAAAACAGTGCAATAAAAATTAAAACAGCTAAAGAAGAAAATTCGTTTAAAAATTTTCAATTAATTACATGTGTGACCAAAAAGTGTGGTCACTCCAATGTGGTTTCTCTGTTCACATTGTGTTGCATGGCATAAGCGCGTAATGAACTTTCGCCCATTGTTTTCTGCCAGCTAGCGATTGCATTCCAAACACTCATTCCATTCAATCATGTATTCATCCATTCATTCGTTCCATGATTATCGGGTTGTTGTTTGTTCATTTTGTCAAATGTGTTGGGGTCCATTGCAAGACATATCATGTTTTCATTAGAGTGCATGTGGCATTTAAGCATTTTTTTCACTCTCCAAACGAATTGTAGTTGCAGCTGCATTGCAATGCCATCATTGTTCTACAAAAATGAAAATCGTAAATTCTAGTAAGTTTGGTTTGCAAAACAATTTGGTTATTTTAACAGAGACCTGCAGAGACTTCTCCAAAATGTCTTTAATTGCTTAAATGTATCTTGTACACTAATTATCGTAGACTAGATCATTTTACATATTAAAACAAAATGAAAATCAACATACATAATTCTATCAATAGTATTACTTTTTTAAATGTGTTCGATAAAACTCCATATAGTTAAGGAGATTCAAGGAAACGGATCATAGTTTGCAAAGTTAGAAGGATAATATTAAAGCTGAAGACTGGCGTTATTTCTTCGTGTAAGATTCGAGGTATTTCAGGAAGGAAAAGTTCTCAAATAGTTTAACAATTCAGATAAATATTGCCAACGTCATTTTTCATACTTTCTAGAGTAGAAAATCGTAATAATATCAAAGTTAAAACAAGTTGACAAATTTGTGCTTAAAAATAATGTTTCTATCACAAAAATGGAAGTTTACTTCAATTGTTCCAGTTCTGAAACTGGGAATAGGACCAATTGACCAATTCCTATATTAACAAATATTGCTAAAAATTTTTAACATATTGTGTATGACAAAATATTTTTTAATTTAAAAAGATATTTTACTCCTTCCAGCATGGTTTTATTCCAGGCGTATTTACTACTACCAATTTAGCAGTTTTTACACAATTTTGTATATCTCACTTTGAAAGTGGTGCTCAAATTGATTCTATTTACACTGATTTTGCTAAAGCCTTTGTTCTTGTTCCACATGAAAATTAAAATTATCGAAAATTGGTTTCCACTCTCAAGTGCTTAAATGGCTCCGGCATTATCTAATTAACACACTTTGCGTAGTCACTATTGATAATATATGCTCGGATCTTTTTATTCCCACTTACGGTATTCCTCAAGGTAGTATTTTAGGTCCGTTACTTTTTAACATTTTTGTAAATGATATCTTCCACTGTTTCCACCACTCTAAATGACTTCTTACGCATCGCAATAGAGAATAGTCCCCCTGGTCTGCATTAAATGTCCTTCCATTTACTACTAAAAATTTTAAGCATATGACTTTTTATAGATGCCGCCATACTTTGAATACTTTTTATCTTATGAACATTCATAGTATACAAATTGTTAATGAGATCCTTGATCTTGGTGTTGTTTTTGATAATAAATTATCTTTTGTGAATCACCTAAGTTATATAACTCCGAGAGCTTATTCTCTTCTAAGCTTTCTTAAGCGGAATACTATGAATTTTGATTTTTATACTAACAAAATTATTTTCTCGTCGTTTCTACGATCTTTATTGGAATATGCGTCCTTTATTTGGAGCCCTAATGCTAGGATATATCGCCTGGAAACAGTTCAAATTAAGTTCCTAAATTTTGTGTTTTCTTCTTTGTATTTTTCAAACCCTTTAACTTCTTATGAGCATAGATGTATATGGATTTCAATGAAATCCTTAGAAGTCCGTAGAAAAATCTCCGCTCTGTTATTCCTTCACGGAATTGCCAATAGTACTATTGACTGTACTGAATTACTTCTTAATATAGAAATATTCGTTCCTCAGAGATCTTTTAGGAAATATAACTTTTTTCATACTGACTTTCATAGAACTGATTATGTAATTAATGAGCCAATTAATAAATCACTGAAATTATTCAACAGCTATTGTGAATATTTAGATATTTTGCTGCAGAATAGCATTTTTATGAATAAATAATCATTTTATATTCAATATATTCTTCTTTGAGCTCTATTCACTTTGTCCAACGTTTCTCCGATGTTTTTATCCCTTCAAAAAAATAAGATTTGTCGATGTTATCAAAATAAGTATTTGTTTTTGAAATGATTTCATCGTTGGAGTCTAATCTCACCGCCGAGCGATTTCTTCAATTTCTAATTCATTGAATTTTGCCCTGGAAACTGTTGATGTGTACACCCTTGCATTGTCCTAGTGAAGAAAAATTTTTGTTTTGTTGCCAAATGTTCGGTTTTTTTTTTAAATCCTCATAAAATTTACTCAATAAGTAAGCGTAGTGTTTAGAATCGATTGCTTTACGCTTTTGAAGACAGTAAATGAGGAATATACCGCGTGCGACCCAAAAAGCAATGGCGATGACTTTATTGGCTGACAAACATATCTTGGCCTTCTGTGGCGCCGATTCACCCCTAGAAATCTATTTTTTTGACTGCTGTTTGGTGTCTGGTGTGTTGTGGTGGATCCATGATTACAAAACGGTGCAAAAACTCGCTGTAGAACAACGCCAAACACTCATGCGAAGTAGTCACACGAATGCTTTTGTTGTTGGATGTGAACAAACGCAACATCAATCTAGCGGAAAGCTTTCTCATACCCAGGTAATCAAATTGAAGCTACTGAGCCTTGGAATATGCCTATGGCTTCCTCGATCTCTCGCACTGTCAATCTCCCATCAGCCAATACCATATCGTGAATTTTTTTTAAGAACGTTGGGCATCTTCCGTACTTGCACGGCCACAATGAAATTCAGTAAACCACTTTATTGAAATTGATGGTGCAGAATTTCCATAGTATTTATCAAGCTTAGCCTCAGCTTGACTGATGGGTTTTTCCCGTAAAAACTAATACTTAATATAAACTAAATGATGCAAACCATTAAAATTTTAACAGGAATCAACTGACAATTGCATGTTGACAGAAGTAATGTTTCCCTTTCAGTTAAGAGGCAAAAAATTAAAAAGTTACGGATATATTGAGCCACCATTGTATCTTAGGCCGGTGTACCAGGCTGTTGGTAGGATAACACAGGTATCATCAGCAAACTTCAGTTCAATTTTTCATGATTCGTTTTTAAAATCTGAGGAAAGAAAATGAAAAGGGAGTAGACAGAAATATAGAGAAGAGTGTGTGGAGTACAAAGCTACAAGATCGGAAGAGAAAAAATGGTGTATGAAAGGCGAGTGTGTAGTAATGGAGATCGTAATACAGTGGGCCGAGTGTTAACTGAAAGGATATAACCGCAGAAATCACCTAACGAAATCCTAGTAAAGAATTCTGAGATACGACTGAGGCGGCTATTGCCCAAGAAGCATCTATTACGGAATATAATCAGATAAGATGGTACATTTTCTCATGATATTCCTCCTCTTAGTCACGACAGCTGCAGCAATACTCATTGTATTAGTGTTGTAAATCTGGATGGGAATGAATGATTAAAGTCGGTTAGAAGGATGTTCATATTTCAATGTGGCTTTAACTTTCTGCATGGTACGCTTCTGGTAAAACGGGAGAGGAAAGTAGACTGAAATATTTTTAAAACTTATTTTGTTATTTGCTGTGTGGGTTTCAGCTATATCAAATCAAATTTTAAAAAGTTAAAAAAATATTTATGTTTACATAAATATTCCCAAACAATTGGATATAATGGAAGAACACAATAGATTTGAAATTTTTATGAAACAAAAGTTATTTCATCATATAGATAATATAACTTAGTTTAGCTTAGTTTATTAAATTTAGTACAACAAAGATCTAAAATTTATACACAACTATTTCAAGAAAATTGCTTGATATACTAGTGAGACTTAAAACTCTCAATAAATAATGAAATAATAAATAAATTGAGAGAATATGACAAATAATGAAAAATTAAATATATTCAATATTTATTAAATTCACTATTTGCGATATTCTCTAAAGTAAATATTAAAAAAGAATCACTTGTTTACTGTTGGCTTAGCAGATTATAAGTATGTCTGCTAGCGCCAATAAAAATCAGGTAATATACTTAGCTAAGCCAACAACAAAGAATAAATATTTTAAATTAAATATTTTCTTAAAAAAAAAATTATTAGTCAGATTTTCAGAACAGTCTTACGCAAATTTCGCGAAAAATTTTCCGGTAAATACGTACTAGAAACTGAAATCTAACTCTCGTTTACTAGTTTCTAGGGAAACTTCTTCACTACATTTTCTTTATACATATATATTTCGTCTTATATCTACGGGTTATAGTTGCCTTGTGTCATTCGAATAAATAAACAATAAAGCAAATCATGGGAAATTAGTTTTTAAGCAACTGTGGCTAATGTGGACATTGTACAGAGGATAACTCATACTCCTGGGATCCATTCTGCGGGAACTAAAAAAGTTTGATACTGGAACGGCAAAAAAGGTGAAAAAATATCATTTTTGAGCATTAGGTTACAAAGATTTTTTCACTTTTAAAAATATATATTTTTAAAAATTTCGAAAACGAAGATATTTTCTCTAAACTGTGTAAATCAGTTCAGCGAATAATGAACTCCAAATTGATGATTTATAAATAAACCTATAGTGATATTGAAAACAAGAAAGATGCTTACAACACTCACATAGAGCATCAATTTAAGCACTAGGCTAGTATTAATTAAATTACCGTATGAAGGATTCCAGGTAGTGTATTGCCCACCCCAAAATGGCTTTTTGGCCCATAGAATTTAAAGAATTGCTTTACGAGTATTTTGTTGTGTTTTGTATAATTATAACCAAAACATCTGCTTGCTGCTCAACCAATAATTTTTTTCAATAGGCTAGTAATCTGAGACTCATTGTTTCGATTCCTGCCAAAGCTCATGTGTGTTTCTGTAAATAACCCAAAATAGCTTCGCAGTTTGTGTTGGTTTATTAACAAAAGAGAAAATCGTATGGCCTTTTTTTCTAAAGAAACTGTAATTTTTGCACTTTAAAAAGGAAAAAAGGGAAATTAATGCTTCTTCCTATAAGGGAGCTATTTTTTTAAATTAGGGCGACAAATAAATATGTAATATATATTTGTTTCATAAATTTATTAGCAAAACACCATTATAAACCTTAAAAAATATATATTTCTTTTTAAATGGGATTTCTAAGATAAATTTTGTAGAAATTTTTTAAAAACTCTGAATTTGCTTTAAGCTTAAATATTACTTCGAAACCAATTGATAAGTTTTTAGTTTTTTTTTGTATATTGTTAAGTTTTTCAACTTACAATAAACTATAATGGTCACACATTTATCTTTTCGCATCTTCTGTATGAGAGTGTGCGGGAGAGTTTTTATAAGTTTGTGTATCCATCTCCATTTGTGCATGTGTAAAATAAACAAAATTTCCTAATATTCTCATTTCAATTCAACATTTGTTATCACACATCTGGGAATATCAATTCTTTATACAGTGTTTTTTTTCGATGGCTTTTTCTATGGTTGATTGTGAAATGAAAACAGAAAAAGAACTTTTTGTTTGGAAACAATCAAGCAAACAGAACATAAACACTCACACAGACCATACAAATTTGAGAGCGTGAGTAACAACAGAATGTTGCAGTGTTAGTGGCAGTAGCATCGACAACAGTATGAACAACAACCAATTATTTTTCGATTAGTTTCGCTATCATTCCTGCCAGCTACTTGCTTTGCAAGCAAGACTATCATTCTGGCCATATTTGGCACATCCTTATAGTGTATGTATGTCGTAAATAGTATTTGATATGAAACACATCCATCTTAACAAACTCGCACAGATAAACAAACACATAATGGCATTTACCACCACCACCACCATCAATGCCATCAAAGGAATCAACAACATCTCGAAAAGCGCTCGCTACCCAATTTAACAAACAAACCCACCACCATCGCCTCTGCCAGCCAGCGAGCCACCCTACGAAACGGAAAAGGGAACAATAACAACAGCAACAACAACGACAACTTAAAAAGGAAAGTTTAACGAAAATATGTTACGGGCTTTAGACTCCTACAACAAGAGGAACTAAACAATTCATACACTCACACACACACACATACACCACCCAAGCAGGGAGCAAAAAAAAAAATTAAAATAAAAACACATAAATATGTATCAGGCAGCATCAGAAAAAAAATAAATAAATAAAACATTCAGAAAAAAAGAAATAAATCTTACTAAAAAGCCATAAAGCATTTTCACTATTCGCAATTTAATATACGAGTGTGTGTATAGACGTTTTTTGCTTCTTGTGTATATTGTTGCTGCTGTTGTTCTTTTTATAAGGGTACGAAAAGTGTGTGCCTATAAACGATGCTAGTGAGAAAAGGCTTTCCAATGTGTTCCTTGCAACTCATACTAAGAAACTGGTCTTGTTTCGCCGACAGAAATTACATTAGATGTCCGTTACATTCAACAATCACTAATCTTGTTCCTTCTTCATTTCAAAAGGCAACACTAACAGCGACTCCATTTTGATTTGCATGAAAAAAAAAACTGAAGTCATTGGCATAAATCGAAAACGTGACTCCCAGACATTCCGTAACCAAAATAGTGAAACAGTTAATACTTAAAAAAGTGGTCATACCTACGGAAGTACATCACCAAACGTAGGAAAACCAAGATTTTGCGAATAATTGTAAACGTACCACAGGGGACCTTTTTTTTATAAGACAACATTGAACGAAGAGGAAAGTATGTCATCTATTAGAAATTCCATAAGAAGGATTTTTTTTTAAAGGTGGAGCTCAATTTCTATTAGGGAGCCTAATTCCTCCAGGCTTGACTCCCAAGACTTCATGTTATAAGACCAGCTAACAGAATCGAAACTCCCTTAGTAAGTTTTTTATGTAGTTTGTATATATTTATTTGTTGAACACTTTGGGGACATACACATACATACATTGAAAATCTATATATATAAAATAGAATGTATGTATGTATGTATGTATGAATGTATGTATGTATGTATGTATGTAACGTAATGGCTCCAAAACGGCTGGGCCGATTTCGACGAAATATTCAGGGAACCTTCAGAATGCTCGGGCGGGTGACACTGTGAAGTCTGATTTTTTATTTTCGCTCTGTGGGTGGAGGGGCGTGGCAAAATCCAATAATTCATAAAATGAGAACGGCTTGGCCGATTTCTGTAAGTTGTAAGATTTTTGTCAGTTGTTCGTATTTTCGAGGAGGAGGTTTTTATGGAAGAAAATTTAGGAAAATCCCTCCGGAAAAGTCGGAAAATTGGAGAAGTTGTAAATCGTGTTTTTGTATGAAATTTTGTTTGAAGTTATTCCTTAATGGCTTTTCAAATGAAAAAATAGAAAGTTTGTCTGAAGGCTTAAAATTAGGGCGAGGGGAAGTTCGCCTGGTCTGCTAGTTTGTTCATAAAATAAAGATTTTCAATTTCAAAAAAGTAATGAAATTTCTTTTGTTGTTAGTATCTTCTAGTAATTAACCTTTATTCATTCTATACGATTTCGAATTAATACACTAACTAGTGAATATAAAGCTTTTCTTCAGAAACAACATTTTCATCGCATTCAAAGTAGAAAGTAGGAAGTGAAGTTGGGGATGTATTGCTTAATTTTAAAAGAAATAATTAATTCCTTAAAT
Organism: Germaria angustata; assembly: GCA_963681545.1. Lineage (NCBI taxonomy): Eukaryota > Metazoa > Arthropoda > Insecta > Diptera > Tachinidae > Germaria > Germaria angustata. The sequence continues at coordinate 59,903,560 of OY812998.1, read as the reverse complement.
TCATTTTTAATTAAAACTACTATCACATGAGGAAACTAAAGACCTTTTTATAAGCAACAGGGCGCATTAATACAAGACGGACTTAAATTCGCCTTTATGAGAAGCCTTACTTGTCAATAGCAACTGATCGAAGTGAATAGTTATAAGGAAAGGGTGTTGCCACGACCAAAATATTTTTATAACCAAAACTTTCCAATGAATCTATTTTTGCTTTGTTGACTTTGTTGTTGATCGAACTATTTTTTATATTTAAATTTGAATATTCATTTATGAATGCTGATTGTTATATCAATCTTGGGCTACTTATACTCTGCCGGTAGCCTGATTAAAATATTCTTTGGAGTCACTTGAGATTACATCTTTCAACTTTTTTTTCTCCAATACCCCTCTTGGGAAAATTTGGCTTCCACAAAGCATCTCCATCTCACACGAGTTGTTGCAGTTATTTTCGCATTGGGATTTTTGCTTAGTATCACTTTCGTTAATCGGTTGTTGTTCCAGCTAAGTAGATGATTGGTCTGCTGTAGCAGGTCTAGGATAATCTGTCGTTGCCTACAAACAACATCCTCTGTATATTTGGTGTAGTGGTGAGGAACCTTGCTAATCTTTGATTCCTACCTTTTTTTCCAGGGGTGGTGGCTGCCTGACCTTTGTCATAATATTATCCTCTTGTCCTGGCAGAGGGGTCGTAAGGGGCCTCTTGGATGGATGTCTTTGGAAAGGGCTGAAGCCACTTAATTTTAAATCTCAAAAAGCCATTGGTTGAAAAATTTTTGTTCTCTGCCAGGGAACAAACCTGGGGTACTTGGTTTTGTAGGCAAGCATTTGATGAAACACTACACCATGCCACCACCGTTTCTTTCACCTTATGAATTTATATTGAAATTGAAAATTTTTTATTATTTAATTAAATGTGGCTTTAATTGACAGTTTAGTGCGTAGTATATAGTAATAATAATTATTGCAACAACAACTGTTTTGTGTATAGAAATTAGGGCTTTGCTTTATACTATGTTCAGACATGCAATTTAGGCAATTTAGGGTGTTGGTGTTCACAAATTTAGCTGAGTCAATTAGTTTAACTATAGTTTGATTATAGAATATATATTTTAGCAATTTTTGACAAAATATGTTTCCGAGAGGTTCATTTTTAGATGGTTTTGGAAAATATTTTTCGTGGCCTTCAATTTTGTCATTGTCTCTTTACTGAGCAGACTTCACAAGGGTAGCATGCGGAATTTATGGTGCAATTAAGTGCAAATTGCTTAATTCATTAATTGTGTTCATGTATGGTATGTTATGCGCAATTAAAGGCTTAATTGCGCAAGTTTCCTAATTGCGTAATTAGCACGCTTGTCTAAATACACTATTATATCCGTTAATATATTTATTTCGCTCAGGGAGAATACCTTTGCGTGGAATCTGGTTGGAAATATTATTTATAATCAATCTCTGAGCCCATCGATTAAACAAAGAAAGTTAATCGTTTTGTAACTCAGAAAACACCAAACCCCAATAGGAAATAAATGGAAAGAAATTAAATGAAATTAAAGAACAAATTAGAGGTTTGGATGACAAATTTATTGGATAATCTTGTTTACATTTCAGCTCGGCAGCTCTTAGAACAAGCCCGCTAGATTCGATCTTTTCTCGAAAGGAAACAGAGTTTTTGACATCTTACCAATATGGCGGAACAATTAGACATTATGAGCAAGTGCGACAGATTGCTGTTGCAACATTCAGCCTATATAATATATAGGCTGTAGTATATATACATATACCTTAAAATTAAAGGACAAATTTTGTACATCACACTAATTAATGGCAATGGCTTGGAGAAGCTTTTGACATTAACAATATTTGTTTTTGTGTGAAAATTTCATAAGAAATGAATAAATTTTCATATAGCGACATAAAATATTTGAAACAGGTATTTTTATTCCGTTGTGAACCTGAAATTGATGAGCATCACTTTACGAGGGTGTCGGTATTAGCCATACTGCTAATAAACAAACAAAAACTTAATGAAGAAATAGTAATAATTTTTAGATATGCAACCAAATATATCAAATATATATGTCACGCATTATATTTGGGCATATATCCAGAGTAAAGCCACATTCAAACGCATTCCTCGTTAATTATAAAATTTTTCAGTTAATTTTCTCAAACTACGATTCTTGAAACATGAAAATACTCTTCGAAAGCTCTTAATAAAATAATTCAATAAGTCCAATATAATAAAATTTAAGAAACTTTTAGGCCTACCCAAAGTCTGTGCCACTCACGTATTCACACACACACCATATACACTTTCTGTTTCTACATCAGGGCACATTAGAATTCTATAAGAAATTAAAGTTGTTGTTTTCGGCCCTCCTAAGAATTGTATGTGTGTGTAAGACGAAGTGAAGCCAAATAACAGAGTATACTGTGCGGGTAAGTGGAAGTTGCAGGAGTTGAAATAAAATATATTAATATTAAGAAGGCTGAATAATTTCTTCAACTTATTACAAAGATACTGGTGATACAAACTCGCACAATAAACCTATGCACGCACTAAGTGTGATATATTTTCCAGGATTATATATGAACAGCAACGAAAAAAAATGTTTTATTATCGCATATTCATTCCATGGATTGTTTGTGTAATTGTGCCTTCTTTTTGTTGTAGCATTATTGTTGTTGGATGAAAGTTCTAAAGTAATAGAATTGAAAAGAAACTCGTTTAAAAGTGTGAAAAAGAAAGGATATTAAAGGTACACACAACAAATAAATAAGAAAGGCAAATACTAACACTAAGATACAAGGCAAATAACAAATTCTATTTCAAATTAAAAAGGAACCAGCTACTTGCCTTTCCCTCTCTCCCAGCCATTTCTTATATTAGAAGCTCGAGCATTATAGGTATTTTCCTTTAAGTAAACAGCATCTGTCTTATAGATCTTTTTTCTGCCCTGTTGAGAAAAATTAAAGAAAATACTGAATGAGTTATTTGTTTCGTATTTCACAATTTACTGCCTCATCATGAATTATTATAACGGCTGAATGATAAACGGGGCCAAGAATTTATGAAAGAGTTCAACTTTCGATGTGGGCTTTAGTAAAAGAAAAGGAGACTGAATGCTTTTCATAATTTATAATTATTGATTATTCTTATATTTGAAGAAAATAAACAAGTAATATGTTAAAGCTGCATGTCTTTGAAAATTAAATTATATACTCTTTCCGTTCAAGACTGAAAGTTAGCCGCAACTTGCATTTGTACTATTTGAACTGGAGACTCTTTGACACGAGGTTTATTTAAAAAAATATAATCCATTGGGTAGTTTTTTTTAAATTCAATTATGAAATTCAAATTCTAATTTTGTCGATTCGATGTGCTGAATCTAGAGATGCGGATCAGGGAAATCATTATTATTCTGAAAACATTAACTCCTGAATATTGAGATTTTTTTTTTACCAAGTTGGAGGGAATTTTGTGATAGTGAAAATGTAACAAAAAATATTTGAAACTTAAAATTAATTAAGTTCCAGCTATCAGGTTTGAAAAGCATTCAATATCATATGCTTATACAAAAATCCACAAATACAATATGAGAATTTTAAGAATTTAATAATATTTTTCTACTTGTGAATTAGAAAAAGCAAGTATGCATATTGGACTAAGAAAACCTTTATAGAAACAATGCAACAAACTGCTTATATACGACTGGCATCATTTTATTTTTCCACTCGTTTATACAATCAGTGACGCTATGAATGTAATGTTTCTTCAGGTATGTGCTTCCAAACTTTGAAGATACATCTGTCAAATTGGCTATTATTTATTTCCTGTATTTCGCACAATCACTATGTTTGTATAAAGCGGTCAATAACACTTGAAAATGATGAACATGTTTTTTTAATGGGTGCTCTTTTTTGGCAAATTTAGTCGCACTACTCTTATTCTACGATCGCCATAATTATCCTCCATTTCCGGATGAATTGCAATGTCAACAAACAAAATTTTTGAATTTCGAACGATACCAACCTACATCATATCCAAGAATTTTAGTGTGGATTTCAGGCTGGCGACATCATCGGTCTATATTTCTATGAGACCGACATGGGCCATAGCAGAGTCATGGAAATTTGGGGATTTCGGATGCGGACCAGCTAGCGAGTCTGCGGCGGACATTTGTACGAAGTTATATTTTGATACATAACACTATCAATATATTGTTTGATATCTTAAATACACTTAGTTTTATTTAAATTTAAAGCTAGGAAACGCTTAATGAGAGACCTATTAATTGTGAAGCAACACAAAAATAAATTTTTTCCTTCCATATCCCGGAATTAATAAAACCTGGTCCACTTATCATTCCTAATTGGAACAGAGCACTACGCAGGATTAGTTTGGCCTTATTTCTCATAAGAATTACTTCCAGTGTTATATGAATGATTAAAGCTTTTTTTCTCATTTAGTCCTTTGGCATTTATTTTTCTTAATTTTTATGAGACTTCCACCATGATATAGTTGTTATTTCCCTTGTATTTTGCATTAAAAAGTGGAAAGTTTTGAGTAAAAGGTGTTACCGCGAATTACGATTCCAAAAATTTAACTTATCCATAGGAGCGTTCAAATCGAAAACAGACCGTACTGCGCAACAGAAGCTCCTGTACAAATACAAAAACTCTTTTTAGTATGTTGGAAATAGCTTATAATTCAATTAAATGCATTGAAAAGGAAGATTTTTTAATGACAAGTCTAAATTAAAATCATTTGGAATTGAGCTATACTTGAATTTTTTTTCTACATCCTAACCTCTGTATTTTCATGACTTCTTAGGAAGTTTCTTTAACTGTGTCTCTTCCAAAACTTTCAATATAACATATACTCTCTGTATATATTGTTGTTCCATATTAAGCTTTGGCTGTTAAATATGTATGTTATGATTCTTAATTTCGTGTTCAAATAAATCGAGAGAAATATCAATAAAAACTAAATGTAATAAGTTGCTTTTCACATATAATACAAATATAATATGCTCTGAGAAAAATAACATTTGAAGTATTTCCAAAAAATCGTTTTTCATAATATTTTAAACACGTCTTCAAATACTGTGAACCGCAATAAGGAAAAGAACATCTTGGAATCGTTGGAAAAGATCCGAATTTGCACTACTTCTGATCTCATTTATTGCTTTGGGATTTTTGTTTTTACTGAGATATTTTATATTATTTTTAACATTATCGTTTGAACATGTTGATCAAATAAATTATATGATCACAAACATATGATCGGCTGGGTCATCAACAATCTTGAATTTTCTAAATTATTTTTTTAGTGTCCCCATTTCTGAGAAACATTTTTTTCTGAACTCGGTCTCTGCTAAAAAGGATTTTCGGCGAACTGAACTTTGCTAAAGTTATTCGATTACATATTGTAATTGTTCTTCTAATTTTTAAGTTTAAAATTATCAAGTATGTTAATTCTTCAGCAACTTTAAATAATATTCCCTTATTTTCATACATTTTCAATGCATTATTATTTGACTCACGTTTAAAGGGGTCCTAAAAACAATTGTACTCGTGTTGCAATTGTTAGTTAGATAAACGTTTATTATAATTTTTCAAAGGTATTTACTTGACCATTCTCAAATCATTTTTATTGCCGAAACAATTTTGCTAGTAAAATTTAATAAAATGGATAAATTTTTCAAATAAGCCGATATGCGGTAGGTAAAATATAAAACATAAAAAATATATGTATAAATTGTAAACTTAACAAATAAAGCCATAAAAATACCGACACATTCTAGCAATTTGGCTCATCAAAAATGGCAAAAATAAAACAAACCATTTCAAACCGCAACAGCAACAACAACTAAACAGCCAAACAGTCACTTAGACTGTCGGCTAAAACTGAACCAAACTAATATTTATATTTTGTACAATACACATAACAAACAGTGAAACAGACATCAAGTCAGACAAACGGACGAAAACATTTTATTCCTAAAACGTATTTTTGCAAAGAAAAAAAAAAATAAATAAAATTCCTAATTTGAGTACGTGCCTAAAACAGAAACGCAAATTCGACAAATGGCTACACAGACAACGCATCGTATAAATTTAGCGAAATATATAAATTTAAGCCTCATGCAAAATGCGTATGTCCGTCCCTTGATCCGTCAGAACAAACGCACGCTCGAATGCATTTCATGTAAAAATAGTAAAAATAGAAAAAGTACAACAGCAAAAAATATTAAAATAAAAAAAAAAAAAAAATATTTAACACGTTGCACTCTGATTGCAAATCACTATCATGTGATGTTGACAGTCATCGTGCAACGTGCAACTTTCGGTAGTGGCGTTACATACAGACGTCTAAAATAATATTTGACGAGTTTTTCCATGTCAATCCAATATTAAAAGTAGTCACAGTAAAAATAGTTGCAAAGTATTTGCTAGGAGCATATGATAATTACATTTTGCCATTTTAATGCATTTGAAAGTACTTTCATTAATATGAATTCATATATGCAGGTTGTGTGACCACAGTCAGTTCTCTAAAAGAATCGTTAATAATTCTATCTTTATATTGTCTTATTTAAAATCTTAAATGCTGATACGAAAGTACCTATTAACGATTTCAAGAGTACCGTGGGACTCCTTCGACTCATTGGGTAGTATCAACATATTTCAATGGTGTATGGTAGCCTCAAACATTAAATATTTTATGTCTGTGCATAATTGTATTCCATTTATAAATTTCTATACCTTTTCCATTTATAAATTTATATGAAATTTCAAACCTAAAGAAGAAAATAAAGAAAATTTGCGAAAAACTATTTACGCCACCATAAAGTTCAGAAATGGCATTTATTTTTCTCATTTATTATGATTGGTGTAACTAGAGTATTTGTCTGGAAGAGAAAATCTGTGTCATGTCATTAGAAATTCCATAGGAAGTCGCAAATCCCTGGGGTGAGAGCTAAAATTGTCGTAGCGCTTTCTGGTTCCTTCCCAGACGGGGTTATTCTTGCTAGTGATAAGCAAAAAAATTAACTGAATTAATATTATACAGATAACTGAAATAACTGAAAATTTAATTGATCTACATAGATTTATTTCTTTTAAACTCAAAATTTTGTTCCTTGAGTCCCATTAAAAAATGTATTAAAAAACGTTTTCTTAGATAAATTTATTATCATTTTCTATTCTTTTCTTAAAAAAAATCGGGATAATTCTAATCCAGCCATTTCAGTAAATACGCTTATTTTCTGTGCCACCAAATAGCTCTCTCTCTATCTGCTTCTGGTTATAAATAAACATTTACATTTAATTTCACTTCAAATGGGATTGAATACGAGAAAACGAGCTTATCCCCAAGCATCAAGTTTGCTTCAGACGACAAAAATATCGCTTCTTTAAGCTTAATATCGTTAGAAAAGTCTTGAAAGAAAAATATTGCTCTGTGCCTAAGTTTTATAACTTATGCGAGATGGGAAAACTATTGTCATCCTTTGATAGATAGGCTGAGTAGAAAAAAATTTAATTTTTTGATATTTTCAATTGGTTTAAAATGTTAAATGAATGATCTTATAAAACACAGAGTTATAAATGCAGACACTGCTCTTTTCATTGATGTTTAACAAATTTTTTAAAAAGTATTTAGCGTTTCGTCAAACTTTTAACTTAATAAGTCTACGATCAGACGCATCATGTCTTATTGACATGATTCTTACTTTCTTCTTTGAACTTTCTTTGGTGTTCACACAAGTCATGTCTTGTTGACGAGTTGCTTTTATATATGTGTACATAAAAAACGTTGTTTGAGCATTTTTGACATTACGAATGAGAAAGCAAAACGTACTGACAGAGTACATAAATTTGCGTACTCGTTTCTTTTCCCCTCGTTGGTCTCCCCTATAAAATAGCAATCATGTCAATAAGACATGATGCGTCTGAACGTAGACTAACTTGATTACTGCCGCAAATCTAAACTGCTTAGTCTAGTAAATGTAATGCCGCAACGAAATGTACTGACTAATAATCCCTGTGGTTACCAAACAACACAAAAAGCTGTAGTAAACCGATGACCACCAAAGTATTTTAGTAAAGTATGGGATATGAAGTTTTTTTTTTAATGTTATTTAGATGGACCAACTCTCAGGAGATGACCCCGATTCGATCAATCGTGAAAAAGTGGATAGGGGCAGTAGTCTCTGAGGACATTCAATTTAATCATTTGCACGTTGAATGTGACCAACAAGATAAATCGGTTTTTTTAGTCCAAATTATTTTTCCAGATGTATTAAAAGAGCAGAAAGTCAGATTTCATGCGAACTATTAATATAAAGAGTCAGCTATAAGTAAATAAAAACGTACGTATAGTTAAATAATTTTACTTTGGAATCAGAATTAAAATATCAATAACAATTAACTTAATATATCTGTTATTTCATTGTTTGTTGTTGTTGGCTTAGCTGGTTATATACCTGCATTTCATTGGCGCTAACCCTTTTAGCCAAATCATGAATGAAAAGCATTCAAGCTCATATACTTTTGCCACAGACTACAAATACTATATGAGAATCCAAACAGAAATTAATCATATTTTTCTATTTGCAATTTACAAAACATAAAGGAATAATAGCTATAGAAAGCGTTTGTACAGACACAACGCAACAAACAGTTATATTCGAGATATTGTCCAAAATAACTATTTAATATTTATTTTATCATGGTTTGGCTAAAGAGTACTGTTGATTTGGTTAGCGCCAATGAAATGCAGGCCTATACTCAACTAAGCCAACAACAAACAATAAAATATTAAATAGTTTAATTATTTTAGAGAAATAAAACAGAGTGGGCGTTGTTTCTAGGCAACGACAGATAGCAGCCCCATTTTCCTAGACCTGCTACAGCAGGGAAATCATCTACTTAGCTGGAACAGCAACTGATTAACGAAACTGATACAAGGCATATAAAATTGCGAAAACAACTGCATCAACAACCCATATAAAGATGGATATGCTTTGTAGAAGCTCTATGCTCCCTCCAGGAGTCGAAGGAAAATATTTTGGAGAATATCTCGAATAACAAATTTGATAAATATTAATATATTTGTATTTAATGGATCGTTTGTTTAATTTTTACTTTACACATAGAGTTGATTAGAATTGCTAAAATTTAAACAAAAATCAGCTGTAAAAAATATATATATAAGAAAACACAGTCACGCTTTAGAGTGAAAAATCCAAGTAAATATGACTTAGTTGTAAAGGGTCTTCCAATAGGGACTTGAAAACTCTGACAGTCGATAGTGGCCATATTGTTGTAGCTGCATCTGTAAATTTTAGCTGTCATTTATTTAATTTGCTTTGTCAGCTCACCACAGACGGATATAGCGTTCAATAATACGTTCAAATAATAAAATTATTTATAGAAATGGGAACTCTGTTCGACCCTAATTTCCATTGAAAAATCATCTTTAGAGCGATGAGACATTTTCTGAATGAATAGGTACGTAAAAAAATAAAACTGTCGAATTTGAGACGAAACCAATTCCCCTTGAGTTTCAAACGAGTCCAATGGATAACGAAAGTGTTACTGTTTGATGTGGATTTTAGACTGGTGGTGTCAGCGGCCCATATTTCTTTGACAACGACTTTGGCCAGACTATCACCGTCTACGGCAAATGCTATGAGTTGGTGATAACCAAATTCTTTTGATATGAACACAAGCACATATGGTTCAAAACTCAATGGAAATTCTGCATGAGCGATTTGAAGACATGGCCACCATACGTAGAGATGATTTGAAATGTCCACCGAAATAATGCGCTTCGACCTCGTTGGAATTCTTTCTTTTGCCACAAGTCTATGCGAATCCAGAGTGGCGCTCAAAGCCAACATAATTCATGTTCTTGGTCAAATTCAGACTGATTTATGCGCCATATTCAAATATTTCTGATGCGCGCTACTCGCAAAGTCGCGGTACACTTGCACGATGTTAGGTTGGTAGGCCAGCTCGCAACAAGGCCCATTGTGGCACACAGAGCATTAAAGTACACCCTAGTATTCCTAAGAAATTTCGAATTCGAGCTCTTGCAAACTTACCGGGACTCCTCATAAAATTTCATAAATTCGTTATTAGCACTACCCTGAGGCAGTCTAGTACCCGCAAGAATCGTTTTCCATGGCATGTGAATCTGACCTCCGCATAGAAAATGTTAAAGTGGCCTTTCCTCTTTTGTGTCGAAATAGCTCCTGCTATGGTCATTATAGGAGAATTCTATATGCTGCATCATGTTAACCCGTCTCATCCATAGTTTTTCCATGCAATTCTTCCTTTGAACAAATCTTAGTATTTTTTTTTTTTAATTTTTCTCTGCAAAAACAAATTTTATTTGCAAAATATAGACTATTATTTTTATATATTTTTACTTTATATATAGATTATTATTTTAGTACTTACAAATTGAATTTATATACTATCAACTTCTTTATTCTTGCTACTAACAATTATTATCAAATTAAATTAAAAAATATTTGAGTTTAAATTAAAAAATATAATACTTTTAATTTTCTCTTGAGAACGTGAACCTTCATTTGCCAAAATAAGTTTGATTAAGAAAATAAATTATAGAAATGACTGAAAACTTTATTAAAAAATCCTAATCATAGTAATTTTTAATAATTGGAAATTATTTAAATTTATTTAACTACGAAACTTTTTTGCCACCATGAATTTGTTTGTTTCTGTTAAATAACCGGTCAAGCTATTTATGTGATCACCCTTTAGTTTTATGACAAAACGTAGAGAGTTTGTAATAACGACCGTGTTATAATACGTTTTTTTGTTGCCCCCTCCTGTTCGAAGTGTGTTGTCATGAATATAGTACAAATATGGTTGCAATAATGTCACAATACACCATAATTTTCCATTTAATGTGATGAGCAGATTTACATGCAACGTCGCATGCAGTTGAATGCAAACAACTGTTGTCTGTACAATGTTGTTGTTGAATATTGTCACAGAGAAATCGGGCAGCGAACAAAAGCAATTTGTTTTTCCTAAGCATTTGTTGACTGAATTTACTTGACCAAATGATGACAGGCTTTTCGTTCAACAATAGAATTTCTAATTTGGAAATCGGTTGCATATACTTGAAGAATTTAATTTGAACTATAAATAAATTGTATATTGTTATTGTTATTCACATAATTTAATGCACTTGCATTCATTAAAATTTTATTTATTAAATATCTTCTTTCATTAGTCGTATGTTTTTTGTTTAAGTTTTGTAATTTATTAAGACTTCAATTCTTGGTACCCCAAGTGTTCTGTGGCAACAAGCAGAAAATAAATTAATTTAGTTAAATTAGTTCGGTTTGAAAAAGAAAACAAAATGTAAATTCCCCACAAAACTGCAGAAAAAATCTGTTATTTTTATTTTATAAATCCCCAAGGATCATTTACAATTTGAAAATTTGATTTGAAAGTTGTCGTATCACGTTATACGAGAAATGTTTTATTGTTGCACAAATTTCAATCTCCAACAAAATAAAATTCGACTATTTCCAAATGATTTTGTTAGAAAAATTGAGTTAAACCAATTTCCCCAAAGACTTGCTAGAAAACAGAAGAAGAAACAGCTGTAAAATAATTTTGTTTTCCTTTTTTTCAACCCATCTTTTGATTGAGTTCCTCGATGGTGATGATGTTGGTCTTATGCCGTTGACGGAGGTTGATGCTACTTCTTAATTCAATTGAGGTTGGAAATGTGAAAATTTCTCCTCCTTTCTTGCTCCTTTAAACTTTTAGCATAATGTTATATAATACAGTTGAAATTGAAACGAAGAAATTGTGTGGTTTACGGTTACGGTTTTTGCTTGTTTTTCTTTTTTTATTTCAAATGTTTCTGTGTACAAAGAAAAGTTTGTTTTCAGAATTTTCTTATTGGAAAGTTTTCTTAAAAAAATCTCTTTATTGTTATTTTTTCGGAAAAACAAAAAGTTTAAGTGTATTTTGTTTTGTAGGCTCGTTTTATTTTGCCAACTAAAAAGGGGAGATTCCTTGTATTCAATACAATTTCGATTGCTTTTGACAAAACTTTGGGCAGAGTAAGAAAATCTAAACAACTTTTATAAATGTTGTTTATTTATGGTTGTGGCTGGCGTGTGCACTGAAAGAAAAAAGTTTATAAAACATGTATATTCGCGAAACAATAATCAAGCTATAAACAATGAGATTTTTAGTCTTAATTTTTGCAATAATATAATACTGAATTTCCTAAAAAAAAGGATAAAAGGCAGGAGGTAGTCTTTGTAGAAAATTAAGCGAAACAAAACACAATGTTTAAAGTCATAATTTTAGATATACTCACTAATTTTATTGAGTTTGACGTCTTCTTTTTTTATAAAAAACAATATATTGATTTTGTTTTGATTTTTCATTATTTCAACACCCTGTGGGTGTTAACTCATTGTATTAATAAGTCATGACCCGGACTTTAAGAATATTTTATATAAAGAAAACAATGACAAACGTCGTTTTTTGTTAGAAATATAATTAATATACCATTGCCACAGAGAAGGAATTTTAGAACAGATACAGATAATTTAGCTCAAAGTTATAGGCATTTTAATTTATAAAAGCAAAAAACGGACACCAAAAAGAAAATTATTTTATTAATTTCTGTTACTTAATAAAACTGACCTTCGTAGACTAGTAGGTAGTGTACTAGACACGTAGTGCGAAGGTCCCAGGTTCGAATCCTGTCGCAGAACTCTGGCAGTTTGTGTTTGATAAATAAAGGGAGCGCACAACAAGCCTTCACTGGCTGGGCTATCACACCCCTCCAATCAACCTAACCTAACCTAATAAAATATTATAATTTATTATGTATGAAATTTAAAAATGTTTATTCATTTCCTCAATTGTCAATATTTTGTATTGAAAATAAAAATAAATCAACTTTTCTTTTGTTTTTTTTTTTTCAAAATTTATAAAATATTTTTTTCCTGAAGAAGATACCCACAGGGTGTTGAAACATTGAAAAATCAAAGCAAAATAAATACTTGCACCCTGTTTGGTATATCCACTACAAAACTTGAATTTTCAGAATAGTAGCCAATTTTTGCTGCATTTCTTGATAGGAAATTTGTAAAATGATATTCTTAAATTGAAATTGTCATATTCTGATAATAAATGTATCAAAAATTTTATTTCTAAAACTAAGGATTTATGTAAGGTGGGCATGTACTTGTAAAGATTGAAATGAAATTATTACTGAGCTTAAAATTAAATATAAGCTGTATTATGATAATAAATGTAGGGAAAGTTTTGTATTTGATATTGAGGATGTATAAAAGGTTGGCATGTTCTTGCACTGAGAAAATTATATCCGCCACAAAGATAAGTCTAAAAAATTACCAATTAGTTGCTGGTTTTTGCTTTATTCTGAACATAATTGCTATTAAGAGTGAATACGATACCTATATTATTGCATGTTTTGCACAAGACTTAAATTTTTCCTAATTTAGATATTTTATATAAATAAACCAAAATTTAATCTTCACAATATTTGGACTAATTTCACTGTTTTAATGCTGCGTGAATTGCGCTGTCGTTTTCCACATGATCGTGTTCCATGTGTTCAAACAGAACAATGCTGTTTTTGCCGGCGACGTCCGAGAGAAACCACAGATATCAATGAGACTACGATGCACATAACTAGGCATCAGCAGACAATCGTTGCCGCAAGTTGCAGAATTGGATCTCGATCATTGTTGGTTTCAACAGGACAGAGCAACCGCTCACAACCAGATGGAATGATCTTCTATTTCGTAGATTTGAACTGGTCGTTTAGATCGCCAAATCTAATAGCACCGGACTTCTTCTTTTGAGGCTTTTTAAAATCTTGCTTTTACCTCAATTAATCACGAACCTTGCAAGTCACCAATTAGGAGCCAGATATTTTGCGAGCAATAATTCAAAATGCCATAAAACGAGCGCAATTATGCATCAACTCGGGAGGTGGCCATTTAAGCGATATAATTTTTTCCAATTAATGTCATAATTTTTATCCTTTCAAGCAAACTTTTATCTGAAAACAAAGCCTTTTATCATTTATATCGAAATGACAGCCAATTCAAATTATGACAAAACTTAAAGATATCATAATTGAAAATTGTAATTGAATCAGACACAATTTTAAAGTTGAAACATTAAAACTGCTGAGTGTTGAATAACCTATTGAAAACGATATTTCTTCCAAGGAGAGTTTTGAAAGGAATTTTTAAGTTGTGTTTTACTTAGACATATTTTTTACTAATTGCTTTTTTCAAAAATCTTCCCCCGAAATAAAGTTTTTTTATTTTCAATAATTTTTAGTTGTCTCCCTTCGGAATCTATCTATATCTTGGCTCTCATATTCTTTGAAAAATATTGCAAAATTCTGCTATAATGTCATGGAAGGAAATACTGTCTATTTGATTATATTTTGAGGATTAATTGATTTAATTTTTTTTTTGAAATTCGGATTTCACGCTATAATTTCTTTTACTGAGAATATATCTTTTACATAAATTACTACACTAATTAATTTCTTTAATTTCATTCTTACGATAGATTAAAGAAAAATATCGAGTCCTTCAGTAAATTCAGTTTTAAATGTATTTAAATATATTTTTTATAATTCTCATACATATTTGCAAAAAAAAAAAAAAATATATATATATATATATATATATATATATATATATGAATATATATATATATATATATATATATATATATATATATATATGAATATATATATATATATATATATATATATATATATATATATATATATGTATATATATATATATATATATATATATATATATATATATATATATATATATATATATATATATATATATATATATATATATATATATATATATATATATATATATACATATATATATATATATATATATATATATATATATATATATATATATATATATATATATACTTATGTAAGTATATATAAGTTCCCGTTGTTCCTTTCAGGACCATAGGACCTCAATAAAATTCTTGAACATAGTTCTATTTTGTGGCAACGCACTCATCTGTTCCCAACTCTTGCTACTGCGGCTTACTTCGGCCTCAATCTGACGATTCCATGTAAGAGCTGGCCGACCCCTTCTTCTGTTCCTAGCGGGTTTCAAATTAATAGTTGTAATCTTTTAAATTTAATTATTTTTAGCAGTATTAAAATACGAGAAGTTTTGTCCGCATTTAATTTCTAAAAATCGTTAAATTTAACGAAAATGTCAAAGCGTCAAAATTAAATGTTTGTGACCAAAGATTTTCCCAAATAATAATAAATCTGCCAACTATGAATAGGTATATGAATTCCATCGGCAGTGTTCGTCAGCTTTCTATCAACATGTTAAAAAGCCTATTTTTTTATCAGTGTACGTACAACTTTAATCAGATACAAGACTTGCTTGATTGCTTTTTCGGTGTTTTTTCTATCATTAAGTGTATCATTGAAGCGCACACATTGACTCGAATACATTTAAAAAAATTTTACCAAGCGGTGCCAATGTTATGTGTTTTCGTGCCGTCCAACCAACCAAAATTCCGTTTCTTTCGAAGTATAATGTACTCGAATTTATTGTAATTTTATTCAATTGACAAATCGGAAATGTTTTAAGAAAAAATAAATATTTATTTTCATACACACTGAAAGTGGGTGGTAATTTTATTTGATTATGGTTTGAAGAGAAGAGAAAAAAAAATTACTAAAAGACCCAAAATATAACAACTACCATCATAAATTATGGTTAAATCTATAAATTACTTTAATTACTTGTTATTGTGGAAACTTAAAACCAAAAAAATAAATAAAAATAAAGAGGAAAGAAAGATACGCACAAACTTTTTTGTATACAGCAGATTCTTTTTGTTGAGGAACAAAAAAAAACTTTTGAATTTTAAACTTTTATAAAATCAAATAAATTACTTTTCCAAAATCGGAAAATGAAAACAAATGTGTTTTATGGTTGTCAATCGAATTTGTATAATACTTTAAAAATTTTATAAATACACAAAGTTCATGCTACTAAAAAGAACAACAATTTTTTCCTTTGCTTTTAAAATATTCATTATAAGAATTTAAATTGCAACTAACAATGGTTATTGTTGAAACATTCAAATGGATAATGAAAAGAGCTCTTTGACCTCATAAATTTTATTAAATCACCCTTCGTCACTCTTGCATTAAGACTAGGTCGATGAATGCTGTTGACGGCACCTGATTTTGCGCTCTTATTTTTAATTATTTTTGTCAAGGTTTTTCCCAGTATGAGAAACATTAAACACTTGCACTTTCCTTATACC
This sequence comes from Germaria angustata, assembly GCA_963681545.1. Lineage (NCBI taxonomy): Eukaryota > Metazoa > Arthropoda > Insecta > Diptera > Tachinidae > Germaria > Germaria angustata. Next base: position 59,887,165 of record OY812998.1, on the reverse strand, counting down.
GACGTATCCTATTTGAAGTAAAGGACTAAAATAGATGAAAAAAACAATTAACCTTGATCTTGATAATTGTCTGAGACATTATAAAAATAATAGTTGCTTGCGGTGGCCTTGCACTAAATATTTCAGCCACAATTATACCTCTATACCCATTTGCTCTGGATCATAAAATATTTTATGTATTTAGGCTATAAATTCAAATCGTTATAGTTTCTTTAACAGACTCACGTTCCTGCACAAGATGAACTCTTGTTGACAATTGATTTGTTGTAAAAGGAAATAGATTTCATTTAATTTTGTTACATAAAAAAATATATTTATGAAAATCACTTTGTTTTGAACAAAGACTCTTACAAAAGAAAAATTCTTGAAATATTCCCTAATAATGCGACAAATTATGTATTTTTCTGCCCCGCGGTTACACTTGTCCGGCAAATAGTGATATTTAGTGCCATAGATAATAAATATTTATCGGTCCACCATGGTGCAAATAATATTTTAAATCACCTTTTTGAAATTTCCTATAAAACATTTTAGAACACTTTTATTTTGATTTTAAATATTTGTCCTTTTTTTTTTTTTTTTTTTTTTTTTTTTTTTTTTCACGCTAATATATGTTTATTGTATCTTCAAATAATTGAACTAACAATAAGTGTTCAAATCTTAAATATATAAATAATTATTAGGCCCAACCAGTGTCGGACATAAACTTAGTGATAATAATTAATAATACATAAAATTCATGTTACGCACAAAAAATATTTTCAAAGAATTTCATCTGGAGAGTTGCGTATTAATGCCGTAGTGTCCCTCTTTTTTAAGCGGATGTGTCCAGGAAAGTTCAAGATGTTACGAGCAAGGGGATTAGGATGGAACTCGAGTTTTGTTAAATATTTTCCAGCATATTTTGCAATTTCAGCGGTCACAAGTGGCATATTTAAATCACGATGTAAAATAGAATTTTTCAAGTACCATGGAGCCGTAGTTATTAACCTTAATATTTTGTTTTGCATTCGTTGGATTCTCTCTACATTGGAAGCTGAAGCAGTGCCCCATAGCTGAATTCCGTAACACCATATCGGCTTCAAAAGCGACTTGTATATTAAAAGTTTACAATCTAGACTGAGGGTAGAATTTCTACCAATCAGCCAATGTATCTGGGTTAATTTAAGCTTCATTTGTGTCAGCTTAGAGTCAATGTGGTGTTTCCATGTAAGCCGTCGGTCGAGGTGAATACCAAGATATTTCACATGTGAATGTTGAGGAACAACTTGATTGTTGATTTGAATGGGGGAACAAGTATCTCTTCGTAGGGTAAATGTAACATGAACACACTTTTGTTCATTTACTTTTATTCTCCATAAGTTCAACCACAATTCCAACAGGTTAATATGTTGCTGAAGATAACGGGATGCCTCGTGAGGGTTTTCATGCATACTAAGGCAGGCTGTATCATCGGCAAATGTAGAGGTGAGGATATTACTGCTCAAAGGCATATCACAGGTATAAATCAAATACAAAACTGGCCCCAGTATACTCCCCTGAGGCACCCCAGATGAAATGGTTTCGGGCACACTCATGAAGTCTCCTTCCACGACAGTGAACTTCCGGGCAATAATGTAACTTTCCAAAAGATTTACAATGTTTATTGGTAGATATGTCTTCAATTTTAGAATTAGGCCTTCATGCCACACTTTATCAAATGCCTGAGAGACATCAATAAATAGGGAAGAACAATACTTTCTTTCTTCAAATGTTCTTCTTATGAAATGAACCAATCTATGACATTGTTCAATGGTGCTGTGCTGACTTCTAAAACCAAATTGATGGTCCGGTATGCATCCATTATCAGCTAGAATTGGGGACAATTTTGTCATGAGAAGTTTTTCAAAGAGCTTCGAAATTGTTGACAGCAAACTTATTGGCCTATATGACTCAGCCTTGGTAAGATCTTTACCCGCCTTTGGAATCATTTTGACCATGGCAAGTTTCCAGCTGTGTGGGTAATACTCCAGTCGTAAAATGCCATTAAAAATAAATAACAGGATTCTAATAGCAATACGAGGCAACTGCATCAGCATCTTGTTACTAATTCCATCAATACCCGGGGCCTTCTTTGGATTGGTTTCAGCAATTAGTTTTTGTACATCAAGCATCTTAAACTTTATAGGTCGAGGGGGTAGAGCAACTACGCTCGGCAAATCAACAGCACCAGTACATGTGTTTGGGGTAAATACGTCTTTTAAATGACCAGCTAATATGTTACCTTTTTCAGTATTAGTTCTTGCCCAACCTCCGGTAGAAGTGCGCAGGGGTGGTTTAGACTCAACGGGTGTTTTAAGCTTTTTAGCAGCGCGCCACAAGGAGTAATTAGATGCTGCAGTGACATCGAGACCTTCCAGGTAGTTCTTAAGAGAAGCAGATTTTTCAGCTGAAAGCAACGCTTGGAGTCGTTTAGTGCATTCTCTAAGTCTGATTTTATGTTGGGGCGATCTGTGCTGTTGCCATTCCCTTCTAGCTCTTCTTTTTTCACATACGAGACGTTCAATGTCCGCAGAATAAATTCTATTAAACCCAGTCTGCGGATGGGAGGTAGTGGCATGTTTAGCAGCCTGTTTAATATTCTCGGTAAGATTGGCAATGTTAAGTTCAATATCATCGGGAGTTCTAAGCCTGATGTTTTCCGTACAATGACTACTGAGATATTTTTTGAACCCCAGCCAGTTAACACGATGTATCATCTTCACATATGGGTCAGGTAAGTCACTTCTTAGTGGGCTACAAATTGTAACGATCGTGGGAGAGTGATCGGAGGAGAGATCATGTGAAGCTTCAACATGAATTAAATCCCTAGGGATATTTTTCATGACCCCAAAATCTATAACATCCGGAATTTTTTGTATGTCAGTAGGCCAGTAAGTGGGCTCCCCACTAGAAATGACATCCAAATCCATTTTTGAAATTGTGTTGAACAATGCTCGACCTCTAGGAGTAATAAGACGCGACCCCCAGAACGTATGCTTTGCATTGTAGTCTCCAGCTGCTACGAAACAAGGGCCAAGAGTTTTGTAAAAATCCTCGTATTGATCTTCACTGATTGAAAATCTGGGAGGGGAGTAAACTGATGAAAGCACAAGATTTGAACAAAAATTTTCGATGCAAATATTTGTTGCTTGTAGATGGTCTTCACAAGTGTTCTCAAGAATATAGTGCTTGAGTCTTGACTTTATTAGAATTGCTGATCCTCCACATGCTCTTCCTCTCGGGTCCTTTGTATCATATAAGGTGTAGCCACTCATTTTAAAAATATTTGTCCTTGAGTCAGAGGTTGTTTGAGTTTTTATCCCATACACGCTCGAAAATAAATTAATGACATTAATTGTGTTTTTCTACAAAATTTCATTCGTTCGTTCCATCGAATATTTTTGTATATGGAAAGGAACAATAAAAAAATCGATCTATATTTTTAATATTTTAGAATTTCCAAAAATAATTTAATTGTTCAAAATGTACACAACTTTTTAAATTACAAAAAAAAAATTTTAACAACTTTTTAATATTTTTATATACATTTTTAAAAATGTTCACAGTATTTCAAATTATATAATTTAATTTATTTCCTCAAAATTCTATTTCATCAATATCCTCAGTGCATTTATCTTTTATTGGAAAAAGTTTAATATATATTTTAACTCTTCTAATCCATGACATTATCGAAGAATGAGATCCTTGTTATATTATAACCTATTTTCGGGAACATTGTAATAGACACGATCCTCGTTGAAATGCATTATATGCGCTTCAAGATAGTGGCGTACCCGGATGACATCAGTATCAGGAAGATATCTTGATACAATTCTAAAGTGTCTCCAATTATCACTGACTACAATAAGTAAATGGATGAGTCTTTCGCACTACTGACTCTAAATGGGATCATACTCGTGTTGCCCGAAAGCGTAAAATATATTGGAATATTTCTTTACCCTGACCTGTACTGCAACTTAAAGGCCAAACAAAGCTGCCGTCAATCTCTATATTTATTTAAAAAAAAGCATTGGGATGAGATATGACATAAGCCTTATAAATGTCAAGATATTCATTATTGGAGAGAATATCCCTAAATAATAAATTTCAATATTAAGATAAAGATTTTATTTTAAATTTTTGTCTGATTGAATACAATCATTAACATACAACGAGCGTTTAATTGTATACATGTCGCTAGTAAAATAAAATATACTCCCAATTTTCTATAGGCCTTACAAGCCCTGAAATATTTTCAGGTAGTGCTCCCACACTTTGACGAAAAAAAAAATTATTTCATTTATTAGAAATTCCCCAATAAGAAATTCTAGTAGTTCTAAATATATTTTTAGGGTCAGCTACACCCCGCAGATAAACCAAACTACACTCACGGTTTTATATTTTCATGAGAAGAATTGTTTTTTGGTATTAATAAACACAACCTGCATTTTTATAAAAAAAAGATATTTAGTTTTAGTTCAACCATTTGAATAAAATGCAAAATTTTTATGCATTTATATTCTTATTCGAGAATTTTTTCAGCTCTTTTAATAGCTTGATATCATATAAAAAATCTTTGTAGTTATTTTTTATATTCCCGCATTGTTAAATTACTTATGTCACCTCCGCTGTCAAAAATTCAGTTTTCGTCAGACCACACCATTTTTGCAATGACGTTCGTATGGCTGTATGTATATACAAGGGCGGGTCAACAAATCCGTGACTTTTTTGAATAAAACGCAGGTTTTTGTATCCAAAATGATTTTATTTTTCAACATAGTTTCCTTTGAGCTGTATACACTTTGTCTAGCGTTTCTCTAATTTTTTTATCCAGTCAAAAATATAAGAGAAGTCGATAAGTCAATGATGAACTAGGCATTATTTCATCGTTGGATTCAAAACTCTTTCCCTTTTTTTAATCCTCCTTATATCGACCCAATAAGTTGGCATAATATTCGCCATTGATTGTTTTACCATTCTGAAGATAGTAAATGTGGATCCACAAACACTGCTACCTCTATTCTCCCTCCCATATCATATTTTCCAGTTCATCTCGCTATTCTAATCGAAAAAAAATGGTCGCTATCATTTAATTGGCTGACAAACCACCTTGGCTTTTACTTGGCACCAATTCGACCCGAAAAAACCACTAACGTATTGTAATGGATCTACCTTTCGTACGCGTAACAAATCAACGCAAAAACTCGTCCATGTTGCGATTGAAGTATGCCAAACACTATTGCGTTGTCAAACTATTGCGGTTGATTGTGAGCGAACGTGGCACCCATCGTGGAAAAGAGCTTTCTCATATTAATTTTGCGGAAAGCTTTATCATACCCAAGTGAACATTCAAAATTGAAACCACTGAGCCATGTGCTATGTTTATGGCTTCCACAATCTTTCGCACTTTCAAATTCAGTAAACCACGTTATTACCATTGAAATCAATGTTGCGGTATTCCCATAGTGTTTATCAAGCTTAGACTTGGTTGAATAGTGTTTTTTTCCGCAAAAAAATAATGCTTAATGAGAAAATCGCTTTTTTCATTATCTCCACAAATTATATGCGGCAGTCTGCTATCAATAGCAGTCAAACACAAATTAAATAAAGCAGCCTCTTCCTAATTTTGACAGAAGGCAACTGACAGATGTTCCTTGGTAGGAGCAGCGTTGCCCTTACTCACTGTAATTTTTTTAAAATAAATTCTCTGAAAAAATTATTTTTCAAATACATTTTATGGTCGAATCTAAAATCTATTACCCTGAATACTATTAAACTGAAAATCAGCGATATATGTATGTAGGATCGGCAAATTTTATCAGATAAACTTTTAAAATTCTTTTTCAATAGGTTTTTAAACTCTGTCGAAGGTATCTGAATCGGCTAATAGATTCCTAAGATATTAATATGCAAAAAATTCTGTAACTGCGTTACTGCGTAACTGCGATGATATGCCGAAAATATCATCATACGTATTTCTGTTATTATTTTCGTTGATATTTTGTTATACAAGTTAATATTTTTTTACTTAAAAGTTATAAAATTCTATCATTTTTGGTTGATAACAAAATATTTTAAACTAGTACTTACAATATTTATTTCTTTTTTTTTTCAAATATAAAATGACTACCAATATTGAAATTTATTATTCGGGATACTCACATTGAGTATAATTGTTTGTTGTGTTGTTTGTATAAAAGTATTCTAAGTTTACTGTGTATTTTGTTATCATTCATATACAATATTGAATTCTCATATTGTATTTGATTCGTATGGCATAAACATCCGAGGTTGAATGTTTTCAAACTGCTTAAACTTCACTGACGATTTGGTTTAGCAACCAATGAAATGTCGGCATATGAAGGGTGAAAGCCACAACAACCAGTTTTAACTAAATTTACACAAAATCATAAAAAATAAAAAAATATATGTACATAGAATTTATAAAATCATATTTATATAGTCGTATTTTGCTATTGTATAGCGAAAATAATACGAAAATGCCATATTCGTCGCATTATCAATTATCATTTGTTCACACTCATGTTTTTTAATATGTTGCGACAAAGGAAACATATAACAACAATAAAAAAGACAGATAAAAAGACACCAACACATTTTTGATATTCAAATCTCTAAAAAAAATGTATATACTCGTATATGTAAATGCTCTGAATAGATGTTCTTAGAAGAAAATTAAACGTTTATTTAATAAAAAAAAGCAGATAAAACATTAAAAAAATTGACAAAGAAATCTGCCGTCATCGTTCCAAACTGGCCATAAAGTAAGTAGTGGAAGTAGTAGAATTTATGGCATTTAAAGAAGGTTGATTTGATTTCTTTCTCAACCTACATATTTTAAATCGAGTTTAAAGTATAGTAAGTTAAAGAAAAGCAACAACTATACGAAAAGAGCATTTGAATGAAAATACCAAAATATGATATACGACATTTTTTTCTTCTTTTTCGCGCTTTGCTAAATATAAAAAGTCAAAGACTCACAAGTTATTCTTTCACCAAAATGTTGCAAAAGGACATCTTTATCATTTGCAGCGAAGTCTTCATACCCTACTGTAATAAATAAGGCCCTTTTAGTGTAATTAAAATAAAAACTCACTGCCATATGCCTAACAAAAACATGAGTGACGAAATTGAACTGGATCTCAACGAGGTTTTCCATACAATTTGACATAAAAAATCACGCTGAAATTATATGGAAAAACTTTTTAAGATTTATTTCAATTTCTCATATCTTCTATACGATTGCAATTATCGGATTTTTCTTTCAGTAGTCTTACTTAAATGTCCGGTGAATATAATTGCTTTGTTTAAGTATATTTTGAGATTTTTCGAAAATGTATTTATCGAATGTATGAAAGACTTCCGAAAGTTTTGCTTACAATGCAACAAACTTTTAAAAGTTTGCATTTAGGAATAAATGAACAATATATTACTGCAAAGAGGCTCTATGCTCCTTGTAGGAGCATACTGTAAAGCATCTCGCATTTAGAAAAATCCTCCTAGTTTTGCTTCAGTAGAGTCCGACCTAAAAAAGCAATATAAAGTTCGTTAAAATCGATTCATTCAGAATATTTTCGAAACATATATTTTTGATAACATCTCCGAAAATTCTTTTATGTAGATTCCGTCGTTTTGGGAAATTTTAAAAGCCACTTCGAATGCCGTCAATTTGATCTAAGTCGGACAATCTATTCAAGAGATATCGTAGTCGAAAACAGGATATTTTCTGTTACTCCGAATTTTTTTTCTTTCAAATCGAGCTTGATATTTTATTCAAAATCCAATGATTGTCTTCAAGGTCCTCAATTAGATTTTTGAAAAAGATATTTTTTGTCACTCGATTTTTTTTCCAAATCGAGCTTGATATTTTATTCAAAATCCAATAGTTGTCTCCCAATGGCCACAATTAGTTTTTTGATATGTTTGCTAAAAAGTAGCTAAATTTGAATCGTTATTGCTGCTTAAAACATCAAAAGTGCTTGATCTCTTCTTATTCATATTTTTATTTATTTTATAATTTTTTTTTAAGTCCCTGTAACTGTTCGAGCAATAAATCTTTCTATATTGGACTTTTAGACGATATCAATGAAATTGTATCTCTTTATCCGCATTATAATAATAAATGTATGTAGTAAAATAAATGTAAAGAATAAAAAAGAACTCTGTATCTTTATCTGTATTTGTATACGCATACGACTATGACTTGGACGGCGATTATGATGATGCTGATGACTGTGATGGCGAGTAGTACATCTGGAGTTTGGGCTGGAAAAGAAACAAAAAATTATTATGAATATAGAATATGGGTACCAAATAAAAAGCTTGTCACTTAGTTGTTTTTTTTTACCATGGCCAGAAAAAAAAGAAAAGCAAAAACGAGCAAAAGACCGCTTTGATATATATTAGCTGTTGTACATTTACATTCATACGTACATATAAGTACATATACATTTGGAGTAGATAAGTAGTACATACATTCGCGCACGTACATATTAATGAATTTAGAAGATACACTTCTTAGGTATTATTTTTATTTGGTGTTCAAGTTGGCGGGAACGATAATATTTTCTGCTGCTGTGGCTTGGCAATTTTTTTTTTAATTTTTGTAAAAGTAAGCTAAAGTTTATTTTATAAATATGGTATGAGGACACATCTACAAAAATTACAAAATATAATGAGATATTATTATTTTCATTTTGAGGTGGTGTTTTTCTAAGTATTTTAATATTAGGATGGCTCGAAAAAATAAATATGACTTTCAATTTGGTTAAAATATTAGATTAGGTTGATTGGAAGGGTGTGATAGCCCGTGTCATTCGCCAGTGAAGGCATGTTGTGCGCTCCCTTTAATTATCAAACACAAACTGCCAGAGTTTTGTGGCAGGATTCAAACCTGCGACCTTCAAGTCTAGTACACTACCTACTAGTCTACGAAGGCCAGTCAAAATATTACTCAAGCTTGAGGTGTTATTTTGTGGTTAAACAATTTTGTTTAAATTATCGACATTTCGATACTCATTCGCCCTTATTCTATTTGTCGTTATCGACATCGACACCAATATTTCGGCAACTGTAGAATCGATGTCTACAACAATTATATATATTTATAACCTGTTACTATTACTAACGCTTACAAAGTGGCAAATGGCCGTCAATAACACCCAATTCTTGTCATCAACGAGCACAGAACTGATATTTATTTTCACGTCGATGACGATGACGACAAGTAGAATAAGGGAGATTGAGTATCATCTTCATTAATTAAATAAAATTAATTATTAAAATTAAAATTAATTAATTAATTAATTTAATTATTAAAAAACAGAATTGTTCTGAATATGATACTCAATGAGTATCGAAATATAGACAATTTAAATAAAATTGTTTAACCACAAAATAAGACCTAAAGCTTGAATAATATTTTAACCCAATTATTATAAAAAAGGTCAAAAATATAGATATATTATTAAATTAGACTTTCTAAATATAATTAGCTTTCGTCTGAAAAAACCTTTATGGGAAAATGAGATTTTTTTTACTTCATTTCATGTTGCGTAGAAGGCTATCGCCTACTTCTCATTAGAAAAACTTACAATTTTCAATTCAAATTGAGTTAACTAATTAGTCTGGCTCGAATGAATTAAATCTGAGTTCGTCTACAATATACACCGATTAAATCGAATTTTCCATTAATTTTCTAAACCCCTAAAATTATTATTTACCATTATCTTACAAAGTGATATAAAAAATGGAAAGTAAATGAAATCTACGAATGCTTATAAAATTAATTTTATACTAAACATATCGAAAAATAAGAAATTAACATAATCACCCTTATCGTGAATCTCAATGGAATAAATTCTAGGGAATAATTTTTTTATTCCCATGAACGATAACTTGGTATCGCCAATTGTTAGGGAATAAAATAAAGATCTGTGGCAAATCGAACATTCTATTGTGAATTGATGTAATTTAATTTTTTACGCTTATTTTTGTAATTTTCTTAATAAATTCTTAATATTCAGTAAAATGTATAGGATTTCGCTCCGATTTATATTATTAGAAGAAGAAAAAAACTGATTAGAGAAAATAAAAACACAAAATTTGAGAGATGCATCAAATCCTCTGTAGTTATCGGGAGCAATGTAAGTGGAAACATGAACATGAACATGTATATGTATTTATATAAATAGATTCTTTGTAGGTATATATATATATATATATATATATATATATATATATATATATATATATATATATATATATATAAATAGATGTATATAAACCTGTCTGTATATATATATATATATATATATATATATATATATATATATATATATATATATATATATTTAGCTTCCAACAACATTTCAGAGTTAACAAAGCAGCTTTTAAATAGAAAGAAAAGATTCCGTCAGTTGTGAAGCTTGCAGCATGTCTACGCTTTTTTGCAAAGATTAATTTATCAAAAAGGTGTTGGGCGGCAAAAGGACGTCGGTGTAGCGCAATCTACTTTTAATGAGGTGTTGAAAGAAGTTTTAGGGATTTTTTAAAAGAAAATTTGTCTGGGGTGGATCTGTTGGCCAAATACAGAAGAAATAAAGCCTTTTAAAAATTAAACAATTAAAAACAACTATTTTAAAAAATAACAAGAAAACTACTTACATTGTGCTTCCTTTTTTACTCCCAATTAACATTTATAGTGAAAAAAGTCATATTTTTTCGAACATTCGAGTTTTTTCAACTGAAAATAATTCACCATTGCAACTTTAGGGAAAGGGGAAATATTTCCAGGGAAAAATATTCACGATATGGGTGAATCTGTTTCCATGCTATTTACTATTATTTGATGCAATAAAAAAATATTTTCACTTGTTTAACGAACATCACTATAACGAACTCATATTCATTATTCATATTATGTCAATATTATTATCATTATTAAATCGTACATCAGTAAATTTTGTATTATTTAAAATAAAGCCTTGAGCGAGACTTAAGGAAAGGATTCTCTGCCCATATATATCAAATAGTTGTTTCATTTTGCAAAGGGTTTCCCACACTGAGTTTGTTGATTAAACGATTTTTTTCCAAACTTACCCTCTCTGCAAAAAAGTTTTTAATCACTAATTTTTCTAGGCCTTTGAAGAACATTTATTCAATGAAATCATAATTTTAAACACCACATAAGAAATCGTATTTTCTCAAACTGATTTGTACACCTTCATCAAAGAGAAAAATTTATTGATCTTTAATAACCGCAAACTTATTATGAAAGAGTTGGCAGTAAAATATTGTAAATTAGAGCATTAAAAAAATTGACTAACAAAATGCTACAATTGTTTTACAAAAGAAAACAATATTCATTTCTTTAGAAATGAATGGATTGAGGAACTTATTTTCCAGAGATAATTTTTCATAAGCTTTGATAAATCTACCACAGTAGACTTAAAATAATATTTTTTTTGACATTGTAACTTTTTCAGTTAAAGTGTGCAATTTCATAAAGGTTTTTGAGCGTTTGGAGAAAGTTGTTTTGTGCTTTAGCCTTATGGAAAGTTTTTGGTTTATTAGAAACGTATAATTATTAATTAAAGTCTTAACTTTTTCCCCTATATAACCAATAAGGAGTAACTGATTTGTACATGCCCCACATATACTTACATATATTTTTTTATAGAGTTAAATGGTTATTCGAAACACCAATATGTTTTATTTATATACAATTACTTTCATTGCACTACAATGTGGAAATTATAAGTGTGAGAACAACTCACAGAAAATTCCTCAAGTCACTTGTGTTAGTAGTGAGTAGAGAAAAGATTGTGCTACAAGGATATTTAAGTGCGAGACTTCATTCAAATGAACAACGGAGGACCTTATGATGCGTATATGTTTAGAATAGAAACATAAAAAAACATCCATTTTGTTGCCCATCATATTGAAAACAATGATAGAAACAACAAAAATCCATTAAGAGAAGATAAAAACACGTAAATCCTGGTGAACAATAGCTCGTCTTCAAAACCAAGAAGGAAGAGTTAGAGAGGAGCCATCTGCGAGGTTTGCAAAACATGTTAAGTTTCCCATTTGAAAGTTTACAATATTAAATATATTTGCAGTATAGATTTTATGTGTATATGTATGTGTTATGATATAGGAAAGAATATTTATGTTCATAGAAAGTGGGTGTTAAAGTATGTGCCAAACAGCAATAGACATCCCCCCTTGCCAAATGCCCGAAATTTTCTTTACAAAATGTGATGCCTATTCATGAAAAACAACACAATATATAAATAATCATATACACAATAATGCTTGGAAAATTGTATGTTTGTATCCATGTCAGTAACAGCACAAAAAAATTAACTAGTGGCACACAGACGACGACACCCAAAATCACAAATCATACTGATAAGAGCACATAAAGGAATTTATTTCCTTTCTTTTACTTTTTTCTTGCAAAAATATTTTTTCTTTTGAGGGACGTTTTCTCAAGACATTCTTTGCGGTATACGTCGGCATTTTATATAGATTTCCTTTTACTCTCCCCTAAAAAAAATTTAACTATATAGAAAGAGCTATACTTCGTTATTGCGTTTCAATTTCTTTCTGAATTCAGTGAGTGCAAAAGGATCCTTAACGGAGCACCCATCTGTTTGGTATTGAAATTAAATATTACATACAAACACGCTCGAAAAAGCACCCACGAATATGAACGTATTTTGTTGCTTGGGAACACGCACCGGAAGTCACTATGTAGCATGTGTATGTGCCTGTTAAAGTTGTGGCAGTAGCTTAATTTAAAAAAATCTGTATACGTATGGTGTTCACCCACAACACAGTTCACCCAGAACTAAGTAACGCATACATCATATCCAGAGTTGTAAAAGAGTGTTTTTTATATATATATTTTTTAAATTTCCCTTGAATGCACTTCATTTTAGAAATAAAATTATTTATTTTGTTAATTTAGTTTATATACATAAAAAATAAGCAAGGCATAATAAACGAGGGCGGGTCAATAAGTCCGTGACTTTTTGAGTGAAACAGAGGTTTTAGGATATTTTTCAACATAATCTCTTTTGAGATTATACGTTGTTCAACGTTCCTCCAAATTCTTATCGCTTCCAAAAAATAAGATATGTCGGGATCATCAAAATAGGTACTTGGTTTTGTGGTGATTTCATCGTCAGACTCAAATCTCTTTTCGCCGAGCCATTTCCTCAGTTTACTCGGTGCTAAATTCAGAGAGGAGGAGGAGGGAGCAATCCATAGCCTAATTCATACAAAATTGCCGTGAAAACTGATGATCCCTACCATTAAAATAGGTATTTGTTTGTGAGATAATTTTGTAGTTGGAGTCAAATTTCTTTGCGTTGAAATATTACTTCAGGTTTGGAAACAATAAATAATCATTCGGGCCTAAATCCGGAGGAAAAGACGGATGATGGAGCAATTTGTATCCTAATTCATGGAATTTCACCATAGAAAAAAACTTTTTTCTTTGCCAAATGCTGTCGTTTTTTTTTAATCCTCATTAAGTCGATCCAATAAGTTTCCATGATATTGGCCATTGAATGTTTTACCTTTTTGAAGGTAGTCAATATGGCTCATACCGTGTGCACTCCAAAAAATGGTCTTCATGACTATTAATGGCTGACAATCCCAACTTGGCCTTCTTTCGGGCCTATTAACACCGAGAAACTCACTAAATTTACTGCTGTTTGGTGTCTGGTGTGTTATGGTGGATCCATGTATTGTCTACAATTACAAAATGGCGCAAAAGCTCGTCCATATTGAGGTTGACAAATCCTCCTGCGAATTTGCCACATGATTGCGCTTGTGCTAATTTGTGAGCAAAAGCGGCACCCATAGTGGAAAAGAGAATTCTCATATCCATTTTGCGAAAAATTTTATCATACTCAAGTGATAGTTCAAAATTGAAACCACTAAGTCCTCTACAATCTTTCACACTTTCAATTGGCCAACAACATAGCGTGAATTTTTTCAATTATTTCGGGTGTAGAGACCTCAATAAAAATTCTTGTTTACCATTGGAATTGATGTTAAGGGCTTCCCATAGTGTTTTCAAGCCTAGCCATGGTTTGAGTAATGGTTTTTTGCTCAAAAAAAAATGGTTAGTAAGAAATTTACTTTTTTCATTATCTCCACAAATCACGCAGCATTCTGTTATCAACGGCAGTCAAATACAAATTAAATAAGGCATCTTGTTAAAATTTTAACAGGAGTCAACTGACAGATGTCCCTTGATAGGAGCAGTTTTGCGGTTTTAGTTAAGAGGTGGGAAAATAAAAAAAGTTCGGGAATTTTGTCTTCCAAAGAAGTTTTAATCCTAAGAAAATATTGCAATAAAAGTTAAAGTAAAGTTGTAATAATGAAAAACTACTTTAAAAAATTTTTTGGGTCAATTTGATTCAGACTAAAATAGTAAATAAACTACATTTTTCATCCTTGATGAGTGTAAGAGCATGATTTAATCCATAATTTTTATTTGCGTTTTTTCAAGAAATTTTATTTCGTCATTGTACTTAAAAAATTAATTTATTTTAATTAATTTTTGATAAACTGCACCATCGGTTTTCCCAAAATGTGTCCAATCAATAATTATTTCATTCAAAATAAATGCAATATTGCAATATATTTTTATATAATTAATATATAAAAAATTTACTATTCACTTCTTTAATGAATCGGAATTATATAACTAAAAAAAATCATTATTTTACAGCTCAAGTCACAAAATATGGTAACGTATTGGCACATTTGGTTTGCATAGTGAAGCTCGTTTCCTTTAATGTGTTACCAACATTATAACGAGTGTATATACATTATATGCCATATTCATACATCCTTTTCCTTAAAAAAAATAAGACAACAACAACAACTAAATATGCGTGCGGCCATTAAAGGCGTTAACTATCTTTCTACGGTTTGTTTTGCTTTCTCTTCACTTTTTAATTCATATTTTAGCAACGCACGCACTTTTCTATTAATTTTCTAATATTTCATTCAAATAATATACATCATATACGCCCATTGACCAGATTTTAATATAAATTCTACTAAGATTTTTCCATTACACATTCAATATGCATTTATATTTTGTTATTTTTAGAGAATACATAACACATATTTTTGAATATATATATATTTTCTGGAATTGCTACATATAACAGATTAATTTGAAATTTGGTGAAAGACCATAACGCAACGCATTTATTTAAAATCTTGAAACGCTTTAGCTAAATTTTTAATGTTTAAATACTCGCAAGGAAATAATATATTTTGAGATGGTTTATTTATAAGGACTTTATTAGGTCAAGCGATAAGTGGCTTCAAAAGAAACAACGATTTAATATTATGTATACATTTTTAATTTCCCTTGACTCAGTCTAAAACAATGTTTGCTTTCTTGTCATGAATAATTATTGTTGAATAAATTTTGTAGAGTTAATTTACATGATTGTCACTACATGCATTGGTGAAGCTCTCTGTGTTGGGGAAAAACTACTGCAAAATATCATATCTTTTGTTTGCAGTCCAACAACAAAATACACTGGCTGCACCAGCTCACGTTTAGGAACAGTAAAAATTTCAAAAATTTTTTGACTAAACTTAAAAATTATAGTATGACCAATCAGATGGTGCATAAGTAACATTATTATTTATTTAGCCATAGTTGGAAGAGCTGCATGAACTGTGGCTCCATTTGGTGGGAACCTCAAATTCCGGATTGTTCTCTAACTGTGCCCTTTAATTGTTTCTGCATCATTGCCATGTATTGAATGCCATTCATATGAACCGTAATTTGCTCGTGGTTTTTGAAAAATATGCTCTAATGATCCTCTTTGAAGTTATTCCACACCTTACAGTGCATCCAAGAAAGTGCATTAAAGTGAATAAGCTCGCTATTTTCTAGGCACAGTTCTTCAAAACGGTTACTGCATTGGATCTGTATTTGTACATCATTTGAATTCTACTCGTAAACCAATTGAGTTTTATGTGGTAAAAAGTGTAACGTACATCAAATCCTTTGCAATGGCTGCCTAAACATTACCAACTGTTAAGCTGATGGAAATTTCGAGGGTTTTCCTCTACACTTGGTTGTATTCGAGCAATGTTCACATTATTTTAAACTGCAGGAAGTATTTCAGAACGTGAAAGGTCCCAGACACTCGCTTGTTATCGAAAACACTGAATCAATATGTAAATTTTTGGAGCGTTGCTTGCATTTCGATATGATCTTGGCGTATAAATAATGAAATGCTGAGTTTCAAAACAAGATTTGGTTTTTTCTTCTCTTCTGAATCTTTACGTCATAAATTTCCCGAGTTTTTTTTACAGTCAATTCTAAATAAAATGCGTAAACAATAAATTTATTTACTAATTAAATCATAACGTTTCTTATATGCCGCCACGCTGTAAATATGAACTCAAGTTTTTATTTTATGAACTATTTAAATAGTGAATAAACTGTGGATAGTGGCTCTAAATAGCGAATAGTGTGAAAAACATCAGGTTTAATTTTAGGAGTCCTCTGCTCTACCTCACAATGGAAATAAGTTGTCTTATAAGTCGAATTACTTATACTATGTACTCCATTTTCTTATTACGAAAAGCCTCTCGTAAGTGCCTCAAAAACAAAATTGCTCTCTTGAAACTATTCTTAACGACTTTCATTTCGTTGCAGAAAAAGCTCTGTTTCTAAAGTTGATTTAATTTCAAGCCTCGTTTTATATCTAATAGAAAAATAAAGAATTTGTTTTTTTTTATTCCCAAACAAACTACAATTTTTTTTTAAACAAGTTTCATTTCAAAAATCACTTTAATGAGATTTTCGTTCCAAATACCCCCTAAATGAAATTAAAGATAAAAACAATTTCCTAAATATGAAGAGTAGTTTCTTAAATACTTGTCAAAATAACGGAGGCAAGTTTAGTTATTCGTGTTTAGAATATAGGAATATACGTGACTGTTGCAGTATTGCAAAATGTGGCGCATAAAGGAAATTTCCGAAAAAAGGATACAACATTAAATGGATTTTGAAAAATTAACAAATGCGTTGTGATGATTATTAAAATTATCGACTATCCAAATTAGTGGAATAATATTTTAGTCGTAAGTGGAATTTTAGCCCGCATAAAAAAGAATATCAAAACCATTTTCACACCAAAAATGCTTTGCATTATTAATTTTGCAAACAATGGTCATAGTGTACATATATTTTATTTTTCTTATATTTATTTGCATCGAATTTTATTTTTTTCTTCTTTTGTTTTTGAAAAACTTTGATATTCTAAGGTTTACCAGAAAAAATACAATATATAGCAGTTGTATTTTCTACAACTTATCATTTGCAACATCTTGTGGATTATGAATTATATCCGAATATTTTATGGCATTTAAATTTCTAAACAAAAATATATGTGTATGTAGTCGTGAAATAAAGTTCTATAAAAAAAGCGTGTTACGTATTTATAATTTTTATATGCCACATATTTAGTAAATAATTTGTTCCTTTTTTGGACAACTGCTCATATTTATATAACAAAAAACACACATGCAAAAGATGCAAAATAAGTGTGCCTTTTATGTCAAAAACAAAAATGACATTAGTTTTCCTGTAACAAACTACGATTTCGCATAATTCGTTTGGTTTTAGCCCCATTTCTTATTTCACACCACGGTTCATATCAAAAAATAAAAATATAAAATTTTTTTTCTAAATTTTAAGGAATAATTCGTTCGGAATTTAAAGTTTTTTTATCACAATTTTTAATAACGTGTGGTCCAAACACAAATATCGTTTTAAAAGTTAAATGAGCTGTGATGACATGGTGGTGATCTGTGGGACGTGGTGCGTCATTCTGCTGTGAAACCAAAGATTATACAAGTTCATATCTTCCATCTCAGTCCAAGTAGTGCTTGCCGTTCACTGAAATAGAGTGTGCAGCATTTTCGCAACAAAAAAAATGGGCCACTATGTGGATGAATTGGCTTTTCGACAATGACGTGCGGGTATTACAATCCCCAGATGCGACAATTTTCTTTGTCAACATAGTCACCGAGATGAAAGTGCACAACGTCAGAAAAAAGCTTTTTATTTTTACCAAATGTGATGTTCAATTGTTTTGCAATATTTCCAAACGTTGTTCAAGCGTAAATCAATAAAATCAATAAAATCCTGCCTTTAACTAACGCCATAATAATGGCCCTATTTTCTCTATATTGCACTCTAAAAGTTGTGAGTTATAAATTTCTTTCTTCATATAACTTTCTGATATTTCTATTGCTTTAAAAGATTTACTAACCGGCTCAGGCGATAACAGTAAAAGCCATTTAAAAATTTTATATTCGTTCAAGATATTCGGATTGCATTAACATAATTAGACCCGCAGATAACATTTTATTCCATATATTTAAGACCTTTTTTTAATAAAAGTAGCGTGCCTGCAACATGAAACGCGTGCCTTTCTTCGTTATAGTCGTCTGTTCCATACACATTGTGGCGCACAACGATGCGTGCAACAAACGTAAAGTCGGACAGCAACGAAAATATAAAAATCACAACAGCAACCACCAACAACACTAACACCAACATTAGCAACAGGAATAACAGCCAAAGTCAACTTGCACTCAAGCTTAACAAAAGTGATCGATGAAGTCGAAAATACAATTTATGAGGTGAAACATTGAATTTTTACGATACGAATCGATAACATTGATATTGTTTAACTCTTGTACATAATTCACATATGAATGTACCCATACGCACATACATCCATGTCTAAGTATGGAGTACTTGTTTTAGAAACAGAGACTTACACGTATTATTTGTCTGTTGCGTTTGAATTTTATCACTTTTAAACTGCAAGTGCTAAACTGGATTGCATCTGAATTAGTTTGAATGTTTCTTTGGCCATTTATTAAACCAATTGAATATTTTTCTTTAGTTCGGTTTGAGTTTTGTTTTAAAAAATAAAAATGAAAATAAAAATAAAAAGAACAATGGAAACAAATCTCTTGAAAAAATTGGTTCGTCCAATACAAGGAAAGCCTTCTCTCCCATTTATCCTGATCAGAACACAACAAAAATTAATAAAACGTCTCTCAAATTGCACGTCTGCCTCATTTGTGATCAAAATGTTACAAGTAATGTTTATTAGCCCTCTCTTAAATACTGTTTTGGTCCAAGGATATTTCATCCAGAACGGAAATATCAACAATTGTTCCTTAAATTGCTCTTTTAAACTATGTGGTATATTTCTTTGTATTCGTTGCGAGGACTTTTCTATATCCCATATATATTCTAGTTTCAAAAATTAATGAGTGGAACAGGGCAAAAAATAGTAAACGTATAAGAAATTATGGTCTTAAAAGCAGCTTGATTGATTTCGGTGCATATCCTTTTTCAATAAATCTTAACTGAAATTAATTGCCTACTGAGATCTTTGAAGGCGGTACGATGATGAGTGGAACTGTGAATTAAATTTTGCATTTCGATATCAACTTTCCTGGCACCTGTTACAAAGATCTCACTAGGTAACTAAATTTTATTATGTACATATATAATACAGGGTGGCTCAATGAAATGTCATAAAGAAAAAGACGACGAGATTCATTCTGCCTTAAAACAACAGAATGAAAATTTGCCAAATAAGCAGCAACACTAATAATACGTTATCTCTTTCTACGTTATCTCTTTCTAAATGTGTTTGTGTTTTGATTTTAATGAAATTCAGTACACGAATACTTTATAACTTGGATGAAAATATAGTCTATATTTTATAATGGTGAAGGACTAATACCATAATTCTAATATTTGAAAATCAACGTCAGAACGCGTATAGCTTATTTCCTAGATAAATGTTTATAATAGATACTGTCTGGCTGAAATACTTGGTTTGATCCTATGCAGATCAACACCATAATTCTTATATCAGGATCTCTTCTACTCATTCAAGCGATAGCAGGCTAGCGAATTTGAGTTTAATGCAGTACACAGATGGGTTATAGGCTGAACTAAAATATATAATAGCTTTTTTCATGGTAAGGGACTTGATTCGTTTAATAACATAATTCGAATATTTGAAATTTACGCATAAGCACTGACGGACTTATTTCGAAAAAAATTTAGGATAAAATCTATACAATAAATTATACACATCATAAATACATTATTGCTATTACTACTATTATTATCACTTATGCACATACATACATACGCATAGCACATGTACATACATACATATGTACATACATACATGATAATAACTAGAATCAGACTTTTTTTATTCCCGAACTTTCCTTTTTGAAATTTGTTGGGAGAAAACATTAAAATTTTCAATTTCAATTTATTTATCGATAATATGTACCTTTACATTTAAAATTTATTATTATTGCATATTTAAGTGTTCAAGATAATTTCTTTTTCAACTTAATTTTTGGTATGTATTAACAATTATTACATATACATACATACATATATACATTCTTTTTGTTGGAGGGAAAATTGGGAAAACATATTTAAATTAAAATATTTGTAATAATATATGTAAGTATTTGTGTATACAGCATACATAAATATTTATAATAACTTTTGCCGTGATAAAGTCCTTGTTTTTCCACGTATGTATACAACAATACCGAAGCGAACATACAAATGTATGTACATACATAAAAACATACATATGTACATATGTATTTACATAACTAGGTATTTCGAAGAAGAGCGATTTTTTTTACATTTGCTCCACGGTAAACCAGACGTGTCCATGAAGCCCTGAAATTTTCAAGTCAAACAAATTACATAATTTATTTTAATGATTAAATTCAATCAATGTTTAATATTTTAATTGATTTAAGAGTACAAATTTGCCAGCGGCACATTAAAACACAAATTTGAGCTCAATGTGAATTTATCCCCGCTATCTAATGCTATTTGTCAAACAAATCAAAATATTTACTGTTAACAAGTAGTTTGTCACTACATCAATGTCAATTAAAATTAATATAATTTATATCTATTTTGACTTTTTTATTACTTATATTTAAAACACGCATTTATTGTTGTGGTTGCTATATTCCTAATAATGTGTATTTACAATATATTGTTTTGTCTTTGAACTCAAAAACTAAAAGCAAATAAAATATAAAAAACAGGCCTAACTTACTCTCCACAAAGCAGTTACAGTCAACAGCTCAGTCGCTGTTTGGTCAACGCAGTTACAGTGCTGTCTTCAAATAAAATTTATGTGTGAATACTTTGGGAACATAACAGAAAAAACCATCCACAACAACAATATAAACAGTTACAAAAACAAAGAAAAAACAACATGGCTCACTCACGGGACACGCCATAAAGTAAAATAATAACCTAATTCGTCACACTTAAGGCATCCATAATCATATCATCCCTTTCTTGCATCTAGACTTAACGTATAAGATCATCTCTCTCACGCAGTCATTCATCTTTATGAATTACTCTCCTAGACGTCGTAATTATCATCCATACTAGAGTGCACAAACAAGCTTATATATCCATTATGGAAAATATCACAAAAGATACAATACGCTGCCGGCAGCTGTTTGATATCATGAATTGTTGTTGGTTTCGTAAGGGACTGTGCTGCTATTGACGCAGTCGCTGCGTACGTAGACATTGGCGCTGTCACCAGAGACAACAGAAACGAAATGAAAATGCTTTATGAGTTCGACTCCTCCCAATTTGTGGCCCGTTTTATTGCCAATTGGAAACGGGTATGGATATGGTGATGGTTGCTGTGTTGACTGACCTTCCGACGGACTGGCGCGACAAACTGTTTACTTGTTTAGTGATGTTAGATGGTTTGTGCAATGCACGTGGTGTTTCTAATGAGAAGTATTACAAGAAAGAGAATATAATGTGAAAGAGAGTGATATTTTTTCAAAGAGAATGTTAATTTGAAAGAGTGGTTAATCTTATTTTTTTTCCTCTAAATTATAGGTGCCTCTGGTCATGAATGAATAATGTGAGAAATTGAGTTGAATTTCGTACAACAACAAAATTGCTGTTATAAAATATGTGGTTGTTTTTTCTTTTCCTTAGTAGATTTTACGCCATGATTATTTCGCCGTCGGCAAACATGGTTGTTGATGATTTCTCAGCTGATGCTTGAAGTAGTGTTTGCTTCTTGGTTTGTTATTGTTTTTGTTTGAGTAATTTTTTATTATCTACTGAATGCGGCGGCAGCCATAATCGTTGGACAACCAATAAATCATTAGATAATAAAAACATGCCTGAATCAATTAAATGCATGCTTAAGTAATAGCAAAATATGCATAGGTATTACTGAAAAATTTAAGTAAAAACACGAATTATAAATAAATAAAAAAGAATTAAATTTACTTGTGCAGCATGTTGCAGATGTACGTATGTAATTGGTAGGAAACGATTAACTAAAATCATTGCATTTTATTAACATTCAAGACGTACTGCTAGAACAAAATTCCTCAAGGAGCCATAAAGCTTAAATCTAACGAAGTGGAAAAGCTCTAAAGGATTTTTCGTTTGTTTTCTTTTTGCTCTCATATGCATTTATGCATGCGATTCGCTCTTTCAACAAAACTAAACCAATAAACATCTTTTTACTCTGTTAGCGGTAATTGTGTTGGAAGACACAATTTACATATTATTTAGTACTTTTTATGCAAACAACAGTTTTCGTACCTACCAGTTTAATGAAGTATTTATTACTTTATTTTATTTGCAGCCATCACTTTATCGGAAAAAATGGGTATGTACGTATTAATTTATATTTTCATTCATATATTATAATTTTATAATTATAGGTAATATCTATTATACGTTCTAATTTTTTGACCGTTTTATTTTAATTAATAAACTTAATTTATTTTTTATTTCTTAAGTTAAAAAATAAATTAAGTTTCTTAGGTAATATCTATTCTTAGAATTTATATACATATATAAAATTATAAGAGAATAGCCCGGGATTGACTTTAATTACTGTTTTTCCATTTTCAAAAGAAAAAAAGTGGAAAATATATTGGTTCAGATTTTTATAAAATCACAGGTGTTAAAATTTTGGAAACATATTGCTATCGAACTAACTGCTATTTTTAGAAATTAATATTTCTGACAGAAATAATTATTGTTTTGTGGTATTTGTAGAAACAAAAGGTAATCATTGATTTTTATTGCCTGCATGAAATCTCAAAATGCTCTCTTCTGTTTGTTTCCTACTACTGATCATAAAACGCATAAAACGCAGACCTACAGAAAATACAACAGAGCTGCACAATTATTTCATGTCAAAAAAAAAAGAAAAAAAATTAAGGAATAGCAATTATGTATGTGCTCAAAGAAAAAATTTCGAAAAAATTAGTTCTAAGATAAATAATAATAATAATAACAGCAATTATATGTATGATTACATGTCATGTATGACTGCATGTCATTGGCTTTTACAAGGTCATCAGTACACTTAGTCAAATAATAATGTTTGAAAAGTTTCAAACTCTTGTATGTATGTACTTATATCACACAGAGCTTAATCCACAAGAAATAACAATTGTTTAAAAATTAGTTTGAAGAATATTTCGAACAATGAATTTAATGGAAAATAATAATTGTTAATACATATGTGATCACAAAAGTAAAAATAAGCGGAAAAATTTTATCTTTCGAGTATATTTGTTTTACTCATGTTCTGTTTATCGTTTCTTTGTATTCACATCGTTTGTAATAAAAATTAAATTAGATTTCTGGAACATGTTTCCTTTAACATTCCATCGTATCTATTCGATCTCTTGAGTATTAAGTTGATCCATAATGCAATACTATTTATATTCCACCTGAGAAGCAATTAATCTTTCGAGCAGAAATCTACCATCCGAAAGATGGTAATGGGTTAAAATACAATTAATTTTGAGCTGATTATTGAACAATTATGTACAAATCATTAAATAGATTAAACCAAGGGAGAATAAATTACATAAAAAACACGATCCAAAAAATCAGAAAAAAATTTATTAAATTTATTTTATTTTGCTTTAACGGTTTGCTCCTACAAATTAGTATTAAATCTAGACTAGTGGTCTATGGCGTTGTGAGTTCAATCTCCTTCGAAAGACTCTGGGTGACACTCACGCATAATAATACGTTCGTAAATTCAGTATTGCGCTGCAACAAAAGAGGAAACCTTCCCCGATATACCGATACAAATCAAATAATATTTGTAAGTATTGTATTTGGCACGTATTTACCATATTTTTGGACAGCATCTGCTTGAGTGTGGAAGCTAAGAATATTTAAAATTACTGTTGCGCCAGCAGTAATGCATTTACGAACGTACTCTATTTTTCTTACATATTCTGGATGAAAGAGATGATTTTTTTGCATTATCATGCATATCTATAAAAAATGCGAATTCGTTAGCGGATGAATAAACCAATTTCATCGAGATGAAAGTTGTAATTTTCTCTTAAGAACTTCCTTTTATATTTCCTTTAATTTTCCATCATTGTCGTACAACAGTTCCACTTTTTTGGAATCTTTTATTTTTTTAATATTCTGTTTTATACACTTTCTCATTGCCACATCCCCAGGAAGCATCCAAAAAGCTAAGCACATCACATCTCACCGAGTTAACATTAAATCTTCTCTAAATGAATTAAGCACATCTTTGCCAAAGTGAAACACACTTCATATGTAGTCTACATTTTATGCTGAGATTTCAGTTTAGTTTCGGTTTATGTGTAACAGAGACTGTTTCATAACAAGTATGTTTGTATGTGCATATGTATTTCGTTCTTATTGTTTTGATTCTTTGAGTTGAAAGTTTTGTTTTCTCATGTGGTTTATGAGCTTAACTTTGGGAGATTTATGCAAGGGTTACCATGATCTAAAGAACATTTTGATCTAAAAACTTTTATGAGATTTCAAATTGTCATATTTTTATATTTGTATATTAAAATATTTGTATAATATACTAAATGCATCAGTATGCAATATAAAAAATTGACTAATTTAGGAAAACTTACTAAATTTTGATTTCAAAATGGTTAGAGAATTCCGGATTTAATAAAAATGTCCTATATTGTAGAAAACTTTACTAAATTTTAGTAAAATATTTTTTTCTTTTCAAATATATTTTTTCTTAAGGTATTTTGCTTTAGAAAAGCGATAGTCTAGAGAGGACAAGTGGTGAAATAAGATAGGCGTATTCTTATGAAACACTGCTTTTGCGGATTTCATTAATTTGCAGCACCATTTTTTTAATTGCTTTATTTCGCCAACGATACTGCTGACATAACTGCCGAAGTATCTAACTGAGAGTATCTAATTTTAACTAATTTCTAATACGGCAGATTAGTGTAATGGATTTAAGCTTCATATATAAAGTATTTTACTTTTATTAGAAAACTAATGTCAACTTTAACAAATTTAGGATTAAAAGATAGTTCTTCTTAATCTCTACCGTACTGCTACGTAACTACTGCTAAGCCTTCTTCACTTAAAACAGTCCAACCACATATATAACAGTGTCACACAAAGGTACATCAGAAATACTCATGATATTGATGACTTGCCCTGAACAAAGTTCGAAACTCTCGTTCTATGTCATAAATTGCTTTGTAATTAAGGCGCTAACAACTTCAGCCAACTGCAACCGCAAGTGTTCACCATTTGTAATAATCTTTGAACGTTTTTACTATTTACACAAAATCGCACTTTTCATCGAATCGCACACAAATGCAGTAATTTTTCTGAAATTCTACTTTACGGACTACTTTTATGTATATTCCCTAGTGCAACAATTTCAAATTGAATCACTGACTCCAAAGTTAAAGGATATACAAACATACATACATACATATATGTATATGTACGTACATATGTATGTACATAGTATGAATTTGGAATACAACTTTAAGATTTTATCCACTAGTTTTGCATTTAGGAAATATTTTTTTTTTGCCACATATTAAGAAATTCTAACCCTTGGCAACTCTGCTCAATAATATAAAATTTATATAATGTAATCGTTTTATAAATTTTTTCTTTGCCTTTTTAATTTATGAAATAATTAAAAAAAATTAACTTATTACAGAACAAAGGATTTATAACATCAAATTTCGAAAAACAGGACAACCACAAGCATTCTCATATAAATTACAAAATTTTTAAACTCAAATGAACCAACAAAACCATGAGCACACACTTCCTGCACACACTTATGTACAAAAAAATCGAAATCCTCACTCATTTTTATCCTAATAAACTCTCACACACATTCACATGCTCGAATCCCATAAACACTCTCTTTACACTGTTATTTAACTCAAAGTTTGCTCTAAACATAATAAAAAGGTAAAAGAAGAAAAGAAATTGAAAAAGCCAAACAAGAATATAAGCAAAAACAAAAAATTCACACAATAAATTTGCAACAGACCCAGAAATACTTTATTGCTTCGGCGCTACGCGTGGTCACTCAAATTGTGAAGAACAACACAATTTACGAGACGTAACGTAACCGTCAACGTCGTCGTAGACGTTGGAGACAGAGAAGCCAACAGACGTACATAAATAACTTATAAAGCAAAAAAAAAATTAAAAACCTACAGAATTGAATTTAAGTGAGAGCAACTTGGCACAGTGGGCTTCTGGCATGTAGGAGCGTATGTGTATTTGGTTATGGGTAGGTTGGGCTGGTTGATGTAGTAAGAACTGGCATTTATGTGTAGTATGATGGTGGTGTATTCAAAAGGTTGTTGAAGAGCAGTGGTGGTTTCTTTTCTATTGTGGTTGTTGTTACTGTTGTGTGGTGTTTTTATTCAATTCAGAGTATCTTATAAGATTATTAATATATAGTAAACGTGTATGTGTGTGTGCATGTAATGTTTTCAGCTAAAACAGTCGGCAGCTTTGCTTTCAGAGTTGGCGGCTGCCAAGACTGCGCAGCCAATGCCATAATGTATAGTTGGCAATTGGAATTGTATCATATGTGTGTTATTTATATGTGAGTTTTGTGGATTTGTTGTTTATTTGTATGAAATTCGTTAATTTTCCCCTTTTGCAATTGTATAGAGAAGAAGCCTTTATTTTTTTTATTTTTTATTTTTATTCTTGCTTTTGTTCAGTTTTCAGAAAAAGAGCTCCTGACTCTTTGGCTGATTTAACTAAATAAGGCAGGCTGGCTGGGAAACTAAATTTTTGCTTATTACATTTAGCATTTTTCAGTACGTTCGATTCTGCCACCGTTGGCGTTTATATTTATACGAACACGGTACCGTTCGCTTTATTAAATGTTTTTTCTTACTGCATGCATTTTCATTTGGATTTCGTATGAAAGAATATTACGCGACGCGCGGCTCTATAATTTTGCTCGGATTTTTCACATGTATATGCTACAAATTGTATACTTTATGGGTTTAGTTTGATAGAAGTCGTAAAGAAATCAACATCAATAAACATAAAAATAAATCAGAAAATTACAAAAAGAGAGCAAGCATCATTATAACTGTCACAACTATTATGACATACTATTGAAAACTGTTAATAATATTAAAATATAACAGAAAATAAAAGATAATAAATAAATCTCATACTTCATAGCAAAGGAAAAAAGTTAAAGAAAATCCCTTTATATGTATATTTGAAATTCTGTGGCAAATTTTAAAGCAAGAGTGCTGCCCAACTACACTAGTTTCTTATTGCACCAAATTTTTAATATTTTGGTTACATATGCCATCTATCAGTATCATTTTTAATAATTTCACCTACTCTTTCTGCACATATGAATGTTGTTAATAATAACCATTTGTTAATAATTAACATTTATATTTTGAATCAAAAACAAATATGTATCTTCTATTCAAGTGAGCCAGTTCCATTATTTACTTGTTCTGATGCTAACTAAAGCAATTTATGACAGTAGAAACTGGCCCCATACAGTTCCGAACTAGACATAAAGTACAATACACATGCATTTGTGGTTGTTTAAAAAAATTTAAGCTACTACGTTAGACGGACACTGGTAGCGGCTGGCTGGCTGCTGGGAAACATAAACAACAAGCAAAGACAGCAAGCAGCAGCATACATATTTATAAGACGGCAGCAGCCATCCTCATCAACGCAGCAGTCTAATCATCCTCCCCATAAACAACATCCAACCAAGCAACCGTCATAAAAATAATCATAACAATAATCGTAAGAACTGACATTTATTCGTACGTCCACAGTCACATAAAAATCAACTTAATAAACGGTAGCGCGTAAACTAAGATGTTCTTACACTATCGCGTAAACTAGTGTGTGCTTCTACTATCACTCACACTCTTACGACATTCATTCAAATTTATTAATGGTGGAGTCATAATAAAAATTAAAAAAAAAAAACAACAACGTGTAAACAAACAATAAAGGCCGGTCAATTAATGGCAATTTAAAATTTATTAACAATAAAAAAAGAAAACATAATTAATAAAAAACATATAAATTTAATGAAATACAAATCCCAGTGAATAAATCTTAAACATTTAATAAGTAGTTAAAAAAGTGCAATATTTCCATAAGAATAGAATTAAATATTTTAAATTAAATAACACCAATAACAACTAAGCATTTAATTTTTATCGGCTTGGACTATAAATAAAAAATTAAAAAAAATATCCTTACATACATAAAAATAATTAATGCCAAAATTTTAGCCTAAATAAAAAATAGCATATATCTTTAACTTAAATTCAATTTAAAGCAAATACTAATTCAAAGTGTATTCGTAAATAAAAAAATAAATAAAACCATTTAATCTTCTCTAGTCTCCAAAAATATTAGCAATAATTTTAAATAAAATAAAAAAATAAACATACTTATATAAAATTAATAAATATAAATGTAACAAATATTTTGACAAAATGGCTTTATTATGTAAACAAGGAAAAAGTAAAAGTTTTTAAACATTACAAAAAAAACGCATTTGCATCATTATAACCCACTGTGTGTAAAGTCAAGAGAGTGTTTATTGCAAGAGGAAACTAAAAGGAAAGATTCATAAAAAATTGTGTTTTGGGAGAAAGTGCATTTTATTAGAGAGCATAACTTTCATTAACAACACAAACAACAATAACAATACCCAAAGGGGTAGAGAAGCAAACATAAGAACGAAGGAAAAAGTATAAAGGTTTTGGTTTTATTCTCTTGGAAAACTATTTGCAAGGAGTAACATCCTGGTGTTCATATTTTGCTTCCGTAGGATTATTTGTAAGTATTTTTGATATTATTTCATAAAAGTTTTAGATAACAAAAGTGTTTACTAGTTGTCCTTTGCTCACTTTTTCTTTCAACTGTTTTTAAAGGATACAAAATCGATTATTTTTATACAAATTGCATTAACAAGACCCAGACAATAGCTGTGATTGGGAAAGAGAAATACGCACCGTGGGCTAAAATGGATTTAAAAGCCAATAATTGTCCAATTGATGTAACGATTCTCGCGTTTCAGAATTTCATAACCATAAATTTGAATTTGAATTTCAATGACTGGAAAAAATTTGACTGAAAAAATATACCGAGACAAACATAATCTCCCTCCCTTTTTAACTCGGAAAAACCTTCTAGTTTTTTTTAATCATAAGCGAAAATTTTTTTGTATCCAATGGAATTTAGAATTCCTTTACATTGTTTCACTCAAACCTGCTCAATAATTATCACAAATATTTGACTAAAATGTCTAGAGATAAATTTCATTGCACACATCACATGCAATTCATACAAACACGAAAATTATTTACCATAAGTTATGAGCAATACTTCAAATAATGTAATTGAAATCCATGAACCTTACGATTTTCTTGTAAAGAGCCATATAACATAATAAAAACTCAAAATGATTTTATTCAAAATTAAACTAAAATATTCTTTAAACTATCTTTCATCTTTTTAGATATTTTCAAAATTTTACTCAATATTTTTATACCGACGGGGAAGTATATATTGGTCATATGTAGGAAAGCTTTCCGAACATAACTTTTTAGTTTTCAGGCAAGATCTATTTATATAGTTTTTGCATCATTCTGTTCGAACTTAAATTTCTAACACGGAAATGTAAACCCTTTTTATAATTATTTTGTCGTCACAATTTAACAATTTTTCTTTTGTAATCTTCAAATGGAAAGAATGAGATTTTTTTGCTCAGAGAAAATAATTGTTGAACATTTATTTTATAGGCTGTAAGGGTACTTCGCACCAATTCTGAAAACTTTCTCTAATGTAGTGAGCAAGATATAAAATTATTATATATAATTTATTTTGTATGGAAGGTATCTTTTCTCCTAATCTTATTACATATTGTTTAAATTGAGATCACTTCTCGGTCCACAAATGGCAAAAAATCGCTGAGCGTACAAAAAAAGCACAGCATTTATTGGCGAATATTTAACTGCTATTTTTTAAGTTCTTTAAAAAGGATATATAGATGGAACGATAAAAAAGAAGTCTTACATAGATTGCAAGCTATATCTCTTCTACTTTTGTTTAGCTCATCTTAAATCCTAATATGTCAAAACAGAATAAATGAGGTTCCCAATATCCCTGTAGCGATTTCAAAAAGTGTTACACAAAAAAAGTACTGTGCGAATTCTAATAAATTTTGGTTATTCTCGGTGTCTTACTTTAGCTTAAGTCATTACACGTACAGATATCAATTTTCTTACGTTGATTTACCCTAAAGCTCAGCGTTCTTTAAAATTTGATGATACCAATCGATTTTTTAAATTTTCATAAAGTCTGCTTTTTATTTTTGACCAATTTTCTTCAACGTCTAGGTATTTTGCATTGCGTTTTATAAACAAACAAAGGAAAATTTTGATTTTTACCAAATCTGCAGTATATATATAGTATATTTAGCCTTTAGCATATATTGTTTTCAGTTGATGCAAACAACTTCTCGGATCTTAACAATGTTTGTACAAATATTTCATAGAAACTATTAC
The DNA here is from genome assembly GCA_963681545.1 of Germaria angustata. Taxonomy (NCBI): domain Eukaryota; kingdom Metazoa; phylum Arthropoda; class Insecta; order Diptera; family Tachinidae; genus Germaria; species Germaria angustata. Next base: position 59,856,106 of record OY812998.1, on the reverse strand, counting down.
AGTGTTAGCATACTCCGCCCTAAGAAAACTTGTGCTTATAACGAACTTATTTTTAAATACTCTTGTCATATGCAAAAATATCAGCAAACTTTCACTTTTATAACACATGAAATAAATTCGTGAACTTACTAAACTGGTGAGATTATAATTTATGACAATGTCATCAAAAAATTAAATGGAAAGTAAGTGAAATTTGTGAATAAATATCCAGTGAAAAAAGAAATTCCAATGAAATCAATATATCCGTAACTTAAGAGCCCAGAAGTAGTGAAAATTGGAATCACTACCCATGATTTTAGCATGGGCTTGGCAAGATACTCTCCTTTCGATCCTGTTCATTGGATGTGAAGCAATCTTTACGCTGCTATGAGCGAACGGTTCTTAGGAAGTACACGTTTCACAGCAGACGGTATATATGAAAATTATCCTTAATATGATTTTTCCTATGATTTTTCTTTGATATTTTTGTCAACTGCGTTTGAAGTCGAACTTTGGGAATATTATTTCATCATGATTTCTTTAACAGTCAACGCGTTTACCATCCCAACCACATGATTATACAAATTATTAACGGCACTTAGTAAATATATGCAAAGAGTAGCTTGGGATCATAAACTTTTGGGCGAGGCTTGGCGAAAAAAGCTTCAAAAGAAGTCATGAAAATACAAATATTTTGATGTAGAAAAAATGCAAACTTAGTTCTTTCCAAATGAATTTAATTCAGGCTTGTCAGTACAAAAGTCCCTTTTAAATACTTTTAACAGAATTATATTATATATTATATATATTATATCTCTACATATATAAAAATTACGTGTATGTTCGTGATCGCTAAACTCAAAAACTACTTGACCGATTTTGACCAAATTTTATATACATGCTCTATGGACCGTGAAGAGTGTTTCTGTGTAGTTTGAAGTTCGTCTGACAGATGGCCCAATATTTAGTTATTTTGTGTTTTGCCCGATATAGATTAGCGCGATAAGCCTATGCTGTGTTTCGCTGAAGGCGTTGGGTCCTTAATCAGCGTGTAGTGGCGTTAATTAGCCCGATACCGGCATTTGAACAATAATTGCTATGTCGATTTAGTGCACCTTTCATTCTTCTTCGAAATATCAATCCGCCATGACTTTGCAACGAAACCAGACTTGCAGTGAAAATGAAAATTGAAGGCAAAACAACGTTTGCCCGGGTCAGCTAGTATTATATATATCGAAAAATAATTAATAAAGGTAATCTAATTCAATGCTGCTCACTTTTATTTATTGGAAGAAAGATTATTTACTCTGGTTGCAATGAACTTCGTCTATAACGAACTCAATTGCCAGGTTCGCGAAGTTCGCAATGGCCGCTCTCCACAGTATTCTTCACTTGTCTACGCATTATGTTATAGTCCGACGGATACCACTTATGTGGTTCCATATGTATAACCTTCCAAAGTTGGACATGTCTGGCATTTTTGTTAAAAGTTATTAACATGGAATTTCAAAATAAATATTAAACCGAGTAGTTTGTATGAAAAATGTTGACTAACAATAAGAAAAATTAATTACAAGTTTTGAACCTATTGAAATCCCAACTGTCAATTTTCTGCAAATAATGATCTGTAAAGGAATAAATAAAATTCTACAGATCCGTTTGCAGGATACTATTTACTCATTGTAGAAGTCATTACAAAGAGACGGAATAGCATTTAAATTAGTTATTTAAAAAGAAAATCCTAGATTTTTAACGAAATGAAATTTGAATTTGATGCCGCTGTCCAAATTTGTTGAATTTTAAGGTCCAACTTTGGGCACCATAAAATAGGAAACATATTTCTGCATCAAATAATGGCAGAAGGTACACAATCGTAAAAAAATTGGAGTTTAGACCGAATAAAATGGAATTACTTATATAAAAAAAATCATTCCGAAGGCCTTACATAATATGTTTCATTAGAAATCTCAATCGCTCCGATGGCAGCATCAATGTCGCGCCGTTGTGTGAACCTTTCTTGAGATGGATGTGGTGGAAACTGATTTCGAAAACGAAACTCTCCTTTTGAATATATTTTAAAATTAGTTTTTAAATATTTTTTCATAACTATTTTACATGTTCCTGGTTTAAATTTTTTTTATGTTCTCTGTAATTTGGAAAACATTGATTTCAGACTGTATCAAAAATGATTTCTGAAATCGTTCTTTTCAAAATTACTCGTTTTCAAATCGATCTCTAACCAACACAGAATTCGGTAAATTTTGATATTGATCGAAATTACTTAATCAATTATAATATTAATAAAATACAGATATAATTTACTAAATAAGTAAATCAATATAAATTGGGAAGGAAATTTAAACTAGAATTGAAAGTGTCATTCATTATAATTTTATAGAATTTTTCTAGGATATTCGATCGATGCCGAAGACTAATTTGCAGTTTTTTATTTTTAATTTATAACATCAAAGCTTATTAAACTAGTGAAATTGGACGTACAACTAAATAGGGTTGTAACCAAGAAACGTAAGGCTTACACATATTAGCGTAGATAAGCCTGCCTGGTGTTGGCTAAGCCATCTCTTACAATATTTTTCTTTATGGCATTTGTAATACACGAAACAGTTTTTCTCCCAGTTACAAATGCTTTTACATAATTTTTATCCATATCTAGACCGCAGAATTTAGAAAATTGTAATTGTTGCTGATCTAAAATTCTTTGCAGGCGAAAGCCATTAAATCTATTAGTTTATTTTAATACAAAATGCTTTTCAATTCGCTTTTTGTTATAATTTTTTTTTTGCAACAAGCTTGTGTATGAGCTTTAATTCGTTAGAATCCCTTCTGTGATACAAATAAAACCAAATGATTCGATAATCCTAAAAATGTACTTGTAGTATATCAATGAACTTTTGGACGTATTTTTTACGCCACCAATTTAGCTCTGCACACTTTTTCTTTGAATATCATTTGCACATTTGTTCCAAGTCCTGAGACTTCACTGGGACCGTGTAAAAACTAATAAATGTCAACAATCATCTTTCTTAACATTCATATGAAGCAAATGTTACATAAAACTAGATTTTTAATCCGCAATCATTATTATTATTTATAAGTTTTGGCGGCTACATTTAGAAAATCTTTTTTTATATTTATTTCAAGATTAGATAGTCGCTTTCGTTTTCTTATTATGTTTATTATTCTATTACTAGAATATTGAAAAACTCTCTTAGAATTTTTTGAAAACAAAATTCAGCTTGAAAGACCATCAATAAACCTTTTTATTATCCATTGACACGGAAATAACCTACTTGCGGTTGTATTGCCCACCCCAAATATGACTATTCATATGATGCTAGCGCATGCCTAAGAAGAAAACAAATCCCAGGATGCTACGGTGTTCCCGACAATTAGGGACGATAAAGTTCATAATCAAATGTATTGTGGCATTTACCGCTAAGTGTATCATTTTGATCATCAGACCAAATAATGTAGACCCATAAAATATAACAAATAAAAACTTTTTCTAACGTAAGGGAGGTTTTTTAATGACTTTTAGACTGTCATCGCTAATCGTAACGCGCAATTTTGCTTAATAACATACAAATTGCACCACTGAACTCATCGGAATAAAATTTTTTTCGCAACGGTAATCTGTGGTGAGCACCTGAATCGGGATAGAAATATTCCCCGTCTCCCCAAAAAATGCTTAAATGGGTGCAAATTTAATATGGCAACTTGCCGGCGGTTGCAATGCATATTTATTTTTTAATCATTTTAATATTTTTTTGAATAAATCGGAGAAATTATTGGAATATTTTGTTTAGCGTTGCACCATATTCTTTAGTAAGGGGGCATCGTTCGTTCAAAAGTTTCGTGAAATAAAATGAATAATTTTAATTTTTGTATTTGCATTATTATTGAAACTATTCCAGCTTAGTGACAGACAGCGGTTTTTGTAAGCTAAACTTCGCTGACATATTTAATTTTTCCCATTGAAAAAAAAAAACAAAAAATTTTTATTTGAATGGCATTTTCATTGCTTCCAAAGAATCCATTATGAAATATTTTCATCATCTTAAGGAGACAATTCGACAAACTTTTTTTGATTAAAAATTTTAATTACTTCTACTTCTTTTTACGCCTTTATACAATTAATCGCCCTTTGTATAAAGGCGTAAAAAGAAAAAACAAAAAGACGCAAGTCAATTATAATTGTTTGTTGTGTTGTGATTGTACAAAAGGCTTTCTAAAGCTATTTATACTTTTGTGTTTTTGTTGATTACAAATAGAAAATATGATTGAGTTCTGTTTGAATTCTCATATAGTGTTTGTAGTCTGTGGCATAAGTATACGAGCTTTGAATGCTTTCAATCATGATTTGGCTAAAAGGGTACTGATGATTTGGTTAGCGCCAATGAAATGCAGGCATATACCTAGCTAAGCCAACAACAAACAATAGAACATATAGTTTTTATTTTAAGCTTATATTTGTACTTTAAAGCATATATGTATAGACATTAATTACCATATAACGATTAATAAACCACAAAGTACATTAATTAATTTTTTAATATGTTTGTACATATATTAATTTTATATGTAATTATGTCTTTCGGTGTTCGCTGCTTTTGTACTTTTTTTTTATAAGAACTATTAGATTTTTATTGCAAATTAAAAAAAAATTAGAATTTTTTCAGGTCTTTTTTAAGAGTTTCCCTGACAGGCTCAACATTTTGCATTTCCCTTTTTTCAATACACTGTAATTATAAACGTCGCTGTGTCAGTTGACAATTTATTTTTAAAATCTGTTTTAATAAATTTTAGCGTACTAAAAACTGTTTATATAGGAGAAAATGAAAATAGTGATATCGGAAGAAATTTTATAAAAATTTCTAAATTTGGGAAGATCATTTGGACAGCATAACTCCCTATTTAAAAAGCTTTTGACCAATAACTATCTACATCTGAGTTAAAAGAAAAATTTTACTCAAAGTATTTTAAAAGTTCATGTTCGCACCACTCACTACCTATTTTTACTTCGAAAAAGGTGGAGGTTATCAACTCGTATATATTTCTTTAACTTTTTTTCAATATCGTTTCCCAATAATAATCTTATATTATTGGGAAACGATTTTCAAATCAGTTTTATGTTTGAAAGGGTTTACTTGTAAATTGATTATCGAATAACTTCTCTATTTACGGACAGATTTTGATTTTTTTTTCGAAAAAGTAAAGTGCGAGTACATCGGTTTTTAAACTTTACCCAAATATTGCTTTGATATTGTAATCGGTTCGATTGGCTCTTGGCGTTGAAGTCGCAATTTTTCTCCAGAATTATATTTCAACAATCGTGTGCGAACCTATAAAGGTCATCATCAAAATTGATTTTTTTAAAATTTGGCATTACCCAAAATTTAACATAAAAATTTTAAAATCACTGTTCTGATTCTAAACAAAATGAAATATTCCATTGTGCAGCAACACGACTAAATTTAATTTTTTCAGCTACGAGTGTGTAAAAAATAAAATATTGTTTTCCATGTTGAAAAAATGGCAAAATAAGAAATATTTATTTAGTACTGCTAAATGTAAATAAAAAGTGTATTTTTTAAGCCAAAGATTATGAAATATTCAGCGAAATTTGCTGTTTGGAATATTTTGTTTTAGTCTTTAACAATTAGCAAAACAGTACAAAAGCGGTACAAAAATTTCATAGCGCAAAAATTATTAAATTTTAAATTGCATAGTTTTTGTACTATCAGACAGAATGTTATGGCGCTGCATAATAGAGCCAGATGAAATTTTTTGGGATATCACTTGAAATCAAAGTTATGAAACATTTAAAATCACAATGCAGCTAAAATTTTAAACTATTTATAGAATTATATATATTATTGAATTCTTTAAAAAATATATGGATCCAGCGTAAGTCACAACAATTATTATTTTTTTTAAATTTATTTGTTATAAGCTTTAAACTAGGATATACTTACATGTGAATCCTTGTTGATTTTTATCCCAGCCGAACAGCTATGTTTTGAAAAGTTGTATGTCTCAGAAATATTTCCAATTGAAATTATGCCAACTATTTTTTTAAATAGTTGCAATTGAAAATTATTATTTGAGATATTCTCCCCAAACAAAGTATGTTGTGCTAAACAAATCATCAGTGATATTCAATCGGCTTGTGAGCCTCGTATGTTTATAAATTTTTTTCCAAGTGTTTGTTATAAAAATTGAATTAACAATAAATAATAAAATTTTAAATCTACTATTATTATTTATTTATGTCCACCAAATGCCAGACAGAAAAAAAAACACTAATTCTGAGTGGTTCTGTGCCGCCTTCACTTCTCTCGAGGGCGGCTAAGGGCAAGAGTGCCTCTCCTTTGCTGCCAATTATGGCTTCTATAATCTAGAATGTTGCGGGATGGTGGGTATGGATGGTACTCTAGTTTCTTTATATATGTTGTCTCATGTTTTTATGAATGGGCGAATTTTTTTACATACCGGGCAGTGGCTGTAATCATACGAAGGATTTTGCTTTGGCGCCTTAGAATTTTTTCTTTATTAGATGCGGTGCCCTATAACTACGGTGACCATTAAACCCATAAAGAAATAGTGTACACATATATGTATGTATGTACATACATACATAAAAAGGAAACTAAACTAAAAATGCATACACACATACAAACGAATGTAAAAATATACATACTTTAGTTTTGATGTTTCTCTACAGAATGTATTTTCTGCAAAACATCAGCTCTATTCCTTAGAAATGATTTAAATTCAGTGCAATCCATTTCAAAATTGCATTTTATAATTAAGAGAGATTCTAGTGTTTCCAATTTCATTTGAGATTTCTCGGAAGTCCATATATTATTAGACATAGAAAAAATCCTTTCTGTTGGTGCATTTGATGCAGCCAAAGAAAATGCAAAATTCACTAATTTTAAAATATTTTTATAAGGAATATTGTCACCACAAATATTTCGCTGTTATTAGTTTTGTTTCCCTCCACAGAAAAATTAAACAGTTATTCAAACTGGACGAAAAAAAAAATATACGTATAAAATAAAATATGTACATATAAATAAATATGTACATACAAATAAATATATGTACATATGTATGCATGTGTATGAACAGCTGAAGAACTGACAAGTTCTCTTCTTTTCTTATAACATACATAGTGGCCAGATTATTTTTCATAATAAATGAGAATGAAACGTAGAGTTTCCAAGAATATTTATTAATGACCAAGAATAGTAAATAGAACAGAAAAGTGAACAAAAGTGAACACATGAAAGAAAATATGTTTTAAAAAATGGGGCAATTGACAAAAAAATGTACAAATAGTGTACATGAAAAAAATAGTGTACAAGAGGCTCAAATAGTGTACTGTCCACTATAATAGTGAACGGATGGTCACCGTACCTATAACTGATGCCCATAGCGCCATACTGGTTTTAAGATTGCGTTGTATAGAAGAAGTGTTCAATGTATGTTTAATGTTGAATTTCTGCCCATAAGTCATTTCCATAAGTTGAGGAGGCTTTAATTTCATTTGCATCAACATGGCGTCTACGTGTTAAACGACGCGTCGTCGCATCGTCGCGACGATGAAGGCAATTTATACATAAAAAATAAATTTGTAAATTATTTTTTCACTCCTTAAAATGTGTAAAAAATTAAATGAAATTAGTGAATGAATATTTTTTTAATGTACATAATTTTTGTAATCAAGCGTTAGAAGATACAAAAATTATATATATTAAAACAGAAAAGGTCGAAAAAATAGTGTTAATTATTTTTTTAATGTTTCATGTTCTTATAAAATTTTTAATTATCAATAGCGAATATTTGTATAAACCTAAAATTTTTTGAAATTGACGAAATATGGTCAGAGGTCCAATGGCTTAAAGCCCACCACAAATAAATAAATTTAAATATTAACCAATTTATATGCAAATTATTAGGGATATTCTCTTAACTAGTTATTAAAAAATAATTAATTTGTCGGATCAGCTGTCTATATGTCTAAGCCTACCTGGATTATATATTTTTGTAATATTGCAATATTAAATAATTTTTGAAATTCTCATATTGTATGTCAGATTTATATTTACAGTGTGGTGCAATAGTAATGTTAGAATTTTAATTGGTTGCCATTTTTGCATTTAACATTTATGATGTAGATATACATACATACAGAGAATTAGTTTGCAACAAGCTATGCAGCGATATAGGTACACCTTAAGAATAATCTTTTTATTAAAACAGAGCTCTTTTTTATTTATAACAAAATGGCAGCCAGTTCAAATTATGATACTGCCTCCTGTCGAGGTTCAAGGCCTTTCAAACATGATGGTTGATTTCCACTTATGAAATGGTTAGCAGCAGCGAAATATCAAACAATAAATAAAAATTTAATTTGAGTAATAAATTTTGATTTTGATTAATAGGTTTATATTATATTTTTATTTTGATTAATTATTGTTATTTTATCCAAAACATTAAAATAAATTAATAGAGCGGTACACATGTTATTAAAGAACTAAGAACATGAATTGTTACACAAAATTACAGTAGCAAATATTTTAAATGTAATAATTTAAACACGACAAAGTACTTACTTGCACTCTTCTACTTAAACTACATGCAAAATGTATGTAAAAGCTCTAGTACGAGTAGATATCGGTATATATAATGTGAGTGTATAAGTGTGAGCATGTGTGAAATTATACTTAAGCATATTTGAGAATAGAAGTAATGGCAGCTTTGAACTTGGTACTTGGTTTTTGAATTATGATTATATACAATTAAATATACATGCAGAGCAACAACGTTTATGCAGTAACTCACACTTATTCATGAATGTCTAAGTGCAGCTGTGTGTATGTATGTATATATACGTATGTATATATTTTGCATTTAGCATAGTTTTACTTCCGTTTAATGTCATCGTATGCACACACACACACACACACAGAGTGTATTTTATTAAATTTTCTGCTGCGCATGTGAGTCAGGTCAACAATGTATTCACATTCATATGCAGACATAGAATTCGTATACATTTCTAAGCAGTTGTAGAAATATTAGTTAGATACATATATTCAGAATATCCTTTAATACAACAACAATTAGTCTGTATCTCATGTAAGCACATACTCGTATGTACATACGAACAAATGTTTGTTTATGCTTGAGGAAAAGGCATATCTAAATTAAAAAAATTTTCAATTTGATTAAACTACACTTGAAAAAATTAATTGAGTAAATTTTGGGAACATTTAAGAAATTAGATTTCAAAAAGGTGCATAGCACGCTCGTTATTATCAGGATTTAATAAAAGTTGCATCGCTGCTGGTAACAAAATTTTATTCAGTATTAATAAAAAATACCTCATCTTAGAAAATTTCATTTAATTTTATTAAAAGTTATATTAAGTTTCTTGGAGTAAATTTTTTATTATCGATGTCTGTTCTGGAAATAAAAAAATCATATTGAGAGTACGAAATAATTAATGGCTAATGTTGGGAATGGGTGACTTTCTGGAAAATGTGTCGAAGGTAAATATAAATTAAATAAAAATTTTGTATAAAACATTAAGTTGGTTTTGTATATTCCAAAAAAAAAAAAATGACGTTTATAAAAGAACGCGTAAAAATTTTCGCGTTAGTATGTATTTTGTAAAAGTATAGAACATAAAATTTGTTTCAAAATTTTATTCTAGTATTCCATATAAACTTTTACTATGTCGACATAGTAAATAAAAACATTATTATTATACAATACAATGTATTATATATTATGGAAGAAATAACGACTAGAGTACTTCAAAAAACTATCGTTATTTCTTAACATTCTTAAAATGACTTCAAATCCAATGAACAGGAATCACTAAAGAGAAAATCCTGTCATGACAAGCCCATGTTAAAATCATAAAAAGATGGTTCGAACTCGCATTGTTTTGGGCTCACTAGTTCGGAATCTTTGAAAATTCGTTTTTTTCTGCTGGTATGTATTAGAAAAATTTTATTTAAATTAAAAAATATATCTGAAATATTTATTTTAAATGAAATTTGTATGATATCGCTCCTTTAATGTAATATAGCTATATCGCAAAAAATAAATAAATACACCTATCCTTCGATGTACGCGATAGATACGTTACTAAGAAAGTCGTGTAAATCGAAATTCAAAATTTTTGTATGAAAAATCGTGTAAATCGAAAATAAAGGCAGAATCGCGTAAAAAATTGATTTTATTTAGAAATTATATATGTATTTCAACTTAGTTTTTAAAGTTGATATCAGAAGCGTTTACTCAAAACACATAAAAATAAACCTTTCTTCATTAAGCAAAATAAATGCTATTCATAAAAACAAAAAAAAAAAAAAAATTAATGTAATTCATATCGTATATTGTACATATGTATTTAATTTATTCGTCGTTGCTAGATATTATTTCTGCAGTTTCCTTTTCGGCTTCTAATGAATTAGAGACTATTTCAGGTCGTTTCGATATGCAAGTGAAGTTTGTAATTAAGACCTGTGTAGATTTATTGTTTAACTCTTTATAAAACTCCACATGTTGTGCTAAACCTTGGGTAATATGTCTTCGGGATGCGATTGTCCTTTCAACATTCGGATCATTTTTTTAGAAAATTATTTGCCAATTTTTTACCCATTTCTAAACCTTCAGCTATAATTTCTGAACTGACTCGTACGTCCTATTAGAGACAAAAATATTCAATAAAACACATAAAAAATCGTGTAAATCGAGGTATTTCATAAATCTCTCAATTTACACGAAAACTAAAATAATCGTGTAAAAGTGAAATCGTGTAAAAAGTATCGTGTAAATCGAGGGATAAGTGTATTAAATAACTTAATAACTTAAAAATTTTATGACTTTGTTGAATTATAAATCGCGATAAATAACTTTTTTTGCGTGTATTTAAAGTGTATCTTTCTTGATACTTTCTAAATTAATTTATTTCTCTAGCTTTTTTTATAATTTATGATTTAAAAATTTAAGTAACTATTTAATTATGTTTATCACAAAATCGTTTCGCAAAATAAAATTATCATAATCATTCAGTTTTTCATTTGTTTCTCGTATACGAGTACATATGTACATCCATCCATGTTTACGTCTCTGGCTATTGAGTTAATTAAATTGCTTTAAAATGGCTTTTTGATAAACCCAAGTTTGTGTTGCACTTTATAAATAATTGTATACTGTTTCGTTCACTTGTATGGCATTTTATTGCAAAAGTACTCATGTGTATTCATTTATACAGATTTACAAAGTATAAATTTTCTCCTAATTCGTTGTTGCATATTGAATCTTTTGCACTTGCAACATGGCAGTGAGAGTTATTATTATTATGATTACTGTGTTATTTAAATATGTCTAGATATACATGAATGTACGTATATGTGTATGCATTTTATTGATTTATTTCAATTGATATAATTTCTACTCAATATTGTGGCCTGCTGTCTGAAAGTCTGGTGTATATAGATATTTATTTTATTATGTGTCATGAATATTTGCTGGGGTTGCCAATTGACAATTTATTAACTCCATTAAATTTAAATTAAATAGTAATGCCAATCAGATTTTTATAACTCTTGGAATATTAAAAAAAAATTATAAATGTTTTTAAACTTTTTCTGCCCGAAATTACTTGGACCTCTTTCTCTTGAGTATTTAACAAAATAGAATATCAAATTCAAAGCAAACATTATATTAAAGCATAAAAGTGTTACGCGGCCGTATGGAAAAAAATGCTTTAAAAACCATTGTAAAGTAATAATGTATTAGAAAAATTGTTTTATGAAAATTTTAAAACAAGAACAAAAGTACTTTAAACCCACTTTAAACTGACATTTTCAAACATAATTATACACATTATAAATATAGCAGATAGGGATTCTTTATGTTGAAACTGATATTAAAGCTTGAAGTCTTAACTCTGAGTGGGAGCTTATAATTTCTTTGGTTTGATTAAAAATATCACTAAAATGCATAATTTAATTAACCGTCTTCTAAAAAGAAGGATGTTATCAATTCGTGTGTATTTAAAAAAAAAAAACTTTCAATGTTTGTACACGCATAACTTTACCACTTCAGAATCGATTATAATTTTTTTCCTTGAACGGATTTCCTTGTACATAGTTTGTTGGTCTCATGATATTTTTTCGCATAACTTCTCAATATATTGAGTCCCTTAATTTCTTTTTCAAAAACAATATAAGCGTTTTGCCTTCAAAAAAGAACTTTCTTTTGAAATTGTAGCTTGCAGTTTGGTTTGATAAAAATTTAAGTGAAATCGATGGGTGATTAGAACACAACTTCGCCATTTTTGTAACTAGTTCCAAAATTTCTTAATTCAAAAGGATCTTCAATCATTCTTGGGAGTAAAATATAAACTAGAAATTAATTATATCGGATTTTAATAATCCATAATTGATCGGTTTTGTAATCTCTTCGTTTGGCTTTATATGCTCCAGGTCGACTTTTTTTTGCTATAATTATTGAAATACAATTTTAAGTTCATAAGAAATATTAAAGAAAAAAATATAGATAAAAAATATGTTAGTGATGTTCATAAAATCAAACCAAATATAAATGGCTCTATATCAAATACTCTCTTCATTCGATTAAAAAATATATATTCAATAGATTTTTGCTAATTTAATTACATTACGCTTTGCTATCATGATAGAAACTGGTAGTTTTTGAAATAATTAATTTGGCTTCAAAATAATAAATATTTTTTTTTCACACAATTGACTACTCGATTGAAATTCACCCTTATTCTATTTGTCGTTGTCGACGTCACACGAAGTCAACACCAGTATTTCGGCAACTGTAGGATGGATTTCGACAACAATTATATATTGTTTATAAACTATTACTATTCCTAAGGCTCACGAAATGGCAAATGGCCTTCTATAACACTCAGTTGTTGTTAACATGGAGCACAGAAGTGAATTTTTTTAATGTCGATTTAATGTGATGACGATGACGACAATTGGAATGATAGAGATTGTAACCGTTTTTGTTCATCATTAACTATAAATAACAGCTGTTTTGCCTATCAAATACCTTAACTCATAAAAATAGTTAAAATAATATTATACATTCGATTTCTTAACAAACTTCTATTAGTCTTAAAGTGTTTATGCACTAATGTGAACTTTAAAGCTCAAATAAATGTTATTTTTGGTATACTGCTTACAATCTTACAACCCCATTAGGAAAAAACTATTTTCTTGTTGTTGCAATTAACATGTTGTTCAAGAATTGCACTTGCATTTATGGTAAATGAGCCAATGCATAAAACTTTCAATACAGTGGAAGTTTGTTCTTTAAGGAAATAGTTCGCATGTGGTGGTATTATAACTGCGGAGGTGGCTTTGAACGAGCGAGAGCTCAAATCGCTATTATATTTCCCATTATAATCAGCTACATTCCCACGTATTGAAATGAGCATCACCTCAAATAGGAGCTCCTTATAAGGCTAAGAAATGGAATTCCTAAGTATTACGGAATTTTCATTGTTTTTCAAGTATCCATCAGTCTATTTCATTCCTAAGGAAGTAAATTTAACAAATCTTTAATTCAACATTTTAATATCAATTTTAATTTTTGAAATTTTAATGTTTTGCGGGTTAATGTAATGTTTTATGAACTAATTGATAAAAAAATAATAATTTTTTCATGCTAACTCGAAACTATTTAACTCTCTAACAGGATTGCGTGCTCCTTTTTTTCCTCTTTGAAAGAGCAACAAAAGGTACACTTTTCATAGGAATGAAAATGCCATTAAATATTTGATTTTGTCAACTTAACTTTCAGGAAGTCGAAAGAATGCTCTAATAGAATTTGGAAGCAATGAAAATGTAGTTCCTTAAGAAGGACTTTCATTTTCATTTTGCTTTTGGGGCTTTCCGACATAAACTGTCTAACTGAAGAGGACTTTTCTCACATCAGGACCGCAAGCACATAATCATATTGTTTTATTCTTTGTTTGTTATCCCTAAGCTTAGAGCTTTTCTTCCTTACTGTAATAAAAAATATTTCTCTGTAGTCCTGGTTTATAAATAACCAAGAAGAAAAGATTAGAATTACTTGGCACTTGTTATGACATTTAGTTAAATAAAATAATATATTCCGTATTAATGAGTTTTGTGTCACCCTTTGTTTATATCACTTTGCTTATTTTATAAAAAACCTGCCAGAAATTATAAATAATTATACATACATATATATTAAACGAATAAGCACCAACAAAAACTTTATACAAAAAACAAATGCAAATAAAAAATATATTTTATTATCTTTATTTTTTAAATAAAATCACTGAATTAAACAAAACATATTATATTTTTGTTGCCTTTGCTACCAAAAAGAAAAATAAAAATTAAAAAATAACAATAAATAAATAAATAAACAAACTTGTTTAGTTAAAATTGTATTGAATTATAAGCTAAAAATGCCAAAAAATATTCATTTGTTAATTTTTGTCATTATATGTATGTGTTTTTAATTTTAATTTGTGAAATGATTAATGCTGACAAAGTAGAAGGAAAAGAAGAAAAAAATTACTTAATCACTAGCAGAGACAGCAGAGACAGCAGAAGTGAAATTTTTTAATTAAATACATAAAGCTTAATTTCAAAATGCCAGAGAAATAAAAAGAAAAATATGTGTTGCATTTCTAAATGGACATTAGTTAAAGTGACAATCTCGTTAAAACATAATGAATTTATGGTCTTAAATTTCAAAAACTTTGTTTGACAAAAGACTTTCAGTGATAAATATGAGAAATTTCAATAAAATAAAATAAAGCTGAACAAAGTTTATAATTGATTTAACATACTAACAAATTTCTTTGAAAGCTTATTTAAAAATTATTTGGACGCTATTCTTGTTTTCTAAGTGTCAATTAATATTAATCAAATAATTCAGTTAAAATAATCAATTTTTCATTATTGTTTTTTATGTCTAGCCCCCCAAATAGGCAAAAGCATATTTTTTATTAGTGATTTAAAATATTTTCATTTTGTCAGTTTTAAAAATTACTTGAGCCCATAAAATTCATTATATGAGAAGTATTCTCCAAAATAAGAAAAATAAAAATATTGAGAATCGGATTTAAGTTATTTCTTGCTCTGTTTGTATAAGTTTTTTTTTAAGTATTATACTTATATCTTTTTGTATGTGACAAGTAGACAAATACAATTGAATTAAATATAATTCTCATATAATATGTATGGATTTTTTATAATTATATGAGTCTGAATGCTTATGGTTGGACGTATGATTTTTTAAACATTTCCAAGTGCAAAAATCTATAGATGTCGAGTGAAAGTGAAAAAGTCAGAAGCAAACAAACATGACAAATTTTCAATTAGACCGTGTTCTATTGTTGTTTGACATCAGTTGTTTTGGCATAGAAAAAAAAAATAATAATGCTCAGAGGTTATGCCAGATGTAATTAAACATGTACTTTTTAAAAGTAAAAAATATAAACCATCATAAAGCGATTTCGACTGACATATGAAATTACATAAATGTGATACATCTCAAAAGTCAGATGTAAAAAATGTGTCGTCTAACCCCACCCATATCAAATATGATTTGGCTAAAGTATACTGGGGGTTACTCTATTGCGATAAGTAAGAAAAATGGTACCTAATCGGATAATTGGTACTCTTTATTGCGATTACGCATCTAATTTTTTCACTTTCGCAAACCTGGCATCAGTGCACACTGTAATACGAAAGCGTATGGTAAAATCGTTCGTTAAAATTAAATATCTTGCGCTAACAAAATATCAAACGCATCGCAATAGAGAGTACCCCCCCGATGATTTGGTTAAATATAGGGATTTATATAGCTCAGCCAAAATCAAATAGCACTTTTCTTTTTATAATTAACTAAATCGGTATTTGGAATGGGAATATATGGCTGTAGGTATGTACGCTCAAGTATATTAATTGTAAAGAAATTTATTTTGGGAAACAATAGTGTGGGACGGATGCCACTGAGCAGATCTGCAAACACTAATAACGGTCTAGCGATCAATGTCCAGCTACGTGCCATCACAAACAGAAGACACACACCTCCAAGAAATTTATAAAAAAATATATTATTTCATCAATAATCAATTTTATTTATTTTATTTAATAAATGTTACAAATGCAATTTGGAATTATATAGCATTTCCGTGAAATAGTTTACCCTTCAAATAAAGTTTGATTGGCGAATTTCGTATTGTTGTTTTTTTCTACTACTTTTTCACCGTTTATTGTTTTTTTATAATGGGAATTAATTCACATGAAAAATATATTCGCTCTTTACTCACAAAAAGGATGACAGAGTAACAAGGATCATCACTTTTATTGTATTGAAGAATACTACAGTCTTAGAATTGAACCCACAACTTTTGCACTGTTATATTAATTTCTGTTTAAACAATTAAAATGTAAGACGTAAGGATCACGAATACATGTACTGAAATAAATAATAAATTAATAAATGAGCTTTTTAACAATTAAGGAATTGGCGGCCAGGAAAGTGTTTATTCACCGCAATATTTACGATCATGATGCATTTTTGTACAATTATCATTTTTCTGAGCATTAATTTGAGTTGTATGTAATTAAAAGAATTTAATGTAAAACGAAAAAATAATTCAATTTTTTATTCTACTTAAATTTAACATATTTTGCTGGCCGAAACCTCTTTGAACTATTGGAAATTAAGAAGAGCAAGTACCATAAATAACTCAACGTCTTTCAAATATTCTAACAAGCGAAAGAAAATAAAACAACAAAGATTTTGTTCTACATCCTTTCTTAATTTTTTGTGGAAAAAATTTAAGAATAAAATACAGTGAAGAAAGTGATTACAAGTGTAAAAATTTGTACATATATTTACTACGTACATATACATATTTATATATGTATGTATGTATTTGAATTTTTGCGTAGTTGGAAAATATTTTCTTTCATTTTGCAAATAAATCGACTAAAAGTCTGCCACTTATTGAAAAATTTTGAACAAGCTTGTATGCAACTTGAATTATTAATGGGGAGGCAAAGCCACAAGAATCACTTGATGTATTTCATTTTTCATACATACATATTTATATACTTTTTTGCTTTCATTTTATTTGATTATACAAAAGTATTTTGTACAACTATGAATTATTTGTGTAGCCAGAGTATTTGCAATAAAAAATAAAATAAAAACTGCTTTAGTTTCTTCCTTGATGTTCTCAATTTAAACGTGTGTACTTACATAAGTATATGTATGTATGGGTATGTATGTATTTTTGTTTTGTGGTACTAAATGCACAATAAGTCTGTATGTTGCAGAAAAAAATTGTAAGTACGTATGTCGCGTATCTCTTTGCAATAAATCATTGTCACCCTCTCTTGTGCAATGTCACTGTATGCGCCCCCTGCTGGGCTGCAGCAGAACTAGCAACAAAAATACACTTACAAAGAAGGAAAAAATAATTCATGTACATACTTTCAAGTGTATTCTCTTATGGCACAGAAGACTGAAACGTAAACTAAAAGCACAGCAATAACAACTTAAAAAGCAAAATTGCAAGTAAAACTGAAATCAGGCAAATACACAAAGTCCAAATCTTGCCATCATACATACCATACCCCCTTTCCATGAATACTTAAATTTTGGAAAAGTTTGGAAAATGAGAAGGAAAAAAAAACTGCTGAAAACACCGAAAAAATACCACCCAAATTAAAAAAGAAAATTTTTTCTTAACACAAACCATCGGAAAACTCCTGAAATATTTACACAGCAGCAAAAAAAGTTATATAAAAACTGACTTTAGAAACAGTAGTATAAGTTGACTACTGCTCTAGCTTCCACATGCAACTACTGCAACAATAACAATAACACAGCAACGCCATCAAGCTCGTTGCTTGCAAACTACAGTTGCTTTAGTTCAGTATTTGTCCATTACGATTAAATACGTGCAAGAGTGTTTGTGTCTTATAATCCTTTTGGTATTTTATACTACCGCATGCAGTCATACATCAAAATCACACAGGATGAAGGAAATTTTTTGGAAAAAAAAAACTCAAACACACATACATATACAATCACACTCTCTCACATACACGCTTACAACTGCCGTAAGAAGCAAAATGACAAAAAGAAAAACTTTGCAATTGTGCATTTTGAAGTGCAGCACAAAAAATATTGTGCACAGAGTTTTTTCTTTACCCAGCTCGTCTTGAAAATAACCCAAGTTCTTGACGTACATAAATACGTATGTATGTATGCATGTATATTTTTTATAAAAAGTTTTTCTTTTACTTTGTGTAAAGAATAAAATAAAAACTGCAAATTGTTTCGTTTTGTCTGGCAGCGTTGATGACAGGCTCTTTTTCTCTCTATTTAGTCAGCCCAGTCGTTCTACATCTTTGAAAGTCTAGAATTTTCAAAGTTGAGCCAAAAAAGTGGGGAATATCTTACAAAAAAGTCAAACTTTTAGTTAAATGAAAGTAAATCGTATAAAGCAAAATGAAAATAGTGAAATGTTTAAATGGTTGAATGCAGAGATTTGGATTGTGTTCTAGAAAAGTAAAACAAATACAAAATCGATAACTTCAACTAATCAGAGATTGAGATAATTTCCCATTTTATATAACAAAGACTTAAATAAACTAAAATACGAGCCATACAAATAGTGGTGTTAGGAAAAATGGTTGTCGTAAAAAAAAAGAAATTCATTAATTTTGGACAATCTTGCATTTTCTAATACTTGGGTCATTGTTCACAATAAACAGTTTGGGAATTATTTTTAAATGTACCAAAAAATTAATTGTGTTCCAGTGATTTTATTGTTATAAGCGACTTTAGCTTGCTAAATTAGGGGCATTTAGTCCTAGACATATTACGAGTGGCAATTGTACTCTGCCTCAGAGTCCACCGTCAAATATCATCTGGGAACTATTTCAAACAAAAAAAAACCAATGTGTTCTTAGTTTTGTGTTAGGTCGTGCTTGCTCTTTCACTTTTATCGACGTCACACGAAGTCAACAGCAATATTTCGGCAACTGTAGGATCGATGTCGACAACAATTATATATTATTTATAAGCTGTTATTATTCCAAAGGCTTAAAAAATGGCAAGTGGTCATCATTAACACTCAATTGTTGCTCACATCGAGCACAGAACTTAAATTTTTTTAATATCGACTTAATGTGACGACGATGACGCAATTGGAATAAGCGAGAATGTCTTGGTACTCAGACTTTTCTGAAATGATGTGTAGGTAGGGTCAGAAATTTTATGCACATCAACACATACTTTTATTTCGCCATATTTAAAACAAGTATCTCTTAGGGACCAGACTGTCTGCATAAATATCGACAGTTCCGGCATATGTTCATAATTCTTGTTCAGCTTTTATGACGTTAATTTCTGCCTGAAACGCAAGTGGCGGATAGCCTCAATAAATCGGAAAGATCAAGATCCTCTTAGAATACCACTGATACAAAAGCAGCCTCTAATTTGGAGTCTTCTGTAAACAACATGATATTATCATCAAGATATAATTTGATATGTTCCTTTGAAATATTAAAAACTGGTGCCATTGATTGTGCGCAATTAAGAATAGACCCTAAAATAATTTTGCTCTTGAAAGTGTTCGAATTGTACCAAATAGTACTCAATATCCAATAGAACTCTACAGCTTACAACGATGTTTGATTGAAAGTTTCACTCAATTCTTATGCCTTTTTTTTAGCATCATTGGCCTTATTTTTTTTACAAAAACACCATCTGCTCTACAAATTATTATATAAACTCTTCTAACTTTAACTTGAACGATGTAAAAATTCTTGTATTATTTTTTTTAATTAGCGAGGGTAGATGTTGGAATGAAATTAAAGCGGCAATGTGTGAAGTAGGAAGAAACTTATGTCTTTATTTGAATGGCCCATGTATGCGATTATGGAGGGAGTATGACAATGCCCTAATATCCGTCGCGGCCACTAATGGTGGCACCACGGATCCGATTTGTTGAATTTTCAATGATTCTGGCATATAGTTGCCGGTTCAATTTGAACGATGGCCTTTATTAAGCTAAATTTAAAGACAATGGTCGTTAGCATTTGATTGGCTGTGACTTTAGGTAACCCGTTTCGAACTGCATATCATCTAAGTATATATCTTCCAACGTGCGTGAAAAAAAATTTGATGTAACACCGTTTGCCGTTGATGGTTGATGGCCTCACCACGATCTAAAATCCGCACCAACTAATAACCTTTTTATGGTTTCGTCTCATGTACGTCAATTTCAGTTGTTCATTGCTTCTAATTTCTAACGACTTTTCTTTCCAAACACCTTTTCTAATATAAATTTTCACAATTTGCAAGTGCTGATGCTCAATCGTGTTGCTCGTCATAATAATTTAGCATAACTGACTATAATAAATACCACACTAGGAAGAGATATCATGGCCTCCATAGGGCGCTATAATTTACTCGCTCTAATTGAACAATATTGTATCAATTATGTTTTAACTGAATCTGACCGAGATGTCAAGTGGCTCGGCGCTGATGAGATGTGTCGTATCACCGAAAATGTGCGAATATTTCAGAATAATAAATAATATAAAATAATAAATACTCATAGTTTTCTAATGTAGTCTGACGATATTTGAACCCGAGCCTATCAAAAATGTGCACGTTCATTGATAATTTTCGTCGATTCATTTTCATTTTTTGATGCGAGAATGGAATAATACTTCCTGAATTTAATAAATATTTTTATAATGCGTTTCCCATTTTCCATTACGTGCTATTCGATTAAGATCTTTTCATTATTTTAGTCCTTTCCACTAACTACTATGCTGCCACATCTAACACTTGTGAGTTTGAAACGGTATAAGAAAAAATTATATATACTTGTATAGTTTCATTTTACGGTAATTTGCTTTTCAATTTTTATCTTATTGATAAGGCTCAACTAATTTTTTTAACACGGGACATGACCTTGAAACTACAACAGCAAACTGACTAAAAATATCCTTGTATAAATTTTTGCAATAACAAAAAAAAAATGATAATAAAAAGAACTGTTCCATTAGGGAATTTTGAAAAAAAATTTGTGTCCAAGCACCTGCATTGACTAAACCTTTAACAGTAGGAGTCTATATATTTGTTTAAAAAAATTTTTAATTTAGTTTCCATTGTTTCATCAAAAATTATGCAACCATTTTCTATGGCAATAAAAATTAATATGCGTCCTTCGTCCAAAGGTAATTAACTCGGTAACAGCAGAAAATTACCTTGAAAAATTCGGTTTGATTTTTAACTATAGAAATAAAAACAACACTTTCACTAACTAAATTACTGAAACAAGGTTTCATTTCAACTTCTTGACTTTGTGATTGCATGTGCGTTGCAGCTTGTATTGTTTCAGCATTTTGTTGAAAGATTTATGATGGTCGACGACTACATTTGCCAAGTTAATTCTCTCTGAAACATGTTCAGTTTTTACACGTATTTTCTATGATTTTTCAAACAGTCAGTGAGTGATCTAAAACAGGTATAAAATATTAATACTTTATGCAATTAGGTTTTTCTTTTGTTTTTTTATTTTTTTAAATTATGATTTATGACAGTTTTGAAAATAATAAAACAGATGAATGTATGTTTTATTTTAAGTTCCTGTTTCAAACTTCCAGCACGTTTTTAATACGAAAAAACTGTTACAGATTTTTTTTTTTGTGTTGAAAACAAAAATAAAAGAAACTCTTTGGTTGCGTTTTTTAAAATTTGGAAATAAATCAAAAATAAAATCACTTTTGTTTTCAAAAATTTGAAGATATCTCACAGTGTAATATCTCAAAATATCGTACGTATGCGTTATATATGACTGTTTGTGCATTTAAAGAAATACATCTACAGTCATCCTAATAAATCTTTTAATCATAATAATTTGTTTCAATGTTAATACTTTCAAAATATCTGAAAACTCAATAAATAACACAACAACATGTTCTGTGTGCTGTTAATGTCATACAATGAAATACTTCATATATCATCATCATGTTTGCCAAAAGATTCAAAAAGCAAGAACAACAACAAAAAAAAACTAAAGTGAAAAAAAGAAGTTGAAATCACCTTCTTAGCAGAATAATTTCTGGCAAGTGGAAATGCGAAAGAATAAGGAATACAGGCGACAACTTTACTTACACGCCTTTTGGGCAAACGCAGAGGAAAAGTAAGGTGTCGTATGTACGTAGATTCCTCTTTTTTAATATTGGATACCGGTATTCCTGCGACGAATGCATTTTATAAATTTATGTTCAAAGATTGTGCAGAAATATGTTTTAACAAGTTATTAGCTCATAGAGCTTCAGGTCTTCCTATGCAAAAGCTTTAAGTAAGTTTTATTATTATTTTTAATTGCTTCCACAATTTTTGTAACAGTGCAAGGCTTTAACTACCCGACTCAAATGGACGGAGTCCCTTAATGTGTTGTGCAGTAGTAGGGAAAATTATTTAATAAAAAAAACTAACTTCGAAGTAACAATGACACAGATGAAGGAAAAATAAAAGAATTTTTATTGAATTACTAGGTTAAAAATAGTATGGCAATTTGTTATTGTTATTTCTTTAATTAAATAAACGTAGAGGTAAATACTCTGCTGCTTCATACCACCAGTGGTATTAAAATTTGATTCATTAGGGAAGAGTACAGTAATGTTTCTGTTTTATATTTCTATTGTTTTTTTCTTTTTTTGTGGACTTCCATAGTTATTTCTATGAAAAGAAATAATTTTTATCAATTGAACATTTTTAATTTCACTCAAATATTTACTTGTTTGATTTTTCAAAAAATATTTGATTTATATTCTAATGAGGTTTAATTTAAAACATATGAAAAATAGATGAAAATAATATTGTCCTGGCCGTACCTAGGACTTCTCGTATATATCAAGCTCGATTTGAGCAGAATTGCTGGAGTTATTAAAAAAAACGGTGCTAAAAGTTTTTCGATGCGAAATCTCTTGAAGCAGTTAACCAACCGATTAAGGTAGAATTTACGACATTTAGAACAATTGATTGCAGGAAAAAGCGTACGAATCTAGAACTTTCAAAATAAATAATACCTCTCAAAACAAATAATTTTGAGTAGTTTTCCAAGCTTTGAAAAAATATTGAATTTACATATAAAATCGATATGGCAAATATTTTTTAGTTATTAAAAAATTATTTTGGGCCATGATAAAGCTCTACGAATTAGTTTGTTTAATAAAGTTGGATATAGCGGCGTCGTTTTTCCAGTTATTTTCAAAATAAATTTTTTCGAAAACATTTTTCATTGTAAACTTTCAAAAGTTGTTCGCGACATATTTTTGATTTTAGGCTTCTATATTAGATGCTTGATAGACGTTGCTGGAATGGATAATATACTCACGTCTCTTAAAATCAATCTGGTCTTACTTGCTATTTTTTTTCTTAATAATGTATAAATTTATAAATTTAGTTCCTCACGAAACCGTCCTTAAGTCAATCGTTCTGTAATTGGTCTTAGAATGCCCAAACTTAATGTACTATTGATACTGATATAAATTCATTTAAGCACAGGTACATACATACATGGACCCATTGTCGAGTTCTATACTTTAGATATCTTTTCCAATTTTTAATTAATTTCTTAAACAAAAATACTTGTGTGATTTTTTCAAACAAATATTTGCTACGAGTTGTCCGTTCGAATACCTTTGTACTAAAATAATTGTAAAGCATTTTCTATCGATTGTAAACATTATTTCGAGTTCGGTCTTTACCAACAAATGTAGATACGGCTTAAAGACAAAAATAACAAAAACTCTTAAGAATGTTTGTAAAAAAATATGTATGAAACATACATGTTCTTCTTCAATTTTTTTAGTTTTTATTTCAATACAATACAAATTAATCCCGAAATCAAGTTAAAGACAAGGCAATCTTAGTATATTTTTTTTGCAGGCATTTCCAAAAAGGCCCACAAAATGCGTTGGTGATACACACTCTAGACTTGCAACTCCAAAAATAAAACATATTGGTGATGTAGAAGATGTTGTTTTTAATACCAATGATGATGAAGTTGTTAAGTTGTTTTTTCTTATTGGGTTTTTCAATTTTTGTTAAAAATTTCTGTAACTCATACCTTGAAAACTTAAAGTAATAAAGATGTTATGTAGTTTTCATTTGGGTGTGTGTTCTGTTGTGTGTGTGTTACCAATAAACATTTTATCATCTGCATGTTATTGGGAAGTTGGTTCCATATGTCGAATTGGTTGTCTTTTCTCTGGTTAAACAACATCTTTAGCATATATATATAGTATATTTTTTTGAATACATAATAAAACATTTCTTAATTTTTTTATTCAAGCGTTAAGGCGTATTGCTTTACTTGTATTTTTGTCGATATGAGAATATGCTTGTTTGTTAGTCTGTCTATTGAAATGTTTGTTTGCAGCGATCGTTCCATGTGTCCGTCTGTCTATTTTTATATTTATGTATATGAAATATTTCATTTAATTTTGCTGTCACCTGATTTATCACCTTTCTTGTAAATTTGTTATATATTAATCTTTTAATTTTATTGATTCTCTCGCGTTTGCATTTCTTTAACAAATTGTTATTTTATTCAAAAGGGTGTTGATAAACTGGTCAAGAGAAACTCACAAAACAAAATTCGATAAAATTCATTAACCCAAAGGATGATGGTGTTAGATTTTTAATCACAATAATAAAACCTGTTTAGAGAATTTTTTAGTATGGAAAAAAAATTTTAACTACGAGTATAATTTCGACATAGTCAAGCTGCATTATTTTTGATTGAAAAAATATGTACCCGAAATGAAGAAAAATGTCTAAGCCAAAATTCAAAACAAAAGAAAAATTGGTTTATCAATTATTTCACATGACATTAATTTAAAATAAATAACACTTAATATTGAAATTTATTATTCGGGAGAATATCCCGACCAATCGTTAGAAACAATTAGTTTTTTTGCAAAATGCATTGAAAAAATGTTGAGAGAAAAATAAAATAGACTCACGTTGAGTATAATTGTTTGTTGTGTTGTTTGTATAAAAACATTCTAAGCCTACTATGATTATGTATTTGTTATACTTCATATGCAATATTGAAATTCTCAAATTGTATTTGTTTTGTGTGGCATAAACATACGAGGTTGAATGTTATCAAACTGCTTAAACTTCACTGACGATTTGGTTTTAGCAACCAATGAAATGTCGGCATATGAAGAGCTAAAGCCACAACAAACATTTTTTCAATAAAATAAATAACTTAAATATAATTTTCGAAATAAAAAAATATAAGACTTAGACATTTTTAATAATAATAGGCTCATGTATATAAATAATATAAAAAAAGGATGATGATTAATTGGGGAGAATATCCTGGATTATGAATTTCAATAAAAACTTTAGAACATTTCTTTAATATGATTAGTAAATCTCTAAAACCTGTAAAACTATAATGTAAATCTAAAATATAAAAAACAACCACAAATAGTTCAGAATGCCCCACAATGAATTTTTTACGTCTAACGAAAAATTTAAGGATTATAAAAATCTACTCAGCAAAAAAGTGTGTTAGAAAAACAATTTCGCAGTCCGCCATGTTGTTTCCAACAATTATAAAGATTGTAAATGTTGCCGCTCATTTGCCTACCCCCAGTAGGCAAATAAGGTTTTTTTAGATGTAAATTTTGTATCATTGTCACCCAAATTGCGACAGTTGCATAAAGATTGTACGAAAAATAATATACCGAATGGCCCTTATTTCGGTATGTTTCTACACATGGATAACGATATTTTCTGTACGAAATATTTATCAAAATACGACGATTTATTTTTGAACAACATTGGGAAATATTACTTATATCCAAAAGTGAGTGCTGTAATGCCCACGCTATACTTCAGTTAAAAATCCACCTCGGGAGCTGTATGCAAGTTTGTGCAGAAACTAGTAAGACTAATTCGTCAAACGGTACGAACTGACGATAATGTGCTTTTTGTGGCCGAAAGTGTTAAAACTCAGTCCAAAAATGTCGATTGGCATCGAACTCAACAACTCTGCATTTTACGCAACGACGATTACGGAATTACTTGATCAGCTTCATCGTTCAAAAAATATCTTTGTCGAAATTTCTCGTGTTGTTCTTATAAATTCTGAAAGATATTGATGAATCGTTTTTCGTTTTTTAGACTTTTAAATAATTGATACAGTGTTATCTAAGTCCATAAATTTTAATTAAATATGTTAGTTGGCACGAAAGATACTATTGTCGGAACATTTCAATTACATGACGCCGATGCAAAAAATTATTTCAAAAATGTCTTACGTTTTTTAAAGGATTTTTACTAAATCCCACTAAAACCTACGTTAACCCCACAAAGTAATAGATTTAAATGAAAATTGGAAAATTTTCCAAATGCTTTTCGTTACTTTTTTTGCGTGTATTTGACACAAAATGTGTGCTGTAGTAGGCTGATAACCTAAATACTACAAAGTTAAAGTGAAGATCTTAGGTTCGATTCCAGCCCAAAAAACTTTGGTTTGCTTCACTGTAAGCAAATTAAGTTTTTTTCTTGTATCATAAATGAGTCTGTCAGGAGACGAGAGCTAAGGCCACCATCGGAAGAAGTTTTCACTTATCGAAATATTTTCGTTTGTAATTCTAACGTAAATTTTCTTCTTTGCGAAATTCTCTACAAATGAAACTAATTTGCAATCGCATCTGCAACATTTAAAATATAAATAAAATATAGACAAAAACATATTTTTAACAAAGTCCACTTCTTTATCCTTTTCCATTTTAAAATGTGCGGCCTTCACTAATTAAATATGTATCATCAATCGATTTATTTTACGATTATTTTCAATAAAACTGTTGTTCCCAAAGACGGGCGATATTTTATACATGCGGATGCATAAAAAACGTAAATTGCTCAATTCCCTTGTTCTCACCTAATACTATGGCTGTATTAAGTTTGTTAAAAAGCGTATTGAGAGCAATTTGTTACGCCGATTAACTTAAACGTTTCATTATTCAAGATTACTTTTTATGGGGCTCAACTTCATTTAATAAACCCAAACTGAATATCCAAAATGAAAAAGAGAGCAGAAAAAAGGGAGTAAAGCCAAAAAAAAAATAACATCTTCCAAATGAAACCCAAACGAAAAATAATTTTACCATTTCTCGGGAGGGGTGAGCGAAGTCACAAAGTGGTGGTTATTTCTTAATGTTATAGAAAATATCCTTTCATAGTCACATTAAGAAACATTTGAATGAAAAGATGACAATATGGTGCAAAAAAAAATTTTAAGCTGTTTTAAATTATTGTAAAAGAAAAACCCCAATAAGAATTATGTATTTGGTGGTATTAAAAATTAAATAATATAAATTTGCTTAAAATCAGAGTACGTACGTAGAAAAAAAAGGATATTTAAACCAAAGGATTCCAGTTATGATTATTTCTTCTTATAACACAGAATAAATTCTCTCTCTTAAATACAACTGAATAAAAAAAAAGAACAAGGAAGGACAAAAGCTAAACACAAAAAAGTTTTTGTATTACACAGAATGGTGTGGTGGTGCAAGTATTTAGCCAAATAAATAATGGGGCATGTGTTGTTGGTTTGCTTTTAAACCAAATATCCAAAATCTAATAATTCCATTTTATAACTATTCTTTTATATATTCCATTCTATTCAATCCAATTCGATTTCTTGTTTCAGCGTTTGATATTGAGTTGGTGCTTATAAAATATTATCATTGCCTAATGTCTGTTGTTTACCCACTAACTGCCCTTATAATCTTTTAGCATTTATTTGAATTTTTTTGTTTGTTCTGGCTCTTGAGGCATTAGCAGCAGCATGCGTTGCTGATGCTACGCTACACTTGGCATCAAGATTAATTTTAGATGAAGAAAAAAAAGAAGACAGCCCAGCCAGCAAATGTGAAATGAAAAACAAAAAGGAAAGAAATAAGTCAAAATGATTAATGTGTTTAATTTTTCTTCTTTTTTTTTTTTGTTTTGCCTCAGCTTTATTTTAAATACAATATGAAAAGATATACTTATATACATATATTTATGTATGTGCAAGTACATACATACATATATAAATAAAAAACAAAATGAAAGATATAAAAACCAGCGAAAGTAATATATTCTACTTAAAATGGAAAATGAAAATTGTCAAGTCTTAAATTCGACTAAATAATAATAAATTAATAAAAATAATTAAAACAAACAAAAAAGCAACTCTGTATTCTCAAAATAATTTGAAAACTCTTAAGAATTATAACTTATTATTTATGAGTAATGGGCTATAGATTTTCAAAAACCCAAATTAAATTAAAACGAATTTTTTTGGGCTTACAAGTAAATTATTAAAAAAGGAAACAATTCCAGCAACTTTTTCACCCATTTCTATCCATAACAGAAATCCAGTGAAAAAATGCAATTAATTCTTACAGAAGGACTTTTTCATTGTTCGAAAAATCTGTTATGACATTTTTTCAACTTCCTAGGAAGTTAAGTTGACAAGATTTTGCTTAAAAATCTAAACTACTTCTACAATTCTATGAACAAACACTGTCCTTGTATTTGGAAATGCATTTCTTAATAAAAAAATAAATACTCCTTTTATTAAATTTATATGATCTTTACTTTGTCCAATTTGTACCCTTCCTTGATGTAGGGCTAATATCCTATTGCACTACGATAAGTAACTGCATTTCTTTAATAAAATTCTTTGTTTTTTGTTGAAGAAAAAAACAAACTTTCATTGAAATAATGCAATGTCTCACCTTTGTGAAATACGAAATTAGACCCGTAAAATCAAATTCACAAGGGTAAATAACGAATGGCAATTCAGTAACAAATTAGTTTCTTTACAAAAAAATTTCTTTTCTCACTCAACGTATTGCGAATAGCTTCTGAAGCGATGAATACCCATAAAAAAAGAACATTCTCCAATAACATGCCTGTGTTGTATTTGCACTGCTTCCGAATCATAATCTGATTATTTTCATAAGGATTTTTTAAGCTCTATTTAATGAGCATTACTGGAGGAATCGTGGAAACCTTTTGATGCACAATCTTTGCAAGTTCGCAAACAAAAATGCGTAAATTATGTGCTACTATAAACTTTAGGTCTCTTTCCCACGTACTCTCACCTGATCGAGATGTGTCATACACAAGGGAATATTATCGTAAGTAAGTGACGTTGTGTATATCTTCAACTGCTGTCTTTAGTTTTAATTTAGAATAGCTTCATAATTGTTTAGAGACGAAAGTATACCATTTTCCTCTACGTGTTTACCAAAAAGGATGTGATTTTCTCATTCTCCGGCAAGTTATGATAATGCCAAATTGTATTTTAGATCCTGATTATTAAGACACAACAATAAGCACTATACAACACTAAAAAAGTGAAACATAAATTTTAATTGCTTCAAATTACTTTGGTGACAGTTAAACTAGCACAACGGAACAGTAGTGTTATCGATGGTTGGTACACCATCATCAACAACAGTTCATGTATCTGTTTTCCTAAATCACTTTATATGGATGCTAGTTTTCGGGAATATCGTTTATTTAACACATTTGCGTACGAAGAAAGAATGAAAGAAGCGAAATATTTCTTGTATTTTTTTAAACAGCAATACTTCCGTTCGTGTAATTTGTTTCTCCGTACTTCTTTTATAAAAATAATTAAATATTTTTTTTTTCTAAATTGCGAAATTCAGGACTCGAACTCGAGCCACACTAATTAAAATGAATTTAATGACTTTAACTAATGAAGTTCGAAATATTGCATAAAAGAATTAAAAGGATAAAATAATATTAAGAAATGAAATAATATTATATAACAAAGTTCTAACAACGTTTTCTGGTAGAGGGAACAAAACAATAATTCTGGCAAAAAAATCATCTTGAATACAAAGAGCCAATCGAACAGATTATAAAACCGACTAAATATTTTTAACTGACCTTCGTAGACTAGTAGGTAGTGTACTAGACTCGTAGTGCGAAGGTCCCAGGTTCGAATCCTGCCGCAGAACCCTGGCAGTTTGTGTCTGATAATTAAAAGGAGCGCACAACAAGCCTTCACTGGCTTAAGTGTATGTCGTATGACATGGGCTATCACACCCCTCCAATCAACCTAACCTAACCTAACCTAAATATTTTTTAATTTAAAATCCATTAAGATCCTTCCCAGTTTGTATTTTATTTTAGGGAAGGATTGAAACTGTTTCTTAAATAAAAATATTTTAAAACAGGTCAATTATTACGAGCAGTCACGCCCGATTTCCACTTGAATTTCTATGAAACCAAACCGTACAGCTACACTTTCAAATAATAAAAGTTTTTTCAACATCAGTCCATAAATGGGGAAGTTATACTATAATAAATATTTCGGGAAATTACTTTAACATTTTAATAATTATATGATAAAAAGGAGTAGTTGTTTCGGTTATTGCCTTAAATTGTGATATGAACTTTCTTATAAAACGTTGAACATTTTCATTTAGAAAGAATTTAAATTTTTCATTATTTTTATTATTAATATTAAAGAAAAAGATTATAAAAAATCAAAAGTTCGTTGTGGCTTTAGCTCTTCATATGCCGACATTTCATTGGTTGCTAAAACCAAATCGTCAGTTAAGTTTAAGCAGTTTAACCTCGGATGTTTATGCCACATAAATCAAATACAATATGAGAATTTCAATATTGCATATTGAAAAAGCTCTAATTGTTTCTAACGATTTAATGAATTTTATGAATTTTCAATATTAAGTATTTAAAAGAAAAAGATTATATTTTTATTTTTTTTATTTTTATTTTAATTTTATTTTTTACTTTTTTTTAATTGACAAGAGGGTGTAGAATAACTATTTTATTTCACTATATAAAAATTATCTTGACAAACTGTACATGTGTACGTCCACAGAAGTTTTGAAAGTTTACATGAGTTTTATTTTAGAGAGTTCTGAATTTTCTCCCCTTTTGGAGATTAAATTGAAAGGGGCAACCATGTTGCACTTTCACCTTAAGCTTAATATGTGTTGAGAAGGTTTATGTAAAATATTTCAAGGAACCATTTAACGTCTGGGTATTTATTGTCTCTTGTGCAAAAAAGGGCCAAAAATGTCCTTACCATAGGTACATATTAACGTTAACGTATACCACAAAGAAATTTCTCATAAAATTATGCAATAAGAATACACTAAAGCTTAAAATTTAACTTGAATTCCAGAAATACGATAAATACTAAAATATGTTTTGGGGTTAATTTCATACTATTTCCGGACTGTTAAATATGTTACGTGAAATTCTACTTTAATGGCTTCACAGGACCTCAGTTAAGTTGCCCAGTTGCTAAAGTGAAATTACATTTGCGCATATTTATTTTAATGGCATCTAAAAAATTTTGATTTGCCCACTGGCAATCGAAATGTTATACATAATCGAGCAATAAATGACTTTATATTTAAATACAATATCGGTATTTTAATTGTATTATAATTACAATAACAATGATGCTTTTCATTTTCTTTGATTTAATATAATTTGATTATGTATAATTTTATTTTAAAATGATTTTTTTAAACGGAATTTCAATTCGATAGGGTAATGCATACATTTTTTCATACCTAGACACATACATATGTGCATACAATATTGTAGTATATACAAGCATACATTGATGGTTGTAACTCATATTGAACATGGCATGCGCTGCCATGTTTCTATGTTTTTTGTGGCATTTTATTTTCCTCTCATTCAAATTTAATTTTTAAAAGAATACCCCACACATGCACTCACATACAATAAGTCTACTTGAGATTATAAAACACAAATGACATGCATCCCTGAAATCAGGCAGGCACACACTCATATACATCCATAAACTCGTACATACTCGTACACACACACACACATTCACATCCAATGTACCATTTCCCTTTAAATATGGCTGTTTGGACCATAATGGTTGGATTTCATTTGTCTTTATTCTTGTTTCAGTCAATGTTGTTAATGTTCACTTTTTGTTTGTTTTTGCCTCTTTAAAACTCATACCTAGACATGGCGATTGGTTTTCTTTTTTAAACACTATTTAGTTGATTTTTTTTTAATTCTTTCACTTAATACTCACAATCCTAAATTGTTGTGCAAATAATAGAAAGAAATTATCCTTAGAGATATAGATAATTTTGTTTGAATTTCTTTGTTAAATCAATGAACGCGTTGAGTTGAAATTTAAAAGTATTACAATTTTATAATTTTGGTGTTGCTGATGTTTACTAAATAAAAAAACTTCACCAACAACCTCCATAATGATGTGTACGGGGAGAGTATCCTCATCCTTCATCGCCAGCCTCCTCATCTTTTTATAGCAGCATCTGCCGAATCAGCAAAATCATCCTCACAAGAACGTTATAGAAAAGACACCTTGCTAGTTTAAAGAGAAGCATACAGACAAAATAGATTACATTGGTGCCAAGATTTATGGCTGTGATCAAGTATTTCCCGTTTCTGATTTTCTTTAAATATATACTATACATATGCATATACATACATATGTATGTACAGTGTATGTAAGAGTGTGTGTTCTTTTAAAAAAATCTTATAATATTTTTTTAGTTTAGGTTCTTGTAATTTCATGTGTATTTAGTTTTTTTCTTCTTATTATACCTCTAAAGATTATTTCGTTGTTGTATCAAAGTATTTTGTTGTACGTTCAAGTTTTAGCTTATTTTTCCGTTTTAATATAAGTATATACATATATACTCGTATACATATATACCAATTTTTTGATCTTAAAGATGTTGCAAGTGAGAAAAAGAATAATGTCTTTTGGGTGTATCCATAATATGTCGAAGTCGTAAATATTCCTACTCTACTTTGTACGTTTTTACAAGCATAGAAAATCTATCAAGTAACATTTTGATGGATTTAAAGATGCCTAAATAGCACAACATTAATAAATGTTCTTCAAGTTGTTAGTTTCTTTTTTACGTTCAAGTTAAAAGCCACAAATCACATTGAAATAACGAATTTAATTTAATTTAAAAGTATAATTACGTATGAGTTTATATTTTTCTTTTTCGATTTTGTTTAAGATCTTATTATAAAATAAGATTTCACATTGTATGCGATTTTAGCAGATAATTAATTTACGGCAGAAACTTACAAATTTTTTTTTGTAGTGTAGGAGTGTATTAGTCCGGAAGTTATGGACTTGATCCCGTCAAGGATTGCAAATTTATGTTATTTTTTGAGTAGGTTATACTACAATTTATTATCGTATTTTTATTATTTATAAATATTTGTAGCAATTTTGGCAGCAGGAAGGACACTGCCATTTCAGCTATTGGAGATATATATAGGGCAGATAAATTTTTTTCGATTATTATTATTATTATTATTATTATTATTATTATTATTATTATTATTATTATTATTATTATTATTATTATTATTATTATTATTATTATTATTATATAGAATTTTACATTCTCAGCTTGAGCTGGAATTCACGTACCGGGTCTTAGACCAAAGGTTACGCTCTGTTGGGATATAGTTCACGTTCTATATCCGTTATTCTATTGTTTCCCTCATTATAGTTGCTGCGTTAATAAGGATTGCCTTTTGCATTTCCGTGAGTATCTTTAAATCCAGGTTTAACCTTTTTATTGCACTGGTTGTTTCCTCAGGAATTGTTCCAATTGAACTTATTATAATTGGAAGTATGTTTATTTGAACCAAATTTTGTGTGTTTTGGATATATTGAGCTAGTGGTATGTACTTATTTTTTTTTTGTGGCTATTGTTTCCCGTATGTTATTATCGTATGGTATTGCAAAATCTATTATTTGGGCTATTTTGTTTTGTTTGTCTATGATTATCATATCTGGTCTATTGGCAATAGTAGTTCCGGTGGGGTTATTGATTAGGATTGATCTATCCCAATAGATGATATAGTGGCTATTTTCTATGATTGGTTTGGGGTTGTATTTATAGTAGAATGTTGTTATTTCGTTGATCTGGAGTTGTTTTATTACATTTATATGTATTATTTTCCCAACATTATCGTGTCTCTGCTTATAGTGATTTTGGAGCAATGTTGGACAGCTGTTGAGCAGGTGTGGGATGGTCTCCGGACTGTTACCACATCTACGGCAATTGTCGTTTGTTATCGTTCGGTCTTGGATTATATATTTTCTGTAATTTCTTGTGGGTATTACTCCGTCCTGGATAGCTGTTATAAACCCTTCTGTTTCAGCAAAGATATTGCTGTATACGAGCCAATTGTTGGTTTTCGTCTTATCTACATATGGTTGGTTTATCATGTTTGGGTACTTTCCGTGTAGTGGTTTTGACTTCCAGTTCTGTATAAGGGTTTCTATTGTGGTTGGTTGGTTGTTAGTACTATTTTTTAGGTTGAGCGGTGTAAGATTGTCATCCGAATTTATTATGTCCCTATATAGTTGGGATATAGTTGCTTTGGTTATGAAGTATTTTTTGAGGTTATATAGTTGACGACTACTTAGTAATTTTATACTTATTACACCCCTGCCTCCTAATTTTCTGGGGATATTAATTCTTTCCAACGATGCTTTTGGATGGTGATATTTATTTCTGGTTAGGGTTGTTCTAATTTTCATATCCATATTATTTAAATCCGTATCCGACCATGATATAATACCGAATGTGTACGTGAGCAATGGAATAGCGTAGGTATTTATTGCTTTTACTAGATTTCGTCCATTTAACTTGCTTTTGCATATTTTATTGAGTCTATTTACGAACTCCTTGCTGACGTTTTCTTTGTGTTTTTTATGATCAATGGTGGTATTCTGTAATATACCAAGATACTTGTAGTGCTCGCCTGCTAAATGTGGAGTTATTTGCTCATTCTCTGTTGTTGTGAAGTTCGCAGTTGATGTATATTTTCCTCTTGTGATATTTTGTGTTCTACATTTGTCTATTCCAAATTTCATTTTTATGTCAACTGAGAACATCTCAACTATTTTTAGGAGGCTGTCTCGGTTTGGTTTTGTGCTAGCGTAAATTTTTAGGTCGTCCATATAGAAGCAATGTGAGATTTTGTTGGTATCTGGGCCGAGTTTGTATTATTATTATTATTATTTTATTTATCTCCTTTGAGGGTTTGTACAATAATATCAGTCGGTTACTACGTAACAGGACTTAACATTAGTCAACAATATATACATAATATATTTTCTAGTATACTTAGAACTAGTATATGCAAGTATAAATTATATACTATATCGTATAATTTTTAGAATTTTAGCAAAATCGCAGCCTACAATATTCCCACTATATCGAGGCACCCATAAATGCGCGTACTATAGTTGTTGTCGCCAGGATTACTGCTTTCTGAATAGTTGCCACTTTATTTTCAATACCCAGAGTTGCCAGGCTTTCGTGCAACGATTTCGGTATAGTTCCAATGGTCGAGACAATTATCGGGACTATATCCACTTTATCAAGATGCCACATACGCTTCACTTCTTCAGCCAACTGCTGGTACTTTCTTTTCTTTTCTGCGTAATATTCCAGCATGTTGTGGTCATTAGGTACTCCTATGTCTACAAGAAATGCTTTAAAATTTCTCTTGTCTATATATATGATGTCTGGTCTGTTGCATGTGACAGTTCTATCTGTAAAGATTGTTCGATCCCAGTACATCTTATAGGTACTATTTTCTAGAATCACCTCTGGAGTGTATCTATAGTATGGCTTTTCGTCATTTACGAGTTCACTTTTTAATCCTATGGCTTGGTGAATAATTTTTGCCACAAGATTGTGCCTATGTAAGTATTCAGTACCTGCTAAACATTGACAAGCGCCTGTTATGTGTTGTATTGTTTCAGGTTTCTGTCTGCATCTTCTGCAACTGTCTTCTTGGACTCCACTTTTGACAACGTTTTTCAGGTAATTCTTCGTTGCAATTACTTGGTCTTGAATCGCAACCATGAACCCTTCTGTCTCTGCGAAGATGTTGCCCCTTGTAAGCCACATATTTGATGTCCTCATGTCAATATGAGGCTGTTCAAGCATTTTCGGATGGCGTCCGTGAATTGTCTTGCTTTTCCATACCTCTCTTAATTGGTTCACGTTTATATCTTCACTACTTGTTTCTGCGATTTTCAGCCTTAAAGGTGTGTAGCTGTCGTCCGCGTTGCAGATTGTCTGATGGAGCTCAGAGTTCTGTTCTCTAAAATATTGTTTTAAACTCTTCACCTGATTCTGATGCAAATGTGATATATCTAAGATACCACGTCCTCCAACAGTCCGTGGAAGGTAAATCCGTTCGGTCGCAGATCCTGGGTGATGAATTCGAAACTTGGTGAATAGCTTACGAGTTTCACGATTTATAATTTCTAGCTCCGTTTTCGACCATTTAATAATGCCAAATGTAAACGTGAGCACGGGCGTTGCAAATGCGTTTATGGCTTTCATCATGTTTCTTCCATTAAGGCACGATTTGAGAACATGTTTAACTCTCTGTTTATATGTCTCTGAGACTTTCTTTATTACATCTTTATGGTGCAATCTTCGTGCCTGTGATAGGCCTAGATACTTGTATCTGTCACGTTCATTCATGCTGTCTATTATCCCCTCATGCAATTCGAAATCTCTATTAAGTATTTTTCCCGCCACAACGCTCAGCTTTTTGCATTTATCCAAGCCAAATGTCATTTTAATGTCTCTTGAAAATTGGTCTGTCAAGCTCAGAAGATAGTTCATATGTTTTTCACTAGATGCATACAACTTAATGTCGTCCATATAAAGCAGATGACTAAGTTTGTGTTGCATGGATTCACATTTGATTAAAAATCCGTATTTTGTATCATTTAATATCGATGATAACGGGTTAATTGCCATGCAAAACCACAGCGGGCTCAAACTGTCACCCTGTAGTATTCCACTTCTAATAGGGATTTGATTGGACGTTATCATATTATCTCCTTGTTTCATGTGTAGGGTGACCCTCCAAGATTGCATTAAGTTGCTGAGTACATTAACGATCTTCTCAGATACTTTGTAGATGCGTAGTATCTCAATTAACCAAGTATGTGGTACACTATCAAAAGCTTTTTTATAGTCAATGTACGCCATAAAGATATTCCTCTTCTTCTGATAAGCCTGTTCCATTACAACTGAATCTATAATCAGTTGTTCTTTACATCCCTGTGAGTTTTTAATGCATCCTTTTTGCTCAATTGATATTATTCTGTGTTCTTCAAGGTGTTCATATATCTTCTGCGAGATACAAGCAGTTAACAATTTATACACGGTACATAAGCAGGTTATCGGGCGATATTTTGATGGGTCCGTTGTGTTTCCACTGCCCTTAGGGAGAAGAAATGTCCGGCCCTCTGTCATAAATCTTGGAATCGAGGATATGTTACTTAACATTTCTGTGAAATATTTTGCTAAATAACTGTGTGTGCTGGTAAGTTTCTTCAACCAGTAGTTATGTATATTGTCCGGGCCAGTAGCTTTCCAGTTATGTAGTCTTTTTGTAATTGTTCTTATATCATCCGTTGTAATTATTGGGTCTTCCATTAAAGCTGTGCTATTCATTCTATTAATTTCTCTATTTATCCAAACTGCATTCTTGTTGTGCTCTTTTTGTTCACCCCATATTGACTTCCAAAATTGCTCCACATTGTCTATATTAGGAGATTGCTCCGATGCCGTTACATTGGCCTCCTTTAACTGTGTATAAAATTGTTTTTCATTGCTCAGAAATAACTTGTTGGATGTCCTCCTTTTCTCCGATATTAAATATCTCCTCAGCTTGTTGGATTTCATAGCCAGTTTCTGCCTTAGAGTATCCCTGTAATGCTCTGGTTCATTGTTCTGCGGGTCATTTCTAGAGTGGATTCTGTATTTTATTTGCAACTTCCCATAAAATTTTTTTATCTTCTTGCTTCTGTTCCCATTAATATACTGCGTGAGGCGACCTAATTCAGCTCTTAATTGAGAGATTTGTCTCGTGAGTCGTTGCTTCCATGGTG
Source organism: Germaria angustata (assembly GCA_963681545.1). Taxonomy (NCBI): domain Eukaryota; kingdom Metazoa; phylum Arthropoda; class Insecta; order Diptera; family Tachinidae; genus Germaria; species Germaria angustata. The sequence continues at coordinate 59,817,957 of OY812998.1, read as the reverse complement.
GTTCTCTATTTCGGTTTGAGTCACCTTGAGCTCTTATTCGAATCTCTCCCATTGTTGAACGCACTATCGCCACTGCAGCTGCATATATGCAATAATGAAGGTCTTCAATGTTATTTATATTTTCTACAAGATACCCTGGCAATACGTATTTGTTCATTACATTAACGGCTTTGTATAGAGTAGGTGTAGGTTTTTGCTTTGGTATTATAGCTCTCTGGCTTGGCTGGGTATCGGAAAATTCGACTAGTGCCCTCCTGAAGTGCACTCTAATGTTTTCGCACAACTCAGTTTCAGTAGGCCCCATCGCTATTTCTTCTGAAGTACTAATATTTGCCATAGGTGCTGCTAACTCTACATCTATGTTATCACCACTTCGCTGTTCTATTATATGAAGTGTGCTCTGTACGTTGCTGTTATATATAGTGCTCATTTCAAGATCTTCACCTACATCATTCAGGTGCCTGTTGAGTTCTCTGTCTACTTCCGCCTTGATCTGTTGAAGCCGAGGAGTGGGGATGTAATTTTTCCTTACTATAACTGATCTTTGATCTGCCACTCTTTGAACTGTTACTGCGATATTTGGGTACTCTCTAGCAAACGCCTCATGTAGCTGCGTTCTATAGGATATTATTTGCTGTTCATTATGCGTAATTCTGTAGTAGTTGCGCATTATGCACTCATTCATTTCGATTGTCCATTTCATGCGCTTCCTACTGCCTTCAGCTGAGGTGGTCGCCGATTGCATCGTCGAAACACTTGAAGCTGATGCTGCCATTACATTGTCATTTAATCGGGGGTCATCATTATTATTATTATTATTATTATTATTATTATTATCATTATTATTATTATTATCATTATTATTAATATTATCATTATTATTATATTAAATAATATAATAAACACAATATAATACTTAATATAACAAAGACAATAATGAATTCTCATATTGTATTTGATTTGTATGGCATAAACATCCGAGGTTGAATGTTATCAAACTGCTTAAAGTTCACTGACGATTTGGTTTAGCGACCAATGAAATGTCGGCATATAAACAGCTAAAGCCACAACAAACAATGCATTTTGCAAAATTCTATTTTATTTTTTTATTATTATTTTTTAAATAATTTTCATATTTCGATTCTAAATCTTTCAACTAGAAGTAATTGTTTTTTTATTTTTTGAAACTGCATTCCTGATCAAAAAAATAATTTTGTTGTAAATAATTCCATTATAAATATAATTGAACATATTTTGATTATATCTGTGCCAATAAAGAGGAAGTGCTTAAGTCCGATTTTGTAGTTTTACTGAAAAGGATTTTCAAATTTCACAAACTATAATACTCCAAATGGAATTGTACATCAAAAAAGACAGTCAAAAATTGGCCAAAATAAGTGAAATTTCGCTGAACGACACTTCAAGTGGTAAATCACAATGGTGTTATTAACGCACTTAGAGCTTAAGTCACCTTATACGTTTATTCCTTACTTCCACAGATATTCCTACTAATTCAGTAAAATTATTTAATAAAAGACCTCAAGCTTAAATATTAAATTAACCAAATAAATAAAATCAACATATTTTCTAGTCTATAAAACACGTAAGAGAACAATCCACAAAAACTAAAATGTGTGATCATTTACATGAGTGAGCGGTGATTGAGTACTGTTGTACTCTACTTGCAGGATGTTCTCTCCTTTACCATATGCTCATTATACCATTTTAGAAGCTATTTTCAATACCTTTTTTCTTGTTTGTAAAGAATATAATTGTTTACGAAATTGCTTTTACATACATATTTACTACCAGACTACCAGGTGGACTTGAGTAAATTTTTTATGGAGATCACTCAAAAACCGAGTGTTTTTCTGATAAATTTCTACTCAAATCGATCGTCTTTTTAAAGATACGAGTATAATCTACTTTCTATGTTTAGAAAAAGAAATATATTTACACTTATAAAAACGAGAATACAATTTCACAGATTTGTAGAAGAAATTCAGATTTTTACTAAAAATTTTGCAATATTTGTAAAAATACGCTAATAAACTTTTTGAAGCAATGAAAATGTCGTTCCTTGAAAATTAAATTTTTTTTACTGAAATACATAATTCGGCGTATTCATCTTCACAATCATGGGAACTAATTTTTGATATCACCAGGGTGAAAGAAATCATTGCTGCATTTTAATACAATTGCATTTATTTATTATTTCTTGTTAAAAATTACAAAAATTTGTATTAAGATAATTTACTTATTACTTCCAAACCTTTGGTAAAGTTCATTAAAATTTTTTAATTGTTTCAATATACAAAAATCTGCTTGAATATCGATACAATTTAGATATGAGATGATAAATATTTTCAAATGCAAACAAGTATTATTAAATAAGCGGAAACAAATTTAGTACATTTCCATCTGAATGTAAAAATTATATTATTCATTTCTGATTTAACAACAAAGAAAAAAAACAATTTTCTTTTACTGGTATTATATAAAAAATACTAAAAAAAGTTTTAAATGTTGCCTGCAAAACCATAGATATACCTAAAAGCAACATAAAGAGGCCCGAACAGCTACAAGGGTTGCTGAACTTGTTGTTTGTTGATAAAACTGTGAGAGAATGAATAAATAATAAAATTATAAAATGAGGAAAGGAAAATACTGCAGTAGTGTGCATGAGTGTATGTATCTACCATAAATGATACTAAACAACAAAAGGATATTGCAACCATATTGAAAATTATTAGAAAGACAAAAAAAGTAAAAATAAATAACGTTTCCTTGCTGCTGCAGTTGTTAACTGGAATCCTTTGTATGAAAAAAGAATATATGTACGAGTATATACATACATATGTACATGCATTTATAAAAATAAAAACGAAAGGTGTTTTATGATAAATGTCTGCGAGCAAAACTCATTTATAATCATGAATTTTCCTAAAAATAGAAAATGCACATTCACATAGAAGATTCCTAGAAAACAGTTGTTGCTCGTTTAGTAGAAAAAAGTCAAATGCATATGACTGGTTATAATTTTCTCTAATTAAATATGTTCTTATTAGAATAGTGTTTTTGTAGCAAAAACATATATTTAGTTATAGTTTATATATTACGTAAAAGAAGTTGCTAACTTGAATGTTATTCTGCCTTAGCAGCTCGTTAGCATTATTTTTGAGTCCTGGAACTGATTTGACCTAGATCAGCTCATTTGATACAATTCTTAAGACAGCAAATGTGTTCGATATGAGGTTAAATTCGAACCAGGGATGCCTTTTGGAATTTTGAATAGTTCCAAGAGACGCTTCAAAAGTTTTATTATTTTTTTATATTAATTTTATTAAAATACATATTTTTTCACTACTATTTTATTTATAATCGATTTCAAAAAGGAGGAGGTTATTAATTTCTGTATATTTACATATTTAATTTATATATCGATTTTCTAAATTATTCTCTTCTTGGAAAGGTTTTGTTGCTTGTAGCTGGTTCGGAAATTGGACTGGCAATTTGCTAGTTCAAAATATTAACTTTCGCATAACTCTCACATTGATGGACCGATTGTGGAAAAAAAAAATTTAATTTGAAAGTTTAGCTTGTTGCAGTTTGTTTTCAAAGGACAAAGTTGACGCACCGCAGTAATGATTATAACATAACTCCGCCATTTCTGGATATATTTTGAAATTTTTTTATTTCAATCTTTTAGGGAGTAAAATATAAAGTAGATATACATTATACAGGATTTAAACTAATCCATAGTTGATTTTGTTCGATTGGCTCTTTGTATTTATTAAGGTCGGTTCTTTTGCGAGAATTTTTATTTAGATTTGTCAAAAAATAATAAGAGGAGACATAAAATTGATTTTTTTGTTATTAACAACAAAAAAATGCTTTTATTTATTTATAAAGAAAATAATACATATTGAAATTTTATAAAATTAACCCTCTTTACTTTCGCTTGTTTTACATGTGATAATTTTGGTAAGAATTGAATATGAAATTCTTAATATTCCTCTTCAAATATTCGAAAAATTCTGAAAAAGTTAATTAATTAGCGGTAACTATCTTCTTTTATAAACTTTTATACAGAAATCACTAATACCTGCATTTTAGTAAGAGTCCAATACATGTTCCAACATCAGGAAGAGTTGTGAGTTGCGAATTTAATTGTTCGTTGGTTAATTTTTTAATGGTAATATCCCAGAAAAAAGGCTTCCAAAAAGATTTAAGGAAATGCTGATGTGATAATCTAGAAATAGAGTGAAATTAGGAATATTTCCCATGAATTAAAAATAGGCTTGTCAATGCAGTAAGAATGTTATTTTATGATGTTTATTAACCGGGTTTGTAATTCCCTTGAATGTGTAATTGTAAAAAAGTAATTTTTTTCTTGCAAAAAACATCACTTCATGTCAAATTGCTATAAGCCATTTAACACTGGGATCAGATTTGAAATCTGTAAAGGCCAGTAGACACACTTTTTTTATTATTATTTAATATTTTGATGCAAAAGTAATCATGTCAACTATTAATCGAGGGAACATACTTTCAAATAAATTTAAAGAAATAATTATTTCTTTTAAGAAAACGAGTCTTTTGATTAATAGATGTAATTTTTGTAGGCGGTTTATCTTTTGTTTGTTGGAGCAGCGCTCAGGGGATAAACACTACTCGTGCAGTGCTGGAAGGAACTACACAAATAGGTCGTTTGAAGAAAGATAGAGAAAGTAGCGCTTGTAGATGTTCGATTTGAACCTTTTCACACTCAAAATGACAGGAAAAACTTATGCAGGGCGCCCAATCCATATATGAACTGTTTGACCAAAGAACGAATTTTCTTTGTAATGCATGTTGCGATTACTGGCATAACGACCACAAATGAATAATTGGTATTGGTCAAATTGAAATTTCAATTAGTCTGGCTCGAGTCCTGCATGTGTCAATACAGATTGATAATCTATTTCAAATTATTTTTATTTAAGGAAGCAGTCAGGATAAACGAATTGCACTAGTAAGAGTATGATTTGTTTTTAAGGACATTTATATCTCATTTAATAATTACGTTTTTGCTTGTTAAGATAATAACCTTAATCGTTCTAAAATAAAAGGAATTAACTACTTTAGAATATATTTTAAAAATAAAATGTAATTAGGATTTTTCAAAATCAGTTTAAATAAAAATGGAAAGGAAATTCATGGAGATAAACTTGTATTAAAATTATCAAAAACAGCACTGTATTGCGAGTTTCATGATGTTGAGGTTTCTGTCTACACCACTGCAATTTTTTTATTCTAATATAATATTAGAAAATCTACCTAACTTTTGGACACTAAAATCTTTTCAAGCTTTTAAAAAATGATCCCATATGTATTTAAATAATTATCGAAGTGTTTGATGTAGTGAATTATATTCATAAAATAGCGTTTGTATAATTTTTGAAACCACGAAAATTATTGACTTTGTTAATCGTAAAAATTGCAACACCATTTCAAACAGGATTTACATTTGTAATAAGCGGCTTATGAACCGCTCGAACAAATACAACTGTGATTTGTTTCAAGTATCACTTGTTTTTCTTATAATTTCCTCAGCTGACGTGATTGATATAAGACCGATGGATAACTTCATTATCTTCTGTCTAGTAGCACACAAAACAGACGTTAGAAGCAAAAATAATGATGCAAATAAAGTACTCATTATCTGCAGTAAAATTTAAAAATTTGAAATTTTTTTATCTCTATAATTTTTCGTGTTTCTTAACCAATTTTAAAATTGCATCTGAATAATTACGTGCTATACAATAAATATTATCAATAAATACAAACCATTAGTCCTATTCATAAATAATAATTGGCATGGAGTTATACCATATTTCCATCATCTGTTTTCCATACTCTTGTTAACGAGTTGCTAAAATTTTGTGAACAACCTGACATGCATGTCCCATTTATTTTCCATTTTTGTTTAATTTTTAAAATATTATACATTCTTATAAGAATTCGGAGCTACTTTTTAAGGAATGTAAGAAGAATACAATAAGTACAATATATTTAAAAAACTTTTATGTAAACACAACGCAACAAACGATTATAATCGACCTGCCTCTTTTTATATTTCTTACACCTGTATACAATCAATTAATTAATTGTATAGAGGTGTCTTTATTTTTTATACAAAAGTTATACAACTAATTAATTAATTAATTAATTAATTGTATAAAGGTGTAAGAAAACTAAAAAAATGCATGTCGATTATAACTGTTTGTTGTGTTTTGTTTGTACACAAGTTTTCTAAAACTCCTATATCTACTTATATATTTTTTTTAATCACAACTATAAAAATATAATCGAATTCTATAGAATTCTCATAGTATCGATTGTTTTTTGTAAGAATATATAAATTTGAATGCTTTTAAGACATGATTCGGCTAAAGAATACTTATGATTTGGTGGATACCGCCAATACACTCAGCTAAGCCAATAATTTAATAATTTTTTAATTGTATTGATTATTAAATGAATAAATAAATATGCGGAAGTAGTACAAACTCGGATAAATTTCAATATTTTAACATAGACTTTTGATTCCATGATGTTTTCCTCTTTAATACCCATTCATCGATTAGGAAGCTGGCTGGGTGTAGAAAAGTATATCTTTTATTTTTTTTTTTCAAAGAGAATAATTTTATTTAAAATAGGGATTGATTGTGTTACTGGAAATAATTTTTTTAATAGTTACAATTGCTTTTTCTTTTTGTAAAAGTTATTTTATCATTTATTGTTTTCATATAGATTGAAACAGTTTTTGTTTAATAAAAAATATTCATTGTTTGTTGTGGCTTTAGATCTTCATATGCCGACATTTCATTGGTTCCTAAAACCAAATCGTCAGTGAAGTTTAAACAGTTTGAAAACATTCAATCTCAGATGTTTATGCCACATAAATCAAATACAATATGAGAATTCAATATTGCATATGAATTACAACAAATACATAATCATAGAAGGCTTAGAATGTTTTTATACAAACAACACAACAAACAATTTACTCAACATGAGTCTATTTTATTTTTCTCTCAACACCCATAAAATTAAACGCCTGTTGGTCGTTAATGATTGTATTCAGTTGGGCAAAAAATGAAAAATAAAATCTTTATTATTACTTAATATTGAAATTCATTATTTGTGATATTCTCCCCAACAAACTTTTGATTTTTTCTATGCATTTTGCAAAAGCAAAATAACGATTAGTTGGGGATTGCAAATAATAAATTTCAATATTAAGTATTTAATAAAAAATATTTTTAAATCGAGTTTCACAGATTTGTAAATTTGATAATTGATAAAAATATTGTTAACTTGACTTCCTAAGAAGTAGAAAAAAATCAACAACAAAAAAATGGGATATTATATATTTAGTCTTTTATTATTTATTTTTCACACTCCCTATATTTTATCCCACTGTGATAAAAACTTTTCCAGTCAATGAGACCAAATTAATATCAAACTATTCTTCAAAGGTATTTTTCTTGTTTAATTTTATATTTGTTTGTATAAGTGGAATAAAGAGATAGAAAAACATTTATATGAAACAGTAAAACTAATACTAAAGATTTCCTCAAAAAGTCATAAATCAGCATCAGTATCTAATGTTTGTTGCTAGAAAATGTCACATCACAATGGGATTAGCACAGAGTGTGTGAAAGAGAGAAGGATGAGAGAAGAAATTGAAACAACGAAATGAAAACTCAAGTAAATATTAGACAATATTGAACAACAACTTCGGAGCATTTTATGATTTATTTACAAGAAGTAGTCAATAACTCATAAAAGATGACAATAAATCTTAAAAATTCAAGAAAAAATAAAATAAAATTTAAGACATTAAAAAATAAAGGAAAATAAAACTCAAAATTATAATTAAAGAACTTAAATGTAAAAACGAGCACAGTGGGCGGTCAAATATTTAAATTGTACAAAAAATACATACATATTGTCATATTTTTATTTTATTTTTTGTGTAAAAATTTTGCTGGCGGAAAGTCATATTTTATCACATGTTTAAATAATATTCAGTGTGATATATGCGTGTCTGCTATCCTGTGATGCACTTATAAATATGGCATAAAATTTGCATATGACCTGACGGACTGCCGGAGGGTGGCATACACGTTAGCCAGTCAAATAAACTGCGTGTGTTGTGATGGATGAATTTTCCTTTATTTACGTTCAAGTCATAAAACCATAAAAATTTGTATTTTCAACGGTAGCGACTGACTATTTCGGCGGGTATGAAAATATGAAATTATAAAAAATATATATTTTTTGGGTTTGGGAATTTTATTACTTTTGCATATTTTTTGCATAGACAAGATTGTGAATATTTCCTCAGTTGCTGCTTGTTGTAGTTTTGTTAATTAGAAATGCTCTGATTTTAGTCGGTTCTGCATATGACAGTTTGTGTTTATTTTTTTTTTTTTTTTACTTTCATAGTGTTTCATAGAATGCAAACATTTGACAAATTGTCAATTTAACAAAAGTTCTTTTTGTGAATAATTTGTGTGAAATATTAAATGCAGCAGACCTTGCTACACATGGCAACAAGACATCAACGTTGGCGGTAAACGGCGAGTTCTACTTTTTTCTTTTTGTTGCAGGAAGTCTAAAAGGTTAATGTGTTCTTTGTTCAGTTAGAACATGTTGGCAAAACATGCAATAAAACATTTCAAAATAATATTTTTAAGAAAAAAGAATAAAATATATATAAATACAACTAAATAAGAAGAATATGTCGCAAAAACTTTGTTATAAACAAAGTCACACATGTCACAGAGTTGACACAAAATGATGAAAAAATACAGGTTCTTCTTTTTACAACATTGTGTTCAAAAGCTTTGAGACTGATTCTTGGAATTAAGGCCGAAATTCTTAAAATTTAAAGTAAATTGTTGAGATAAAAAAGAACAAACATACAAAATTTTGAATATGATCAAAAGAAAATTATTTTGAGAAAAAGCACTTTACAAATTTCAAATGAAATTTGTTTAAAAAAGTTTGCAATGTGGCTTTATACACTAATAATTTTGGAAATACCTCAGTATCTTGTGAACTATTATCGCACTATACGAGCTGTTCTAGATGGGATCTTACTAGACGACTTCAAGTTTAATTCTGGGGTACCAGAGGCTTCTGTTCTTTCTCCTACATTATTTCTTATTTTTCTTAAACTTGCAATCCTTTCTAGTCTTTTGCGGATGACAGCAGCCTTTGCCATTCATATTTATTTGCCTAAACGAATGCTTTATTCTTAACTTTCGGTGTTCTGGGCAGAAAATCCAGTGTGATGTTCGATGGAGTGATTAAATTTTTCATGTCACTAAAGGAAGCATTCAAGTGCCTCCGTTATTTCAAGACGGCGTAGGAGATACTTTACTCCTTTTGATTCCCTTACTATTTATACCAGTTATCCGTCAGAAGATGGAATGCGATTCTCATGTATGGACCGGTGCTGCAAACCCTATTTGAAGTTTCCTCGACAGCATGCAGGAGAGGGCGAGGAGTGCGCTCTATTGAGATTTGGAAGAGGGAGTGTGCTCTATTTAGATTAGGAACTGGTTCCTAATCTAATTTGTTTTTTCAATATATGTTTTTTTATTACTTTTATTATTATTTTAAACAGACACATGAACGCTGAGGATGGGTTAGCGAATATCGAAAGCACTACCGTTCCATTTACTAGTATAATGAGCATCTCCTTACTTGTTACTTAATAAAAATAATGGGCCTTATCGTGTTTGCCGAATTTCGCCTACGACTTCAACATTTTATTCTAGATCAAAGAAAAATCTTGCTCAATATCTTTAATCTGCCACACACTGTTGAATTTGCGGTCGAAAACCACCAATTTGGAAATAATTATTGTTAATTGTCAAATTCAGGACTTCAGCTCGAGTCAACTGAAATAAATTTAAAATTTCGCACGTTTTCGATTGCAGTTGACGAATCAAAGATGAAACAATTTATTTAAAAGATAAATTTGACTCAAATATTTTTTTTCTGTAAGAGGTTCCATGACTTCTAATGTAGAACACTTAGTAGACGCCCAACTTTTCGACTGATTATTTGCAAAAAAACATTATTCACCCCAGTCGTGAATATATTTCCCCTCGAAATGTTTCCCTTTTCGCTGTTTAACCAATCAGGGATGATTTTTCTCCTCCAAACAGTTACACTTCTCTTTCATTTGCTCAATTTACGTATGTTGGGAGAGTAGCGAAGAAACACTCTGAATTGATCTCTGAATGCCATTTATTTTGTTTAAAAACATTTTTAATAAGACACAAAAAAATTAGTTCATGAAAAATACAATATTAAATATTTTTTATATGTCGCTATGAAATAGATTCAGCTATACCCAATGTGCAAACATACACTTATATCGCTTTTAACGGATTTCGAAATGTCTCTAGAGCGAGAACTTCGATCTTAAATCTACTCGCTTTTAAACATTTGAATATTTTACGTTTTTATGTTTGACATAATTTGAAATTATCTTACGAAACTTATTTTTCTTGCTCAACTTGATTTTGAATAGTTGGATTTATAAATTAAATGAATATGAATTCTCACCTCGAGGGAAATGAAAATTTCGTGGCATCAAAAATAAATTTCATTTCTTATCCATGATAGGGGTGAAAGTTTTTTCGCTTGTATAAAATGAATTTTCTTTCAAAATTTTTAAAAATGTCATCAGTCTTACAATATCTTGAAAAATGGGACGAAAAAAGCAACTATGTATTGCTTCTGCCTTAATGCCAATCCAGTTTTAATAAAAAATGCTTTTTAACTTTTTAGTGATAAAGTAACACTTGGATTCAGAAGGAATCCAAAAATTTGTTATAATCATTGGGGGAAGGAATATTATGACGTTTTTGATAAATTTTTATAAAGAATTCATATGGCGCCCTATTGTGAAATTCCTTCCTCACAAGAATGAGAGCGCTTTTCTTATAAGGGATGTTCTAGGATTGTCTGTCCTTGTAATAAATGAAATGAAGTTCGTCACAAAGTTCAATATAATAATTTTAGAAGCATTTACTAATTTCCGCCTTATTCTGAGGATGATAATCGTTTCTGTAAGTGGATTTTTCAAATAAAAGATGTATGTAAATAAGGTACAGATGCCCTTGCAAGAATCATACACCAACTTTTTTTCTTAATTTATAGGTCTTTTATTAGTACGTTATTGTATCCTTCTATAATACCTTTCATTAATTTTCCTCTATATCGTAAAAAAGACCTCTGGGACAGTGATGCAATAGGCTAAAGTGAGCCACTGCATGTTTCATAGATTTCAAGCAATTCCAGTGATATTTTTTTTACACAAAACAAAACGAAAAACGATTGAAAAAGGCTTAATAAATAAAACATTTTTTAAACACTTTGTACTTAAAAGCAGTTAGAAAAACGCAATAGTTTACAAATAAGCGGTGAAGTAGTGAAGATGCATGGGTTAGAGATGAGCCCTGCTGAAGTGAGCAGTGTCGCGTGCTCACGCCTAATATCAAAATAAGTTTTTGCTTTAATTATACAAGGTACAATTAGAAAATCATGAGTTTCTAAATAGAACAATAAGAAACTTTTGAACCACATAATGGAGAGCTTAGATGTAGGTATATTTGGAAGAAGTCATAATACAGTCGACTCCGCTTTACTGAAAACAGCCAAAACCCAATTTTCTTTTCAGTTATCCGATTTTTTCCCTAAAACGTAGTTCGGATTACTGAAATTTGTTACAGTTAAGCGTACTGCTTAAAATCTGTAAAACAATATTTTTTATATCAAATCTGTATATTTTTTATGCCATAAAAATTTTATTAAAAAAAATCTATATACATATATAAAAATAAGTGCGTATATGTACGTCGCCGAACTAATCATAAACGCGTCGAGCGATTTCAACCAAACTTATACGTAGGCAGTGACCCATATATGGTTTATATGTAGTTTGGTTAAAATCCGATAACGCATGTGTGTGCGGTGCGTATGTGAAGTGAGTGTGTTTTTGGGAACAAAACCAACTTTATTAAAAACAAGTGTGTTTCTTTTCTTATTTTGTTTTGCCGGCAACGGGCCCGCTAGTTACTCATAAAAACATATTCATATTTTTTAATTATTTTTAAAACAAAAAATAAAAGTTTAAAATATAAATTAAAATAATTCAGTTTCACAATGCATTGAGTATTTACATTTGTATGCATGCTATTAAAAAAAAACATAAATTAATAAGAATTCAGTCTCAGAATGCAATGAATTAAATATGTACATACATATTTAACATAACAGTTATTAATCAAAATCATGCATTGCTTTAAAATAACTTTGAATTTGACTTTGAGTCAAATTTTTTTTTCAAATTTTTATGCAATCGATTTCTAATAAATAAATTTGTCATTGTTAATTTTTTTACTAAAGCGAAGTAAGTTTCATACAAAACGTAGTTGTGGGGTTGCTTTTGGTTTTCAGTAATACGATATTTTCAGTAAAGCGATGTTTCGCTAACGCGAAGTGAATAAGACTAACTGCGTTTAAAATCAGTGCGGGGATTTGTATCGCTTTCAGTAATCCGATTTTTTTCAGTAAAACGTGTTGCGCTAAAGCGGATTCGACTGTACATTTCTAAAAAAACAAATGTTCCGCTGCAAAAGTTTGAATTAAATTTGAATTTTTCTTGTTGCTTTCTTTTGATCTGTGTTAAGAACATTAGCCTGCAGTCAAAGAAAGCAAATGTACTTTCAATTTAAACCAATTAAACCATAAAAATGTAATTATTGTGTCTTAAAAAAAATTTCTAGACGAAGTTTTATTGTAAAGTTGAAACAGATTTTGTTTGTCATAATATTCTTGGAAGCGACTTAATTTTATTGTTTTAATTTTGTTATGCAGCAAAAACTTACTCTCCTCCCAGACTTGCGCAAATTAGAATGAAAAAATTACTCACTGTAGCATATCTGGTATATTGTAATAATTAAATTTTTGTCTACGAGAAGAAAAATATTATTTAAAAGTATCACGGGTATAAATTGACAGTTGTTTTCCTAATGAACATAACATCACATAAACAATAAATTCTATGTTTTTTTTTTCTAATGAATGATTCTGCTTTACTCACGTAGAACGAAATACAAACAGTGTTTCTGTTTTGTTGAAACGTGCAGTACATATTAATATTTGGCCTATTGAAGATGAAATGAGCAAACGCTCAAAGGCTGCTAAAAAAAATATTACGTTAGAAACTTTTTGTAGCAGCTAAAGAAATATTAGGGGAATTCGACGCTTGGTGCGTTTTAAAATGCAACAGTTTACAATTGCAAATTTTTTATTAAATTTATTAAATTTAGTGAATTTTTTTGAAAACAGCCATTTTTTCACGGGGTAAGAGCCTTTGAAATTTAAAAGTTGATATCATTGCAAAGATAATCTATTCTATTTTTGTCATTGCGTAAACGGAATGGTATTGCAAGTGCAAACCTGTGAATTTTGTTGTTTGATTGTAAAATAAAAGCAAGAACTCTGCATCGAACGTCGACTTTCGTTATTATTTTACCTTTTTTTTATTCAACTAAGTATTGATTCCTGGGCTAGAGTGAATCAGCAAGATTTATAAAAAAAGCTATTTGATGTGAATAAAAGAACGCTGGTTTACTTTTAAAACTGATTAACCCATTAATTCAAAAGAATCGCAACATCTGTTTATCTGTATTCAGCAATAATTATTGCATTTTTTAAGCTAAACACCATAATGCTGTTATTTCGTCGCACGAAATTGGAAAAAAAAATGGAGAAAAGGCTAAGATTATAAAATATTGTATGGATTTTCTGTCCTAAAATTATGCAAACCTTGACCGTTGAAAAACATTTCCCACAGCGATACCACACGAATGATTTTTATGATATATTTATAAATCGGAACAGTAATATGTGGCTGCCTCCTACATATATTCTTTATAAAAATCATTTTTAGCATATTATAAAACTTCACTAACGGGGTTTCAAAATATATACATGATATATTTTTAAATACCGACAAGGAAATGTTTTTTTTAGAAAAATTATGAATTAAGCTGTACTTTGCCGCCAGTTGCAAAATATAGCTAATAATTCGTGGTCAAAATGCTTATGGGATGGCAGCAAGGATTTATGTACCTCCCATATATATTTTTTAAAAGAAAAATTACAGAATATAGCTCGAAATTTACGTACAACATTCTTTCTAAATCGTAACAACTTCTCATATATCCTTTTAAGAAAAATATTGATTTAAGCTGAACTATCCACCCAATCAAGAGCAACAGAAATTATCTCGAAGTAACAAAATATTGCTACTCATTTTCGCAAAAGATTTTTTTTCGAAAGCGCTACAGTAATATACTACATTACGTTACTTACTGTATGTACATATTTTTAGAAAAATTGTGATCTATGGTCATGTTCCTACACTCGCACGATTATCAAACCGCATGTGATTTGAAAATCGCCTAATATCTTCCAGCATTTTCTAAAACTTATGAGTTTTGCTTGTGAATTGATATTTTTCCCGGCTTTATTGGAAAAATAAAACATGAGAATTTGCCAACAAGAATATAATCGGAATAAACTCAATTGTAATGATATCAGGGATAAAATATGTTAGTGTCTGTTGCATCGCAAGCAGAAAAAAATAGATCAGAATAGTTCGATCCGTTTAGTAGACGTCAACTTACTCCGGGTATACTATTACGATATTTTTTAATACAAAAAATTATAATTATATATACGTGTCCATTTCTGATAGCTATTGTAAACATGTACAAAATCTGTGCATTAGGGTATCGGAAATTTATGTCTGTTATTGGTATGATTTAGGAAGCTGTCGTATACATACATCTTATACTTAAGATCTACAACGGTAAGAGTTATTTGCGCTATATAATATTTTATATACATAAATTTAGGCTCGATTATGGATGACAACCGAATTTCAGCTCGGCTGCCAGTTGACGAACGTTTATGTCTCTGAACACGTCTATAATTTGGAAAACCGTCACTTCACCCGTAAAGTAAATTTATAAAAATGTGTGTTATTGTCAAAATGTGGAGACCTTTTCCTTTGATATTCAATAGTAGTGTCCTCAACTACACATAAAATGCAAATTTTTGATTATATTTGAAAAACAGTTTATATATTTAAATATATACATATAAAAAAACGCATGCAACTTAGAGAAATGTACGAAATCTTTATTTTAGTCGACAGACGATCTATATAATTTAATTTTTAAACATGATTTCATGAAAATGTTGACAGCGGCTACGCCTTAAATGGTTCATACGCTGGGTTAAATTTTGGCATACTCTCTCCAACATTTCGCCGGTATTTTACGAATAAATTTTCAATATTGGCAGTGCGTCAACCGCTGGGGGCATGTCCCTATAGACATGAGCCATAACATAACCCCAGAAAAAATCGTACGATCTAGGTGGTCCATTGACCGGCCCCAAACGTGAAAGAAAATGTTCACCGAATTCGCCTCTCAGTAGGGCCATTCTTTGGCATGCTGTGGCATCTTTTCGTTCAAAGCACATGTCAGCCAAGCCCAACTCTCTTCTATTTTGGCAAAAAAAAAAAAAAAAATCTAATCATCGCACTGTAGCCCTCGCCATTCACAGTGACCTTCCTGCCTTCGTCGTCTTTGAAAAAGTACGGTCTAACGATATCACCGGCCCATAATCAAAACCAGTGCATATTTCGGGATGATATTCTTCTGGCTGCTCTTTACACCATATACGGCAATTATGCTTCTTTACGCATCCATTCAACCAGAAATGAGCTCCGTCACTGAACTCAATTTTCTGATAAAAAAAAGTGGACAATGTACTTTCTTAACCGAGCATGAATTTTGATAACAAAATTCAATTATGCAAGCGTTGTTCGTTTATTTTGTTTCCCTTTACTCTTGCAGGGAGCATAGGGCCGCTAATATTTATTGTTATGGTTTCGGTAATCGGGATTTATTTAAGACGAATGACTGATTGTGTGTGCCAACATCTCCTCCAGCCATGCAGCAGATACGCTGGGATTTAGTCCATGCGGCTAATTGGGTTATACCGCCCATGGTCGGTCGGTTGTGATGTTGGATATGTTGTTACGCGCCAATTTGCTCGCCACAACGTTACAAGGATTACAGGCAATTTTGGCGTTTAGTGGGAACTCGAAAAACCCTCCGGAAATCTCCCCTTGTAACCGTTGACTATCAAGGACTGCCTTAGACATCTACTCTATAATATATAATATATTACTCAAAAGAAAATTGCAAACAGATGTGAACGCCACTCTAAAAACTCAAATTCGATTGCAATACATGCAATTTTCCATAAGACATAAGTGGGATTAAATAGATTTAGGAAGTACGAAAGAAGTATCAGCAGCATAAAATTATATAAAACATATTTTTTTTGTGAAGTAAATTATTGAATTTTTATAAGACACCAGTATTTAACCAAATATTTGCCAAGTTTGACCGTTAAGCAATATTCTCTCGTGTGGCAAACACAAACATCAACACAAGTTCACTTGACAGTTTTTTTGTAAAAGGAGTTTTATAAGTACAAAATGAAACGAACATTGAGTGTTGATAACGTGCAAATTTGTTTTAATGTTTGAATTGTTCAACACCAACTTAAATGTAGAAGCATGTTGCACATGGACGTTGACAAACACCCATACTGGCCATACGTGCCACAAATGTACAAATGTAAGCTAGTAAATACTTGTTGTAATTTTTCTTTAAGTCAGATGGTTAGAACTTAATAAATTTCAACTTGTGATTATTGTTTATGAGACTATTTCAAATCAAGTTGCAAAAATGTGACGGCAGCGAAAAGAAAATTTGAAAAGAATTGTAGTATTTGCATCCGCCATTAAACGTTTAATAAACTATTTTATATGCATTTCACATCATGTCTTTGTGTTATTTTTGTTGAGTCATAAAATGTTGACTTATTTCTTGACTTGACAAATTCTATTGTCTCTTCTAGGTTGCTTATGCTAGCAAGTCTATTCTTTGTAATTTCCTTAGAATTGAATTGTGTATTATTTGTTTGTTGCTGTTATGGATCACCTACGCATTTTGTCTGCTATTTTAATTTTTTTTTGATATGTTGTATACACATATATTTAAGTTTTGCTTACAACATATGCGATTATTTATTGCGATATTTATTTGAAATGCTACCATTGAGACTATTTAGATTGTAGACTAAAGATTAGAAATTGTTTTTTTTAATAAAAATCATGAACAAAAAAGCAAGTAAATGAAGTTATCACTGATGATGATGTGACAATCCGCCTTTTGATTTAAAAAAATGTTTTAATTTGCAAATAATTTTTCTTCTAAATTTCATTTGTTTTTTATTTGCAGGTTTTCGATATACACATTCTCAATATCGAAGGTAAGTTGTAAGTTTATTCATTTAAAACCTATAAAATATCGTCAATTACATGACCAACTACAAGTACTGGACCACTTTCCTTAATAATTATAGAAGAGCTCAAGTCTGAAGCCCATCAAACTAAATCTTTTTGGAAAAACTTAAAAAACATGGAAATGTGTTTATTTGTAAATACTATTTTAACTCCCCAATGAATTAAATCGGTAACAGAGAAAATTCTCCTTTGCAGTTTTATACAAAATGTGATAGCAAAGGTGACAGCAATGGCGCCATTTCTTCTGGCCAAAGATTTTTCCAGCACTATTATTTCTTAGCAGGAAAAAAATTTAGCTTTTTATTAACGAGTTAATTAATTAGTTATTTTTTTCACCTTCCTATGAAGTCCTGTCAACAAAATTATGATTGAGTCTGAATATTTTCAACAAATTTGTGAAACTCTGTTCACTCTTTCTAAAGAAAAATATTTAGTATTTTAAACTTATATGAAAATATAAGTTTTCTTAAGTTAATAGTTTATACAATTACTTCATACAAGGAACAAGAAATAATTAGTAAGTTAGGCAAGTTTGTATCGCTCCAGGTGGAAAATCCATAACAGTGGTAAATAACAAGTAGTTTTTTTCCATTACCCCTCTTAGGAGCATATGGCTTCCACAAATCATTTTTATCTTCCACGATTTGTTGCAGTTGTTTTCGCATTTCCCATGTAAGACTGCACTGTCCTAGTTCTTGAAGTATCGTGCGTCTCCATGTATTCTTTGGCCGACCACGGCTTCTTGAGCCTTGAGGGTGCCACTCTAGCGCCACACTTGTTATACTGTCAGGATTCTTTTTGATAGTATGGCCGATCCACCACCAATTCCTACGTTTTATTTGTGTTAGTATGGGTTCCTGGTTGGTAAGCATCCAGAGATCCTTGTTTCTGATGTTGTTAGTGCAGAATATTCTGCATATGATTCTGAGGCACCTGTTAATGAATACCTGTAGCTTTTGCGCGATGGTGTTCGATACTAACCAAGTTTCACTTTCGTACAACAGAGTAGACTTTACACATGCCTTGAATATTCTAAGCTTGGTTCGTGTGGATAATTGTGAGTTTCTCCATACAGTCATTTAATGTATTGCAAAAATAAAAAGCAGAAAATATATTTTTTAACATTTTAAAGACAGCTTCCAAATCATATCGCAATAAGCATCCAAATAACATCATGCAATGGCAGCTCTATGTTCAGATCATTTGAAATGTTTTGAATTTACATTTTCATAACTTTCTTGGCAGCCCGTTTTCCACCGAAGTATTTCTGTCATCCACCTTCCCAATGAGATTCTGGTTGCTATCCACAAAAATATTACAGTAAATCTCGTTTTTGCGATCGTGAGATTCCCGCATAGTCACCCGCTTTTTGGTAAGTCCTCTTAATATAATTCTTCGAAAATCATTGTATTTCGTGTATATCCAATGTTTCCTTTTTGCGCAAAGATTGTCCTCATTTTTTAATTAAAGCAGTTGAAGGCTTCAATTCATTTTAGTCATATAGCTTGCTTTCGAAGCTGTGCCCTGTGTCATTATAGTATGGGCATCTTAGCATGTTCAATATCATACATCTAACCGCTTTATTATCTACAGTGTTGCAACGTTGCGCATATACTTCTGCCTTTTCTGGTCTTCAGCTGTAACGTTTTGGATGATAGTTTTAATTCACTGTTCATTAGATCTATTCGAAGATCCTAGAATTGTCGTTCTGATTTGTCTTGATATGTCCTTCGAATTTTTGGCAAATGCGGAATGTACGTATTCCGAGAAATTTCGAAATTCACATCTTTTGAATAGACCACGTATAATTCTTTTTTTCATAACAAAAACATTGCGAACATTAATTTTTCAAGATTACTTAATCAAACATAATTTCCTGATGATAACTGATACGATAAATTTTAAAGATGTCAAAGATTTTACGTCAATACCTGTCATAAATTTAACCTGACGGTGCTCTTCGCACTGGGTGAATAAAGCCGTTCACCACCGTCACTGTCGCCCCTTCCAGAGGCACAAGTGTTGGCAAAAGAAATGTGCCCCTAATAGGGACGACATGGTAGCAAATTCTGTACAGGCTGCAGAACCATGTACAGACACCTTGCTAGAGTGCTGGAGCTGTCTAACCTCCTACCACCCCCATGGCCCAGCAGTAAAATATTACCCCCTATCTTACCTGGGGCTTCACCAATCGCAGCCATCAGGGCAGCTCTGTCGAATAGCAACAGCACCTAGAGATATATGGCCTGAAGAAAGCATCTACAACCTGTCACTAACCACAGTCACCACGTGGACCCCGAAGGAGCCTCACCAATAACCAGTCTAGAATAAGTCCTAGGGGCTACTGATTCCCGTGGCACCAGATGGGGCTCTGGTCGGCCTTGTGTTAAAAACACCTCCGATTTTAGGTCTCATGCAAACCTGAGGTATCGGTAGCACCTCTACCCAGACAAGCATAGGCAGAGCCACTTCCTTAAATTACTTAAATGCACGCCATTTGCCCTGTTATTTCAGGGATTGGGTAGTAACATATTAAGTTCAAGGGGTAATTGGCCAAAGGTCAAGGTCTGGAAAGACCATATTACCCACTTACCGGACGAGCGGGCGAACCCACCTTTACCTTTAATTTACTTGCATGCGCGCCCGTTACCCTGTTAATTCAGGGATTGGGTAGCAACATACAAGTTTTTAGGGGTTATCAGCAAAAAGGCCTAGGTCCGGAAACCTGATAACCCTATACCCCAGGAAGCACAACATCAAGCCCACGCCAAAGACAAGATGTATTAAACCGTGCCCCCCGGGGGGAGATAAATTTTAAAGTAGCATATCGATTGAACCCAGACTTTATCTGAATCTGTTAATTGTCTCGGAAAGTATCGCTATCGAAAAATGCCAAGAGCAGTGCTGTTTTAATCACCCCAAAAACTCATTTGAAATTGGTCTTGATACTGGCGGGAAGGGTGAGGGATGACTTGCGATGTCTACCATATACTTTAGCTATTTAAAAAATTATAATTAGAGGTCTACTGATGAGCCGTCGTAAGCACTGTGAAAAAGGTTAAGCGTATATACTACCCCAAAAATTTAGGCAAACAATTTATGATAAAACCTACTTAAATTCACTTCCTATTCTAATGCAAAACGCTGCTTCCGTAGCCCTCTTTGGAAAATAAAACCAAATGAAATGAACACATGTGTCCTTGTTATCATTAACATAAAATCGCTGAAAACGAAAAAAAAATCCCTTAAGGCTTAAGAAAAGCTTAAGGGAGTCGAGTTGCAGATTGTGAAGAAAATTTGAAAACAAAAGAACTGAAACCACCCCGAGAAACGTTGCGAGCAGGTTTACACTGTAAGAAACAGTTGTTGTAATAAGGCATTTGAAACGGCAACAAAAGCGTGGCAATTGCAACGAAAGTAGAAAGAAAAAAACCATGTAAACTTTATGAGGAAAGTCTTTAACATACATATTCGTACATACTCGTAAGTATGAATGTAAAAAAATGAAGGAATCACATTCTTATCATTATCAAAGGCAACAGCACACAATTTAAACTTTTTGTTGTTTCTTTTTCGTTGCACGACTCCAGCTAAATGTGCCCGTCAGATACCACAGAAAGTTTGTAAAAGAAAAATTATTCAGATTCAGGCCTAAAATTCAGTTAAACTGTGAGTCATTTACACAGTTATAATAATGAATTAAAGAAGCGAGTTTGTTAAATTATTTCCAAAATGTTAATGCAAGCCAAAAAGGGGGATACTTTTAAATTTTTTTTCTCAATACCAATTTCTTCATACAAGACCTAAATTCATTCAAGCGTTATTACACACAGCCTGATAAAAGTGAATCTTGATAGAAAAAACTGAAACAACCAACTTTAGTTCATCACAAAAAATTTTGCCCGTAACAAAATTCATGTGAAACAGAAAAAACGGGAAATACGAAGGAAAATAAATAAATTTTAGTTAATAAATTAAATTTATCATTAGAAGCCAACTTTTATTTCATTTGTCTATCTTGCTGTTCGTTTTTTATTTATTTCGAAATTCAATTTAAATGTGTGAGTGGTAAAAAAAATTTTATCAAAAATGTCTGCAACTTTAATTGGAAACTAACGAAGGGTTTCACTTTTTCTTTTTTTTCTAAAAAAAAAAAACAATAATTTGCCCTTAACTATAAAATTAAGGTCACTGGGTGTGACAATTCCCTTCTCTGCTTATTATTATTACTTTTTTTCGGCTGCTTAAACAAAGTTACAAATACCAGCACAATTATCACTCGAATTCGTGCCATTACAAAAGTAAAATTAACAAAAGTTTCTTTTATTTCTTGCAGTTGGAAAAACAACAACATAATATTCGAATTAAATCATATTTTGTAACATGCATATACACACTGTTATGTATGTGTAGGTTTTTGTGTGTGTGTATATTATTTTTTATGTAAAGGACTTTTCCTATGTAAAACTTTAACAAAAGCTTTGTTTGTTAAAGAGCACAAACGCAAATGTCCAATATTTTATTTTGTACGAGAAATTTTTTTTGTATACGAGTATATATTTTTTAAATACCGCCTGCTGTTTTGACCGTTTCTGTTTCTGCTTTTGTTTTCTTTGTTGTTGTTGTTGTTGTTCATATTACCACACCATTTATCATTTTTAGTATATAAAAACATCAGCTTTTATTTACAATATTTTAACATTTTATTTGAATGTATATAATTGAATACAGGGTCACATGTACGAAGTGATATATAAGAAGGTCAATAAAAGTCTTCATGAAAACGCTTAAAAATACCTCGCAAGCTGTGCAAGTTTATACTCTCGTAAATGAACTGTCAAAAAATTTATGATAATTCAACTGCACAACCCTTGTAAATATGCAAGACAATTTAGTCTCGTAAACTTGCGCTACTTAATTGTTCATGTGACTTTAGAGTTTTATAAATAAAATAAATAAAAGTCTATACTTACCGTCATTTTCTCCAAAAAATCTAATGTTAATAAATTACCCAAAAGAGTTTCTTGGACAAATTTAATTACATACTATTAATATTAATTTAATTTATATATTTCGGAAATGAGCTTGCAGATAATGCAGCTAAAGAAACCATCAATGGACCACTAATTTTCAAAATTTCCTGTATTCGTCATGTTGCGAACAAACATATTTCAGAGCCTTAGACAAAATATAATAAAATCTGGATTTGCAAAACTCTAGCTGTTTTCTCAGACAACACAATATATCTTATGCCAGAGCCAGATATTACAGGAACTTTACTAGAACACAATGCATAATACTTGCACGTCTTCGAGTTGGTAAGGCGTCTTTTAACTTTAAACATTTCCTTTAGTGCAGTACTTGCCACCATGTCTAAAATCCAAAATGGTTAATTCACTACAGAAAATACACGATTTGTTCCATGTTTTAAGCGCGATATAGTCTAGCCTTCCTGCGCTTTTCTTCTAATGTATTTTATAAATTAATTTATAAAGTCTTTATATTTTTTGACGTTTTTATAACAATTTGATTAAAATATTATTCAAGCTTGAGGTCTTATTTAGTGGTTAAACAATTTTATTTAAAATTATCGATATTTCAATACTCATTGAGTATCATCTTCATTAAAATTCAAACTTTTAATATTTAGTATTTTACTCAAATTAATTTATAAAATATATCTCTTTAAATAAATAAATTTTCTTTTGGCTCTCTTTAGGTATTCTAAGTTTTTCTTTATATTTTTTGTGTTATATTTTTGTTAGATTTATTTTTACATTTCTATCAAATTAACATTTGCCAATTAGTCTAATTGCACAAAATGCCAAATTTAAACATTTAAATCGGCACCCTTGATAATTATTTTAAAATCAATAATTAAAAAAAAATATTGCAGTTTATTATTTGGGATGCTCTCCCCAACCAGTCGTTTAAGCAGTTAGAGTTTCAAAAACAATACAATTATTAATCTTAAGATCGTGGAACCTCAGTTAAAAATTCAATGTGATATAAGAGTAGGAATAGATTAAATAGAAAAAACTAAAATTAGAAAAACTAAGCGAATAGGTATTTTGCTTCAATATTCCCTTAAGAAAAAGAAAAAAACGGGGGACGTAATCAAAGTTGATCCAGTCGCCCTCTTGTATAAAGATATTTCTATGGTGTTTCTTAAACTATAAACAGTTTTCTGTTGCCACACCTCTTTAAATAATGTAGCCTATTTTTAGTCCGATTGCAAAATATAGTATATTGCAACTAGGATTTGTTAAAAATTAATATTATTTAAAATAAATTTGTGTTCATGTCACATTTACACTACGAAGAGACATTTGTTCCCCCATTCAAATCAACAATCAAGTTATTCCTCAACATTCACATGTGAAATATCTTGGTATACACCTCGACCGACGCCTCACATGGAAAAACCACATTGACTTTAAGCTGACACAAATAAAACTTAAATTAACCCAGATACATTGGCTGATTGGTAGAAATTCTACCCTCAGTCTAGATTGTAAACTTTTAATATACAAGTCGCTTTTGAAACCCATATGGTGTTACGGAATTCAGCTATGGGGCACTGCTTCAGCTTCCAATGTAGAGAGAATCCAACGAATGCAAAACAAAATTTTAAGGTTAATAACATCGGCTCCTTGGTACATGAAAAATTCAATTTTACATCGTGATTTAAATATGCCACTTGTGACCGCTGAAATTGCAAAATATGCTGGAAAATATTTAACAAAACTCGAGTCCCATCCTAATCCCCTTGCTCGTAACATCTTGAACTTTCCTGGACACATCCGCTTAAAAAAGAGGGATACTACGGCCTTAATACGCCACACTTCAGATTGAATTTTTTGAATATTTTTTTGCTTAACTCATTTATGTATTATTAATTACTATCACTAAGTTTATGTCCGACACTGGTTGGGCCTAATTATTATATTTATACTTAAGATTTGAACACTTATTGTTAGTTCTATTTGAAGATACAATAAACAAATAGCAGTGGAAAAAAAATATAATTATCACTTGGTTTTGATTGGTTTATTGTACCGAGTAAAAGAGAACTTCTAAAAGAGTGCAGAGATAGTGCAATTTTGGATCGTTTATTTCAACATAAGCTCGTCACTCCACTCCACTACACTTTCCCCTCTTTTAGGCATAAATATATAGATTCGATACAGTGAGTAGAACAGATATTTTAGGCTAAATGAGAGAACGCACAAAACACGTCTCAATGAAGAGACTCCTAATCAAAATTTAATGCCAAGTAGCTTCGCAGTTTGTGTTTGTTAATTAATTACTAAAAAAAGAAAATTAAAAAAAAAAAATTTCCACGAAAATTTTTAAACTTTTTTCTATGGAAAAGAAAATAATAATAAATAAACAACCCCCAATTAGATAAAACCCAAGAGAAATGAAAAGCTTTGGCAAGCAAAGGCGGAGTATAATAACCTTGAATCCTGCCGAAGGCCGGCAATGAAGAAAATTTGCTAGTAAGCCAAGTCGGTTGTGCATATATGTATACAGATGAGAAGCCTTTTGCGGCCAGCCCAAGGGTGGCAACGTAGTTTGGAAGATGAATCCGGTTTTTGAAAGAATTTATGAAAGTTAAATTAGTGCTAAATAAAATAAATTTAAATTTTTTCCCTACAAAATGTATATAAATATGTTCTTGTTTTATTTCATTTTAATAATTTTCATACATAATAGTTCTGTTCCACATGCATAACGAAACAGTCCGAACTAGCCCAAAGTTACCCAAAACCGTTCCACATAACAATTTTTGTGCAAAAAAGAGAGAAATTGAGAGAGTATTTTTTCATTTCCTGTACAAATTTGCACGAACTTTTTCTTTGGGTAAGTTCGGACAAGAATTTAACAATCAGCTGTTTTTTGTTTACATATGAAACATAGATTATCAGAAAATTTGCAGGCAAAAGAAAAAGTTTAGTTTTTATAAATAAATATATTAAAAAGCAAAATGGAGAGTTTCAATGAAAAAATTGAAGTGGTAAATACGTTAGTGCATAAACATTTTCTTTTTTATTTAATATTTAAAATGTTTTTATAGCTACATATGTAAAGAATTTTTTTGTTTTTCAATTATTTTACAGCTGTTGACAATGATGCAAATGTGTTGTTTTTATAATTTGAAGTCTTTTAAGCGTCTAAAAGCACTTAAATAGATTTTAGTTTAAAAAGTAAGCAGCATTAGTATTTCAGGAACTACAAAAATGGTTTTTTGCGTTCCAGCTATTTTGGGTAACTTTGGCAAATTTAGAGAGTATTTTTCATTTTGCTCTCAATAGTCCGAACTTGTCCGAGATCTAGTGGAACAAGCCTAATATGAAATAATTCCAAATGAAAAATGAAATTTTTCCCATAAAACATGAAATAAATTCAGAAGAATTTCCAATTATTTCATATAAACTCCCAGAAATTATGAATATTTTGAGAATTATTTAATTTTTTTGCTGCTATATTTTATGGTCTCCTGCAAAGAAAATTCAAAGTTGCGACTTATCACAAAGAATCGAATTGCATCTGAGAAAGATACAAACTTCCTAATAGTCGGAATTTTTCTTTTTGCGGAAAGTATTAAATAAAACAAAATTTTATAAGTATATTCATATATGTTTATATTTACATATATTAAAATTGTGGAATTCATATTAATCGATCAACTCTAAAGTTCATTTGTCTTTGACATAAAAATTTTTATTTATCTAAATGTAATTTATGTTTTTAAATTATTTTGCAAAAAATTTCATCACCTCGATTAAGTGAACGGTCTTCCTTATTCATATAAAATTCATTTCATGTGTGTTTTATAAACGCAATTACTCATATTTTACGTGTTCTAGTATCATCTTTAACAACATTTAAGTATCACATTTAATAATAAAAAAAAAACGTTTCGTAAATCCAATATTTTCTGTTAAAATAGCAGCCACAATTCGTAAAGCAAGACGTTGTTATTAATTTAAATTAGCGCATTCCTAGTAGTTTTTACGTAAAATGTGAAACTTTTGGAAATGTTCCGTTCTACAATATGTGGGTCTTGTAACTCTTACATACTTTAATATCAACTGCTCACCCTGTATTTCCACGCCCACAAAATATACGTGGTCGTCAAAAATAAAGCATGATTGTATAACCAAAATCAAGTTAAATTAAACAAAAAAACCTTATCGAAATACAATGCCATTTTCATCTTTTCGACTTTCCTACTCGTGCAACCGCGTGCTGGTTCATCATTTGAATTTCTCCATCTAAAAATTAATGTCGTGTTTGTTTATAACTTATTTAGGAATTTATTTGATTAAAATATATATTTTTTCCGTTGTATTCAAAGGTGTAATGGTAAAAAATGGTGACTTCTGGGAGTCGACAAATGTGCGTTTGAAATTTGTTTAGAATATTGTGTTTGTTCGTCTTGTGCGCAACATGAAAATTTTCATATAAAATTACTACCGCCCTTGACGTGATTTATTAATTATTAAGTGTGACATGGAGTATTTTTCTACAATATTTTTTTAATTATACAGCACTCTATTACTATACCATAAAGAAACAAAAATATCTGCATAAAATTTAAAATAAAAAAATTATGTAAATAATTTTAAACTGATTTGCTAAGTTTCAAAGTCCATTATTAAAATTACAAAATTATATGTTGGAAAACGCATCGCTTGACATTGATTTATGACTTAAACTAAATTGATGCTGGCATAAGGGCTACTTGTCTTTGGAGTTGGCTGCTTGTCCACTTTCGCCCACAACCACAACATTTATGAAAGGGGAAATTAACTTTTCGTTCGATAATATTATGATGTATCAACAATAAAAGAAAAACGCCAGCATAAAGTATTTATTTATTAAAAAAAATTTAATGAATACGCTACATATAATTTATGTATATTGCAAGTTTCTCAGCATCATTGATATGTATTCAAAGTTGACAAACTGAAAAGCAAAAGCTGATTAACTATTAAAGGAGTTTCAGTTGTGCAACTGCAACATCATAGATCTATTACAATAATTAAATTGAACGAGATAAAAAAAACTTTTATTGTTCCTTCGACTATTAAAAATCATAAATGTCCTTAAAGAACTTTTTCAAGTCTGTGCTTCACGAAATTTTTCCAAAGTTCGACCATTATTTAGATAAGGCCCATGTAAGCAAAATTATTTTTATTTTAAAGAAATCAAGCATTTTCTTTGAATTGTCTTAAATCTGTTATTATCTTTATGCATTTACATTTATATTTTTGTTACTGTTTTTCAAATTTTTTTACAAACGTCTTATTCACAGAGAAAACAATTTTCTATGTCAAACATCCAACCCTTTCTACGTCTATACAAATAACAGCATCATTTGCCCTTCATATGCATTCAGCAGTAGGCTAAGGCTGAGCCTGTCGCGGATTCGGGCCACGAAACAAAGTATGAATGAAACCTCTAATGCAAATGTATGATCCAACATGATGCAAATATGGGTTTTATAAATATTAAGAAATCAGAACATCTGGATGTTCATTGCAAATTCATTGTGATGTTTGATGGGCTGATCATATTTTCTTATCGCTAAAGAATCATTAAAGCGCCTCGGTTTCTTAAAATAGTTTAAGGGATGCGTTACTCCTTCCGATCTGCTTACTATTTACATTATCTAAGTAGGTCTTAAAATGGAATATAACTGTAGTATACGATTGTAGCATTATAAGGAAAATTCGTTCTTAAACGAACAACTCGTATGTGGAATAATCTTCTTTCAACGTTCTTTCATGTTACTGGAAAGGTTCAAATCAAATATCCAGACTGTCATCCTATCTATAATTTATTTCCTAGTTCCAGCACGATGCTTTTGATGAGTAGGGTGGATTTTTTATCTTCTATCTATCCATCAATATTCATATTGTCAAATTCATTGCCAATACATTTCCTAATCTTCGAACAACTTATGAACACATTTTAATATAGCTATCATCTCCTCCATCGTTGTAAATCTCTGTCCTCTTGGAAATAAGAAAACGTCATAGCGGACCAATTCCAGTGGTTATGGTGGCTGTAAGACATATTTCCATTGTTGGTTTTAGCCAACATATAACACATAACCAACGATGAGTAATGAATAGTTTTATCGTAGTTCATTTTTCGCTTATGCTTCGCAAACGGCAGATATTTACATTTATGTTAATTATCCTTATACAACAACTCCTGATACACTACGCCAAGATAATCGAAAGAAAAAGTGGAGGAAGCCTTGATATTAGACCGAGCTTGGCACGCTTTTCTGATGTTAGTTTCTCTGGACTCTGCCAATGTGTTTCGGAACAATTTTCGCTGATAAGAATGGCTCATAAGCAAAACATCTGGAAAAATTTTATGGCACGAGCCAACAGAGATATCGATCGCAATAAGATTTCTTCTAATGGCTTCGACCATTTTTCAATACCATTTTCATTACTATTTCAACACTTATATCAGATTATTGACACTGCAAGGTTCAGAGCGAGAATCCCCAATGGTATCTTTCCGTACACTTAATTTTTTTTGTTTTAACTCTCTTTGGAGTTTCTCAAATCTTATTTTTATCATTTTTCCATATTTTCATCTATATTTTCGTGAACTCTCTAAACAAAATATGGTATTAAGCTTTAAAAAATACGAAATCGATTAGAATTACGACTTTTATAAAGATTTTTTTATGTTATCGATGAGGTTAAGTTTTCGTTATCTCTGTTCAAAATTTGGTTGTTTCGCTTTTTTTAGTTTCTAAAAAAGTCTTTGATTTTCTCGAAGACTTTAATTGGTTTTTTTCTTCACACGGCTCTTATTTAAAGTTTAGAAGATATTTAATATATTTGGAAACCGCCTTCAGATTTCCTTAGAAATTTGTTTTCTTTCTATTATGACCATGTTTATATATATGTATGTATGTACATATTTTCATCATATCTCTCCAAAATGTTTAAAAATTTAAATTCTAAGTCATTCTAGCAATTTTTTAGCTGTTTTAAAATTAATTTTTCTCATTCTCTTAAGCTTATTCTTTTTTATAATTTAAAATTTTTTTAGCTTTTAAAATATCCTATAACTTTCTATTTTTCGCTAGCAAAAGTCTAAAATTTTTCGCATTATTTTTGAATATAAACTGTACCTCTATTTGGTACTCGTATATCTTTATCTTTGGATTTTTTTTACCTTTTTCAACAACTCGTAAATAAACTTTCTATGTAATCGTAATTCAAATAAATCGTTATGAAAATTATAAATGATAACAGCAATTTGATTTGATTGTAAACCATATTTGCTAAACGAAATAAAATAAACCTGGCAGAGAATTGTTATTTATTCATAAAAAACCATAGACAAATTTGATTTCCTCAGAGCATTGCAAAATCGTACTGACACATACTCGTACATATTTATGTACGAGTATTTGTATAAAAAACCCCAATTACATTGGCACACCATGTATGAAATGTGCTGTCTTTCGCCAAAGTACGGGCGAAACTCAATCATGCAAATTTATGTTCACTTTTAAAGTGTAAAAAATGTCTTCTTCTATAACAAAATCCATAAACCAAATAGAAATATTTATAAAATTGACTTGATTTCTTATTGTAAGCTGTAAATACTCGTATATGCCATATGTATTCCGATATATTCTATATAAAAACTCGTGAAGTCTTAAAACACACACCCCCCGCAAACTACATCGCGCATTTGTTATGTGTTGTTTTATATTCCAGCAGAATCTTGAAGGAATTCAATTTATTTGTGAATTTTTTTTATCAAATTGAAACATTAATACTTATGTGTGATGTGAAATGGTGAAATTGGTTTTATATCCCCATAAAAAACAGTTTTCAAAAACGTCGTCAGAAATTCGGAGATTAGAAACTATTTCAATTTGGGCTTCTTACTGCAAGAATGTTTTTCCATGATGGAATCTGTCTTCAATATATGTACTCGTATTGAGAAAAGTGGACGGACTCCTTTCTTTATATTGAATTGCTCTAATTGGTCTCAAGGAACACCATTTTTATTGCTGCCAAAACGTCATTAGTGGATTTTTTCAACTTTTTAAGTCAAGTTGAAAAAATTTTGATTAAAACTCAATAGATCTAAGAAACTTTATTATTGCTTTTGATCTTCGTTTTAAGTCCTCATGAAAACATATATGTCTGGAATTGGTAATTGATACAATCACTTTCGTAGGAAAAAAGAAATCGAAACTATTGGCATGATTTTTGGCTTCTCCAGTTGAAGGGTATATTCCCAGTGGCTATTAACCAATAGTAATTTAATATAAAATATTTCTTTTCTCAACATAAACTTACGAATCGCTGAATAAGAATTAAAAAAAAATATTATCTGCTAATGGCAAGTCTATGATGAAATTATTGGACCCAAACTTGTACTATTTCTGGATCCCAAATCTCTGCATTCTAAGGCTTTTTTAAATAATGTTTTTCTGCTGTGATGTAACTAAACTGGCTTAAGGCTTCCTAGACTGTCATCTTTAACACACTTTTAAAATTATCTCTAATAATTTTAAATAAAGAAGTTTCCTTTTAATCGACTTCAAAAAAGGAGCAGGTTATCAATTTGTCATTGTTTTCATTATTTTAGTGTAATCCATTATGTGCGAATTGATTTCAATTTTTTAAGGACATGTTTGAAGTTTGATGTCATAAAAATTTAAGTTGAAAATTGAAAAACGGACGAACAATTCGCCCGCCCGAAATATTTATGATGGCATAACTCGTCTATGTATGGAGCGATTTCGAAAATATAAACTAGAAATGGTTGATAGCGGATTATAAATTCAACCACAATTGCGTCTTTTATCTAATCTGTGTAATTGGCTCCTTATATTGAATGTTTGCTTTTAGGTTTAGTTTGAGAATTACTTAATATATATTTGGCTAATCGATAGACAGGTATCTTCAATTTATTGAGAAAAAAATACCAAAATACATGTCCATATAAAATTAATTTTAAGTTCTGCTCTGACAACTAGATGTTAAAAATTTTTCTGGGGATTAGTCAAACAAATAAATTAATCCGAGGTATGGCCTCAATACATTTTCAAAACGTATAAAATGACTTCGTATTATCATCACAAATTACTAACAACAAGTATATAGTATTGTAATGTAATACAATAATATAAATAATACAACAATACAAGTACCTTGAGAATTGATCTTACCATTAAAACAACGTAACTGATATAAATTTCTATTTACACTTTTTCATCGAAATCGATAATTCACCATCATCAAAATTAATTCTAAAGTTTTTTTTTACATTGTGGAATCAGAATTACTACAAATGTAGAATTACGTGCTTGTCAGTTTAGTTTTTTTTGCGGTTTAAGGCTGCATATAATTTGAAATTAACGTATGAGTCTTTTAACCTACTTTTACTTTTGTAATTCTCATTTGGTTTTTTAAAGTTTTTTATATAAGAATACACGGTTTAACGCCTTGTAATGATAGTTTAAGGTCTACTGATGACACTCTTGCTAAACTCACAACAATCTATTTATTTATTGGCATAACAAATTATTATTTGGGAGTAGATCTCAAATAATTTTGATAAATTCTGTTGTTTGCTCATACAAATATTTTATTTCCTTTATATCAATTAATTTGTGTAAATTTTATTACATATTTCATTTTATTTTACATTATGTCAGTTAAATCTACTTTATATAAATATATATATACATATATATATATATATATATATATATATATATATATATATATATATATATATATATATATATATATTTCTTTTTTTAGGGAAGTTTTTTTACTAGTCCCATTGATAATAAGCTTCAGGACTACAAGCAATTTTGGTTCCGGAAGTCATTTATATAAATCAGTCCTTTAAATACCTGCCTTCAATTTCCACACATGCAAAATTATTTTTGTTAAAGTGTGAATTTATGTGGGAAATACAGTTTGCTCTTGTTTAGTTATAAGCTTTTGCTGCAAAATGATTTAGACTCGTATGCAAATTTTGAACAGTGAGTGACATGTGGTGTTGCCATTTTTTCTGGTTTTTATTGGTACCGACGCCAGTTTGCACTACATTTTTTTTATTTCGCAGGGGTTTACATAATTTTTTTTGTTTTGTAGTAATTTAGATGTATATTTTTATTTTCTAATAATGTATTTTATAAAGCACAGAGAGAGAGAAAATGGTTTTGTTTAACATAAAATAACGAAGCCCTCAAAATTTATAAGTAAAATTATTTTACATGTGTATTTATATATTTGCTTATATGTGTATATACTATATATACATTTATGTATTGATTTATTCATATTTATTGATTAATTAATATGCATACATATCTATTTTAAAATTTTTCTAAATAAATGTATTCATTTATTACTATGATACAAACTACATTCTAAAACAGTTTTGTGTGCCAAATGACAAAGTATAATTTTTATAAATGTAGGCGTTCGTTTCTCCGTAGGGACACAACTTGCTAACGAGCCTGCTAGGAGCCACTGCTTTAAAAATTAACATTAGTTTAAATAAAACATTTGACCCTATTTTTATTCAGGAACATAAAGGAGCATGAACGATTTTCGATATTTGTGTGTCTTTCACTGTTCTTAACATATTAGAAAGGGTTTGCCTTAACAAACACTTTTAGGGTGTACTTCGTGGACTATAGTTACATACTGTCGCAGTGGTTATTTATTTATGTGCTCCATCAGAACTAAGTTGTTATGAGTTTCTTTGAAACATTGAAACAACTTTTAATAT
This sequence comes from Germaria angustata, assembly GCA_963681545.1. Lineage (NCBI taxonomy): Eukaryota > Metazoa > Arthropoda > Insecta > Diptera > Tachinidae > Germaria > Germaria angustata. Next base: position 59,784,617 of record OY812998.1, on the reverse strand, counting down.
TGCAAGAATTTGTTTGGCAATCGGTTCCTTAAACGACGATAATTGACTTCTAGGTACTTTTGGGCTAAGGAGATTCACTCCCCAACCAAAAATGTTTGAAAATTATATAAAAACAAGTTTATGTTATCTCTAATTTTCTCCTGCGAGAGAGTGTGCTAGATCTCCGTCTGTTTGTTAGATTCTCCTCAGCTCATTCTAACTACAGCAAAATAAAAACACTGTTATAAAGCACATAAGTATAATATTCGACAAAAATGGTGCTCAGCATTCTCTTCGTCGTCCTCTCCAATATCGAACTCGATTTGGGAAGAGGTTTCGAAGCAACTGAAAGAGCACAACATATTTAGAGATCGCTGTCTCTAGATTTATATAGAACTCGTGATATAGGCATAAAAGTCTAGATTGACGGAATTTAGAAAACCAATTTGTTAAGAATTTAGAATTGTTTTAAAAAATTTTTTTTGAAAATTTTCAACATCGATATCATCTTACGAACAAATCATGATTTAACTTACAGCATTTAAAGAATTGCTCTATGATCCAAGAAACTATGACTTATAACAACGCAGTTTTTTATGAATTTAAGTCAAAGCAAAAATAATAGAATTTATAAAAATTCCCAAATTTTTCGGCAACGATGTCTCTCCTGCAGCTTAATTTGATTTTCAGTGGAATTAATTTTTTTGTCGTAAAGTTTCGACAACTCAATCTCTCGAACAGATAACCCAATGAGATTCGCGACATTCATTTTTAGGGAATAATTGACGGGCAGATTAATTTTTTATGGATTAAATTAGTCAATCGATAAGATCGATGTCCTTAAAATTTTTAATACTTATACGAATATGCACCACTTCTAGAACCTTTTAACTGACTAAGATAGAATTAACTGGTTGATTTAGGTAAAATTTGGAGATTTCGATCCAGATTTATCGATTTTAAAAATTTGGAAAATTAGAAAATTATTTTATTTCAAAATAATTTTGCTGAGAAAAGCGAATCTCTGGTAATAAAAAATACAAATTTTATTGCAATTCAAAAATTTTTACAAGTTCTAAATATCACCAAATTTGTAAGTTTGGCAATGTCTTTCGAATGAGTCATTTGTTTTTAGTTTCACAGATGATTATACTTTGAATTCGTCCGAAATGTAAGATTAAAATTTATTTCAAATTAAATTTTAATTAAATATATTTTCGAAAGATCTAAAAATCTATTCATATTTATACAACATTTAAGTGATTTCAATATCTTTAGAATGGCGGAAATTATAATTGTGATTGGTTAAGCTGTGCAAATGCCATGAGAGGCTTATATACACTACTACAAAGACGCTTATACACAAACACATACATACGCAAAAACATACACAAAACTTACATACTTGAAGTCATGCAGACATGATCACAAAAATATTCAGAACAGTTTCTTAGGACCTCAAAAGGCCAATGTCTGATGAAAAGCGATTTTCGAAATCTGTTTTTTCTTCGAATTAAAAATAAATAAATGTGCGGCTTAAAGCAAAACAAAAATAAATTTATCACACATTTCCTTAAAAAAATCCTCTTTCGGATTTACGATCTATTTTATTTTATCCCACATTAATAATCCTCCTCTATAGTTACGTGAATTGCAGAGCAGGGGTTAATTATAATTGTATTATTGTTGTGTTAACAATATCATAATAAAAAATGTTTTACTGATTTTTGCAATTTTTACAAGCAATAAACACTCAATTAACAATTTAAAAATTAATTTTTCATAAATTTTCACAATATCGCATTATGCAAAATGAAATGAAATGAAATCTTACAATCTTTATATAACACATAATGTCGAATGTATTAACTCCAAAAAAGTATAATAACAACAACAACAACAAAACAAAACGTTCATATATTTTAAGGGATTTACATACGAGGAGATTTCAAAAAATATAATTTAACTTTTTATTTATTTCATCAACGCCACATTGGATCTGTAAAGGTTGTTGTTTGTGTATTTAAATCACAAGTGAATGTAGCGAAATTTGTAATTATATACTGACCCTTGTTGTTGTTCCAAGTATCTATCTAGTGTTCATGGTATATGCAGCATTTGTGGCAGCCAGGAAAGTGTATGTGTTTGCTTTTCGCATGAATACATTTTTAATTAATATTTTTAATATTAAAAGTATAAAGTGAAAATGGAAAAATGTGGAACTCACTCTTTTAAGCAGGAAGATGGGCCAACGCACTATATGTGTTTTTTATATTTGTTGCATTTGGAAAAAGAGCTGAAATAATGAATGTTCATTTTCTTGTTTGTTTTAACCTGTGTTTCTGATTTAATTTATGTTTTGAAAATAATAAAAATAGGATTTTTTTGGGTGTCCTGTGTATGAAGACAGTGGGATAAAAATAACGTAAGCAAAAATTAAAATTGTAAATTGTAAATATTTCCTAAATATAATGTTCTAGTTGTTTCACCGTTTTATTTCAATTAATAAACTTAATTTATTTTTTAAGCTTAAGGTCTCTCAATTTTATTTAATTTTTATCGGTATTTCGGTACTCATCGAGTACCATCTTCAGAATATTTGTTTATTTTATCCTAAATGTTTTTAGACAAAATTTTTGTCTAAAAATTTTATTTTTAGTCAAACTTTTTTATTACCGCAATTAATTATTAGTTTGATTCTTTAGAATACAAGAAAGAAATTTTATTTTTTCAATCGAATTTACAAAATTCTTTCACTGAAATTATTTACTGATTCAATGAATTTGGTTATTGAAAACAATATTTATTTTTCTTAGTGAATTAATCAACATTTTAATTATGTACTTGATCAAGAATTACATTTGGAAATATCAGCCCCGAAATATTACGATGTCCTATTTTCTTTTAGAAATATTACTGGGAACAAATTTCTATAAATTCTACACATAAAAGTGGTTGCTAGAAAGATTTCAGACAAAAATTTTGTCTAAGGTTAATAGTTTTAGTCGGACTCTTAATTATTAGTTTGAGTCTTTAGAATTTTTTTTTATTTTTTTTCAGTTAAATTGTTGTCTGAGTTTACAAAATTCTTTGTTTGCCCACATTGACATAAAATATTTACTGATTGAAAGAATTTGGTTACATAAAACGAATTTTGTTTGAGAAATAAATATTCAGCTGAAAGATTTTAAGAAAAGGATGCTAAATTTAAACAAATTTCTAAAATAGAAAAAATAGGTGGATATTCCTTGCAAAAATTAAACTGAAATTTTGCATAGACCATAACAGTAAAATTTTAAAAAATTCCCTGTATTCCGATTGTAATTGCTAGTGAATTTAAATTTTTAAAATTAAGGATATACGAGAATGAAAAGGCACTGAAGTTTTTTTTCTATCCTTGCTAACAGACATCATATTAAAATTTCATCTACTTGTAAGTGTTTTTTTTAAATAAAAATCGTTTCGATAATTATGTGTACGACATTGCATTTTGTCTTGTCGCACCAGAAATCATTGCAAATAATTATTAAGAGTCGAAAAAATTGTCGTTTATGTGTTTTAATTTATATTTTTCTATAAATTTATCATGCATTATTTGTGTGCATGTCACACAACTGTAAAACTGTTCATTAATTCATTCATACATTTTAACAAATGTAATTTCTGTAGTTCACACATTTTACATTAAATTTTCTGCATTTCGCATTTTTTTATTTTCATACTCATAAAATTTATGTACTCGCTTTCAATATACGAGTATGTATGTGAAGAGTGCATAAAAATATATATTTACGTATGCATGCAAATGCATACATGAGTGAAAAACTGTTTGAATGTATGCAAATTTTGTGCACCCCTCCTCCGTTGAGATTGTGTTTTGCAACATAATAGAATCATATAAAAGAACAGAAGATTTTAAATTCTGATGCATTAATAAAACAAAAAAGAGCAATGGCAACAGCAAAGCACTGAGAAAAAAATCGGAAATTAACACAACAACAACTATGGGGAGAAAAAGAGAGAAAAAAGCCATAATTTTCCAATTAAGCGAAAATGAGGGATTTATTTGCCATGAAATCAGTGAGAATCGCCGATAAAAATCTCTTCATTTCCATACGATTGCAGGAGTACTTGCAGCGAATGTAGATGCAACTTTGTTGCATTCAAGCATACAGTACAATGCTTTGGGTCACTGCTGAGTGCAAAAAGTTAAATATATACTTTTTTTAATTCTGCGCACGCGTATAGAAAATCCAATTTTTTGCCGCCTAAAAATGTAGGCGTATGAATGTTTGTTATTGCTCTTAGTGAATTTTTCAACCACTTTCTCAAGTTAATGAAATCAGATTGTTTTTGGTGGTCGGTTCACTTTGACCCAGCGTTACCATATATTTTTTTAAAAAAACTTCTTATATCTGAAAAAAAAACATTTTTTTCCAAAAAAAAACTTTTTTTCTACAAAAGTACCTAAATTTTAAAAGAAAACACTAAAATGTATTTGGAATTCATTTTATTTAAAAATATAAAAACGAAAAAATATAACATATAATAAAAAAACATAAAATAAAATTCATATTTAGAGATCTTTCATTGGTCTTGCAATTTTTCATTAAATATTTGTCCATGTATTTTAAATTTTTTTTTACCACAAACACAAACTGCCAAAAGTTAGTTACACATTGCCAATGTATAAAAGCGGCATAGTTGTACTTAAGACGGTGTAAAGACAATGAGACACTGTTGCAGTAATAAAGGAGTGAGAAAATATAAGATCGTTTCATTGCATACAAACATCACTTAATATTTTCATCCAATATACTGCAATAGTTAAATTATGTATTTAAAAAAACTTTACAAAACTTTATGTGTTTTCAAAAAAACTTGTTTTTTACCCAATAAATTTAAAACTTTTTGGCATCTCAAAAAACTTGCAAAAAAAGGAAAACTTGACAAATGGCAACGCTGCTTTGACCCCAAATCTTTAGAACTGCCAGTACATTGGTTATTATTCGCTTCAACATAGAATTTGTAGTTCTTTAATTATTCTTAATTTTTACATATTTTTCATTTGCAAATTTATTGCCTTGCATTAGTTAAGACAAAAGTAGGTATTTTTGTCTCTATTTATAGACTCTTATTGCGACAGTGGAATTCCAACTTACCATTTGTTTTATTTATTCATTTTCGTAAAAAAATTACCATTGATATGGCTATTCAATTTGCCAGACTTTTTTCAAATTCTATTAATTAAATAACTTACACTGCATTTTAACTTACATTAAAAACACTGCAAAATTATTGCAATTCACAGGAAAAATATAAATTTATTTCAAGTAAAAAATTTTTTAATATCAATTAAAAATGTTTGATGTCAAGTAAATAATTTTTGTACTTTGTACCAGTAAACTAATTATTAATTCCTATCAAATATTTCTGGACAAATAGATAGAAAAAATATCCGATTTCATTCCTAATTAAAATAATTAAAAAATCTAAATAAAATTTTATTTAAAAAGAAAATAGAACTGCTTTTCTTTAAAATATATTTATTTAAATGATATGAATATAATTATATTTTGAGTTTAATATAATATGATTTGCAATAATTCACTTGCAGTGAGTCAGATTATTGTTTTAGGTGGGCATCGAACGTAAAACCACCGCTAGTACATTAATACTAATACCCTTTAGCCTGCTTAATCACGCCAATGAATATACAATTTTCATTAGTTTCTTGGCTGGCGCAATACAGAAAATTATTTGGACTATGAATAAAAATTAATCAAATCAATTAAAGTGATAGTAATATTTTTATTAATTTATTTTTAATCACATCTATTCATCTATTCACCAAAGTACAATATTATATTTATTTAAAGTAAAATCTAAACAATGTGCCTGCGTGTTTTGGTGGTGTTTATGGCTGGATATCAATAAAAATTATAAACTCTTGCGTGTTTATATAAAAATATTATAAAAATAAATGAGAATTCTTACAATAATAATGAAAGAAATGCAGCATTTTCTGAATTTAATTGCGCTGCGGAATTAATCTTTCTGATTTAAAGCTGGCCGCCTGCATAAAGGAATAAACTATTAGTGCAAACGTGGATCATTGGTTAAAGAAAAATAGCGTCTCTATGATGATTTAAAGAAATAAGTTTTTCCTTTTATAAAGAAGTATTTTCAAATCGATTTTCAAAATATTGTAGAAGTAATTAATATGTTAAATTAAAATTCAGTCAATTGGATTATAGGAAGTGGAAAAAATGCACTCACTATAATCCAATGAAAATGTAATTCCTTAAGAACAACATCCATTTATGCAGTGGGTAACGTCATGTTGATTGCACATATGCTGATATCATCTAGAGTGGTTGTAACTTCCAACTTAACGAAATCAACCACTGAAACTGACAAAAGGATGAATTTCAGAAAAATTAAATTTTTTATTACGTGACAAATTTTGAAGAACTTGCTGATTTTGAGAACAAGTCATGTATAAGATCAGGCCGAAGTCTATATAAACGAAGAAATAAAGCATAATCGCTTTCAATACTTAATTCACGAAAATTACGAGTTTTCGCTATTATTTTCTATAAATAATTTTTTCTCTTTTTTTGTTGCAGTTTTGATGATCTTTAATATATTTTCTCTATTCATGATTTGATTTTTCTATTCCCTCGGCCTTACAGTTATTGCATCGATAAGTCTGATTTTTTCGAGATTTAATTTATTTTTATAGAAACAAATATTAAGAAATAAAATATATCCCTTCTTAAATACAATATGGTCATATTTAAAAAAATCGAACTTGGTAAAATGCGATTATACTTTTAATTTTAATAATAATTCTGACTTTTTTTAACCATATAAAAAAACATATTGATGGGGTATAATAATAATTCTGATTTTTTTAAACATATAAAAAAAACATATTGATGGGCAGTTGTTTTCCTCACTTGATGTTGCATTTAAGAATAGCTCAATCTAGGAGCCATAACGAAATTTGAAAAAAATTTGGCCAAAGATTTTTTTATTTGTAAGTAATTAAAAACCAATTATGTTTGTCCTACTGTTACTTGATTATTTATCTTAAGACTATGTGCAATATATTCAGTAGCAAATTTTTTCTCAATTTATTTTTAGCGAGTTGAAATTCATTTGGTCACTTGTTCAAATATAATTTTCAAGCAACATATTGTGTATATAAAATGTTCAAGTAGAAATTAAAAGCATAGAGTATTTAATTCGAAAAAAAGCAATTCTCTAAGGACAAAAATGAAATATGTAATAGTATTGGTAGACAGTCCAACAGACAATCAAACGGACAGATAGAAATGAAATAAATACTCCTACGAAAATAATTTGTTGCAAAATGCCCTTTTAAATGTAAAGCCACTATGGCTGTTGTTATTATTGTTGCGAGCTGGGGGAATGCTACTGAAACGGAATTTTGTAACAGTTGCATAAATAATGGAAAGGAAATTTTTTTGTGGCAGCAAGACAACAAGCGTTGCAAATAAAAAGTTGAGTGCAAAAACAAAAGCAAAAAGTGCGCGTCTGCCTCAACGACGACGACACAACATTTGTTTTGAATGGTCTCTGTGGCATCATGCTGATCATGGTGGAATACCAAACAGTGTGGACCCAACTGACGACGCAAAAAATGCATATAAATATGTGTGTTGCACAAGTACTTACACACAAACAGAAACATGCAAGTAAGTAATTTTGCGAATATGCAAGAAACTGTATGTTTATGTTGTTTGTAGCATTTAATTTGCTGAATTAATTCAAAAAATTAAGCCTCATACGAGCACATGCATGCCAGTACATACAGCGATACATGTATAACGAAGAAACCTAAGGTTGCATGCAGCTGCCATTATACGTTTATGAAGAAGTGTTTGACCTTTAACAATTAAATTAAAAGAATAATAAATATTTAAATTTTAAGGATTTTATTTTAAAGAATCTTCTTTTCTGCCATTTAAACGATTGTCAGATGGTTAAAAAAAATCGATTTTTGTGTATTCGTACTCTTTCTCTTCAAAAAAAAAAAAAAACAAAACACTATACATAACAACAACAATAGCAAACGTACCGCAAACATGCTCCATTTTCTGTTGTTATTATTATTGTATGATTTATGGTTGTTCCAAAAATCTACATTGCCATGTTGTTTTGCTATATAAGTTGTAGTTGTTGCTTGGTATACATACATACATACAACCATTTTTATTCTTTTCTTTCCACCACCACCATAAGGGCAACACATGTGCTGTACTGGTACGATACTGATGATACCCATTCAAATCCCATACTCACTTTCTTTCAGTTTCCTCTAACTGCAACGACATCTACATACATCACCACCACCACCTCTAACACCACCATTATGATTTATTTTTTAATATTTGAAAACTCTTCTTCTTCTCTCTGACTAAATATCAAGTTTCAATATCAAGTTCCTAATTAATATTCTTTGAAATGAAATCCTTACAAATTGCTAGGATTTAAAAAAAAAGAAATAAAAGGGCTGCGTTATATATTATGACACCACGAAATGCTCGCACCTCATCATATCACTTTCCAGGTTTTTCTTTTCTTATTTTTCTATATGTTTGTGTATAAAAAACACCCTTTTCATTTTGTTGTCGTAGTTCAAATACCGCACCCCATTTGGTCCAAAAGAAAAACCCATTATAAAGCGGAGTATTTGAAATTGCTAAAGAAGCAACGATAAAGTTGAAATTCATAATGTGTGAGTTGAATTTACTTTACCATACGAAATGTCTGCAGCGACAACATGCGAGTTCATTGATTATGTAGAACGACCGCTTCAACACGCACACAGTGTTTCACCTCACCCACCAACACAATCTCCCTCCTATACGTACGATTATTGCGTCCACACAGAAGTGTGTAAATATTGCCAGAAATTTCTGTTTATTAGGTTAACACAACGGACACAATGGGTCGGACAAGTTATCATTGTTATTCATTTTTTTTAAGGTTGAAAAATCACAAAATTAGAAAAAGTTGAATTGAAAAATGAAAGTGTGTTAATTGTAAAGCGCGTTTAAATTGGGTGCCATTTTCTGCAGATGATACCAAATGTCACTGCGCTTTGACATTTATGATGTAGATATATTGATAATCAGTTTTTAACAAGCCATGGAGCGATACAGACCTAAAGAACTTACAATTATTGTTTGTTGTTTTGAAATGAATGTCGACATTACCCTTATATCACCCTGTATTTTATTTCAAACGTAATTTTCATTTCTTATTCTAAATGAACAGTCTAATGTTCCTAATGATGATAAGGTAATATTTCAAAGTCTGTAAAGAAAATTAAAGTCTATTTGCTCCTGAAAATTTTTCTAGAAAAAGAAAAAAAAAACTGGAATTTTCAAAATAAACTCCTAAAAAAATTGTTTGCAAAACTAATATTTTTATAAGACTAACAATTGTGTTTTATAGAAATAGCATCCTTAAAGTAGGTTTAATAAAATTTCCAACAGACTTAGCGCAGGACAATTTTTGAAGTAGGGCGGATCCACTCCACATTGCCAAAAATTAAAAAATATACCCGTAAAAAACATTATCAATAATGACACAAAATTTTATATTTTATATTTTATATTTATAATATATGCTGGGGTTTTGAAAATTAAAAAAAAAAAACTACACAAAATTTGCAAAAGTGAATGAAGTACTCATTTGGGCGGATAAATTAATGCCAGTAATAATTATTTCATATAAATATTGACGGCGGCTACGCCGTAGCTGGTCCATCCGTGAACTTAAATTTTGGCATACTTTTTCCAGCATTTTGGCCGGTATCTTACCAATGGCCACTATAATATTATCTTCTAGGCTAGAACCGGCAGATCGTAACGTGGCGATTGAGCCAAAAAGTTAGCTTCGTCGCTGAAGAAAATTTTTAGGTAGAGACATATCTGTCACATAACAAGAACTTTTACAACAAAATTTTATGATTTGCAAGTGTTGTTCATTTGCGTTAGTCAATTCTTGTTGAAATGGCAAACCTGAGCATTTTTAGCCTTGCCAACATGTCAAGAAGTTTTTTTTTTACAGTAAAAAAATTTACACTGTAAAAACAAATAGCAAAAAAATTAAAAAAATATTGAAATAATGACAAAATACATGCTTTATGTTTTAATTTCGGAATTGTACGAAATTGCACGTTATTAATTGACATTTTTTTACAATTTCACCCAATTCCAAAATTTTTTTAAATAACTGGATTAAATCTATACGCCTTTTAATTCAGAACAGTATTTTTTGCAATAATGTTGGGTTGTTTTTCATTTAAATTAAAAAATTCTCGTAGTGTTTTAAAAAGGCAAGTTTGAGTTTAAAAATTATATTTTTGAAGTCATTATTATATAAACTTGGGACGTAGTTTTGCGTTTTTTGCAAACATATGTTAAAAAATAATAAAAAATTTCAAAAAATGGTCAAGGTATATTAATGGGTACTGAGCAAAAAGTCGTCCATCGCTATTTTGGAGGATTGGCAATGGAAAATCTTCAATATGACGTAAAATCATTACTATTGGCAGCCCTCTAAGTATTTCAAAAAAAAAAAAAAAAAATCTGAAGCTTGTATAACTCCAGCAATATTTTCAACATTGTTCTATATGCATTGTCTCCGGCAGAGAATTGTTTGTTTGTGGGGTAAATAAATGCACTACCAGATTTCTTTTTTGAAATTATGGGAAATACATTTAATTATAGGCGGAAGAACAGTAGTTCTGGTTTGAGCAATGTATAACATCACTTTCTTCCTCTACACCAATAGAAACGAAAATGAGATTTTGCGTTTTGATAGATGGCTAAATATGATTTCTTTCCTAAACATCTTTTGGGGCTTAGAACTAAACTATGATGTATTAAAAATTTGCAAGAATTAACAACTCATCTCCACAAAACGACCTTTTCATGCCGATATTCAAATCTGAGATTTAGTTGATGTAAATGTTACATGCGGCGCGCCTCTGGAATATTTTCCCTCGAACACAACAACTTAATAGCAACGCAACTAGCTCTAAGCACTTTTTATTTAATTATTTTTCACAACAGGAAATTACCTAATTTTGTTTAAATATGTATTTATGTCTAAGTCTTTGCCGTCTCAGCTTAACTTTTCGATACCACTTTTCTGATAATAATAATTGCTGTTGTACATGATTTGAATAAATAATTAAATTATTTCAAATTTAGTTATTTAAATTTAAAAATGGATTAAATCGGTTAAATCTGGATGAAACAATTCCAATGTATATGAAATCGCCAAAATAACGTAAACATAGGAATACATATTATTATTTTTGAAATTTATAGACTGGCTCAATTTCTATCCATAATTTGTAAATTTTTGCAAACTTTTTCCATAATTATTTTTATTAAGAAAGAAATAAAGAGAATCCAATTACACAAGCTGAAAGGAAAACCACTGCTTTCGATAGTCGCTATACCATTTTATAAACGTTCATATTTATTTTTTAAAACTTTTTAACTACGAACTGGTATTCGGGTTTGTCATTTATTTGACACACTTGCGTATGGAGTAAAAATACAAGAACACAAATATTTCTAGTATTTTTTTACAACAATATCAAAGTGTGCAAGTATGAAATAACTACATATGTATTTTTATTTATCTTTCTCACCACAATTTTTTTTTATAATTTCTTATTAATTTTATGATTCAAAACATTACGTAAAATAGTTAAATTAATAAATATTTTTTTTTGTATAATATTTGGTTATTTATGTATATAATGTGAAATTTTTCTTACTCCGCCCATTGTGCAAACGCACTGTGGTCAAGTGCGTGTAGACAATCATATACACACCTTATTCTTTGCGTTTCAGACACACTATATATTTTTGCTTTTCCCATAATTACTCTGAGAATACTCACAGTACCTAAAAAACTTTGCCTTCTCCATCACGCTTGACTAATGTAAATTAAAAAAATATCGTTTAATTAAATCCCTCTAGCGAAACGTATGACACTTTTCTACCAGGTTTTGTGGTTTCCTGTTCTTGTCTTACTCCTTAATTTCATTTGGCTGTAGTTATTTCGAGATACTGTTTCCTTTTTTTTAACTTAAAAATTAGCTGGCGCCCAATGTTTAAAAAAAATATATATAACTTAAGGCTTTTTCCATTATAATCGTTAGTATTGTTGACGTATAGAAAATGTTAACCATGGCCGATGTTGAATTCAGTTTGAATTTTGTTCTATGAAACAGTTCATTTACTGTAAAGGTAAATATACATACTTCTATATCCACTTATATATACTCGTATTACGTATATGTACATGTATTTATAATCATATGGTGCGCATTTAACCATTTGAGGACCAAACGTTTTCCATTGCTCCACTTTACAGGCGAAAATAACGTTTCCTGAGTTGATTTTCTTTATCGCAAGTGGTTTAAATGAAGCAACGTTATATGTAACAAAATAGTCGTATGTGGCACAGTGGGGTTGCTTTTTTCAAATTTAAAATCATAAAATAAGAAAATGTTTTATATTAAATTGAAAACACGACTTGCCTTGATACCTGATTTGCAAGATGATGTTTTTTTAACTTAATTTTCTTGTTTTTAATTATTTAACAATACCATTTTTAGTATATCAAATTAATTGCGATATTCTCTCAATTAATTATTGTAAAAGATTTGCTGTTTGTAGTCTCTGACATTCGTTATAGCTAACTAACTTGTCAGTAGACATTGACCATGTGTTTGAAAAGCATTCAAACGTCTAATCTGATATAAAAACTTCAAAATACGATATGAAAATTCATTCATATACATATGACAACTACAAATATATAACCATAAAAGTATTAGAAAGATTTCATATTATAAATAATAATAATATTGCCCACAAAATCATTAGATAAAAATTTATTCTCGTATGTATTTTGAATGTTTTTTGAATCAAAAACGCCTCTTGCTCTAGTACAGAATGGCGGAGAAGTAATATTTTAATTTGAATTGGCTGCCATTTTTACATTTGAATTTATGAAAAAAATACCAATTTCTATAACTTCTTCTGTGATTGACTTCAGATCTCTCGTGTTCGGCTAAGGGCAGTCGAGTGTGGCCTCCATAATTTGGAATGTTGTGGGCTATTTCCACGTATGTTTTGACGTATTTTTAAACCACAGTTTAAACCAATGGAACGTCTAAGAAACTATAAAAACTATTTTGTAATGATCTTCTATTTGATCTTCATATAATAACTAGCCACCAGTAACGAAATAGAAAAAAATTGTTTACCATATCCAAATGTTTCCCTTCCTTATGATATTCATTTATAAACAGGGTAAGGGTAATATCGGCCCAACCGCCGCCACCTACTATATTGTAATGTATTGGATCTCTGAAAATGATGTAATATAATTGAATTTTGACTTAAATAAAACAAATTTCATGAATATTAAAATCATTTTTGAATGTCAAATTTTGAGTTGAAATTCTTCGCTCTTTAAATACAGGCGGTCTAATCTTGGTTTCTGAGGTAGTTAGCAAAACTTTAGCAAGATACATTAAATTAAGTACAGCATGTACATTTTCCCTTTTCAGTTCCGTTCAGTTTACCTTTGAAAATTATTTGGAAACCGTTTCTAGTTCCTCTTTTCTGTTCTGCATACTTCTGAGAATTATTCGTCTCTTCATCTATAGACTTTAAGTACTTCCTAGTCTAAATGTTATTGGATTACAGTGTCAAGTTAATTTGGACGTGAAGATAATGATCAATTTGGTTTTAATGTGCGTTGGCCATAAGAATAGCGCCGAATAAAATGATTAAAAAATACGAATCCTTTCTGCATTTTTAGCATACGAGTACTATTTTGTTCCTATTGAAGTTAATGAACTCTAAACATAAAATAAATTAAAAAAAATCTATAACAAATACCTACAGTCGCCATTAGTGTAGACACAAAGTTTTTGATGAGTGACACAAATTTCCCCTACGATAAAAGACTACAGACCCTTTAGAATAATTGGTGCATTATGAACTTGAATATACATACGGACCTCGACAAGCCGGTGTTAACTAAATATGAAAAATACTTAAAAGAAGTTCAATCCGCCCCTAATCATATAGCCTGTAACATTTTGCATTTTACTGCGCACGTCAGTTTAAAATGTAGGGTCACTGTTCTTCTATGTGCAATATAAGATTGTATTGGTATAATCAATTGTGGAAACTAAATTTTAGTCTGGTGTTGGAAAGAAAGAAAAAATTTGGGTAGTAAAATGAAATCAGATTAGAGACTTCTTCTATTCATAGTCATATTTACAACCTGTTGCCAAGCTTTTTAACAATATTAATTGGTTTGAGACCAAGAAAGTACTGGGATTATTTTGTTCATTTGAGTACTGAAATTTGATTCCATATGTTGAACTTGCATATATTTAACTGCAGAAAATTATTCCTTCCCTTTTATTCCTTTTTGACTCGTTTGGGGATAGAATGATTTCATTTTGCTGGGCAATATGTAAAAATAAAGCTTCTTAAAAGGTTACCCAAAGAAGCTACAGCTTCCAAAACACTAAAGCAATCCGAGGTACATTATCACTTTCGGACTCACATAATCGTAAAATCGTAAATCCTTGTATGGCATATAGGCATATCCTACCGACTGGTAGATTTTCTTTTTAAAAGAAAATGCTTTTTCCTTTTGAAAGAATTTCAATCGACATACCATTTCAACTAGCAGTGAAATTAAGAAATAAAAATCATACACAAAAGGTGTCTATTGAGATTTTAACTTAATCCCATCAAAACTACCATATTTTCCCTTGGATAAATTTAACCTTCGATACAAAACTGCCCAAAGTTTTGGTTCTGGCTTTATGTACTCACAAATTGAGAATTCCATTATGATTTCATACCAACAAGCTTAAAACTTATCCGTGGTGTAAGAGAAATAATGAAGTAGCGATACACTAGATATATTTAATTCAAGAGCATGGAAAGAGTATGAATTCAAAACATATTCGTAACATAGAGGGGTATGCCCCTTTTACTCCCTATACATGGGAGTATGTATGTATATTGATGGA
Source organism: Germaria angustata (assembly GCA_963681545.1). Classification (NCBI taxonomy): domain Eukaryota; kingdom Metazoa; phylum Arthropoda; class Insecta; order Diptera; family Tachinidae; genus Germaria; species Germaria angustata. The sequence goes on along the minus strand of OY812998.1, from coordinate 59,769,511 downwards.
TCTAGAAACACTTTGATTGGGAAGAATGCATTTTTTAGTTTAAATTATAGAAAAGACAAGAAATAATTAACTCCTTATATTGGTCTTTCTACTCTAATGGTACTTCCAGCGGAAAATGGAATATGCACAGGGACTTACCACCAGGTATATATTTTCATTTAAGTCTAATTCAGGAATTGGGGTTGAATCGTAACTTTCCACCAACACTTCTGCTGCTCATACCCTTATTTTCAAATACTTATAAAAATACACCCCACCTCTTACCTGGACAACAGCAAGAACACTTTTTTGTGGTCACCAAAGCGTTAATAAATATCTCTAGCCACTTGAAGCCATGTGTTATATTTGCCAAACATACACACACATAAGTCCACTTGCAAAAGCATTTATGTACATAGTCCATATATGTGAGTCTGTGGCTGTGTGTGAGTTTATATTCATTGTATGTGTGACTATGATTAATTACTTTTGCATAAATTTACATATAAAATTGTACAACCAGTGTGGAGTGTAAAACCCAGGAATATCAAAACAACGTCCTGTTGTCTGAAAAACATACACAGATACGATGAACACAAACACGTGCATATACATTACACACACACACATACAGACTAATACATTTTTTTATTTTTATTACAACAAATTCGTACATTCTATCTGTGATTGTGTCTTTCAGACCATCATGATTATCATCATCGGTAGTAAATTTGTAGGGAAGATGATGATAAAGAATGGGGTGAAAATTGTAATTACAACAGATACACAAACTCACTTACTTGCATTTGCATGCACGCGAATAGACTCTCTTGAATTTAATTTTTTTTTTATTTATTTTTGGAGGTTTAATTTCATTTGTATTCTTTTTTTTAATTTGCCGTCCTGCCGTCAACTTCGTCATCATCCGTTGACATTATGAAATATTTTAAGCGCATTTTGCCTTTATGTCCGTCCTCCTTGCCCTTATCACTTGTGTTGTGGTGTCTTTGCAGTTTCTGTATGCAATCGTTTGTTTAATGCACGGAAGGAAATTTGTACTCTGTGTGTACACTTTTTGACAAATTTTTATGAGCGCGAATAAAACATATAAAATAAATTGTGTTTACATTTTCAATTACATGGATTCTTTTTTTCCGCTCAGAGGTTTATGTTGCTGCTACATGAGCAGTACACAATTTATATCATGCGAAAATGGGTTAAAGGGAATTGGACAGGAATATTTCAAAAATACGAATCATATGAAATGATTAATAACAATGGTGGAAATATTAGAAAGGACTTTGATTGATATATATTTGAAACCAGCATTCAAATATTTTTTTGTGTTAATGAAGTTGTATAAATATATGGATATATGTACACCATCAGGTGCTGTGGTAGTCCAGTGACTAGAGCGATTCTGGAAGAGAGAAAAAAGGAAACTTTCGACTTTAAACGTGTGGAATAAAAGAATTCAGAGTTAAGTAAATGTCTAATTGTCCCACCCGCAAGCAAGCCGGCAAGTGTAAAAATTGTATATGGTCTTGTAAACGTTTGCAATAGCGATCAGAGATGGAAAATTCTATACTATCATTTGATATTATCCGTATAGTTTAATTCGTTGTGTGTATACCTTAAATTGATATTTTCTGTTCGTAACTAGCGGCTTAAAATTTTTGTATACACCCTGGGTTAAACATGAGTCCAGCATCTGTTCCGATGCTCATAAACTTAAAAACTTTTCTTCCTTAATGTAACTATCAAAAAATATGAATTGAATTTGCAGTATATTTCTTGAATTCCGATTTTGCAAAAAAAAATTACAAAGTACCTTCTGTAGGAATTAACTTTAAATATTTGTGTATCAACATATTTCGTATATAAAATATTAAAATTTACATCTAAATACTCGGAAGGGCAGAGTATATCATTAGAATTATTACGCTTTTATATTATGAAGAACAAACTTGTCTAAATTAAAAGTCTGCTATAAATAATCATCTAAGTGAATTTTTTTGAATGAAAAGAATATTATAGTAGACTTTTAATCGTTGACCGAAATGGGACGATATTTGAAATATTTCATTTGTATTTTTGTGTCCGTCTCTTTTAAACAGCTAATCGATAAATTTTTCTGTTCACTATGTGACAAAAGTTTGCTATAGCCCCTTGATAAAGAAAGATATCATATTCCATCCCTGATATCAATACAAATTATTGTATTATTTGTTAAAACATTTATTATTTGTTTTATGGCAGCTGAAAATGATAGCAGCACTAAATGTACTTAAAATATAAAAATTTTAATTTTCAATAAAACTCCAATAATTGAACTAATTCCCTATAACATTTATTTATAGGCAAATGATTCTTTGAGGTTGCGATTTTAATACCTGCCTTCTTGTTCATGAATTAACAAATTATTTTACAAAAATATTTCTTTATTTTCTGCAGTCTCAGTAATCAGCCGTGATATTAAATTTTCTACAGAAATAAGAAAATATTACTTTCTATATTTCTATTAGTGTATTTCGTGGTGCAGACTAGTGATGATGAAAAGCCAACAACTCCTTAAATTATATATGAAGGTACAGATAACAAACCGAAAAATCTATATATATATAAAATAGGATATATATGTATGTAGCGTAATGGCTCCAAAACGGCTTGTCCGATTTTGACGAAATTTTCAGGGAACCTTCAGAATACTCGGGCGGGTGACACTGTGATTTTTTATTTTCGGTCTGTGGGCGGAGGGGCGTGGCAAAACCCAATAATTCATAAAATGAAAACGGCTTGGCCGATTTCTGTAAGTTGTAAGATTTTTGTCAGTTGTTCGTATTTTCGAGGAGAAGGTTTTTGTTGAACCAAACCGTTTTAAAAACAAAAAACAACAGCGTGCTTTCAGAGTCAAAGTAAGAAAAGTAATGATTTATTTAAAATATAAAGTAAAAGAAGAAGTTACAATATACATATATGTTTGTACGTAAGTGTGTAATGCTATGTGTATATATTAACAAATGTATCAGTTTGCATCATATAAAAGAACAGTAATCTGAAATCGAATATTATAACAAAAACACACAGAGTGAAGATAAATATTTCCAACACTCCCACTTTTATCGAACTCTTTCCCTGCTTTTTTATATCAGTTTTCAAAAAAGTTAATGATATTTAGCATTTTTCTAAAATGTACAAATTTATCTCTGGCAAGAGGTTTGGTAAAAATATCTGCTACTTGCTGATTTGAATTTACATAATTTAGTTCAAACATTTTTCCTTCAAATTTCTCTCGAATGAAATTATATTTTACATCAATATGCTTTGTTCGTTTGTGGAATTCAGGGTTCTTCACTAGACGAATAGCTCCTTGGTTATCCATATTCAAAGTTTTTTGTAAATCTTGTTTTGGTAAAAGTTCACGTAACAATTGCTTAACCCAAATAAGCTCCCTCACAGCGTGACAACCTGCTATAAACTCAGATTCTGTTGTAGACAATGCAACGCATTTTTGAATTTGCGATGACCAAGCAATGCACGATGAACCCATCGTAATAGCAAAACCACTTGTGGAACGCCTTGAAACAATGTCACCAGCATAATCTGCATCACTGTAGCATTTTAAGGAAAAAAGTTTTTCGGAACCAAAAACAATTCCGTAATGTTTTGTTCCCTGTAAATACTTAAAAATACGTTTGACAATATTAATATGAAATTGCTGTGGAGCTTCCAAGCTTCTGCTAACAAAGCTAACCGCAAATGCTATGTCTGGTCTCGTAGCTAGCATCAAATACATCAGACTGCCTACTGCCTGTCTATACGGATACTTTGATACAGTTGGATCAATTGATACTGTTGTCCCAGTTATGGATGTATCACATGGCGTACATACTGGATTCGCCTCGACCATACCAAAAGTATTGAGCAATTTTACAACGTAGCTTTGCTGATTTAAATGCAAGCTACCATTTTTTAATCGTCGAATTTCTAAGCCTAAGAAAAGCTTGGCTTCAAAGACCTTTACTTTAAAAGCTCGTTTCAAAAACAGCAAAAATTTTGAAATATCGTCTTCATTCTCAGCCGCAATTAACCCATCATCTATATATATGACAACGATCAATCTCCTATCGCCAGGTTTGTTTAGAAATACACAATTGTCGGCATTACTGGCTTCAAGGTTAAAATCGTTTAGCATTTTTGAAAAAGTTTCATTGAAACATCTGGAAGCCTGTTTCAAACCGTAGAGACTTTTTAATAGTTTACAAGCCCTTCCAGATTTGTCGCTGTAACCTTCTGGTTGTTTAATATAAATGTCTTCTTGAATAGCACCATATAAGAAAGCTGTTTTAATATCAAATTGCTTGAGCTTCAAGCCTTTACAAGCAGCTATGCTAAGTACCGCTCTAATTGAGGTAAATTTCGCCACCGGACTGAAAGTTTCTAAATAGTCGACTCCGTATTCTTGGCTAAAACCACGCGCAACTAATCTGGCTTTATATCGCTCTTTTTCGTTCCCAGTTGGGCCTTTTATTTGATATACCCACCTTGTACTAATAAGCTTTGCTCCTTTTGGTAGCTCAACTAGTTGCCATGTGTTATTTTCTTTAAGTGAATTAATTTCTTCATTCATAGCAAGCTTCCATTTTTCAGCTTTTTCACACGATATTGCTTCTTGATAATTTGTAGGTATATGGCAGCAAGCCACAAAAGCATGCCCTTCTGTTGTGATTAAATTTAAGGATTCTGTTTGTACCGTCTCATTTTTCGATTCAGTGTCTGCTTTTGATACTGTTTGCTTATTATTCTTATTTTTGCTTCTCAAACGATCACTAATAAAACTTTGTTCGGAGTTATTCACCGTTTCTATATGGTTTGAATTCACAGGCTTATCAAAAAAAACAACATTCCTATCATCAGTCCCATCTGGTTTTATATCTGCGTTTTGTTCTGATTGTACTTGAGTTCCTTCTTTGGTATTTTCAGCAACTTCTTGAATATTGTTGTCATTTAAACGTATAAGTACTCGCGAACGTGAACTATTGGACTTTGTTTCACTAGATTCATTTTTGAAAATAACATCTCGAGATATTTCAACCTTATTTGTTTCAGGTATATAAACTCTCAAGCCTTTTATATTTTCAGCATACCCAACAAAAATACCTGGTTGAGATTTTGCATCCCATTTCTGCCGTTTTTGTTTTGCCACGTAAATAAACACATTATGGCCAAATATATGCAAATTTTCTATGCTGGCTTGTTTGCCATGCCATAATTCATATGGTGTTTGCCCTTTTATTGAGCTAGTACCCGACCTGTTCAGTATATTGACAGCCGTGTTAACCGCTTCAGCCCAGAATTTTTTATCTAAATTTTTAGCATTCAACATTGATCGTGCCAATTCAACAACGGTTCTGTTTTCTCTTTCAGCCGAACCATTTTGCTCAGGATTATATGGCACCGTTTTTTGATGAGTTACAGCATTCCTCATAAGTAGCGATTGAACATTTTTGTTGACAAATTCTAGGCCATTATCTGACCTAAGAACTTTTAATTCTTGCCCAGATTCAGTTCTAACATCATGTATATATGTCTCTAAAAATCTGCATACTTCGTTTTTTTCTTTCATAAAAAAAACTTTCCTGTAGTGGGAATAATCATCCTTGAGCAAAAGAAAATAATTGGCACCACCAAGCGACTTTTTCTCCATCGGTCCGCAAACATCTGCATGCACCAATTCTGCCACAAAACTCGTTTTATTTTTACTACTTGGGAAAGGTGCACGTTGATGCTTGCCCAAAACACAGGCATCACAAAAGTTTTTGCCTGCATCGAGAAAATGTATTTTACGCGCTCTTAAAAAACGCTTACAATGATCAAAATTTTGATGCGCTAGCTTTTCATGCCATTCATTAATAGAACACGCATTCGATTCAGTGGAATACAAATGTTTTCCAAAGTTTTTTAAAGGTACATCTACTTTAATTATTAGCTTAAAAAGTTTCTCAGCACGTACTCCCACTAAAACTATAGACCCACACTTCAAAAATTCGCAACACTTGTTATCAGACCTCATTTGCAAGCCTCTATCAAGTGCACTGTTTGCAGAAAATAAATTCAAACGGATTTCTGGCACATACAAAACGTCTGCTAAATGATTACTTGCCCATCTTTTTCTGTCGTATGACAAAATATTTATAGCTCCACGGCCGTAAGCCTTTATGATGTTACTGTCACCAAGTCTAATGTCAATGGGGGCTTCAAAAGCTTCATAAGTGACAAACCAATCTCTGTTTTTAGTCATGTGATCACTGGCTCCTGAATCCACGTACCATTCCTGGTTTTCACTAATGCTCATCACTGCTTCTGATTCGCATATAAAAGCATTGCCCTTGGTTTGATTTCCTTTCACTTTATTCATATAACAGTCCCGTTTCCAATGACCTATCTTTTTGCATATAAAGCACTTGCCTTTCTTTAGATCTGCATTCTTGTTGCCAAACGGTTTTGACTTTTGCTTTGCAAGAAGAGCTTCACCTACACTCACTGTTTGCCCTGCGACGGCAACACGGTTTTCTTCCATTACTAATCTGGTAGTCAGATTTTCTAACGTTTGTTGTTCTGGTGCAGTCGACTCCCATGCGCTATAAAAGTGTGCAAAACTTGGAGGAAGCGTCATTAAAACCTTTGTAATAACCATGGATTTTGAAACTTCCTCTCCTGCTTCTTTGAGCTGCGAAACCAATACCTCTAGCTTTGAAATATGAACAGCAATGTTGTCCTGCGGATCTTTCTGGAAGCTGTAAAACTGCTGTTGCAAACGATGAATATTTGTTGTAGACTTAAAATCGTACACATTCTCTAATTTTTGCCACATTTCTCTGGCCGTTTTACAATTAATAATATGCAAGAGCGGTTGTTGTCCAAGCGCCATCACTATTATTCTTTGTGCTTTACTGTCGCCCTTCATCCAGTTTTCATCACGCACCATAACCTTTCTTTCAATACCTTCTGCATTTACTGCTGCCACCTCTGCATCCGACTTACTTCCAGTTGAAGTTGTAGTCTCACACGCCGCTGATTCGTGAATTATGTATTTCCATAAGTCGCTTGCATTCAGCATTACTCTAACTTGGAAACGCCACATATTCCATTGCTCAGCTCTCTCCAGCTTTTCAATTCTTGCAAAATCTGCCTCCATTATTACCAATTAGAAATTTTTTTAATATAAATTTAATTAAATAATAGAGCGCCAACTAAAGACTTTGACAAAAAAAACTCCCGTTTTTTATTTTTAAAATATGCAATTTTTTTATTACAAAAACTGTACTTCAATTGCTATCGTGTCTGGGCCCATAACCTGTTGAACCAAACCGTTTTAAAAACAAAAAACAACAGCGTGCTTTCAGAGTCAAAGTAAGAAAAGTAATGATTTATTTAAAATATAAAGTAAAAGAAGAAGTTACAATATACATATATGTTTGTACGTAAGTGTGTAATGCTATGTGTATATATTAACAAATGTATCAGTTTGCATCATATAAAAGAACAGTAATCTGAAATCGAATATTATAACAAAAACACACAGAGTGAAGATAAATATTTCCAACAGTTTTTATGGAAGAAAATTTTGAAAAATCCCTCCGGAAAAGTGGGAAAATTGGAAAAATCGAAAATCGAGTTTTTGTATGAAATTTTGTTTGAAATTATTCCTTAATGGCTTTTTAAATGAAAAAATAGAAAGTTTGTCTGAAGGCTTAAAATTGGGGCGAGGCGAAGTTCGCCTGGTCCGCTAGTTGGTTATAAAAATTTATCAAAATTGACATACGATCGTCTCTTTTGGAACCGTTGATCGTTCAAAGAATATTTAAATTATCTTCTATAGATTTAATTTAAACTTTTAAATAAATTTATGCTTGTTGCATAATTAAACAATTCACATTCTTCTCTCCAAAGCTAGAAGAAAATTAACTTTCACAATATTTAAGCACAAGGGTTGAATTTTGAATGACCTTGGCATCCAACGTGTGCACATAAACACACATACATAAATTTATTTATATGACAAAAACATAACTTACATACGAAATGTTCGTTGAACAAATCCAAGAGAATATTTTATATATAAAGTTCGTACAAAATTTTACAATTAGTGCGAGTAGACCTTGTGTTCTCAGAAAAATATGTTGTATTTAAAATCCATTCTATCATATACAGACAATTTTGTACATAAAGCACACGCACACACAAACACACCAAAATGTACAGCAGTACTGAGGGGATATGCAGGAGTCATTTGGAGACAATTTCAGGATTATAAGCCAAACTCAATCAAGCGTTTGTGGTAGAGAAGTTTATTAGAGTTTTCATTAAATTAATGGAAGGGGGAGCAGACAGTTAGATGCACACTTTTAAGGGCAACTATAATACCATTGTGTGAGTGTGAGTATTGCTAATTTACTAGACATATGTACGCCCTTAAACCTCAGAACTCATTTATTATAAATTACAGCCGAGTATTTGCTTTCTTTATTTTTAGATTTCATTCAACCAGGGCAACAACATGTTGTGACACTAAACGCAGCCTATACGTATACTTTGCTTTCTCTCTCTCCATTTTATTGCTTGATTAAAAACCCAGAAAATATTCATTCCTCTTTTTGTGATTTTAATATGTATTTGAAAGTGTGTTTTTCCATATGTGTGCATAGAGGAGTGAGTGTAGTGTAAATTTTAAAATATTACTTAGCATACTTTTAGGTGTTTGTAACTCTTCTTTTATTTCATAGCATATTTTCTTGCTTTTAGGGCTACTGTTGGTTAACATGCATGTGTGGTTAAGGATTTGGAGAATCAAAAGGGACGAAAATCATGTTTAATGCAAATAAATGTATGTTTCAGAAAATGTATTCAAATGATAAAACAAAAACAGGAAGAATTAAAGCAAATGGGTCGGTCTTTTCTTTATTTTGTAGATTGGTGTTATATGAGTTTTTAATTACAAAATTAGTTTTTCCGTTTTAATCCACCTCGAATTTTCAACAGCCACGCCAAAGTTGTTAATAAGAGTTTTTGTAATGATATATATAATTTTTGTAATCAAGCGTTAGGTCTTTTTTTAAAAAATAATAATTTTATTCAATATTTCGGCGCCTCTTTGGGCGTCTTCTTCAGGAAATTTTTTTATTAATAAAAAACGCCCGTTGGTCGTTAATAATTTTATTCAGACAAAACAAAACGTTTTCAAATGAAATATATTTAAAATCTAGCTTTTAAAAGTAAGAATATATAAAAAGTAAATAAATACTTGCACCGAATGAAACGAAATTTGTCACAGAACCTGAAAGCAAAATTAAAACATTTTTTGATTAAAATTTTTGTTGTGTTCTTTTCAAAAATAATATTTTGAAAAAATTTGATTTTATTGCAATTTTAAGAACAATTGCTAATTTTTGCTTTATTTTTATAATAAGCACTGGACAAAAAGCTCTGTACGATAGATCACATGCCACATATATTAGGTTTTCTCTATCAATGTCTGGATTATGTGGCCAGCTATAAAAAGAGAAGACATCGATTTGGGCGATCGTTTCCTTTAAGGCCTGTTCTGCCTTTTTTGAATAATATTGTTAGTGGCTTTTAAATACAATACTTTTCAAAACTTCCTAGGAATATGTAGAATATCCTCACGCTGGGTCGAATGTTTCCGAGTGCTTTGGTAGTTTTCAGGGTTACCCCTTTCAACCGGAATACATTCCAGAGAAAACAGTGATTGACCGCGTTCACATCTCTTATCGCCAAATACCACATCTGTGCACACAAGAATGATAAAACACAGATTGCGCATTGCGCATGTTTTTCAAATGTAAACAAAAATGAGTTGTTAATGTGTGACGTCACATCAGCTTAAAAATTTTCTTGGCGCGAATAGTTTAAAGGAAAGTATTTGAATAAAAGGAGCTTAAAACTGAAAAAGTGAAAAAAAGAAAAGTGAATTTAATATAAAATAACAAAATAAAACATAATAATACATATATAAAGGAAAACAAAAGAGTTGAAAAAGAAGTGCGCTGTAGCTAATTGCAATAGTACTAACAATTCCAAGGCTTTTGAAATTATTTTTTTACTATTTCCAAGTAATGCTAAAATTCAGAAGCAATGGGTGAAATTTTGTGGACGAGGAAATAATATAAATCCAAAAACTTCTTATGTGTGCATGTTGCATTTTTGTCCTGATGACATCGAAAAAAGCTTGCAGTATGAAATGGGTACGTACATAAAATGAACTTTAAAATATGTTTATAAAAATCTGTGTTGTTCCCAGGATTCGCTAAAAAGAGAATTTTAAAACGTGGAGCAGTTCCAGCAATAACACCAGCTTCATATGATGATGGCATATGATGGTTTAGAAAACTTGGCTGGCTAAATATGCCACAGATTAAAAGATGAAGAGCCAAATATTTCTGTACCAAGAAATGAGATGAATGTTCAACCTTACACATGGGTCGGCCATCTCAGTGAAGGGGCTTATCAAAACCAACAGAAGACATGATGTGCAAAATGCAAGAACTTTCACACAATTTAAAAAAAAAAAAAAAAAAAAAAACAACAACAAAGAAGGCTTGCTTATCACAGAAGATTTTTTTGAAAAAAAAAAAAAAAAACGCAATGGGCCCAAAATATAGAGTGCAGCGATGAAATTTAAAAAAATCGTCTTTCGAGCTCGTATGTATTTTAGAATTAGAGTTATAAAAATCGAAATTGACGAGTTTTTTAAACAAAGAAAACGATAAATTAATAAAACAATCCACTGATTATTATTTATTGTGATACTACATACATACATACATATGTATATATATACACAAAAATAAAAAAATTGATTTAGATTTTTAAATAAAAGTATATTTAATAAATATAAAAACACTGATTGCTTTTATTTTTAAAATTTTCTTACTTTTCTTTCATTTGTGTATATAAATCTGAGTGTTTGTTTTTGCTTTTGTTAAACGATTGGCTGATGTGACGTAGATGCGCAGAACGAAAAATTTTTTACACTCTGAATGCGCAATCTGTATTTTATCATTCTTGCTGTGCACATATAAAACATACAAATGGGTATTGACTTTTTTATATGTGATATTCTTACGAAAAAATTGCGTATAAATATATGACTTACTTTTAAACCATACGTATTATGTATGTTAGATTGTAATAAATTCGCTTTTTTTTAAAGATCCTTTATAGGCTAATACGACCTTTAAAAACTTCATGGAAAAATCAGTGGTAATAAGTACACTCATTACTTACCATATGTATCGTTTTTTATATTGTTACATGAGAAATATTTTCAAATTCAATTTACCGTTGCCTGAACCTTAAATGTAGTATAAATATTATTGTTTAATGAATTTTAATAAGCCTCATGAGTCATACGAGTGAACTTAAGAAATCACTTAAATCTCTTTTCGAAACATGCGCTTATCTAACGAGAAGTTTCAAGCGCCATAATTAAAAATGCACACGATGTCTTTGTAATTTTTTTTATTGTATCTTGACTAAATTTAGCAAATTATGACACCATTTATGTGTGTGTGTACTTGTTTGTTGATTTGTGATTGTAAAAGTCATTTATTGTTGTCTACCAGCTGGTTTTCCTAGAACTTATTAATGCATATTTATAACTTTAACAATTTACTTCGTTTCTATTTTAAAATTAAATAAATTGATACATGGTTAAACGAAGCTATAGAATAAATTAACTTTAGTTGCTCATGCAAGAAAACAGAGAAAATCGCAAAACTCTTTCTTTAAGTAAAACAATTTAAAAATGTAAAAGGAAAAATTAAATTAACACGGACTGGAAAAAATTAAAAAAAAGAAGTCTGAGCCGCCTTAAAATCAAACTCGTCACACTCTTGACTGAACAGCAACTTTTATAACAACAATTAAACCATACAAAAAAAAAAAAAAAATAGTTAAAATATTCGTACGCCTTTGCGATGCATGCGCGTGTAAGTGAGACTTGCAGCAACTTTTTGTGTGTGCGTGCGATTGAAGTTGTTAAACGAAAACATGTGTAGTTTATGGCACGTCTGTACTTGAAAGACTTTACGACGGAAATTTTCATTTATAGGATTATTTTTTAATGTTTTCTTTTACTATTTTGTAATGGTATTATGGAATTAAAATTCTCTATTTAATTGCAGGTGTAAAAATTTTGCATAATACAAATTATGAAAATGTTGCAAAAAAAAAAGAAGTTATAAATAAATTTTTTTATTCAGTGTATATTGTTTTGCTTTAGATGAGTTTGCAGTAGCATTTAGTGATCAAAGCAGATTTATGAAGCCACACAATAAACTTGTAAGTCCAGCAATAACATGGTAAGAACAGTAAGCCATTCCCATGTGTACTTCACTACGTTTATTGTGATATTAAACTATAGTTTACAAGTTAAATTTCTGTAGCATGTGGACCAAATTTCTTGCTGATTGTTTTGTTTTAACGTTTTCTATAATATCTTCATGGTATCTCAGGCCAGTGCTGGTAAAAAATGTCAAATATTTACCTGTCATACGACCTAAACTGACGATGCTCTTCTCACCACCGTCCCTGTCGTTCCGTTCAGAGGCACACATGGTGTGCAAATCTACATCTGCGCAAGATAGAGCTGATAGTGAGCATGTATAACGCGATCACTAGCACCACATTGCAGACCCACTCCTCCGATTCTTAACTCTATCCGCGTATCTTTGGGTTTTAGTCACATCCACTATGTGATCGCTGAAGGCGCCTCACCAATAACCATCCTAGGACAAATCCTAGGGGCTACTGGTGCCCGTGGTACCATATAGGATCTCTGAACCGCCTTGTGCTAAAAACACCTTCGATTTTAGGTCCCGTGCAAACTTGATACGTCGGTAGCACCTCCAGACTAGCATAGGAAAGCCTACTTCCTTAAATACTTATATGCATGCCCGTTACCTTATTGTTTCGCGGTCCGGAAACCCGATAACCCTATACCTCTGGAACCACAACGCCAAGCCACCAAGAATGGCGTATAAACCGTGCGACCCCGGGCGAGTACTGTGTAAGTTAGACATCGCTTTAGCATTATGATATGACTTTTATCGAGCGACGTTAACATCTCAGAAATGTTTAACCTAAAATTCAATAGACTTCAACTTGTAATAATTCCGTTCAACTATGTTTCGTTTCTTTAAATCACAAAATAATTTTGAAGTTTCTTAAAAATTAATATTTATGTGATCAAATTAAGACGAACAAATCATACTATATTTATAGTCGTTCATAAGAATTGAGATGAAAACAATTTCACAAAACTTTGCTTTAAAAGTAGAAAAAAATAAAAACAAAGGAATAACGACAAGACAACAGACATTTCATCCTTTACACTTCTAAAATATTCATTGTTTGTAGAGCCATTTACATACTCGTACATGAACTTACGTATAAAATTAAGTAAAAAACAACTACAAGAAACTAAAACAGAAGTGACAATAAAATGTAAACTTTCCTTAACACAACTACATACATACGAATACAAATTTATATAAAGGACAGACATATTTGTTGGCATACAAGTGGCTCGTTTATTAAACTTTATTTAGATGAAAACTCTTTTTGTTATTGTTTTGCACAAACAAAAACAAAAAATGGGACGTGTGCACTTTGCATGATGGTTTAAAATGGCAAATGGAATTTAAACCCTTAAATCAGAGTGAAGTAACCAGAAAGAAAATGGCATCATATGAAGCTGTTGCCAATTTAAAGAAAAAATTCACTTGTTTTAGATTTAATATACTCAATTACATATTTACAAAAACATAATTGTAAACTATGTGCTATCTATCCCAGCAAACGCAAATTGAAAACTCAATAAATAATAGTGCCACATGCTGCACGTATTAACATGTAGCTGCGCCGTATCTCATATGTACTATAGTGTAAATTTTTAGATATTTGTGGATACGAATATCTGAGGCAGATGAATACGAATAAAAAATTTGAAGTTTAGAGAAATTTATATGTGGCTCGATTTTTAAGTCTGAAAAATAAAATATTATACATTTAATTAAAAAATCTTCCTTCGTCAATACTCTTGTTCGCATATACTCACATAGAAAGTTTCTTAAATTATCACTTCAACTTTCAAAGTGACATAACCTCACATTTACATTTACATCAATTATAATTGAGGAAATTGTTTAACAACATGTTAATTTTTTTTAGAAAGTAATCGCTATTAAATTCCTTAGAAGTTGAATTAGTGAAGAACTTTGGAAGCAATAAAAACGTATTTCCTTAAGAATGACTTTTACTTTTTCACTAGGTCCGGAATAGTAGTTTTTGGAATCTCGAATTTTGGCCTATTTCATAACACTTGGGTTCGTGTTCGTATTCGATTAATTTATGCCTATATTTTCGTTCCATTAATTTGGGTTCTAGTTGAAATCTCACCAAACTCTGTTATAAACTGATGTTTATTACTTGTATTCAAATATCGTCACTATGAATACTGACATTCAGTGAAAGAAGAATACGAGAATTTTTATTCTTCATTATTATTATTGTTCGTATTCGATTAATTTATGCCAATATTTTCGTTTCATTAATTTGTATATATTCTTGATTTGTAATTATTTTTAATTAAAAACTCTATTTTGAACTTAAAATAATAATCTGCATACAAATAAGCTAAAAACCTATATAAACCGCTTTGAATTGGAGTGCAGTTAGCGGGAATGCAAAGATGGGATGTGGTTTGAATAAATGAAATATTCGAGGTTATTAAGGATAAAATTATTACCACAAATTAATTAGCGACTGATGTGGAAAAAAGTTTAATGTTTCAATTTTGTTTTTTCAAGCTTTTTGTACTTTACTTTTTTTCAACAGTTTTAGAAAATTTTTAATAATTAGAAAATATTTTCTAATTTTACCAAATTAAAGTACATATGTTTGATGGGCTCGAATTGAAATCCCACCAGATTCTGTTATAAACTGGTGTTTATTAATTTCTAATGTGTTTTCTTATTAGAAATGACGGGAAAGACAAATTTGACTATAAAGGCTGGGGGAGCATGCAAACGTTTTCGTTGAAACTACACATTTCATTAGCGCCCGAATCTTATCACTTCTGTTCAAATATCAATACCATGAATACTGACATTCAGTGAAAGAAAAATAGGAGAATTTATATTCTTCATTATTATTATTTTTTATTTTTGAAACTTTTTTCTATATCTCTTTTTTCCAATTGTTGCCGAAACTAAAATGTTATCTCATTGTTATTTTTTTCTCGAACATATCGGGGTTTTTCTTAAAGAGTTTTAGTATAATATATAAAACCAATATATATAAAACAAATAAATATATGTATATTGTTTTCAATTATTGTGTAGAATTGCCTACACCTAATCAATATACATTGAAAATGATGCCAATGTACACCTTCAAATACAGCTTTGACGTGATGAGAAGCAGTCATTATCTGAAAGTGTTTAGAAAATGAGCAATTGCCATCGGCTTGTCAGATTTTCATCCTATTCCACTGATACATTTAGTGTCCACAGTGCCCGATTTCCTTTATTCTGCATAGATTTCTGACAAATATATTTGCTTGTGGTACTATTTACAGCCACCTTAAAAGCGACCCAATAGGTATTCCCAAGTAAACGATTTTGTCGTAAGGTGAAAATAAATATATTTTAAACACATCAAACACGGGCCACCAATAATACTTGGTTAATTTTAACTTAAAAATCTGCAATTAAATAAATACATCTGCAGTTATTCGCAAAATATGTCTTTGGCAAATGCTGTATGTTATCTGGGATATTACACTCCCATACACATACATTTACAAGCATATAAGAGTTATAAAGTGTGGTATTTGTTACATGCACAAATGCCAGGCAATGAATGCTTCGCAAAAAATGCTCACAAACAATATCGTATGAGTACGTATAATTAAAAGACAGAATATTAAATACAGAATTTAAATTGATGTAAGATGAACTCAGTTTGCCATAGGCAAATTGAAAGAATTAATTCACAGAAAGTAAATTACAATTAGTTGTATAATTTGTTCTTTATATACTCGTTGGATTGCAAGATATAGAATTTAAAACAAAAATAATATTAAGAAAAAAATGAGAAAAAATATTATCTATAAATAAATGATAATTCAGTTCGGTCCTTCATGTGAAACGAATTAACTACTTTAGAGCTCTATTGTTAAGAAAAAGGTATTTGAAGTATATAAGAGAAAGAATTATTGCATTGTAAAGCTTTTGTCGTTTAATAACAAACGGCTACAAATCATTTTACAGAGAAGAAATTATAAGATTATAAAAATTTTTAGGGACAAAAATATATTATAAATAGGAATTTTTTATAAGTTGGTTGGGAATACATTCTGAAAAAAATTTCTCATGTATTTTAAATTTGAAATTAAATAAAAAGTCTAATTTTCTAAAACGAGCTGATATTCTTAATTGATTTCTTTTGTCACAAGTTTTTATAGACCAAATTAGGGAACATATACTCGTATGTATATATGTATATATGTACATAATCAGACAACTTATAATATGACATGGCCTTAATTTTTTATTTCACCCAAGGTGAAGCGTTGCGTTATTTTAATACAAGTTACATTAAAGTAACACAACGTCTCACGTGGGTAAAATACTAAATTAGGCCGAATATTTTTACGTTGCTAGCAATGAGCAGGAAATATAGAACATTTAACTTGTTGCGTATGTAAATTAACATTAATTTGAGAATATCAAATGGTTTAGTATACCAAAGCGATAATTTTTATTAACAAGCATTATAATGATATAAACTTTACCATTCCTGATTGCTATTGCAGACGTACATAAGAAATTTTTTAGCACTATTTTTATTTATTGAACTTTCAATTTAATTAAACTAATAAATAAGTATTCACATCTTAAATCTAAATTACAATTTATTTAAGACTAGCCAATGCCAGAGAAAAAACACTATTTTCTGTGGGTTCTTTCGTTTTGTCTTCAAATTTTTCATGTTCTGCTAAGAACAAGAGTGTTCTTCCTTCTCAACCGAGTGTGGCCTCTTCAATGTAGATTGCTGCGGGCTAGTCGGTTTGGATGATACTATAGTTTCTTTAAATATGTTCTCACATACAAGTCTACAAGAGAAGTTTACAGACAAGAGCTGTTTTATCGTTACTTCAATGGAATGTGCTCTAATGAATAATGAATATTCCCGAGACCCGCTCTTATTTACGAGCAACACGTTCCCCATTAAGGGTACATCCATTTGTGGTCTATACAACAGCGAATCGCACTGCGCAGTACAGAAACAATTCGTTCTTTGATCGAACGGCTCCCTGCAGATGTCTTTCCTGCCATAGTCAACGTTGAGAGGATCAAATCGAGTGTCCACAAGCACTACTCCCGCTATTCTCCTTACCCTATTCTATGTTTCTACTTCCAGCACAATGCACTGCAGAAATATATAGGTGTCATACCCTGGTCCAATTGAAAAAAATAGTGATTTCCGCTATTGTTATAAATATGTACTTCGATATGTAACCAAACAATTTGGAAATATACATCATTTGAAATTAAAACTAGGTCTTCGTAGACTAGTAGGTAGTGTACTAGACTCGTAGTGCGAAGGTCGCAAGTTCGAATCCTGCCGCAGAACTCTGGCAGTTTGTGTTTGATTATTAAAAGGAGCAACTGGCTTAAGTGTATGTCATGTGACATACTACGCTATCACACCCCTCCAATCAACGTAACCTAACCTAACCTAAGATACGGTTTGTTTGAAACATTCGTGTTCTATACAGTTTTCATAGAAAGTCATTATAAGAAAGAAAAAAATTAGGACAGAAGTGAATACTGGCAAATTAAATCATTTGATATTTCTCACCATAATAATGTGGAAAATGGTTAAGCCAATCAGTCCGAAAGAGTAGTCCTTTTTTATTTTCAATCTATTGCTTATAAATATCTGTATAAATTTCATTTTTTTACTATTAATAAAGAAGTCATAAGTCTGCTTTTTCTGCAATCAGTTTGATAAATTATAGTATTTATTTGTATATGTTCGGTTAAATACTCAAAAAGTTTATACAATCTTTAAATATACTCCTTAGTTTTTTTTTATTCTATAGTAGTTTAATTTAAATTTGTCTTTAATAAATTGTTAAAAGTAGCAAATCCAATAATTAAAATTATCTTTAAGAATTTCCTAAATTTCTTTTATATATTGTCAACGCACGAATAAGATGTTTTTCAATAAAAAATACTTATTTATTATTCCATATATTTTTTTTCTATACTAACAAGGTTTCGTAACTTTTTCCTTTAATTATTTACTCATTGTTTTCATAAATTTACATTACATATTGAAATTTTATATTTAAGCTGAAAAGTCACAAATGACTAAACTCTTAATTTGTATATATTAAAATTATTGTGAATTGCTCATTATATTTTTGACAATAAAAGCCAAATACAAATACAAATACAAATATTCTTTGAATAAAATGTTATGGTTGAATAATTAATCATATTGTATGTATACATACACAAATACATATTATATTTATATGTATATAAATATTCATATCTTATAATATAATTTATAAATTACGTCAAATCAAAAATTTTAAAAATATAGACCAATCACTTAAAAAAAACATTTATTTTGAACTCCGCCCACAAAATAAATTGATGACTTTTTTTATTTTAACAAATTTAGTGCAGAGATCATTATGAAGACCATAAAGATAACACTATAAATATTTCAATTGAAATTGAAAAGATTTATGAAATGGAACACCATATCTCGATGTAACAATCAAATATGAAAATAAAATTCTCTTTAACATTTTTTTTTTGCATTAAACCAAAAATATCTAAGTTTCATTATCTGCAAAAAAATATTTTTACTAAACAATCACCACATCACAGTCTTTCTTAGATGCGTACAGAAGTTTCGGTAAACCTAAAGAAAAAGCGGAAAAGGCCAAATTGTATCACAGATATAGACACACACACCAACAACACCATAAGGCAGAAATAACAAAGGAAATAAGCCGCCTTTTGTAATCAAGACAAACTAACAAAATGTTGTTGTCATATGTGCAAGCAAAGTGATTTTTATCACAAGCTTTTAATCTCTCCTCTCTATTTCTATCTCTGTCCCATAATTTTTGCTTCTTTTTTGTCTTCCAGTCATGGAAAATCACAATATACCAGTGTGAGTATAAAAAAAAACTCACTGACCAATATTAATTTACTGACTAAATGACAATGTGCCAGAATGCCTTGTGATGTGTGCGCGTATGTATGTTTAGGAATTCGCAAGCCACTAGGCAAAAAAAAAAATACTTGCGAAATATAGGGGAAAAAAGCTCAACCATAACAAAAGCTTAATAAGTGATAAAATCATACAGTTTATCATTGCTGGCTTGTCATTCATAACATGTGCGAGTACTAGAAAGAATTGAAGTGTTCATTTGGTAGTTTGCCGGTATGTAGTTGTTATTTTATTTATGCTCTATCCACTCAAATTAATGGACAGGCAGATGAACAAAACAGAGATGCCAATATAGGGAATTTTTAGCAACGATTGGCAAACACTAAACATAACACTTTTACATAAGCGGAGAGCCGAAAAATTAAATCAAGAAAGATAAATCTATGTAGCAGTTCGCGAAAGTGTTCAGCTTCTTGTTTCTATACATAGAAAAAAAGAATGGTAGTGGCATGGTTAATACAACCATAGTTTGATCTCTGCAACAATGTATTGATGTACATTAAAACTGTCTCAGTTAATTGAATGTTCCTTGAACCACACCTCAACGTAGCGCAATTTTGGCTTGTCATGAGAGATGTTCTCTTACCAAAGAGCTACAGGTTTTTATTTTAAAATTTGCATTGCCAAATTTATGTATCTTCCCGCTTATGGCAGTTGTCTGGTTATGACGCCTTAACTGTAATAAAGCTCTTCGATTTCGTGTCAAATTCATTCGTTTGAAATTAGCTGATTTGTTGGTTTATGTGGCTACTAGTTGCCTAAAAACCACTTAAACAGATCAAGTGATGCCGTTTTAATAAAAATTATTACCCCATATTGGTCTTGAATCTGAATTGTGTAGAAAAAGCTGAATTTTCAATATATTTTCTTGCTAGTCTTAACCATAAAAGAAGTGGAATGTGCAACAATAAAATCAGATATCACTTTCTTTGTATGTGTAACGTAAATATAATATATGACTTCTTATGCTAGTATTCCCAAAATTTAAAAATAATACAAGAAATAAAACGCACATTTTCTTCACGATTTAGAGCCTATAAAGATGTGGTTTAAGTTTTTGAGTAGTCATTCGCATATCCGAGTGTATACGTTTTCGCGAGTCTACTGTAGTTGGTTTCTTATGGCCAATTTTGGACTTCTACTTAAATATTATTTATCTTTAAATTTTACTTAAATACGAAATTCAGTTCTTCAGTGTTTTTCTGTATGAACCTAAATGATATTTAAATAATCAACTTTACTCATTTAAAGTCTATTTAAGTTAAATAGATTAACCAAATGATTTGTATTATTTGTTTTTGTGTGATAGACGCACAAATGTGCGGGCGTCCTTAGATAATTTTTTTACATTTCACAAAAATTAGCTTTAACATACATATAGTTTTATGACGAATAAAATTATAAAAGTGTTTATAAAACTGTTTTATTTTGAGGTTTTTAAATGTTAATTTCATAAATTTTTCTATTGTCTCTAAATTACAATCGTCCTTAGCAATAATTCTTTCTTTCTATTGAACAGCTGTTTTTGGAAAACGCTTTAAGATTTCTTGTGAGCTTTGTAGTACTACCACTTAAATAGAAGTTAGTTTATGGCTGAAGGCGTAATAAAATACCACTTAATTTTAAATAGAAATGAACTTATTACGTATTTAAATACACAGTCAAAAACTGGTCATTATTGTGACAAGTTGACAGCACTGCAAACACTGCAAACAAAATAGTTTAAACAAAATAATCGTAAAACTAAAAATAAAACATGCAAAAGAAAAAAAAACAATAGTACAAGGCGGCGAAAGAACAAACGTAAATAAAATTTTTAAAAGACATGACGTGACCTTTTGCAGTGACTGATAATATAACACATGATCCATCTAACTCGCCATTTAAATACTCAACCATTTGTCCCACTATGCAAACCCCTTTCCTTCCTCCTACCACAAACCTCAAACAATTAAAATTGTTCATTTAAATTTTGCTGTTTTTAACTCGCACATCTTTTTTTCATGGGTATCTATCTATTTAGATATTAAACAGCTAAAAATCGCTTAAATTTCATAAAATCACAATTCCAACAAAACGAAATGATGACCAGTTAAATTTAATTTATATTTCAAGTCACACAAATTTTCTCCGAAATACAAAAGGCGAACAAAAGTACCAGCAAAAATAATACAAAAGAAAAAACTAGACAACCTGGTCTGGTCTTAAAGTTTTGTGTTTCTAAGTGGGGTAAATGTGTGTATGTCAGTTGGTTTTTTGTCATAAAATATGGTATTATATTTAAATTATACGTGCTTGAATCAGGTATGTACAGGTATAAAGAAAAAAATTTTCAAAAGAAACAAAATTGTTCCTTAAAAAAAAAAATCACACATAATTTACCGAAATTTTAAACATTTTTCGACGGTAATTCATCAAAATGTAAATCTGGTTAATTGAAATAAAATAAAATAAAAAATACTGCTACCGCAACAATACCCTACCAGAGTGTGCCACATACTAAAACTCAAGAATTATTTCCTTGATGCCTGAATAATGGCGTTTTTATTTCTGAAGAAAAAATCCCAGCAAAACAATAGCGACTTCAATACAAATATCCAATCGATTACAACAGATTGCAAAACCAAAGCAGCTATAGGTTAATTTAAAACCCGATATAATACATTTCTAATTTATATTTTACTTCCAGGATAGATTAAAATACCTTCTTAAATAAATATTTTTGAAAATAGGTCAGTAAATGGGAAGTTATATTATAATAATTAATTCGGGCAGCAACTTTGTCCGAATGATTTAAACTGAAATTTCTGTAAAACCAAACTGTAATCTATACTTAACAAATAAGAAAAGATTTTTTAAAATCGGCCAATAAATGGAGAAGTTATGCTATAGTCAATTTTTCGATCGAGCAAATTTTCCGTCCGACTTTTGAAAAAAAATTATGGGACCAAACTGCAAGCAAACCCCTTTAAGCAACCGCAAACGAATTGAAAATCGGTTCACAAACATTTAAAAAAAGTATAAATAATGCACACAAATTTATAACCTTCTTCTTGGAAGTCGGTTAGAAATATGTTTACCTGCAAAAAGTGGTGCCTTTTTCAACCTCACAATAGAACAAAACGATTTGCTTCCAATAATGATTAAAATTATTAAAATAATTTTAATTAAAATTAATGATTAAAATTATTATTTAAAATTATTATTCTCTGAAATATTTGATGTCCATATACTAAAATTAAATAATTTTTTCCACACAAAAACAAATATAGTAAAGAAAATAAAACAAAACAAAACCGTTGTATGCATAAAGTTATCACAGTTAAAAAAAGGATACTATTTAATCCTGAAATAAAGTTGAGTGCAAAACGTGTGACATATTTGAAGGTTTTATGTACAAGAAATTTAGAAAAGAACATGTTTTTCACACTACTGAATAGTTTTTTTCAGAATCGAACTTTAACGTGCAGGAAGCCAAAAATGGGTGTAACTTTTTTTGTCAAAAATGAAAACGCCATAAATTTAAATTCAATCTTTTTTTATTATCATTTTGTTTATTTTCGAATTATGTTTAAAATAGTGAAAATATTAGTTTAATATTTCTTAATATGTATAGTTTAGTAGAGAATGAAGAATTGTCACTTATGAATCATCTGTTGTCAAATATGCATGATTACGTACGAGGGTAGGTCAATAACTACATGACTTTTTGAATGAAACCGGGCTTTTTGGTTAAAAAAATAATTTTATTTTTCAACATAGTCTCCTTTGAGGTCCATACATTTTGAGCCCCCTTTATCCAATCTTTTTTATCTCTTCCAAAATATACTGGAAAAAAATATTTAAAATTAAAAATAAATATTATATATATTATAAATATTTGCAGAGATCATCATCAAAATTGGTATTTGTTTGAGAGTCAATTCGCTTTCTGCCGAGCAATTTCTTCAGGTTTGAAAACCGAAAATGGTCACCTGTTGCGCTAATTCCAATGAATAGAGCGATTTTTTTTTTTTTTTTTTTTTTTTTTTTTTTTCACGCTAATATATGTTTATTGTATCTTCAAATAATTGAACTAACAATAAGTGTTCAAATCTTAAATATATAAATAATTATTAGGCCCAACCAGTGTCGGACATAAACTTAGTGATAATAATTAATAATACATAAAATTCATGTTACGCACAAAAAATATTTTCAAAGAATTTCATCTGGAGAGTTGCGTATTAATGCCGTAGTGTCCCTCTTTTTTAAGCGGATGTGTCCAGGAAAGTTCAAGATGTTACGAGCAAGGGGATTAGGATGGAACTCGAGTTTTGTTAAATATTTTCCAGCATATTTTGCAATTTCAGCGGTCACAAGTGGCATATTTAAATCACGATGTAAAATAGAATTTTTCAAGTACCATGGAGCCGTAGTTATTAACCTTAATATTTTGTTTTGCATTCGTTGGATTCTCTCTACATTGGAAGCTGAAGCAGTGCCCCATAGCTGAATTCCGTAACACCATATCGGCTTCAAAAGCGACTTGTATATTAAAAGTTTACAATCTAGACTGAGGGTAGAATTTCTACCAATCAGCCAATGTATCTGGGTTAATTTAAGCTTCATTTGTGTCAGCTTAGAGTCAATGTGGTGTTTCCATGTAAGCCGTCGGTCGAGGTGAATACCAAGATATTTCACATGTGAATGTTGAGGAACAACTTGATTGTTGATTTGAATGGGGGAACAAGTATCTCTTCGTAGGGTAAATGTAACATGAACACACTTTTGTTCATTTACTTTTATTCTCCATAAGTTCAACCACAATTCCAACAGGTTAATATGTTGCTGAAGATAACGGGATGCCTCGTGAGGGTTTTCATGCATACTAAGGCAGGCTGTATCATCGGCAAATGTAGAGGTGAGGATATTACTGCTCAAAGGCATATCACAGGTATAAATCAAATACAAAACTGGCCCCAGTATACTCCCCTGAGGCACCCCAGATGAAATGGTTTCGGGCACACTCATGAAGTCTCCTTCCACGACAGTGAACTTCCGGGCAATAATGTAACTTTCCAAAAGATTTACAATGTTTATTGGTAGATATGTCTTCAATTTTAGAATTAGGCCTTCATGCCACACTTTATCAAATGCCTGAGAGACATCAATAAATAGGGAAGAACAATACTTTCTTCAAATGTTCTTCTTATGAAATGAACCAATCTATGACATTGTTCAATGGTGCTGTGCTGACTTCTAAAACCAAATTGATGGTCCGGTATGCATCCATTATCAGCTAGAATTGGGGACAATTTTGTCATGAGAAGTTTTTCAAAGAGCTTCGAAATTGTTGACAGCAAACTTATTGGCCTATATGACTCAGCCTTGGTAAGATCTTTACCCGCCTTTGGAATCATTTTGACCATGGCAAGTTTCCAGCTGTGTGGGTAATACTCCAGTCGTAAAATGCCATTAAAAATAAATAACAGGATTCTAATAGCAATACGAGGCAACTGCATCAGCATCTTGTTACTAATTCCATCAATACCCGGGGCCTTCTTTGGATTGGTTTCAGCAATTAGTTTTTGTACATCAAGCATCTTAAACTTTATAGGTCGAGGGGGTAGAGCAACTACGCTCGGCAAATCAACAGCACCAGTACATGTGTTTGGGGTAAATACGTCTTTTAAATGACCAGCTAATATGTTACCTTTTTCAGTATTAGTTCTTGCCCAACCTCCGGTAGAAGTGCGCAGGGGTGGTTTAGACTCAACGGGTGTTTTAAGCTTTTTAGCAGCGCGCCACAAGGAGTAATTAGATGCTGCAGTGACATCGAGACCTTCCAGGTAGTTCTTAAGAGAAGCAGATTTTTCAGCTGAAAGCAACTCTTGGAGTCGTTTAGTGCATTCTCTAAGTCTGATTTTATGTTGGGGCGATCTGTGCTGTTGCCATTCCCTTCTAGCTCTTCTTTTTTCACATACGAGACGTTCAATGTCCGCAGAATAAATTCTATTAAACCCAGTCTGCGGATGGGAGGTAGTGGCATGTTTAGCAGCCTGTTTAATATTCTCGGTAAGATTGGCAATGTTAAGTTCAATATCATCGGGAGTTCTAAGCCTGATGTTTTCCGTACAATGACTACTGAGATATTTTTTGAACCCCAGCCAGTTAACACGATGTATCATCTTCACATATGGGTCAGGTAAGTCACTTCTTAGTGGGCTACAAATTGTAACGATCGTGGGAGAGTGATCGGAGGAGAGATCATGTGAAGCTTCAACATGAATTAAATCCCTAGGGATATTTTTCATGACCCCAAAATCTATAACATCCGGAATTTTTTGTATGTCAGTAGGCCAGTAAGTGGGCTCCCCACTAGAAATGACATCCAAATCCATTTTTGAAATTGTGTTGAACAATGCTCGACCTCTAGGAGTAATAAGACGCGACCCCCAGAACGTATGCTTTGCATTGTAGTCTCCAGCTGCTACGAAACAAGGGCCAAGAGTTTTGTAAAAATCCTCGTATTGATCTTCACTGATTGAAAATCTGGGAGGGGAGTAAACTGATGAAAGCACAAGATTTGAACAAAAATTTTCGATGCAAATATTTGTTGCTTGTAGATGGTCTTCACAAGTGTTCTCAAGAATATAGTGCTTGAGTCTTGACTTTATTAGAATTGCTGATCCTCCACATGCTCTTCCTCTCGGGTCCTTTGTATCATATAAGGAGTAGCCACTCATTTTAAAAAGGCTTCTCGAAGTCAAATGAGTCTCAGATACCAACATTACATCAATATTCTTCACCGTGAGGAAGTGCTCTAGTTCGTTTCTATGTTGGCGAATGCCGTTAGCGTTCCAGAAACATAACTTTAACGTGTTCATGGCTTGTTAACTAATGCTAGAAGCAGAGTGTTCTGCATTCGCAGCATTTCTTGCATCATGCTAGTCATATTTGTCGTAAAGTTGCTTATAGTTTGCACCAGATTATCAATAGTAGCTTCAAGGCGATTGAAATTAAAGCTTGCATTTGCGTTTGTTGTATTGTTTGGTGGTGACACTTTTTGAACGGGAATAGAGTTGATCTTCACAGCGTCAGCATACGATACATGTGAAGTGATTGGTTGGGCCATTAGGGGATGAGTAGCGGAGTACGTATTTCCTGCTTGAGCTGGAGTTACTTTAGGCTTTTGGGTCATAGCTTGTTTCACAAAAGAGAATACAGGACATCCTCTGTAGTTAGCAGTGTGATTACCTCCACAATTACTGCACTTTTTTTCCTTCTGGTCCTTCGACTTATTGCAAATAGCAGTGTTGTGTAATTCACCGCACACAACACAAACAGACGGTAATTTGCAATAAGTTTTCGTATGGCCATATTCTTGACAATTATGGCACTGTACGGGTCCTGAGCGCTTGTGTGGTTCTTCGACTGTAATTTTCCGGTATAACAGATATTTTAAATTATAAATTGGATGGGTCTCATTTTTCTTCAATTTTATATCATTCGGCTCCAATTCAACGCGAAATAAGGGTTGGGGGATCTTCTCCCTGTTTATTATGTTAGAGACATTCTTTACCTTAAATCCCTGGAGGGTGAGAGCATCTTTAATTTCCTCAGGAACTACATAAGAATCTATGCCTTTCAATACGATCTGTAGGCCTTTAGCACTCTTAAGCTGGAATGTGTAGAAACTTGTTTTATTTTTTTCGAATTCGTTAACCATTTTGCGGAAGTCTTTTTCATCATATATTTGAACTTTTGTTTCATCAATGTTACCACGTTTTATTGGAACAATGTGAAATGACTTTTCACCAATGGCCGAGATTAGTTTTTTAATAAGTGTGTTCGAGTTTTTTTGTCTCAGATAGATTGGTGGTGGTTTTGAAGTTTTTTTCGAAGATTCTTCGGGTTTATCGCTGTCATCTTGTAATATTTTAAACCGGTTTTGACGATTAGCTGAGGCGGCGTCGTTGTCTCTGGATATTTTCGGAACAGATGAGATTTTGGATGAATTTGGGCTTCGCCCGCGCTTTACTACCGTTACATATCTGTCCATTCCGACAGGCACTTTAGGTTTTTGAATATTATCGTCCATTGTGATAACTGGGTTAAGTGATGAACACGAGCCCAGAGCGGATAATGGCGCTGACTTAAATAACGATGAACTAGGCAATGGTAATATTACCGAATCACTACTTGGCATCGGAGTAAGCGAATTTGATCGCTCACGTAAAATTGGCTTTGCCGTTAGAAAAAGACTGTCATCCAATTTTTTCTTTTTATTGTTTGCATTAAGAGCTTCAGAACTCACAGTAAAATAGGCATTTCTGCCGTTAGAACTCACTTCACAATTTTTTGTTTTTGAGGTACTCATGCAGAGTATTCCTCATTCACTTTGTTTGTGTTTTTTGTTTTTTTGTTGTTTCAGTTTATACGAAAAATATTATTAATGCAAGTAAAGCAAATTTAACAAAAACTGTACTTATTACGAACCAGTTTTTTGTTTTTTTGTTGTTTCAGTTTATACGAAAAATATTATTAATGCAAGTAAAGCAAATTTAACAAAAACTGTACTTATTACGAACCAGTACTTATTACGAATATTTTTTTTTTTGTTTGTATTTTTGTTTGCTTAGTATGTGAAAAAAAGAAAAAAACTCCGCTAACACGTCTGTTCACTACGAAGGTTCAACAAGACTCTGAGAGCGATTTTTTAAAAGAAATTTTTTTCTTAACCATTTCAAATTCTTAATGAGTTGACCCCATAAATTTGCATAATCTTTGCCATTAATGTTTTACCCTTTTGAAGGGTCGCCATGACTTTATTGGCTGACGAATCCACTTTGACCTTTTTTGCCGCCGATTCACCTCCATAAAAAATCCACTGTTTTGACTACTATTTTGTCTCTGGTGTTTTGTGTTGGTTTCAATCTCCAATCGGCTAACACCATATCGTGAATTTTTTCAATTGCTACCTACGCTTGTAGAGAACTTCACTATGCACCATAACGATCGACATCTACTTGTACGGCCACAACGTAATTCAGTGACTTTTTTAAAATAATTTTTTTATGGTTTTAAATTTCCATAGTACTTATTAAACTTAGATGGGTTCTAGTCCGTAAAAAATAATGCTGAATGAGCACAAGAAATGCATGTTTTTCATTATCTTCTAAAATCACGCTGTTGTTTGCTATCAATGGCTCTAAAATACAAACTAAATAACGCATCTATTTAAAATTTTAACAGGAGTCTACTGCCAAATGCCGTAATGAAGTGTTTCTTTTCAGTTAAGAGGCGAAAATTTCGAAAAGTCACGGGCTTATTGACGCGTCGTCGTATTAAGTTTAAGTTAAAATCGTACCTATACGAAACGTTTTCATATAAAATTCATGTGTACATATGGAATGCGTGTAAATACCCATGTATACACTTCAAGTGTAAACTGTACAGAGAAGGGGAGGATAACCCATTGCAAGTCTCTGATGTCTAGCAGCTCTCCTGTAAATACAATGTCGAAAAAGACAAGTGTCGGTGCAATTTTAATTTATATTTTCTTCCTTTTTTAAATTTTTTATAACTGCCACCGTCTTACCCTCTGCCAACATCTCCTTATTTTGTAATGAAGTGTATTTCACAAATTCATAGTAATATACTGGACAGAACTCCGGGTTTAGTAAATTATTATTTTTTACTTTATTTATGCCATTTATACACTTACAGTGAACTCGCGATAATGTGAACTAATAAAAACCAAGGTAGTTCACATTATCGAATTTGTTCACATTTTCGATTGTAAAAATTTGTGGTGTCATATTGTGTTTTTTGCCTAAAAAAGGTTACAAAATATTGAAACTCTTGGAATTTTTAACATAAAATGTAATTTGTTGCAAAATTAACGATTTCTTAAATTTTAAATTCACGTTTTATATTAAATTTTTGGAGCCACCCTTAGCTGGCATTGTGTTTATTTTTATTAAAATTAGAATGAAGCTGTTTCGCTTTTTCTTTCAGCATAATCCACTTATTGGAAGGTTTTTACCTCTCATGTTAAGAAACCACTTGTATAGAGATTTATCCATCATTGGAAGCTCTGAAATACGTAGTTTTACGTTTCACTGGTCTATAATACGTATTTTTAACACACTTATAAATTTTATTATTCTTATTGTGCATCGAACAAATGTTATATTTCCCAACATTATATTTAACACTATAATACTTGACCCTTTTTCTCACTAATGGTTAAAAACTTTCTGTTATTCTTAGACATCTTTGTAAATACACATGTTTTTACGCGTTACGAAACACAACAAAACTCAAAGTGTGCAAGTACAATAGTTTACAGTTTTTTATTCAATCAGGGGATTTCCAAAATTAGAAAACAAACAAAAATCGCCAAATTTTTTGTTCACTATTTAGAGCCATTAAACTTTGTTCACTATTTAGAGCGTCAATATAAAAAAAATAGGTGTTCACATTACTGGATAGTTCATTATATTGGAAGTTCACATTACCGAGAGGTCACTGTATTTATTTATAAACTATGTATCAGAGTGAGAGTTTGTTTGAATGTCTGTAGTTTATACTCGTATTTATGACGTATTGTAGATCATGCTCGAATCATGCATGTAATTTTTATTTTATTGTTTTAATATGATTTTTTTTTTCAACAAAATTTTTAGATGTTATATTTAACGTGTCGGCAAAGTTGATAAATTAAAAGGAAATTACTTTAAATAAAAAATGAACATATTTAGGTATGTACTGTTGTTGTCTTATAATTTATTGTGGCCACATAAAAGCACATAATTTTGTTAAAAACTTTACACGGTTTTAATTTTTCAGCTAATACAAATAAATAAATTAAAAACAAAAAACTAGAAGTTATAAAACCCATTGTGTGGTCTCTAGTAAGATATTCAAATTTATGAAAACGTTAAGAAAACATCTCTAATAATAATAAATATAATTTTAACAGATGTTTAAAATAATTTTAATTGTCTTTATAAAAATAAAATTTTGCGAAAGGATATTTTAGCTGCCATGTTATCACACACAGAGAGATTAAAAGCAGATACGAACAGATATTTAAAACAGACATTTAACAGATATTTAAAACAGGAAACCTTATGACTTAATATTGTATTTAATCAAGATAAAGCGTTGCATTATTTTAGCAGTTTTTTTTCTGCTACTAAAAAAACAAAAAATTACATTGAAATAGCGCAAGATCTCACTTATGTGAAATACAAAATTATGCCCTAATTGTCCTTAAAACGTTAACATGTTTTGATAAGTAACTTTATTTACCATGTTATTGGTAAATATTACCAAAGTTGTATAAGGATGTTATGTTTTATAACAGTCCAACTGTTAACTAAAATGTTAATCCTTAGAGTTAGAAATTTTTAGCAGGGTGGAAATGTTTGAAGAGTTACTTTAGCGAAATTGATTACATAAAAGACCTTGTAGCTTTTGCTGGGTTGTTGTCTTCACTAACGATATAAAGGACATTTTGTAAAGAGTGTAACAGGCAGCAGCAAAAGGGATTTTCTGTACAAAAAATTTTGTATTCCCATAAAATAGAAGTTTTTATTGAATTGTGTGCTTTATAATGCAAATTTTTCTATTAGTTTTTTATTTAAATTCAGGTGCTGCTTCAGCTTCAATTTTTTTTTTTAATTTCTTTGAACAACGTATATTGCTCAAAGAGAAAAATTTTATACTAAATTAATAGACGTTTCAATCATTTTGGTGTAGATGATATCACTTTTTATTTCTCTTATGTAGATTCAAACTTATTTACAACGTCGCAACTCTGCCCTCTTTTGTTACTTTCAACTAAATGACATAAAGGAAACTGAAGTCAGAAAGCTCCAAGCTCTAGTTAAAAAGCTTTAAGTATTTATAATAGCCAAAACTTATGTGTTGTGGGCTTAGCTGTCTACACATAACTATGTCGACATTTATTTCTTTCAACCTGTAAAAATAAAATAAAAGGTATTTTATGAAGGCTTTAATTTTAAGATAGACATTAATTTAAATAAAACAAAGTGTGTCTAAAATATGATGGAAATTTTCCACTCATTTGGAAGACCTAATTTCATTACGTATGATTTATAAAACAGCGCAAATGTCCGCCACGGCTACGCATCCAAAATGTCTAATATTTCAAATTATTAAATATAAATAAATTAGGCTAAATTTGGTTGACCAATGGCGTGGTTATGTTGCCCGTGAGGATCGTTGTTGCTTGTGGATTATTCGCATAGACCTTCGAATTGACAAAACTCCACAAAAAAAGTCCATCCGCGTCTAATCGTAAGATTTCGGTGATCAATTCACATCACCTCTACATGAGTTGATCATCCCCTCAAATCGCTCGTGCAGAATAACCAATGTGATATGGGCTGTGTGGCTCATATCGCCAGTCTGTTTAAAAAACAATTCAGATCAAACGAAGTTGGTAATCCTCACTTAGTGCGCAAGGCGTTGACAGTTGATAGTCTGCACCACGTCGCTCTTAAAGAAATATGCACCGGTGAGACCAAAATTCACACCAAAAAATTAATTTTTGGGAATTCATTGGACGCTCTTGCATCTCAAATTTATACACCACTCTGCAAATAGTCATATCGGTAGGACGATTATGCCGACAATAAAATGGACGAATATAGCGGATCTTTTCCTGAACACACAACATTCGTTCTGATAAAACAATTTTATCATTTGCACCTTTTCTTGAACGTTATATCCATTCATGGTGATTTAAATTAATAACATCACATTTGAATTCTAATATTGTATGTGTTAGTTTCTGTAAAAAGGTTGAATGCTACAAATGTCGTCATATTGATAGCTAAACGCACAAGAAAAAAAAATATTTTTTTTAATTAAAATTTTCCAATTGGTTGTTTTAGAATAAATCCAATGAAATTCACAAATAATTATATTTAAATAAACTTTTAAAAGCGATTAAGCAAAAGGCAAATTTTATGCTATAAAAAATAAGTTTTCATCTAGACGATACAGAAGAAGCAAAAAGACTTAAAAGGCACCACATCCTAGATTTGCAGTTTAGAAACTAACCATTTTTCATGATCTCAGTATAAATACTAGTTTTAAAAAATTCTTTTTTTTCCTAATTAATTTTTTTTTTAAATTATGTATGTATATTTTGCTTTTATAATACATTACATAAGTCAGTACATTATACATAAATATGCATGCAATCAAATATAAATTTTGCTATATGTTGTTCTTAATGGAGTCCAACATGCTATGTTATACTTTGTACCATATCAAATTTACTTATCCTTGATAGATTGTAAATAAAGAGTTAAAAAAATGTATCAATTCAAAATACTTTTTTTAAATTAAATTGATAAACTAAAATAAAACGGTCACAAAATAAGCTTCATAGCAGTTAAACTTTATTTAAAGCAAAAGGATATTTATTTGCATTTTTTATTGCTTATGCTCTTAAGGATAACATAAAAATAAAGTCCTTGAAGCTTTCCTAAAAGCTCGTATCACATTTGGAAAAGCAATTGATTCATATTGAACTTCCTGAGTTTAGTCAATGCTTAAACCTTTTAAAACTTGAAACACTAAAGCTTTCTTGATGGAAATCCTAGACACTAAATTTTATTAAACTTACCACAAAAGGGAAATTGTTTGACATTTTTTATGTGTATCCTTGTATCTATAAAGTTTTATAGATTCTGTATATCTACCTATTCCACCTTGGCTTTTAAACAACTGCACTAGTATGGATTTAATATTTTTAATTAAAGCTGCTTCGAAAGCTTTCTTTTAGCAATGATTTGTGAAATTCTACTAAGCCATTAGAGGATTTTGAAATTAAAATTTTTTATTTGTTTTATTCATTTGAAAGGCAGCAACTCGGCAAATTTTCCTCTGGGGCATAAATCAACGTGAATGTTGGCTTTGAAGTCCGCTGTGGTTTGCGACTTACAGGATCAAATAGTACAATCGCAGTGGATATTTCAGGTGAAGTGTCATGCCCTCAAATCGATCGTGTAGAAAATCTAATGTGGCATGAGCTGTGTGGTACGTAGCGCCATAAAATTTTAGATTTTTATCATCCCTACAATGCCATCAAATTATAAAGTTATTAAATTTTAACATGACTATTTTTTACAACAAATTCCGTGTTTCCCAAAAATTTTGCATATTTTCCACAAAAAATTTTAATTTATATGCAGATACTCTAGTACATATTTGGTTTGACTATCGTATGTCATGTAATTGTCTTAAACTGTAATAACTTGATTACTTTTTCGCATAAAAACCTCTAACTAGAGGACATTATTAGTCACTTTTAAGAGGAAAATAATCATTCAAATTAAATCTCTCATACAATCATATTATTTTTGATTTTGTGAATTTAACAATATTAAAAAAAAATGTTTACTCAACAGTGTAAATGTTGGATCGAGGTACATATTTGTATGCACTTAGAAAAACCCATATTAACATATTCGTAATAGAACATAATAGTCAGATATAAATTAATTTCCTACTTACAGGCTTAAAATGTTCAACAAAAGCTATTTTTTACAGTTGCATAAAACTTATAAAAAATTTTGTGGCAAGCAAGCTTGACAGCTTAATTGATGGTTCGAACACTTAAAAAAGCACAAGAATATTTTACATACTACTCGTATATTGTGTGAAGTCGTTTAACTCTATTTCTCTTTCATTGAATATTTAATGGCAACATATCTAACATTTATGCATAATCATCTAATGGCAAACAGTTGCATATTAGGAAATATTGTCAATTTGTCGAAAAAGGCTAAGCTTTTGAAATAATAAAAAGTTCACATACAATATAATTTCAATTCGCTAGCACGAAGAGCTCAAAACTAAATAAAAAAGAAACTCTTTTTATTTAACTCACCACTTATTTGACACTTTCCCAGCTTTTAATGTCAAGACCCATCAAAACTGATGGTAGCAAAAAGTTAAAAGAGCAAAAACAATGTCATCGAAAGGCCTTATAAAGTCTAGAGGAGAGAACAATCAAATTAAGCGATGCCCTAAAAGTAACAACAGGAGTCAAACAGTATTTTCAAAATATATAATAATAAAAAAATAAACGAATAAAAAGACAATTGTGACAAAAAATTTTTTTTTTATTTTTAACACAAACACCAAAACGAGTAAGAAAATTGTATGGTGTCATATTAAAAAGAAAATTTTGAAATCAAAAAGAGAAAAATCGCTTAAAATAAAAGGCAACCAAGTAAAAAGAACAGACACATTTCGATTTCATTCATTTGCGCCATTGTCTCACAAAATACTCTTGCGAATGTCCATACATATTCATGCGCACAGGCATTAAAAAGTTTCAAGATTCGATTTATCTCTTAACCCATTAATAACTGGAAGCCGTAGCATGTGGTCGCTTTTGACAGCATTTCACAACGAGTGTATTTGGAGTATTCAAATTATTGTTCATTATTATTCCTTATTATTTGAATTTGGATTGGCTTTCCGTCATCTCTCGTTAAATGCGTATTGTAAACAGACCAGTTTCGATTTGGCAGCTTCAGTGTTTTTTTAAGAACCTGGTATGTCTACAAACCAAATTTGATTTACATTGGATGACGGAAAATCCTTCCAAATTCAAACAAACCCCGTCGGAAGAAAAATACACTCATTAATATTTATTTATTTTGTAATCTGATATACCACGTTAAATGCATGCAAACCTCAAGTCTTAAAGGCGGAAATATTCACTTTTCTTATAAATCGCACCTTTCTAATATATAAATATGTATGTTTAAAGCAATTTTGCTTTTTTGTAAAACATTACAAAAAAATTTCTGTGCTGGCTATAGTTTTTGTGTGCATTATTTGCAGCGGTCCTTAATGGGGCAATGACTTAGACAGCTTCCAGGTTTTATCAAGGCTTTAGAATATTTATAAACTATTATATTAAGTTGAAATCAAATATAGAAAATACTATACAAACAAAACTTAAAAATAATTTTCTTCGAAAGTAATGAATAAATAAATAAAAAATTATTCGATTTTATGGTCCAATCGTTGTTTTAAAATAATTTCTTATTAGAGTAAAATTTTGATCAAGTCTTAATTACACCCCTTAAATCTTATTCACATAAAAATTTTTTGAGACGAATTATTGATAACTATTCTTTCATAATGAAACATGGTGTGTAGTGTGTTCTAAGGTCTCCCAGAAATGGTTAAAATAATTTTTGTTTGTTTCACACTGATTGAATTTGTTGCATTGCGGTGTTTTGTAAAACTCCCTCGTTAAACAGATTACGACACAGTGTGGAGTAGTTTAGCTTTTCAGTTGCAAGATTCCCAACAGTTGGTAGTTCAGTTCAAAATGCTTCAAACTTAATTCGTTATTTTAAGCTTTTAACAATTTAACAGCGATTTTTTTTGTTTTGTTTTGCCATTTCTGTACTTTTTATTTTTGTTTCTTCAGTTCATAAAGGATGCCGTCCTTTTTTGTTTAGCGTTGTTGTTAGTATTATTGGCTGCTGGGCTGTTTCGCTGTGGTTTGTTTTAAGATTCTATTTTACAAAAGAGTGACACATGTATGCACTTGGTTCGACACCATGTACACACGTTTTCACAGCAAAGAGTGTTAATTGTGTCGGTGTTTATTATTATTTTTTTGGAATTTGTTTGCTACTGTTGCATTTAGGATTTAGTTGCAGGGAATATGAGAATAATATGAAAACAATTGACACTACAAAAGAAAATTTTTGTTTTTAAAACTTCAACACTAGGGCAATAAACGAAAAGAAAACAAAAGTTTCTGTCTGCAATGTATTTTAATAATTGTTTGCAACATGGAAGAAACAGAGATGTAAAGGAATTTTTTTTAGAGTTAAGAATGCATTTTTTTATATGTAGACATAAAATCTCAAAAAAGTATATGCTATTCGTAATTTTTTCAATCAAATAATTGTATTTTCATCAATAATCGGACATACATATCTTGTTTTCCATTATCAACTGAAGATAATTTTTTTTTAATTTGAAAATATTTTATTTCAATTGATTATTTTTTAAAAATATTTTATTGTAGTCTGAAAAAAGTGAAACTATATTCGATATTTTATGTCTAACATTGATAACCAATCAATGATATATTCTGACCACATGGAATGTCTTTAGGCCCAATGTATTTATTTTAATATGAATAAAATAATAGTTAATAGTTGGCTTTACTCCTACACAACGTTGGCAAATATTGCAAAAAAAAAATCACATTTTCTAACGAGGTGCATTTTCGTCCTTGCAAAGGAAATTTGCCCCATCGGGCGAGTTGAAAAACCTGCATGTCATTATCGGGAAGTTAATGCACCCGCAGAGAGTGACAGTTTGCCGTGAATTTTGTAGTGGTGCCATTTATTCGAAAAGTCTAAAACGCCATTTCACTCAATGGCGAGCATGAATTGGAAGATATGGGCTTGATATAAAAAGATATGGTGCTTAAAAAGTGCAAGAAAAGAAATTTGATAGTACAAAGGGGTAAGCAAACGAAAACCTCCGAACACGCAAAATTTTTTTCCTTTTAATTACTTCAGTTTTGTAGAAAATGAATCCTCTGTTCCTATTTTATTTATCTTCTAATGTAAGGAATTAAAATGTTATGCTCACTTATACGAAGCATAAACTATACGAATAATAAACTAAAGCTGAAAGCCCATATCACTCGTTCTATATATACATAAGCGTTTCTGTGAATTCTATGATCAGCTGTAGTTTAAATATTTTATTCAAATAGAAACAATTTCGGCAAAAATGGAATGAGAAATTGGAATTTTTAAAGAATTTATGGAATTTATTGAGTTTATATACATAATATTTTGGCCTATGAAAAGCTTCAAATGAACTCGTACATAAAAGTAATCGATACCAAAATGAAAATTTATTTAATGAACAAACTATGTTAAAATTGATATTAATGTATTTTCTTCTTGAAAATAGTTGTAAACTTTATTACGAAACCTTTTTCTTTTACTAAAAACTTTTTTAATGCAAAAAAGAGAAAATTAAAATCCACCACACAAATTTTGTTTATCGATATTGTCATCATTGGCTATCAAATACAGCTGACATACAGCTGATGCATGCGACTCATACAAAAGTAGAAAGCAAACCTTTTTTACGCGTTCTATGCGTTTTGCTCTGTAACATCTCACATACAATTACTCTGATTCTACTTCTATGACAAATGCATAAAAAGCAACAACGCATAGAACAGATGGCATTGACATATATTTATTGCTCGCGTGGTCAGTCATAAACAGTGTCATAATTTCCTTTTGCTTACCGTTTATTTTATATACATTTGTCCAAAACAAAAAACAATTTTAAAATTATTCTTGAAGTCTCTAACATGTACTTACACTTATTACTATTTACTTGAAAACAGAATTTATCACAATAAAGCAATAACAAGCTTTTATTTTGTTTAAAAAATGACAGCTGTAAATCTATGTATCGATAGAATGTATTTGATCAATTACTCAATACCGAATGTCACAATCTGAGTTTTCGATTCTGGTTACTCGATATCGAACGCGGCGATTTAAAAAAAAAACATATTTCAAGGAATTTCACTCGATCAGGCGTGCGACGATTTTGACCTGGGTTACAAACACGCATACACTCTCAACATATATATACATTCCTTTCAAACTTCTATTATGGATATCACACAGGGATATAGGCTCCGAATTCTTTCCTGGGAATTGCGAATTTCTTTTCAATTCTCAGGAAAACGGGACTTCCCCAACTAATTAAAGAAAGCATAGAAACGTTTTTATGTTTTTTATATTATTTATGCAGATACCAGGTCACTAATAATTGATAAATTTAATACTAAAAAATTTAAAAAAAAAAAAAACTGTTTGTTGTGGGTTTGGCTACCCATATGTCGTAAATTTAGTTGTCTCATCAGTGAACTTTAACCAATTTCTTTTCAAAGCATACAACTTCGTGTGATTATATAAAACTTTTCTATTGCAATATGAGAAGCTTTAATACAAATAACACAACAAACAATTTATATTTGAAGCGATTTGGTTTATTTTACAACAAAAACGGGTAATAAAGCAATATATTTTTATTAAAAAAATCTTGTACGTATTTTTAAAATATTTATCGATAGAAACTATGTATAACTTTATTTTCTATTTTAAATGAAATGATTTTACAAAACCACTAATGGCATAAATCGATTCACATGACAGAAAATTTTTAATTTTGTTCACAAAATATCGGGAAAAAAAAACTCAATCGCTTTAAATGGATATGGGTCTAGTTGTATAAATGCGTTACAAGAGGTGATGATGCATTTTTAGTGCATTTGACTTCCTGGGACTCCGACAAAAACTTTTGGAATTCGGGAAGTGTAACATTACTCCATTCTCAGAGAATCTTTCCCCAACACTTCCTGGGAAGTGTATCGTAAAAATAGCTAGAATAGCATATAAGACCTCTAAGCGTCGGGGTCGCTTTTTGATAACACGAGTAGGTGTGAAGTCAGTAACTTCCCATTTCTTGATAGTGGCGTGATGTTCTAAACTGACTACAATGTTTTGCTATCAAAACAATCTATTCATTAAACCAAGTTTAAAAATTACCTAAACAAACATGTAGTTCCATTTAATCACAATAAATTCCTTATTTGTTTTAAAGGGTCATTTCAAATTAATATGCAACACTAAGTTTCGGTAATTAAAATTAAATTTGTTTCGGTTTTATTGCTTTTGTCTACACAAATCAACAACATTACAACCGCTTTAAAGTCGGTAAACGCTTTGAAAAAGCGCGTGTGTGTGCGTGCATGTGTGCTAAAATTTATAAATAAACACAAACTTTATTCGAAAAGCTTATCAATTAAATAGATTTTTTTTGTTTTGTTTAATTGCAAATTAAATTTTTTGCTGTTTTTATTATTGCAACTGTATGTGACTGATTGCGATCATTGAATTTAGCTGAATTGATCGCCTGGTCGTTTGTAATGCAAGTTGCCAGCTTGAGCTAATGGACATTTGTATTTTTTTGTACTATTGTGTTAGAAATAAGTGAACTGTTGCTTGAATGCAAACAATCAATCAATATTCGACATGTGCATACTAAATAGTGAATTAACAATTTGTGTTGCTGTTGCTGTTTTATCAACACTTTGGTATAGGCTTCTTGAATTTATTTTTCCCTTTTGACTACTGCAAACAAATTAGCATTAAAAATTAATTTTATTTCTATTTCATCGTTTGTAATTAATGGATGGCTTTAAAAAAAATCGCGTCACTAAACGATTCCATTTAAGCTTTAAGTTTAAAATGAGGGAAAAACTTGAGAATATATTTTTTTTAATTCCCTCATAACTCATTAATTGACACAATAGTTTATGGTTTTTGGCGCTTAAATTGCTGTTTGTGCTTTCAATATTTATTTCGCGATTAAATATTTCTGAAAAAAATCAATTAATTTGAATACATAGTAAATAATAATTATCTAAAAACTATTAATTTGAGCCAGTGGGTGGTCTTGCTTATTTGAATAAATATGCAATACTTACAGCTTTTTTTTTAATTAATTTATGGCAGTTATCATTTTTATTGACTGATTGAAATGTGATTTACGATTAAATTGCAATGAATTAAAATATTTCATAAAACGAAATTTGAATTTTAATTGAACAAATGTGTTTTTTCCTTGACTAATTTCTTTGTTCAGTTGTAAGAAAGAAAGGAAATAGCTTGATTTTACACAAAATCTAATTATTACCAATAATTGAAAGAAAGTACTTTCATTTGATATTCAAAGAAAAGGATATTTTTAAGTTGTTTATAGCTTTCAGTTGGTAGGCAATATTGTTATGTTTATCAACCAATTCGACGTTTGAATTTTGATTATTTCAACGTGGTTAACCTTTAAGTGCTCGGAAGTCTACATTTGTAGTAATTTTGATTATATTAGCGAATAAAAATAAAAAACGTCGGTAAAACAATTTGAGGTTTTTGGTAGCTTCCTAAAATCTTGTTTTAAGCAGATTTAAACGTTAATGATGTAAAAATAATTATTTTGTAGGTGCTAAAGGGATGTTTTTAAAAATGATCATCATCATCATTTATTTTTGTTAAAAAAAGAGTTCTTTGCATCACGTGTATGCTGATATCCCATCAAACATCCAGAAGAATCTGATGCAGAAGAATATATGGTGCTCGAGGAAGATAATATTCAACACGACGTACAGGAAGAGGGTTTATTATTTGAAGCCGATTTAGAAGAAGACCTGGACGCTGAGGAGGAACAAGATGTTTTGCAGCGTCCTGGTATGTTAATTTCTAAGGACCACATTGAATGGCTCACTCTTTTATCCAATCAAGCAATTCGTACAAATGCTCATAATGTATTCCGTGATACCATCGCGCCCATCGCGATCAACTAAAAGATTAACTGAGTCCGCCATATTTGGGTAAATATTGTAATAGTTGTCCAAAGGCCAAAATAAAACCTTTGTACCCAACGAAATGAAAGCTGACCGTAAACGTGCAGAATATTCATCAGTTTTTGGTTTTTTGGACTCAAAGTTTGCACTATCATCTTAGGTGACAAAAAAGGGAAAGGAAGTTGTTATATTGTCAAGTAGAACTTTGAATAATGATATTGTGGCAGAGAAAAAAAAGCCGCAGTATATACTTCACTATTCTACCGCATATTCTACAAAACGCAAAACATTGCGATGTCCATTGACAATGTTTTTCAACTTCCTAGTTATATCTGCCATAGCTGCTTATATCTTCTATATAGAGAATACTGGCCATATTCAGCAAACAGATAAATGCAGAGAGTTCTTGAAAAGTTTGGTGAAACAGATGTTTATGACAGCAAATATAGAACTGTTAAAAATTCCAAGGGTAATAGGCTACACTCCTATACGCCTCGCTATCGAAATGGCGCTAGGCCATTCGACAAATTCAACTTCTTCCACTTCAGCTAATAATCAGTTTCCTGATACATCTGAGGATAACCTGCCAAAACATCCTGTACAATGTCAGGCATGTGAAATTGGAAATCGCAATAACACGCGAAATATATGCAGTTGGTGTAAGAACCCGGTGTGCGATACACATTTCACAACTTACGTATTTGGAAAATTCTGCTCTATAAATAAAATTTAAATGTTTAAAATTGTTTTGTTCAACTTTTCCTATACCTACATTTATCTAAATAAATAAAATATAAATTAAGTGAAATAAATATATCCATTTTTTCTTGTTTATAAGGATAAAGTAGTTCAAAAATAATGTTACTACAAATGTAGTCTTCCGACCGCCCATATAAGTTTTCGATCCCGAGGAAATAAAGGTTAATTGGATAACAACATCGTGCGATCCAGCACCATTAGTTTATTCTCTTTAGGTTTTAATATTTGCAATGTAATTTTCAGCCAATTATTAGTGAAATATGGCCGCAATTGTTGATTCATATTTTACATGGAATGTGCTTTTAAGGAATTGTA
The DNA here is from genome assembly GCA_963681545.1 of Germaria angustata. Taxonomy (NCBI): domain Eukaryota; kingdom Metazoa; phylum Arthropoda; class Insecta; order Diptera; family Tachinidae; genus Germaria; species Germaria angustata. The sequence continues at coordinate 59,727,645 of OY812998.1, read as the reverse complement.
ATTATCGGCATTAATAGGAACACTACTTTGTAAATGCAGTAATTTTTCCATTGTGAAATGAGCTAAAAAAAAACCTCTAAATCAGGGCGTCTTCCCGCGTTCGTTTCATCTCCACCGCACGGCTGCTGGAATTTCACGTACAGATTAACAAATTCAACATTACGTATGTTCTGCAAATACAAAGATCGTGTCAAACATTTGGTATTGTGAGTTCTTCCAATGAAACAACAGCTTAATGAACATAAATATAGCTGGATGACCGGCTGTTAATTACATATAATAGACCTCTGAAGGAAGCATTAATAACAGATTGCAAGAAATTGAATTTTGATGAAATAATCTACATTTCTCGATCTAAAATAATTCAAAACAAGTCGATATTTTTATATTAATTGACAGGCAAGTTTTCATTGCTTTTCCCAAGCAATTCCCTCATTACTATTATTAGATACAATTACCCTAATTATTTTACTAATTTGCTTTGTTAAAAAAAAAGATTACTTATTTTCCAAATTTATTTGTTGTGGCTTTGGCTGTTCATATTCCGATTTTTTATCGTTAAATTAAATTGTTGTTTTAGTAGTTTTTTTTATATAAATGGTACATCCAAATTTTTTTATCCCATGCTGTAATGCGATATCTCAAAGTCTTTACAGATTAAGTGCACTTTTTGTCCTTTTTTAAACAGATTATATGATGCACAAATCAATGTGTATCATTCATTGTCCATGTTCAGATAAAAGTGGTATCATCGGGCTTCCTCTCCTAAAGTAACTAACTTAAATTATATTCGTTCTTATTGTAAGGCCTTCTTAAGTATCATAAAAAATTTAATATTAATTATTATGCTAGTATTGAACAAAATTTAAAATTGGTTTCTTAATGGACTCAAAAGTTTTTATGGGTGGCAGTATACCATATAATCTTAGTTCCAACAAAAAATTGTTTTCCTCACTTTCAAAAAGGCAGAAAACCATTTTATGTAACTTCATATATATTCTACATTAGAATATTGAATTCAACATTTTATATGAAAACCAGTAGCAACTTTTAATCCAATAAGATTTGATATTTTTGTATTTGCTTTAAAAAATAAAGAAAATCTAAAGGATATTTGAGAATAAAGGATATAGAGGTTCTTGCATTGTTAAGTTATTTATGAAAGAGAGGAATTATAACCATTTCTGATGTAGAATTTAATATTAATAATTAGAAAAATAAATCCCGAGATGTTTAACTTTGAAGGTTTAAAAAAAAAAATAGAGCCACAGTTGATATCGAATTGGCTTATGCATCATATAATGTGTAAAGAAGAGCCAGTATATATATCAAATTGCAATTACCAAAAGCAATTACCCTATATCAAAATTTTGTATTAAAATTGTTAGACATTGGGTCTCATGCATAAAACGTGAGCTTGAGCTCGAACTCGATTTTTTGAGAAAAAGGTGCTTGTCGTATGCATAATAAAATTTGATGTATTTGCTTTTACTCACTGCTCACGTTTGATCTCGTCTTGCTCAGTTTGAACTAAGTTAGATGAGCTTGTGCTCATTTTCATATGCATAAAAACAAGCTTTTGCTTTCTTTTGTGAGCTCTTGCTCAAATTTTGTTGAGCCTGCCTTATAGTTGACTCGCGTACACTAAAAAGGAATTTTGACAAAGAAATACAAAATGTTATCAACAGCGTAAAACAAATTTAGCAAGTGAGGATAAAAAAATTATACAGGTTTGTATTCTGAATTATTAATTTTTTTTATATAATTAATAATAATATGATAAATACATAGGTTTGATGATGGTAGCATCTGCTGGTTGGCTAATTATTTTTTTTTGAGGAGTCTTGATAAGGAGCATTGATAAAATACGACTGTATTTAAGATTTTGTGCAGATCCTGGATTCCAAAATGGTATAGTCACAGATATTGGAGTCCATCAATCAACAGTGTCGCGAACTATTGCGGAAGTTGGGAAACTTATATCTGCCAAAGCAAGCAAGTGTATAAAATACCCAAAAGATGCAGATGAAATAAAATATGCTCAAATGACATGGGAAGCAAATTGTTGTTTTCCATTTGCAATTGGGGTGATAGATTTTACTCATATAAAAATTAAAAAAAAAACACAAATCAAAGCGATGAGTATATTTGTAGAAAAGCCTTCCACTCTATAAATGTGCCGGTAACTTGTGATGGAAAAGAACTTTTAACAAGCGTTAACACATCCTGGCCTGGTTCAGTTCATTACTCACGCAGCGAGATGTGTAGAATAATGCAAAATGCAACGAACGATGCATTACTTCTCGGGGATGAGGACTATGGAATATGCCCATGGCTAACGACACCATTCCGGAACCCAACAACTGACAGCAAAAACATTAAAAAAAGTGTTTACAAGGGAATGTGTCATTATAGAACGGTGTTTTGTGCAATTGAAGCAACGATTTTCGATACTTCAATACAATAAAATTTCTATTGTTTGTTATTTTATTTTTAGTGCTTGGTAATTGACCCTTTTCTACTAAATATTTATTTTGTTTTAGTTTTTCTACTAAAAATTTAGAAATGTCGTCAGTTTCTATTTTATTATTATTATTATTTGATTCTACTTCTACTTCACTTTCACTTGACGACATGTTTGCACTTTAATAACAATTAGACGTTTGATCTCCCTTTGCTCAAGTAATTGCAATTGGTTTGAACTCATTTTTATGCATACGAAATTGAGCAAAAGCCGTTGCTGTTTGATCGAACTCGAGTTACGAGCAATTGCTCACATGCTTCAACACAGTGCTTTTACTCGTTTTTATGCATGAGACCCATTATCATGAGCAAGTTTAAAGATTATTAAAATATATTTGAAATATATTAAATGTTAGTCATTTAAGTATGTTTTGAAAAGAATTTTTTGAAATTCTCTCCAAGAGTACGTGCACAACGCCTCGCCTGTCTAGTCCAGAATAGCCTTTCTATGCACGTAGTGACGAGCTATTTTTCCACCAATTCAACTTAAATTTTTTTTTATGATCATTGGCTTACACTTCCAGATAAGTGCTATAAAAACTGAATTTTAGTTTGTATACATTAGTCTCTGGGTTAAAGGCTACTAATTCGTGTAAGCGCTCTTTCCTCAACATAGAGAACTAGATGCGTCTTTTAGTTTATGTTTGACAGTCATGGATAGCAGACTACCACGTGTTTTGATAAGAAAATGGAAACAATGTTCTATGTTTTTGCTCAATGTTTTTTTTAAGTTTTTCTTTTGTGCTGCAAGCAGAGGTTATTTTCAAAAGTTTTTATTACCAATGATTTGTAAATGTAAAGCCTTCATCGGACTTATCTATGATTTCGTATTTCGTCTAAAATTTTAAACTTGTTTAAATGCTTTAGAGAACTGTCAAGAGCACAAGTTATTATTACCAAATTATTACCAATCAACCACACAAATCGCTGCATATAAAACAAGCACGTACATTACCTTGTCGTTATATTGGACCAAGAAATGAAAAATAATGATGCAAGAACGGAATTCTTTAATTGGAGAAAACTTTTTTTTTGTATATTAAATTTATTAATATTTATTAAATTTGTTATTCCAGATATTCTCCAAAATAACTATTTTAAAATTGTATTGTTTGTTGTTGGCTTAGCTAACTATATGCCTGCATTTCATTGGCGGTAACCAAATCATCAGTATCCTTTTAGCCAAATCATTATTGAGAAGCATTCAAGCTCGTATACGTATGCCACAGACTACATATACTATATGAGAATTCCAACAGAACTCAATCATATTTTTCTATTTGTAAAAGACTTGCGTCTTTTTGTTTTTCTTTTTACGCCCTTTGGGTGATAATGAAAGTATTTATAAAGCAAAATGACAAAACAAAATTTATAATACCAATAAATACCCTCGATCGAATAGTTCTCTCTATTCCGTGTCCGCTGTAGTTCTATAGTTGTTACCAATTATATTTTGCAAGAGGCAACATTATGCAGTACGAGTAAGACACATTTTTTAACTCATTTATTTCTATTTTCATTATTGGAAATTTACATGCATTAAAAACATTTTACAATGCCATCACTGCATTTCTAAAAATTACTTATCAAAGCAAATATGAATATTCAAGTATTAATAATCTAAGAAATTAAAATTATTCCTAATTTATAAATTACTGTACCCTGCATCACAACTGCGCACACACACCCACATGCACACGTACACGTTTTACTGTGTATTAATTTAAGAAATCAACAAAAATCATTTCTACACAAATTTCGTATTGTGTCAGAACAGCTGTGAAATACTCCAGGCAAAATATAAAATAAAAAAGATAAAAGTAAAAGATACATATCTATCGTATTTAGGATAAGACCAACAATGCATCTGTATCATCCTCAACTTTGACTATGAAACAACAGATGGCGCAGCATTAAAATTTCTCTAATGAATATGCGCACTCATTAAAATAAAACACACACTCTACGATTCTTATTTGAAACATGAAAAAAGTGGTTGTAGTCTACGATACATAGAAAAAATATAACATTATCTTATAGATACAGATACAAATTAAAAAAAAAATATGCATTCACTCTGAAAATACTAAATTTGATTTCTGTTTCTTTCTCGTTTCTTTACAGCCTCCACCTCCTGTTCCAACAGTTTCTAACAATTTTTGGATTACCTGTGTTAGAAATTCAAGTGGAAATTTATGTTTCTTCTATTTATAATAAGGTAATTTTCTTGTTTTGTAATCGAATTTAAATTTAAATTGAAATCATTGTCGTTAATGATTACAAATTTCCGGTCATACTTTATCTAAAAGACAGGGCATTGGGAATCGTATGTAAATTTTGTTGCGCTAAAAAAGAGAGAATAAAACATTTTTTTATTTATTTATTTAATGACATTTTTATGTGACATTAAACACAATTTTAAACGCGTTTTTGTTGTTTAATGTTTGAATCTTTAAACAACATATGAATGGAGCCAGCCAGCTTAAGAAGACGAAAAGAAGAAAAGAAGAGCTAAGGCTTACATATCCAGACACAGTCGAATAGTCAGGCATACAGACATACAAGTAGCGGATAGTCCAAGATCTTCTCAGGACTCTTAAAGAAGATGTTAAAATTGCATATTTAACATAGCAAACACATTCACACATTCATACTTACATACGTACAACAAAAGTAACTTTAACTTACGAATATGTACTTGTAAGTTTGCTTGTTGTTGCTTTTGTCGTTAACAACAAGACTTTTATGGCCAACATGAAATGTTGTTCACATAAACAACAACAATTTAGCTTTTGACAAAAGACATTTTCATTAAAAAATTAAACAAGGAACAACAACAACGAGAGTTGTATAATAACAACAAAAATAATAAAAAATTTTATTTAATTTAACAGTACGAAAACTTATACAACAGACTGTTATTACACAGAACAAAATTAGTTCAATTAAAAATTTTTTCATCTTCAATTAATCGACCTCCGCTTTGCATGTTAGGAATCAGGACTTCTTCTTTCCTTTATCTTAAAAAAAAGAAAAATAATTTAAAACTAGTCGTTAAATATTTTGAATGTTTATATTGCTAATTTACAATTTTTAAAAGAATTTCGCCTGAATTAAATTTGGCTCGATTCAGTTTTTTATAAATTGTTAATTTTTTGTGTCTTCGAATTAAATTAAAAATTAATCTTCATATCAGACAATTGTAGAGTGTCAATTAAGTTGCGAATTCCCTAATCGAACTTTTGGATAAACTAAAATAAATTTGTATGGTTATGGAAAGTCTACCATGGAATTAAATTTTCTATTCTTTCAAGAAGCCTCTCGAAGTGGCGATAAATTGCTTTCCACAATCGCCTTGAATGAATTCCATTTAGTTGCAGGAAACAGACCTGATTTTACCGGCAGCCTATTTCCTCTTATTTTCTTAACATCAAAAAGGCACCTTATTTTTATTTAAAACAGGTCATCAATTAAAAGGAAAATATGTTCTTTAATCACAAATGATCAGATTTTGATTCCCCACACCAAACCGATTTTAGAGTTTCAAAGTTAATTACACACTACAAAAATATTGATTAAACCTTGAGTATTTTTATTTGCTTCTTAAGAAAAGAAAATAATAGAAATAGACCCCGGCCAACACTATCACATAGATAGAAAGGAGTGGTTTCCTGAAAAGTTCTTTCACCTGAGACATTTTTTTTAAATAAGCAACTCATTTGTTTCAATTCATATTTCGTCAGATAAAAATTTCTGCGTCTGTTTTTAGGACTTTCCTTCAAGTCGTTTTAGGAATAGTTCAACAAGAGATAGTCCCTTCTTCATAATAGATTATGGCTTCATTTTGGTTTTCAAGCTTCCTTATATGTATGCTTTAGAGACATAACTTTTTAACTCGACACAATTAATTCTGGCCTGTTTTATATCAACGACTAGCTGCAACCGTACGGAGGAATTCTTTAAGTCGCCTTTAAATTTTTTGATATACTTATGATATGAAAAACTAGCTTTTTCAAAAAACTGGTTTTCGAATGATACCAAAAATGGTTTATTTTGAGAACCTACGGTTTCGAATATGTTGTTGTTTCATTCTCTAGTACTCTTATATACTCTCATATATGCTTTATAAAAGAATGTATAGTAGAATCTAAGCTTGCCATTATCCATGATTTGCATTACAAAAAGTCAAGTAGAGGCCTAAACTAGTGATCTTAAGATCGCGGATTCATTAAGGATATTTCTGAACCGACTGAAAATATCATATATGGCCAATATATTATTACCAATTGAGGCAACAAGCACCACGAACCATGGAACCTTTATGCCACCTTACCATTAATAGCTACAGATTTAAGCTACGGATGAAACATTCAAAGACAATATAATTTTCTAGGGGTCAGTACGCCGGATCTAAAGTGTCAAATACTTCAATGGGTGAGAACCGGCCAATCATAAGAAATTTGCCGATGCCTCATCATATAACTTAGAGAATGAGATCTTTGAATTTCCTTCCATTAATGTACTGATGGTATCTGACTCCACAGAGTCTCGTGAAACACTTCCTTAGAATTCTAAAATCATTGTTAACGCATGAGAGTAGCCTTTGGAATATGTAAATCAACAACTTTATAAATCACTTCTTACGTCTGAGAGCAGCAGCTGTAGCTTGCCAATGGTAAGAAAATTCGATTTCAATACAGAATCTGCTCTTTTTTCATATAATTTCTTTATGTGCAAAAGTAAGGTCCTGACCCATCAAATACTCCGCTATGAACTAAACGCTCCGTATGTTTGTTTCTAATGTGGCTCTCATGCCAAGCCACTTAATAAAGCATTAACTTGTTGTATATGCTAAGTTCAATAGGAAACATAATGAAGTCTATTACAACGCCTGACCTGACGTTTCATTTGAGATTAACTTACGTATTTCAGCTGCATCCATTTCCTCAAAAAGTTCTTCAAAAATTTCCAATAAACCATTTTTCTCAATTACTTTCAACAAAATTTGGTTCAACTTTGCATATTTATGGATCTCCCATGTTGAAGGACTATCACGATGAATACGTAGAAATATACAATTTTCAAAACGATGTAACTTTTCAAGAAAACTATAAACGCCTGCGGTATATAAATTATTTTAAAATCCACAAGAGTTATCAGAATAAAAAAAATTATTCTCACTTTTAAATTTCTTCAAGTGTTTAAATTCCTTCTTAATCGAATTTAAAATACATCTTCATAAGAATTGTAGGATATCATTGACTTTAATTTTATTTATTCACTAAAAGTTTATTTTTTCTGTCTTGCGTTCTGTTACTGGAAATAATTAAGTTTTCAAAAAGATAAAAATCTTGTTTGGTGCTAATCAATTAGTCTTATTTGGTTCTCTCGTATTAAGATTTTGCATTCATTTGTATGGATTTATAAAATGCCAAAATTGAACTACAATTTACAATATGGAAATTGAGCTTGAAATCAATATTGAAAGGCGATGAAAGCGAGGCACCGGGCGCACACTCAGTGGATCTAAAGCAACCTGCAGTTTTATTAAAAAATTAAAAAAAAAACTTGAGAGATGCTTACAACTGGACCTGTGCGTGCATATATTTGTATAGGTTTAGATAGATTCATTCATGTTTAAATGGTTGGTTTTTGTTTTTAGTTCCTATTTGTTTTTTTTTCGTACTGATAGAAACATCAGACTTCAGTATCGTTGAGACTTGAGACTTTGTTAAACATTTGTTGCACACTAAATCCAGGTAATATGAGGCAAGTATCATTTGTGAACTGCGGCTGGAAAGCAAGCGTTTGAATTTTTTTTTTTTTAAATGGGGCCACAAAAGTTTATCACTTGTCTGCCAAATTCTCCAGAGAAGAAGACTTTTCTGGTCAAAAGAAGTAAAATATTGCAGAAGAAAAGGAGAAAAGTTCACTTTAAAATTATATGCAAACGAAGAAATGATGTTGTTGCTGTTGTTGCTTTATTTTCATTTATCTGCTTAAATGTTGCGTTTTATGCAACATTCTTTTTTGTTTTTGTAAAATGTTGTTTTTGTTAGTTTCGCTAGCTGTTGAGTTTTGGACATCGAATTTGCATGAGTTCAAATTGTGTTTTGAGCCTTGTTAATTTTGTTTACTTTTTGTTTTATTTAGTTTCAACTTAAGAACTTAATATTGTGTTCGTTTTGGAACTGTTTATCCTTTTGATGAAGAACCAAAGAAAACATGAAGGCAAAAACAAAAGTTGCGTGCGTGACCATACAATGGAACAGTAAAGAGTGTACGCATGCTTGCACACATTATCTGTGTTTGTTCAAACGCAAGCTTAAGCATTTTGTGCTACAACAACATTCACATCGGAAATAACCCTTTGGGGAGTGATTTTGTGTTCCGCAACACTTTCAAGGAGCTTTAGGAGAAAATACCCGTTTCAGCTACCAAATATTTCCAATGTAACAATGTATACATCTATGGCGGCATTCCTATTATATTTCTGTCTATTAGAATTTATTGGACTTTTATACATCTTATACCTAAATCAGGTACCAAATCAGCTGGTAACTATGGTTATGTTGACCTTGACGCTGGTGATTGCTTGCGGCTTATTAAAAGCTCAAAATAATAAAATATAGCGTAGTGCGAGAGGTATTCAAAGTATTTAAATGTTTACATCAGGTATTGCCATCCTGATAGACACACATGAACACTTTTAAATGCTCATCTTATTCGTCTCGTGTCTACACATTTAAACTAGAATATTTTTGAGTCAGACTTGCATGCAGCTGATTTTCTTTTCTTAAAAATTCAATACTTATTTACGCCGTAAACTAATGTGCCTGAAGTGATATTTAATCATCAATACTTTCAAATTATCTGATAATAGTCATATTGGCATTTCAATGAATAGCAGTTAAATAGAACCTCCAAAGCAATCAATAAGATCCACAACTTGTTATCCGGAAGTAGTGAATATTCGAATCTTTTCCAGGAATATTAACATGACCATTTCATTGCGAGATGTTCTCTTCTTAAGAGCATTATCATTGGATCTGAGGTGATGTTCAAGATATGAAAGAATTAGTTCTGGGAAGTACTTCAAATGTTATTCCTCCCACAGTATATTTTATACTGTATTGTATATGAAAATCATTATTTTACTGATGTTAATTTTGGGGACTGGATTTGAACTCGAACTTAGCGATATTATTTTATTATACCATGTTAATTAGTCTACCTCCACGTTTACCACCTCAGCCACATGAAATGAAAAATCGCACTAAGTAAAAAAATTGAGGGAGAGGCAGTTAAAAAGAGCTTCCTAAGAAGTGATGAAAATTCATAGATTTTGGCTCTATTTAATCGTATAACATGCAACCGATAAAACCTCAATATATAAAATAAATTTTAATTCAAAATCGGCATACATTTATTTATTTTCGTTACGTATCATATTTTCTCTTCTTTTTCATTTAAATGCAACGGATTTCTAATTATGCTTAAACGAAAATCTCACCTAAAAAAAACAACTGATGAAATTTTCCATTTTCTCGGATCTAAATTCGAATTATATAAATTACAAAAAACCCGTCTATTGTAAAATTTTGTATTTTGGCACTTACTTACATAAAGCGGTCGCTATATATAATATAAGTATATACACAAATTACTATTTTTTTCAAAATGTGTTAAAGTGCTATTATTAATACGATTTTAATAAAAGAGGAACTTAATAATGTTTGCTGCATTCTGATTACGAATGTAACTAAAACTCAACTTTAGATATCAAGGATATATGGGAGATATGACATGTCCTTACACCAAACGTAATTCAATATAACAACCTAAATGACATTGACATTTGTTCATTTGTATTTAAAGTTCAGTTTTTGATAATAACTACATATGGGAGGTGGGCATGTCCCTGTTCCGAACGTAACAAAATTTATTATTGGTATTAAAAATTATCTGTATTTAGTGTATTATGAATTAAATTTTCCAATTGAGGATTTGTGGCAGATAGGAATGTTCTTTTACCAGATGAAACGAAGTTTACAAATATTTTCCTCTTTTTGTGATATTTTGATCAAAATATTTATTAAATTTCATTTGTGAAATTAGGAATATATGGGAGAAGGCTTACCCTTGGACAGAATGAAACGAAACTCAGAAGGAAGTTAAAAAACAATTCTAGAATCTTTTGTAAATTGCCTCCTTAGGATCACAAATGTAGCTAAAATTTAGTTTGTATAATTTGGGATATTTAATAAGCAGGCATAGCCTTGCATAGAATGACGCTTAAAAGCGTCAGTTGCTGCAATCTAAAACAAAATGTAGCTAATTGTTCACTTAAAGATATATGGAAGGCGTGTGTAGTTGTGCTGAATCAGACTAAATTTGCCGAAGAGCTTAGGAATGCTCTGGTCATTAACGTAATAAAAATGCAACATTTCATGGTATATGGATGATAGATCCTTATCACCTTGCCCTGCATAAAGTAAAATTCGACGCAGACCTCACCATAATTATAAAAAACAATTTTTGATTAAAATTATGGCTAAAATTAAGTTTTAAAATTAAGGAGGTATGAGGTTATGCATGTCCTTCCACCAATTTTCCCCCAAATTATGATTTTTCCTAAATTAACAAATTTCTTTTCTCTATGGTAAATTCTAGTCTTTTCGATTCACTATATTGGAAAAAGGCTTTGTAATGTTCTTCTAAAAGAAGTATATGTATTAAAATATTTTGTGCAACTTTTAATCTAAAATATTTATCAGGGGAATCGGGGACATACTTGATATGTCTTAGTCGGGCGACCATATGGACCCGGTATACTGTTTCGACAGGAAATACATGGTCCTCTTCCCTACAAGGGAAGAATGGTGCGAAAACCCAGGATGGCTAAGAGATGAATCGAAAATATGGTTGGGGCGGGAATAGTAGGGCCTAGAGCACACGAGCAGGGATACGACAATTTTCCAGGCGGAACTTTACGCGATACTGAAAACTGTGTGTCCGAGAGAGGACACAGGGAAATACAGATTAAGATATTCTCGGACAGCCAATCAGTTCTTAAGGCCCTGAGCGGCTGTACATACATGTCCAGATTATTAGTGGAATGCCACAGCAGGCTCAATGACCTGGCGACTCATGATCAGATTACTCTGATATGGGTACCAGGGCATCAGCGGCATGCCGGGAATGAGATGGCTGACATCTGTGTGAGAAGAGGGCTGAGGGGAACTTCATTGGACCCACCCCCTCTTTTTTGTTCAACAAAAGTCTCCTTAAGGGGAAGATTTCGAAATGGACATCGTCCAGGATTGCACAACATTGGAATGACATCAATGGATTATGTCACTCCAAGAAATTCCTACGCTTTGACGCTGGTAGAGCGGATCTGGCTCTAAGACTGGACAGGAAAAGCCTACGGACGCTGGTAGGGGCGCTCACAGGCCATTACACCTGCGAAGCCCACCTATACAGAATAGGCTTATCTGACACGGACATCTGCAGATTTTGCGGTGAAGATAAGGAGTCGATGGAACACTTGATAGCAAATTGGTGGGGCATTGTGCCACAGAAGACACAGGACTCTGCATGCATATACGCTGAGTGAAGAGGACCTGCTAATGCTCCCATTGAAGGAGCTGATTCTATTTGCGAACGTATTGGACTGTTAGGGACAGGGGAAACACAATAGATCAACAATGGTTGCAGTGCAAAAGGCCATCCTGGGCCAAACCCCCATTACTAATATTTATCTTTGTCGCAACAATGTCTTGTCCGTTTGTTTGCTGAATAAATTGTAAATTTTTTTTAATTGTGAAAAGTCAACTTTAATATACTCGTTGAAATAGTTTTAAATCCTTAAAGATCGTATATTCTTTCTTCAAAATAAATTTTTATGTACTAATGAAACATTAACTCCTTGCTTTACTCTTGAAAAGGGTAAGAACTTCATCACTTAATTTTAGAAATGAAATTGCCAACAGTCCAATGTATTTCAAGGGTTAATTATTAAACAACAACATATTAATATACGCAACGCGCTTTTAAACTTCAAATGTTTGTCCTTTTTTTTGATTGTTAGTGCACTCTACATAATAATAACAACAAAAAGTGCATAAATAAAAATAATAAAATGGCAACAATATCATACAACTAACAAGAGCATTACAAAATATTGCTTGTTTCCGTTTCAAACTTTGCTAAACAAGACATTTTGTTTGCAGCATGTTACAGTAAACACAAAGCACCAGTATCATCAACAACAGCAGCAGCAGACGGCCGGCCAACTCAGAGTCGGGATCAGAACAAGTGAACGCTCCATTTATTTAAACCCTACAATATTCCCTGGATCATTGTGAGCTCTTCTATGGTATTTGCGTCTGTCTGCCTGTTATTTTTCCTGCTGCAGTTGTTGCATGTATAACACGATGTATTGTGAACTGCTTATTTTGTTCACTTTGTACTTAATGTACTTGTATATGCGTTTAGAGCATCGTTTGTTCGGTTTTTTAATGTGACCTGGCTTTACTTTTTAGGTCTTCTGGCCAAATAGCCAACCAGTCAGCCAGCCGGGCTGCCGTTTTGCCAGCAAAGTGCACATGTGTCTACCACTTACTTTTATTTCTTTAAGGCCTCAAAGCTTATTTGGCCATTGTTAAGACAAAAAAGAAAGAAAAAACAACTTCTTGCTCTCATGTGTCCGTCTGACTGTCTGTCTGATTGTCCATTTAGTAGTACTTGATTTACCGACAGTCTTGGTTTTTTTGTGTTTCCCTTACCCTATTCTTTCTCGAAGGTGTTTGCATTAACTGTTGACTATTTAGTGGAATTTTTCAATTGTTAAGTTCCTTTTCTTCTCTGGCAGATTTGGCCTGGAACAAGTAAAGCTTTGTTTCCTTAAGCGTATTTAAGTAGTTGATACAAAAGTCTTCTGTCTGTTGGTGCATTGAATAAAATTTCCAATTTGCCGCCAAATGAACTGATCATATTGATGCTGGTCAGTTTTACAAAAATGAGCAAGAAATATTTTGTATCACAAGGAGAGTTTTATAGATAATTGTTGTATGGACATTTATATTTCATTAATTGCATCAGAGTTGAACTTTAAAGAGTTAAAATTTATATATCAAGAAAATATAATATATTTTCTTTGAATAATTGTGGCTTTAAAGCCATTTGTTGCAATCAAACTGAGACATCTTTGAGCAACAGAAGGTGAGTGTGGTTTAAACCAAATTGTTGGGAGTAACATTGTTCGTTAAAAGGGAAATGTCTGAGGAAGTATTAGTGGCTATTGCCGAGCTTTCAACTGTCAACAGTTACTATTACTTAGTCACACATGTGTTCAAGATTAATGTAGAATGGGTCTCCCAACACCACCGTATATAAAAAACTAACGTGTCCTAATCCGAAACTATGTATTTACACCTGGGCTTATCGTTGCCAGGAACGGAGCCTATATAACACTCCTACAGATCTGTAGGATGACAATAACGCCCTATTTAAATTCACTGCCTTTAACCAGCGGTGCTGCATTTTAGGGATTTTTCACAGCTAATTTACCAAAATGATGATTTTCTTTAGTGCCTCTCTTGCACTTTGACGATTTATTGACATCACTACTATTTTCTTAACAGTGTCCGAACGTTGCTTTTTATAATTGACCTTTGAAATTCCTAACACGAAAAAAAATATTATTAAAAAAATTATTTTTTAAAATGTATTGTTTGTTGTGGGTTTAGTTGTTTATATGCCGATATTTCATTTGCCGCTAAACTAATAAATCGTCAGTGAACTTTAAGCAGCTTGAAAACATACAACTCACGTTTAGTATAATTATTTGCCGTTTTGTTTGTATAAAAGTATTCTAATCCTACTATGATTAGGAATTTTGTTATGATTCATATACAATAATACTGAATTCTCATATTGTATTTGATCGAGGTTGAATGTTTTCAAAGTGCTTAAAGTTCACTGCCGTATTGGTTAAGCAACCAATGAAATGTCGACACATGGACGGCTAAAGCTGCCCTGCATTTTGGAAAATCTAATTGTTTTAACAATTAGTTTGGGAAAATTATCTCTCTGTTTCTCCTTAAAAGTGTAACATATTGATCAATTTATAAAAGTTATATTTATCGATCTAATACTCGTGATACAAAATTTAACTTAAGAACACCAAATACCAAATTTTTCCAATTGAAAAGAAAATGGAATTCTTAACATTTGTTTTCAAGGCATTCAAAACTTTTCCAGGACTCGCAGAAATTATATAATACATAAGCAATTAAGCAATAGCACTTCTTCAAAATATCCATAAATGGCGTTTTTACATGTTCTTTTGTACTTTTTAAAATTCCAAATTTAACTACAGTTGTTCAAAAAATACGTATCTATATATGTATGAAAATATCCACTTAGGAACGCAGAAAATTTAAAAAAAAATCGTGCACAAGAGCTTATTTCCGCAAATAAAAAATATTTTGCAAATGCGAGTGTGTTTGCAATAGATGTTTTAAGGGAGCTAGAAGCCTCAGTGCAGAAAACAAAACATATCTAAACCTTTGACATTTGTATCAAGAATAATGATAATTTTCTTGATATTGTGATATTGCTGTATGAATATCATAAGAGCTTCCTTTGACGAAATGAGGCCGTTAATATAAAAAATATCTTAAATTTTTAGATGTACGAGTATATATGTTGTGCTTTTTTTAAAGTAAATATAAATTTTGGGGTCTGAACTTGATCCGTTCTATATATTATTTCGCTTGAATATCGTTGAAATTAAATGGATAGCTCACTAAATGCCGAAACAACATCAGCTTATTTCTATAAAACTTAATTATTTAGTTTTAGCGACAAACACGCAGCCTTGACTTCAAATTGAGAATTATTTTAAATCAAACTCGTTCTCAAACGACAAACGTTTGAAAATGATTTGATCTCAATAAAAAGGTGAAACTGTTTTCAAATAAAAAAAATTCATTTATTCTCAACTTAATCTCAAAGGTATTTCTCAGATGTTTTTTAAATGGGTACTAAAACTTATTGTAGAACATAAATGACATAATTTTTTATATTTTGTTTAAATTGTTTCAAACGTTTGATATTGTGTTTGCTAGTTGGCTATTGGTATAAAAAAATGTTAACATTTTTAAAAATCTTTGAAATTTAACGATTTAATTTAGAGATTCTTACGATTTTTAGAAAAAAGTGTCCAGCAGCTCTGTATGAACGCTAAATTGTTCTATATAATCAACACCTCCTGCCTTCCAATACAAACAACAATTAATTCTCTTAATCAATATCATAAGAGAACATTTCCATTGCGAAATAACAAGACTAAAATTTAAGAGTGAGAAAGTGTGGTTGGCGGGAAACAGCTGATTGAATTTTACTGAATCTAAACATTTCGCAATTCCCTACAAGTTGGAAAGAGACAAAGAATAAAATAATTAATCATTTTAACATTTACTCAGGCATATAAGTACACTTAAAACGGTAAACAAGGATACTAAAATTGTTATAGGGTTTTTAAAGAGAGCACGAGAGTAATTTTCCAAAAATTTCTTTTTAACTCTCCATCCCAACTTCTTCTTCCGGACATGACCAGAGCAAATGCAGCTTGTTGTCTTTTAGCTCATGGAGCGAAAATTAATTGAAGTTCTGCCATTTAAGGCACATGCAACAACGGCAACAGCAGCTGTCTGCAACAAAACAATGGTTGTTCACTATATTGTTCGTTTTTTGCCGACGGCAATTAATGGCTGGCAAAAATATTCCTTCTATAATTTCATTGTGTTGTTTATACGTTGCCATGTTCTTACTCATTCGTTCTCTTTCTCTTAGTGAGTAAGTTAATGTGGGTGTGCGTGTGTGTGTATTATTTTGTTGTGAAATGAGTGCGTATGTATGAGTATATGAGTGCCTGTTGAAATTAAAGGAATGTTTGAGAGTGTGTTGTATATTTATGGGTTGATCAATGTGAATCGACGGATGTGTGTTTTATGGAGGTCGACTAACAAAAAAGCAGCCATTATTCATTTTTCTGGGTATTTAAGGCAAACAAACATGAAAAAAACACAAACTTTTGCTGTGTG
Organism: Germaria angustata; assembly: GCA_963681545.1. Lineage (NCBI taxonomy): Eukaryota > Metazoa > Arthropoda > Insecta > Diptera > Tachinidae > Germaria > Germaria angustata. The sequence goes on along the minus strand of OY812998.1, from coordinate 59,711,008 downwards.
ATTTTAATTTGGAACTGGCCAAAAATATTTTTGTGTACGAAAAAGTAACAAACGAAAGTCAGACGAGAAGCTACGTCATCAATATTATTATTTTTAAAGCAACAGAGTGCCGTTTAAATTTTTTTTTTTTAAATCCAAAATCATTTACCGTCGGTGCTGAAGAAACTCATTAATTTTTGTAGTTTTAGGCTGCTTTTCAAAATACTTGGGTAATTATTTTCATGCTTCACTTCTCGCAATCCTCTGAGAATTTTTATGCTAATTTTTCCTTGGTTTGTCTGACCGTATACATAGGCCCATTTCAAAGTGGGTACCAAAAGCTTATATGCTTCAATTATTTTCTTTATATACACATATGCTTATACACGTATGAATGTACATACATACGTACATGCATATAACTGTGTTCACAAAATTGTAAACAAAATTCAAGACACATTGTCGGCAGTTTGTTTCTTTCAAAATCGTTCATTATTTCAACAATGAGAACGTTAATTAGAAATTTATTAAAACCAAAATTATCTAGAATATAGAATTATATGTTAATAACTCTTAACGCATAATATTTCTCAAATAAATAACTTTTCTATGAATGCACAATTGTAATTGAATGAATTTTCTAGAATGGACTATAGGCCTTTAACAAAGAGAAAACTTATACTAAATATTCTGTAGGGACCTAAATTTGTTCTGGGGATGACAGCACTCCCCGGATTGGCTTATGGTGTATTAAATACTTTTTCTCGTTCAAAGTAAAATTTTATTGAAAAAAATTTTGTAAAACCCTGTGATAACAATAATTTCAAGCTTGAATTAAGCATAATCATTTATGAAAGTGAAAAATTTGTGTTCTATTATTAGAACATGCTTGAAATAATTTTTAAACCGAATTGATAAGTTCGAACTCCAACCAGACTAATTAATTTTTAAAATATATGTTGGCAATAATTTTGTCATAAAGTTGTGACGAAAAAAAAAATAATAATAAAATAAAAAATAAATGGATATACACACATATGTGCTTTATTTATAAATACATACATATGTATGTAAGTTTGTTTTCTGATTTGTAATTTATAACTGAAGAATTTTCAGCAATAACTTAAAATTTTTCACAAACTAACGAAAAGTGGCATGCAAATAATAAAACTAAGATCTTCAAAAAGCAGAAATTGTTGTAAAAAGCTTTTTTTAATTTAAGAATTATTTTATTTTCGATTTTTACACATAAGCTGCAGCGACTAACGGGTTAATAAATGTAACTATTTCCCAACAGCTTTTTTAATGTTTTCACCAAAAGATTAATCGACTTATTCATAATACCTTGTAATTTAAGTCTATTAAGCTAAACTAATGATCGTGTTTCCAGCCTTAAGAAAAACTTCCTGATTGTTATTAATTTGATAGAACATTATAATAAAAGTTTATTTATCATTCTGTTTTTATATAGTACGAAATAAAATCTCCTACTTGGTTTAACAGACTGCTGTAGACTTACTAATTAAACAATGGCAATTTTTATTTATATTTTCAATTTACGTGCACCATAAAAAGAAGAAAAACACGTATTAAAAACCAAGTGAAAACATAATTTAAATTACAAAGCAAAATTTTTGCAATGCTTCGTTGACTGGCCACCAGGCTTGTTACTGCAAAGTGCTTTTGGGTGCAAATATTACAAGCTCGTATAACAAGAGGCATGTGATAATTACACTCAGGTTAATAAGTAAATGCTTTTATATGAGAGTATTTACAAGATTTTTTTCCATATGTATGCTACATTTATTTTTTTAATTGGTGTTTAATTTAACGCAAATAGTGTACAGAAACAGGTTACACATTTAAAGCAAAAATTTAATTTTTTTTCTACTTTTTCTACTTCATAGAAAGTAAAATAATAATAATAATAAATTCATATAAATAAATACTTATTTCCTTAATTCTGTGTGAAAACATTAATAATCTACAATTAATAATTGATACGATTACTTTCGCTTAAGGAAGTCCATTCCCAGTTGTAAATAACCAATCGTAATTATGTTCTTCGCAAACAAAAAAGAAAATACTTATTTTTCTCAACATATTTAATACAGCTCCCTAATCGATGAATTAGTACCAAAAAAGAGAACATCCTGGAATGACAAGCTTATATTAAAACCCTTGGAAATGACCCGAATTTGCACTAGTCACTATTTTCATGTTACTTATGAAAGCTCTTTTTTACTGGGATATTATAAAAACATTTACACTCCTAAAATAATGATTTAAAATATAAGAAGATTTACTCAACTTGAGTTTAAATTGGTGGTCGTATGGTACCAAAGCCATTTTTAATAGGATTTAGTAAAAATTTCCTCGCCACTAGTATAATCATGTTGCCTTTACAAATTTATTGTTTGTTGTGGTTTTAGCCAAATTATCATTGAAACGTAAGCAGTTTCAAAACATTCAACTTCATATATTTATGCAAAATAAATCAAATACAATATGAGAATTCTCTATCATAAGTATATGCCTATTACAATGTACTAACATAGAATGCTTTTTTACAATCAGCACAATAAACAATTTATATTTGATATGCATCTATCTTAATATTACAAGCTGTATGCAATTAGGCACAATTAGACACCGCCAAGGCTTGTATTTATTAGGCAAAATTAAAAACAAAATCTTTCTTTATTATGTATATGAGATATTATCCCCAACAGCTAAAGCCGCAACAAACAAAACATTTTTGAAATTCTAATATCAAATACAAATTTTAAAATGTTCTTAGTTCTTAGAAAATTTTACTTATTTTTTTTAGTAACATTTCGTTACACTGAATTCCTAGAAAATATTCGCAATTTTTTAAAAAGTTAGTTATGTATATTTGTGAAAATTTCTGGCATTTTTTTTATTAGTATCAATCATACACTCAAGTTTAGTATATATTCTTAATTCTAATAATAAGTGTCCTAGTGCAGTATGTATTTTGTTTTTACTATTTTTCTAAATCTACACATAATATAACAATACGATATTAGAATTTCTTTAAATTACAACTTGAGTATAAGTAATTTTTCATAAGTTCTATTTCCTGAATTTCCTTAATTTTCTCCACTCAACTGTTTTCTTTAAAGGAAGATGCATCATGGTAGTACTTATAATGTTTCTTCTATTACTTTAAGTCTACAATACGAAAAAAATTTTTTGAAACTAATTTTTTTCAATGTACTCCTTTATGGGCTCGAATTAACAAACTTCGATTTATTAGTTCAGCAGTATAACTTGTCAATACTTACTCAATGTAATTATTAATTTAAGCAAAATGGTGGCTTCAGTTAAATTTTTTTTGAAAAGAGTAAAGATTTAGTGTTTCGTACTTTTCTTTAAAATACAGTAAGTTTTGAACGGAGATATACATACGTTTTAATTTAAAAACTATTTTTCCTGCTGAACTCTAGTAAAGTTTTACTAGGTTAGGTTAGGTTGATTGGATTGGTGTGATATCCCATGTCATACGACATACGCTTAAGCCAGTGAAGGCTTGTTGTGGGCTCCCTTTAATTATCAAACACAAACTGCCAGAGTTCTGCGGCAGGATTCGAACCTGCGACCTTCGCACTACGAGTCTTAGTACACTACCTACTAGTCTACGAAGGCCAGTCAAAGTTTTACTAAATTACAAGAAAGTACAAACTAAAATGTAAGACAACAACTTTAAACTTTTAAATATGTAAAATTTTATAATTTATTCACGAGTAAATTATTTCCTAACCTAAATTGTTTTTACTATAATAAAAATGTCTAATTTTTATGACATAAATTCGTCAAGTTTAATAAACATTTATTAAATTTCAGAAAATTTAATCTTTCGTCAATTAATTTTTCGTTATATGCAAGAAATTTGTTGTGGGAAACTATTAACCATTTTCAAGTCAACTTTTTATTACATTTAAGTATACATATTTATTTTTTACTTTTAGGGGAATTTTTACTTTCATTAACGAAATTTTTGAATTAATTATAGGAAATTATTTTAAGTTAATGTACGAGTAATGTATATGGATAAGGAAATTCGATACCTGAGAAAAAATATGAGAATGATAAAAGGATAGATAGGTGATTCCAAATATGAATATGGGGGGCCCGAAAATCAATTAGGAAACCACTCTATGCTCCTGATAAAAAATAATTATCTCAAGTAGCTTTTTGTTCAGACAGAGGCATAGAAGATGGCGAAAGCAATATACCTTATATAACATGATTGGCGAACCTACGGTGAATGCAGCCACGATATTCCTAATTTCCTAATGCAAAGGTCACATGTTTTGTTGTCCTTTTTGTGACATTTAAGGTTCTAGTGTTCTAGAACCGATGTTCTACTTAATTTGACCCATATGCATGAGGGCATACTCGATGTTTTTCGGTATCTGCCAGCAGGGAACCTTCGGTTAAATCCCCTGCAGATTGTTTACAGAGATTTTATTTGGATTTATTAGGATTTCTTTTATATAGTTTCAATTAAAGTACACTAGTGGCTTGAATAATACACATTAAATTTTACGCTTCAATTAATTGACAAGAGGTAACGAACTTAGTATGAAAAATAAATTCAAAAAAGACTCCAACAATTCTTTTTATGTATGTATAGAGCTTAAAACAAAATGGTTTATTCAAATTTCTCTTAAATTCACGTTATTAAAGTGACGTCTGTTTAACTAAAACTTGTACTTGGTTTTACCCTTTTAGAGTTGGTTTAACAAATAAAATAGACCGCATTTTTTTGTTTGTTAAAATAAAATTTCTGCTTAATACAAAGAATTCACACTTTCAAGACCAAGTGTAAATGATCGTGTGTTTGTGTGTGCATGTGTATGTATATATGAGGAAGTTTCACTTCGAGCTGGTATTTTATGCTTCGTACCCTGTAACTACGCTTTGACACAAACTTCCTTCTCAACTTCTTTATTTTGAACTACGTACAAATTTTTATTTGTTTTTATTTTATATTTTTTTTTAATAAAAATTAAAATAAATTTTTTTATTAAAAAAATTTTAATTTTGTTTTAAACTTTCTAAGAATATCATGTCAATGTTTTTGTTGTTGTTTTGCACTAACGAACAAACTAAAATGTCAAAGTTCTCGTTTTCAAAATTGTTTTATTTTTCAGGCTGTCGTCTGCTTTTTAAGGTTTTTAGGTTGACTTGGGCAATCGTTATTGTTTGTTGTTGCCATTGGTTTATTGTTTCCATAGTTCCTTGGAGTTGGTATTTTTATATTTTGCTATAAACACATGCATACATTCATAAACATTTTTTTGTTTTGTTATTTCTTAGAATTTTTATTTCAACTTGAGAATTAAGCCCAAATAACTGACTATAAGCCAGAAAATAAAACAACAACAATGCTGAAAACTAAAACAGTTGTTTGTTTAATCATTTTAACAAACAAGTTATTTTTTTTCACTTCTTCCATAATTTCAATTAATTGAGGTGACCAGTCGCCAGTGAGTCGCCAGTATGTGGAAATATGCGGAAAGGTAACTGAATTTATATAACAACATAAAAAATCAAATGTCATTAAGAGTGTCGTGGGTCGATACGCACCCAAAACTTTTTATCAATACTTACCACAACCGATAAAAAAACATCAGTTTGGCGCCAGTGCAATCATAAGCTGTTAGAAAACTGAATTTCAATGTGTTGGGGGTTCGATACCCACCAAAGACTTTGATAGGACCGCTGATTGCCTACGTTAATATACTTATGTATTTGGTAATACATAAATATTAAGACATTTAAAACAAACAATAGGCGTACATATATTTAATAAACTTACAAATTGGTTTTAGCCATTGGCTCATGGGCGACGATATTGAAAGTGGAACAACGTATTGAAGTTATTTCACCGTTGTGAAGTAAATTAAGTAAAATATCCACATCACAAAATATCAGCCTTATATATGATAATAATTTATTTACAATGTGCATATAAAGAAACTTAAATCTGCCATATGCTCGATCTTTGGCCTATTTCAAATAAGACTGGTCACTCTAATATAAAAACGGAAATGTCAACTAAACTTGGAGAAAAACATTGATCAGCGAATTCAGAAAATGTAGCAACAAATGCCATATTAACACGAATTTATTAAGAAATTCTTAAATTTTCAAACACATTTAAATGCAGGATAAAATTTCATTTTGTAAATAAAGCACCTACACAAATAACAATTAGAAGTTTTAAAATATTGAATTAAATATTTAAAATAAGTATGTAAAGAACATTAATGTTATCCTCCTCCAAGAAATGTTTAATACCAAACGTTTGTTAAAATGTAAATAAGTATTTGTGTGTGTAGGTATAACATTTTTAAACATACTCGCGTCAGTCTCTAGTAAAACTAAACTCCCAACAATAAAGTGCTCCAATTTCCTGCATATTTTGCACTTAATAAAAAATCGCTTAAATTGCTTCAAATTGACTCACACTTCAAAATCATCGTTCGTTGGTACGTTTTTTGCTCATACCCTCCGACAAGTAAAATTTTACAAAATCCAAAGAAAGAAAAAAAATACGCTTTACAAGCACCGACAGAAACACATTTAAACATACTGTAGATATAATAACAATTTTTCGCACAAAATTTATAAAAATAAAAGCAAGGCAACATGAAAATGAACAAAAATTCATTGCTGCCCCTGTCAGTATCAGCTCAGTTCTGGTTGTCTTATTCTTTGGCATTTTGTTAGCTAGAGTTTTGCGTTTTAACGTTTTATACGCTGAGTACGACGACAACGTCGACCCTTGTAAATGTATCCCGAAAAATACACACATATAAAAACAATAATAAAAACCGAAAAGGAAAATATATACATACATACGTGTATACATAAATATTTATATGTACATGTATTTGTAAAGATAGCAACTGACGGAACATTCACAAGTCCAGTCCGACCATCCGTCAGTTACTTTGTTAGTTAGAAGAATAAGAAAGTTTACATTAAACAGAAGTAACAAAGAATGATTTCATTAGAAATTTGTATTGCGTTATGGTGGATTCACCCATTCTTTCTGAACGTTCCGAACGCTTTTTTTTATATGTACATAGTTTGACATCTCTATTTTTGAGAGAGAGAGAGAAAGAGAGTTAATTTAATGCGGAACAATTTTTGCTTGAATTTGTTTAATTTTAATTATCGTCCCGAACGAATTGAACTTTGCTGCCAGATACATAAATTTTTTATGCAAAATTGAAATGAGTTGTTCCATATGGTAGCATTGTTTCTCCAGAACATTTATTCAAAGTGGGTGAATCTTTTGTGAGCAAACTCCCAGCAAACTAAAATTGGCTCAAAACAAAAATTTCGATCTGAAAGAATGGGTGAATCCACCTTTATTGTTTAACTAAAACAACTGATTTTGAGAATAATTAAAATTTTTCATAATGCGTTGTTGTTTGTGCCATTGACAATTCTAAAGATTTTAGAATTGAATGCAAGAATATGAGGTTTCCAAGCTCTATACAATGCATGTGCAGAAATGATATCCAATGGATTATAATGACAAGAAAATTCTATATTCTTAATGGCCTTCACATATATTTTTCTAATTACATATCTTCCACGTCCATGTCGTTGGATTTGGACCAAAAGAAATTGGCCCCGATAAAACTATCGTGTCTCACATATAATAGTTTAACCCTTTATGATTCAGTTGATGGTCCCACACGATCCTCTCCCTTACATTAGTTCTTTCCGTATTGAGTTTATTGTGAATATACATTTCTTTTATCGAATTCGCCTTTTGAAAGAACTGCAAACATATTTGAAAAGTAATTTGAGCGAGTACAAGTGTGACTAAATAAGCATGCATATGGATAGCACACGATGGTGTAAGAAAATTTTGATAAAGCTCTTGAGAAGAATATACCCATCGTCATCATCTTCATTATTATCATTATTTTATGTACCAACTACATCTGCCCCTAAACAAACGCATATTAAGAATATGGGAGCTCGATATATTTAATGTACATGGCAATGCATAAACACTTTCATTACGATAAAATCGCGTGGAATAATTATTGGAAAAAATATTTGAAAAAATGTATATATTTCTTGTGGATGATATGCCTGCATTTCGTTGGTGCTAATGGCAAATAATCAATAGATTTCTACCTCTAAGTTTAAAATGCGTTCAATATCATATGTTTATACATACACATATACGTATATCAAAATATTTTAAAATATTTCTGCCTAGATTGACATGTTGGCATATATGTATTACAATAGATGTTAAATGATGTATGATAGGCTTAATCGTGATCTTGCCGTAATCTTCAAATGCTGTCATACGAATCTAGTTGATATTTTAATGCTCGTAACACCCAGTGTTCTATGCTTATGAACAACCGTAAGACCCAAGATGCTGCGGCATTTGTAATTATGAGTGATATAAATATTGAGATGGGCGTAGTTCATTTTTCATATCGCTAATGAAGTATTCAAGTGCCTCGCTTTTTTAAGACGTAGTAAGAGATACATCACTCCTTCTTATCTCCTTACTATTTATAGCACCTCTATCCCAACGTAAATAGAATATAAATAGATTCCAAGTATATTTTCAAGCTACCGAATACAGGAGAGGGCGAATAGACTAGACTCATCGGTGACAGCAGTGTAGCTAACTCTATTAACTCACTGGAGCATACCCAGTCCACTAAGAGTACTCATTGTATATTCCTTCTCATAACCTGTGCTAGGACCAGCACAATGCATTTCATAAGTTTAATAAAAAAAACAATAATTTGTGATCAGCATGAGAAAAGTAGGTCTGAGGTGACTGCCTTACGGTACTAGAGAAGTATCATTAATTAAGTTAGATAGAAGACCTTGCTGTCGAGGTACCAGATATGATTTTATCCAACTGAGCCCTTTATTGCGAAATCCCATTAATATCAAGCGTTGCAGAAATCAGTGTAAATAACATCAACGTATTTTCCATTCGTAAATCGTAAATCGGTGTAACTAGTAATGAGATTTGATAATAAAGCGATGCGGTGAGTGAGACACTGTTCAAACTATTTAGGAATTGAACTTGACTAAGATATTCCGCACTAAATACTTATGCTTGAGTTGCAACCTGATTTAAATAGTGGTGTTATAAAAACTGTCCTTTCGGTAGACTTTGAAAGGACCAAACTTATTTAATAAAATGAACATGAGAGGGCATGACAAATTTATTGCACAATCATTACTTCTAAATTATATAATATGGTTGTCCTAATAATAATAATGTAAAAAATTAAGTTTCATTTGCAACAAAGTAGATATTGTAATTAAAAACTAATTTTATTTGTTTCTTTAGGTGGTAAAAATAAATTACAAAAACAAATTATTAAGAATGAAATTTTAACAGATGAAAAATAAAAAAATATTATATTGAGAAGATATACACACATTGTGTTTATGTGAATTTTAAATAAAAAATAGCAGAAAGAAAAATATTGTTTTCTCCTTTTTGAGCAACAGATTACTCTAGTTCTAAAAAAATGGCCAGATACTCGTCTGAGTACGGCGACCACTTACAGTCATCTGATGATCATTTTAATATGTTTGATAGAATCATTAGGGCAAGCATCAATAATAGTTTATATTTGCGATTGTAACGAACATATTTTTTCTTTACAAGTAGCCGTAACATTATTGTTCTTTGGTGGAACTAATAGTTTCAGTTACAAATCGAAGGTAATATTTACATGTAAATTAAAATTTTTAAATGAGAAAAATATAATATAAACTGAAATTCACCTGCAACTTATTTAATCATTATTTTTGTATTAAAAAAAGAATTTTTTAAAACTGAAAAGGAACCGAATGCAACTGAAATGCAACTTCCTCAGAATTACCAAAGAGATATACATAGATGCTTCAGAAGCCATGAAAATATCGCTTCTTAAGAATTATTTTCATGTTTTGTTTCATTGGAAAGGCAAACAGGTATTTAGTGTAATCAGCAACAACAGCAGTTAAAACAATTTTAAGACAAAAGACTTGAGCTGAAATAATAAGAATTAAGAAAAAGGAAAAATATACAACATAAGAATGAACATAACAATAACAGTCAAGGCAGCAGCAGCAACAATAATAATACCATAATACAACAATTTGAACAATAAAACAAAAAGAAAGCAAAATAAGAAAAAGGAAAAATCTTGTAACATGAATATCAGAAGCATGAAAACTTTTCTGTTTTTTCTTGAAAAATTGTTAAACGCAAAATAATGTGTTGTGTCTCACAAGTCAAGTTTACACACACATACCTAAACACATATACATGCACTCACCTGCTTATACGTTATACATTGACAAGAAGCACACACATACACACATTTCAACATTGTGTTGCGTATGTATAAGGCATTAAGAAACTGTTAAGTTTTCCAACACCCACACAACACACACACACATGATGTATCTTAACAATTTTCATTATTTTTAGAGGGTTTTTCTTAAACTGCGTTCAGATGTTCTTAGCTTTTTATGTCTATTTAACCATCCCTTTGTCTGGCAGTCTGTCTAACTTTGTGAGGGCTTGTTTCTGAACCCTATTTACAAGACTTTCCAAGCTTTAAGTGCTCTTCCCTCACATACATATTTAAACCACATATACTCACAGAAATATTAACAAGGCTATTGCCATTATGTTGCATTACAACTTTTTTTTAAACTTTAAAGAGAGTTTATTCTTTTCGAAATTTTCTGCTTTTTCGCAGACTAAAACGGAAATGATAGTTCCGTTACGTACACGTAATGCAGCAGTTGTAAACACTATGCATGTCTCTTGGTAAAAAATATTCGAAGCCACTGCAATTATGGCAACTGTTGTATTTATTTTAAAAAAGAAATTATTTGTCTAATAAAAAAGAATTTATTTAGTATATGCTAAACTAGAATTGAACTAAAAATTAAAATAGAGGGAATATATTTATTTGTGATAAGTCATGAAAAAAACCTGTGAAAAACATCGATTCCTTAATCGCCAAAAAGTTTTGAGTGATTTGTATTTTTGTAGTTGTTATTTTCTTAGTTGCATCTTATCACTGGCTATCTTGATACCATTTGCGCTTTAATTAAGTTGTACTTAAAAACCATATTCTAAAGAATATTTTCCTTTAGATGATATTACTTAATAAATATTTTAAGGCCTCTTATTATAACTTTGCTGTAAAGTTCCCAATAATTAAACGTAACTTTAGTTAAAGAGAGCTATAAAGTGACATTCAACAGAATTTGACTATTACAACTTACATTTAAAATAAAGTTTTTTGTGTTTTTTTTAATATGTGGCAATAAATATACTTTTGGTTTATGTCTTAAATAATTTTGGTTTGTGTCTTTGTAAAAAAAATTAAGCAAGTTTAATTGAACATTATAAAGGAGAGAATTTTAAATGACTAAACCTTTCGATAAAAGCGATAGGTAGGATAAACTCACCATTAACTTATCGCTCACTGTTTAAAAGAAAGTTTACTAATTTCTAATCAAAGTATTAAAAATTGTTATGTACTACGTGCGCAATGCGTATTAACGTTAGATACAATTCTTGTTTGGCTAATATTTAGTTTACATTAAATATATACTTATAGTTTTATATCGATTCACATGAGAATAAATAATTCAGTAAATATTCCCATAATCATACGGGGTCTGTTCAATAGAAAAGAAATTTCTCGGGCTACGTGCCTTCGATTAGCGATTTTTGTTGACACACTTTTCTTGAACATATGTTCTTAGTTGAATTTGTTTGTATTTAGTTTAGTTTGTTTGTGAGAGGCATAACAGTTGGATGTATTTTTCTTCTTCGGCGATTTTTTTGTTGTGAAAAAAAATGTATCAAAGAATTTCTATAAAAATTTGTGTAAAAAATAGAATTAATTGCTCAAAAGCACTTGAAATGTGTAGAGCGGCATATGGTAATTGTACTCTGAGTCAGAAAAATGTTTACAAGTGTTATAAGCTTTTCAAGGAGGATCGAGAAAATATGAATGACAGAGCTCGTCCTGGAAGCGCCACCACATCGAAAATCAATAAAAATGTTGAGAAAGTGAGGTAATCATCGAATCACTATTCGAGAAGTTTGCAGAAGATGATGGCTTTTCGTTTAAATTTTCCTTCAAATTTTGGGCAAGAACCGTGTGGCAGCGAAGTTCGTTCCAAAATTTCTGTATTTTGAAAAAACCTTCGCATGTGAATAGCTCTGAGAATGTTGAATGACATTAACGATGATCAAGATTTGCTTAAAAGAGTCATAACTGGTGACGAATAATGGATATTTAGTTATGACATCGAAGCCAAAGTCCAATCTGCCCAATGGAAGAGCCAATGAGAGCCATTACCAAAAACAGCACGCCAAGTTCGATCAAATGTCAAGGTTTTGCTCTCAGTTTTCTTGGATTACCGTGGCGTAGTGCATTATGAGTTCTTGTCAGATGGTCGTACGGTTAAGGAGGATTATTATATTGAAATTATGCGCCACTTGCGAGAAGCAATACAAAAAAGCAATCAATTCTTTTGCATCACGACAATGCCTCAGCTACCGTATTCACCAGATTTGGTCGCCTGCGAATTTTTTCAGTGCCTACAAATTGGAGAGACCCCTGAAAGGATGGTGTTTTGATTGGGGAGATAAAAACCAATTCGCTGAGAGAGCTCAAGGCCATAACAAAAAGTGAATATCAGAATTGCCTTGAGGATTGGAAAAACGCTGCTACAAGTGTATTATATCTAAGGGGAATACTTTGAAGGGGACAAAATAGAAACTGATGAATAAATAAAAAAAAAATAAAATTCACCTTTTTTGTTGAACAGATGTCGTACATTACTTTTGGCTAGTTTTGAGAGATGTCCGCTTATCAAAAAGTTACAGGGTTTTTTAATTTTGCATTGTCAATTTGTAAAGTTTTATTAATGAACAACTGTTTACCTGTCCGATAAAATCCTACCTTTAACTAACGCCAATTTTCAAGCTTTTCATGATTAAACAAATTTCAGTGGTAATACCATCACACAAACTACTTTATTGCTTACGATATAAGAAAATTATGATTATTTCATTTAAGTAGTCAAAATGTAAAAAAAAATTATACCTGGCTCCTTTATGCAACATAGACATGTCTCAAAAAAAATCTTCGCAAAATACGGTTGACGATCTTGAAGGTTTCTATGTCGAAACTTTGTGGCTTAACATTGGCTTAATATATAATTGTTTTTCTTTTACATATAAAGAGGATATTAAGGAATATTTAGATATTTGGGGATATGACTATGATGCGTTTAAGAACAGCTTATTTTAAAGTCCATATCGATACCTTTTGGTGTAATTTTGGCTGATATATTCCTCTCATCTAAAAATAAATGAAGAAGAACTCTTCATTTCACTATGTATTTAATATATTCGAATCAAAAACATTTCCAATATTTGTCTTGTAATGATGTTAATAAATAAATACAATAACATCTTTCAAATGACCATTAATATCTCATTTCAATTTATTTCAGTTTATTATCCAAAAAAATATTTTCAGAATCCTTACAATTTTAAATCCACTTGCAAACACATGTGAATAAATACATACATACATATGTAGATATATATCTTATAGTTAATATGTATATATACTATATACTAGTATATACATACTTAAATACAAAAAAACATTATCTTGGCGTCTCATTTCCTAATTATGAGGGAAATCCAAAAATTGTGTCATTTTTTGAGTGATTTATGGTTTTTAGAAATATGTCAAATATTTATATACGAGTATGTATGTATTATTTTTAATACATGAAATATATTTGGTGTCTTTTTTTTTTGCTTTCCGTATTGTTTGTTTGGATTTAGTTTAATTTAACATTTGCCACTTACATCTTTCCCCTGCCTCCCGCCACTCTATTGCCAAAGAACAATTTAATGCCTGTTTCTGTTTATTGGTTGGCAAATTCTTAAAGCTGCCTGTCTTATTATTGAAACCTTGTTTTGGTTAGTGTATTGGTTATCGTTATCGTTGATGTTATTTTGCTTTTCCATTATTAGAAGTTTAGATGAGTTTTTTGAACTTTTGGTTGTGATGAGTGTTTTTTTTTTTTGCATGGTATTTATAATAAATTTTATTTATTTAAAATTAGTGTTGAAATTGTTTATATCAAATTGAAATTTCTGGCAAAATTATCCGTTCGATAACGAATCCATGACCATGCCCCCCAAATTGAAAATTAATCAGGGGTTGCCAAAAAATTTAAGTAATTCAGAGAAATTGAAATTTCTTTAATATAATTTTTTTAAATCATTCAAAATCGTAAGTTTTGTTTTTGTACGTTTTCAAGCGAATCAGAACAAATATTTGCATGAAGGAAATTTGTATTTTTTTAAATTTTCAATATATTCTGATTTTTATATTAACGGATCAACATTCATCCGCATCCCTCTAGTAGTTCAAATCATTGTACTGGAACTGAGAAAATATGTTATGGGAAGGGGGATCGACAGATTAGTGTATGTGGCGATTAGATTTGAACCTCTGCACGCAGAAAGTGAGAGGAAAGAATTGTCCGCCTAAAAAACGGACTGTAATGCGAAGTGCGATTCGCTTGCATATCGATCAGGAATGGGTGCGCTCTCAGTGAAGAACGCCTAGCTCGTAAGAAAGAGCGTGTTTCGGGAAAAAATGTCTAATTTTATTACAGAACAGTTCATTAAAGAAACGATAAGACAACGAAAAGCATCTCACAGTGCGACGATGGACTAGTGTGTCAATAGAATTGGCTACACTGCTGTCACCGATGAGCGTACTCGCCCTCTCCTGTAATATACGATCGAGTAATTTCATTATAGACTTTGAAGCACTGGCCCCTACATGAGGATTATATCTTCGCCTGGATATAGATGGTATAAGTTGTTAGAAGATCAGAAGGAGTGAATTATTTTTTACGCCCTCTTAAAAAACCGAGGCTTTTCCCCAGCGACATATATAAAATGTGCTCGGTCCATTGAACATCACACTGGATTTTTATGCCAAGAGCAACAAGACCTTCTTATTCCTCAATATTTATATCGCCTATAGTTGCAGCAGCATGTTCGGTCATAAGTTTATATATCAGCATACAACGCTGGGTCTTACAAGTATTTAAGTCAACCCTATTCGTATGACCCTGATCGGAAATTATTACAAGATCATGATTAAATGTATCATTCATATTCTGCCTCATGGCCTCAATTTCCGACAGACATGCTTGACCCTTTGACAAATGAACATTAATGGCAAATGCTGCTGTCATCCGTAAAAGAGTAGATATGATTAGAAGTTCTACATAGATGGTCATTAAGAAAATAAGAAATGGTGTAGGAGAAAGAATGGGACTTTGTAATACCTCCCTGAATTAATAATTATCATCGTATGAGATTCCATCTATAACAACTCGTATAATGCGATCCTGAGGAAACTCTCACCAACACCAAAAGCAATAAATTTTGCTCGAAGTGCTCCATGCCAAATACTATCAAACACCGCCACATTACACTCGACAAAATGGTGATTAGAATGACACAATTTTTCCAATGGGAGTGCTAGCAGGTCACCCGTAGAGCGGCCATTACTGACACCACACTGGTGGTCGCTAAGTAAATTGTTGGACTCTGAATCCTCACAAGATGGTGGTTAACCATGTTTTCCATTACTTTCGAAACTGTGAGGAAATTGCAGTCGGCCGGTGATTTCCACGGTTGTTAGGCCCTTCCCTTTTTTTTATTCGCGTAACAATATCATTCTTCCACAATGAAAACTCACCAGCATGTTACAGTGTACTGCAAATCTTGGATAATGGACAAGATAGCGTAAGATAATAGTTAAGATGCGCGTTAAATAAAAACATCAATCGTTAATTGGAAAAGTCATTGGAAAATACGAGTGTTGTGAAATTGAGAACATCAAAAAGCGTTCCTGATATAATCACTAGATGTCATGTACGAAATTTAGCTCCCGCACTGAGAGAGAATACTCTGGCCTTTATGTATCCCATTTGGAAGTAAATAGCATAAATTTTTGCTATAATCTTTGGATATTTGTTATAAGCAATAAGGAATCAAATTGTCAGAAAGAAACAACAACAAAAATTGCAGCTGTCTTCAGCACTCTAAATTTATAGAAAAGAATTTTATATACATACATTTATCGCATGTATTATTACTTATATTCCATAGTTTCTATGTTGGAAATAGTTTCCGCCTTTAAAGATTTTGTCTTCAGATTTTTTCTTATAACACCCACTAGTCTTTCACTTTTTTAACATCTCACTTTGTGAGTGTCAAAATTAAAATTCCTGTAAAGTCTAGTTCTTTTAATTATTTACCACTTTGTTAAAAATTTAATAAAATCAAATAGTTTTCTAATGTAAGTGCGATTGTACCAGAACGCAACCCAACAAACACAACGTTTAACGCTTGAAATTGTTTTGTGGATTATAATTCTTAACTTTTTCACATCTAGATAATTTTAAATTTCTACCAATATGGGCTATATTAACATCTATATTTACATAAGTATTTAATTTTTATTTTAAAAGCTCTAATTACCTAATAACAAACAATTTAAGACTAGCAAAAGTTAAGGAGAAATCGTACCCAAGCAGATATCAAATTAGGGCATTCGATATCGATCGATATTCCAAAAAAAAAAATTGAAATTTATTAAACCTAAATGTTTGCTGGGTATAGACACAAACACAGTGAATGCACATGAACACTTGTACCAAGTGTGGATACATGTTACGGACTAAAAATTGTTTACACGGCAACTTCTTTCTATACTGAATGTCACTATTTCTGTGTATAAGAATTTTAATTTTTATATCAATATTAGTCTTACGCGAAGTCATGTTGGAATTGTCGCTTACTACAAACATATCATGTCAAACATTTCAAAACATACGAAAAATGTTTCATAAAACACGACCGACAACCATGGGAACTGCATTTTCAAATATCAAAATTAAACTTTTTCTTTCTTCGAAGAGCAACAAAGTTTATAAAAATAGGAAAAATTTATCAAATAAGGAGAAAACCAATAAATAACATTAGAAGTTAGTCAAAAAAAAAAAAAAAAACATCAATTTGTTACATGTGGTGATTGTATTTCATTGGATCTGTACAGGTCACTATGACCGCGAATTTCGTTTTTATAATCTTTCAATTTAGTTTTTTCAGTGGTTATAACTTTCCTCATGTTCTTTGCTACAAATGTTTTTATAAATCGAAGAGACGTATATTTTGGTAAAAATTGTGGTGATCCAGTCAACTGTTTCTTTTTGCAAAACTTACACTAATTTTTTAAAGATAGCCATAAGTAAAGCATCAGCCATTTTCCAGTTGAAAAAAAATATTTGGTCCTTCAGTGGATCACTATATAACAAAATTTCTGGCAAGAAAATAAGTTCGAAAGTGGCCAGTAAATTTAACTTTTATTCAATGAATTTCTTCAATTTGCAAAAGAACTTGTCTAAATGCTTTTGGGAGTCAATCTAAAGAAATAAACAACGAATATGCATATAGAGGCCTTCCTGTGGAAAAATCTTAAGTGATATAATCTCTGATTTTCACTGTTTCATTGCAATCGATAATTTATGATCATTAAAATTAAATCTTAAAATTTTTGCAATAGCCACAAAAGTTAGTGTAAAAGTGGTTAATGAAAACACTATGACGAGTACGTATGTATTGCAATAGATGTTGTAGGACTTGAGTTTCTTTATTCTCATACGAGTAATTTCATTGAACAATTAAATATAATTACTACTATTCACCAAATGGCAAAATTAGAATTGAAATGTCTGACGGAATTACTTTGAAATATAATTAATGCTGTTGTTTTCTTGCTTTTTTCTCGGTAATACTTTGGGATTTTCTATTTTTACATAATTTTGGACTTTTTCTAAGACAACAAAAAATTCTACTAAGTTTGCAATTGTTTCCAATTAATTTTAGCATGATCCGAAATTTTGCAAGAACAATGCGAATTACGAGTCTAACAGTCGTTAGCTTTGAAAGTTCTTCTCAACTTTAGCAGCTTTTTATACATAATTAGGGTTGCCAGAGCCATAATTTTCTAACCGATTTCAAAAAATGAGCCGGTTATAGACTCGTGTGTACTTTTTTTTAAAGGTTTGTACACGCATAACTTTATCATTTATGAAACAATTTTCAAATGTTTTTTGTTTCAAAGTATTTGCTTGCAGGTTGGTCCCATAATTTTTTTTCATAAAGCGGAATGGTGATTTACTTGCTCGAAAACATCAATCTTTCATTTGATCTGTGTTTGAATTGGAAACTTCAGCTTGTTTTTCGAAAAGTAAATTTTTTGGAGTTGTGACGTTTTTGCAGCATACATGTGTATATGTATGTTAAAATCACATCGTGTAAACACATTTTGAACATACATATAAAATATTTTAACATGGACAGGACATAATTGTTGAGAAGATTACAACAACGTCAACAGCATAAAGTTAAAAGAGTAGATGAGAAAAAATATTAAATTGAATTTTAAAAGCACTTCAAAAGAAAATTTTCTGACAACTATGCTGACAATTTTGTCTTAGTTTGCATATTTGTCTTCCACTCACACTATTTTGTTAGACAAGTACGTTCATGTATTTTAATGAATAGAGGATGAATTTCTTGTGCAAGGAAATTAGAATTTTTCTCAAGTGTGTATTTAATGAAAATTTGTTTGCAAGCAGTGGTGCCACTACGAAAATAATTTTTTTTCCAAAATTATTAAAAAATTTGCCCAAATATGTTGTCTAAAAGACATAGAAGTTCTGATTACATTTTGTACTATATAAATTTTTATTTGGAGTTTTGCTGCATCTTCAGTCTGGAATGTATAGACATATCGATCCTTTAATGCATCAAGGACGTACCTAAAAAATCAAATTTTTTTAGTTGTTGATGGCAAAGTATTCTCTAATATATATACCAAAGTTATACCAAAAAGTGTCAATAGGGTTTTTAAATTAAGTTGTTCCTAAATGCAACTAAAAATTTTTTAACAAACCAAGAAAAAAATTTCTTCGATATACTCGTTATACATATAAGAGAAATTCAGAATTATTTCTAAAACAAAATATCAGTTGTATCAAAAAATTTTCCATGTGGTAGCTAAAACTTTAGAAACTTTAATCCCATTTTGTTCAGTTCGTTGTATTTAAGATACGACATTGTTACATCAAAAGAGTGATATATATTTGTTCGTGCCTTGATCACTTAAGTTTTGCTTGTGTTCTGTTCGATTTTTTCCCGTGTTTTATAATCATCCCTTTACTTAACCTGATTTTTCTATATTGAGCTTATAAGGATTTTTCAAAAATAAAGTTATATACACATATAAAATATATAAAATTGTAATTAAAAAAGTAACCAAAATGGAAAAATGAATACATCTGCTTATGGGAGAAAAACAAGCAATTTTTGTTAAATACAACCGAAACGGCAACGCTGCATGACTACGTATGTACATCCATACATACATTTACAGTTTTTGCTGAAAATTAATGACGTTTTTTTTTTGCTGGCTACATAAATTTAATTTTTTTTCCATGTATTGCAAGAAATTTCTCACTAGGGCCAGAGCTATAGATTAAAGTTAAATTCAGGGGTACCTCAAGGTACCGTTCTTTCTTATTTTTATTATTGACCTTCTATGTCAATCCTCCAACCCTATATACTCTTTTGCGGATGACAGCAGCATTAGATATGTCTATTCATTCGACTATGTGCCAAAACACTTTGAGTTTGGAGCAATGAGGTGAAACATGGCTGATACACTTATATGATCATAATGATCTTGCAGCAATCTATAAATGGGGTCATACGAATCCGGTCGCATTTAATACTCGTACGATACTATGTTGTATGCTTACGCTCAAACTTAATATGCAACATGATATTTTACCTGTAATTATGGGAGTAATAAAGATATTGAGAAATCAGAAGCTCTTGGTGTTCTTGGCTTTAAAATCCAGTGTAATGTTCAATGGACTTACCACATTATTCATGTTACTAAAGAAGCTGCCACGTGCCTCGGTTTTCTCAAGCCGTGTAGGATATATTTCACTTCTGATCTCTTTACTATTTATACCACCTATATCCAACCGAAAATGGAATATAACTCTCATGTGTGGGCTTGTGCTTCCAAGTCTATTTTAAAGCTACTCCACGAGTACAGGAGAGGGCGTAGAGGATCAGTAGTGTAGGCAGCACTATTGACACAGTGAAGTATTGTCGCAACGTGGTGGTTTTTTTCTGCATTCCATGCGTTCCTATGAAATCAAGAAAACTGAACCCGAAGTCCCAATTTTGTTTTCGAACAACGCTTTAAGAGCACATCAATTTCTGCTCGATAAAAAAAAATTCATTATTAAATCGAATTGGTCGTGTGTGGGGCGAAGTCCCCCAAATGTCTTTCCTGTCATTCATGTGCATGTAGAAGTTCTAGTCGAATGTTTACAAACAGTACTTTCTTCACCTTTCCTCCCATAACCTATTTTCCCCTAATACCAGCACAGTGCATTGCATGAGTAGGGCTCTACTTGAAAGAAAAAAATACACCAAGAAAACATTTTGTCTCTTTTTTGTGCGATTTTATTTTTATTTGATGAAGTCTCTCTAATTTCAAAGTCTTCAATAGATTTATATAAATTTACTGAACATTTATTAATGAAGCATATTAACTGAGTGTATAAAAGATTCGGGTTGGTAATTTTCTCAGGCAATTTTCCGTTCGCTAGTTTGCAGTTCAAAAAGAAAATTATACGGAATTTGGACACTCATTATGAATTATTGAGATATCATAACTATTATCATTCCATTACCATTATATCAAGTGAAACAAAAATTAATGTTGAGTCAATTGTTTGGTCAAGGAATATTTGAAATTTCGCATTTTTTTATAATCAATTTGAAGTTAAATTTTTTCCGATTTCAAATGTATTTGTTCTATTTGCATTTGTTCTTTGTTTGTACATGCATAACTCGTATAATTTTTGAACCGATTTTTAAGATTTTTTTCGAATCGGACGATCTTCTCCATTTACTGAAATGTTTTGAATTTTTTTCAATTTGAAAGCGTATGTTTACTGCTTGGTCCGATAAAAATTTAAGTAGAAATCGGATCGATATAGTAGCCTTGTATGGATCGGTATTCAAAATATTTTATTTAAGAAGATATTTCAATCTTCTCTAGAAGTAAAATCTCAACATGAAATGGTGATATCGGATCTAAAGCTAATTGCGCCCGTTTTGTGATGTTTGACTAGGTCTTTGTGTTGAAAAAGATTTTTTTGCCAGCATTATTTTGTTATTATTTTTAAAATTTTATGGATTTGTGTGCGTACAAATTAATTTATCGCACATGTTTACAATATAATTTTTCCGTTTAGTAATAAATGGAAAATTCCAAACCTTAAATTTGTGAAGATTTCTTATTTCTTATAGAAAAATAAAATTTTTTAAATCAAAATTTCTTAAAAGTTTAATAAAAATTTCCATAATTTATTTGCTAGTTATCAGATGAAATAGAGATAAATATGATACGCTGAAATATTTAATTACTCGATTTCCTTTCAAAGTTGCTTGCTTCCTTAAAGAAATTATGACTTGAGCATCTTTGCTAAGTAAACAAAATTTCGTTTTCAATTTCATGCCATCACCAACATTTTACTTTTTTAGCATCTCGAGCACGTTTTGTATTTCAATATTGAATTCAATTATCAAAGATTTGCTTGTCGTTTTTTTCCTCTAATTTTTTTCTTTTCCATATTCAGGTGACATAAAACACAAGCACTGAATTTACTTTGCTGCATTGGCATCCTTTTCCTTTAAATAATTTTATATACTTTTTTGTGGTGAAGATGAGAGATACTCTACAAGTACTTTGCTTGTCTTGTGTATTTTAAAATTTTTTTTATTTTATTCGGGATTTTTTGGCGCTTATTGTTATCAACACTATAAATATTGGCTAATGTTTAGAAAATAAATAACAAAAGCAACAACAAACATATAAAAAATTTTACGGTTCTGACAAGAATTTTTATGATGGTAGTTAGAAGTCGGCACGAATTTCCCTCTTGTAATACGCTAAAGCGCATGCTTTGAAATTCGGTGAGTTTTGGGAACTACTTTCTAATATTTTTTTAATATAAAATGCTTTGGAAGATTTATTTCTCTTTTGAGTTAAACCAACAACTCATGAATGGATGCTGTTGGAAAAGAGTGTGGCCAGCTAAAATATTTTTGACAGAAATCGTAAAAAGTCGTAAGTTGACTTTAAATTAGTTATTCGTTTTTTCTTATGTAGAATCCTCAGATATATGATGAATATACGTTAGCTTTTCGAAAATGTATTTTCAAATTGTAACCTTTGAAACCATAAATTGAAAATTTTGTTTCTACAAGAGTAAGATTTTAGTTAATTTTTATGAAATACTAGCGGACCAGGCGAACTTCGCCTCGCCCCAATTTTAAGCCTTCAGACAAACTTTCTATTTTTTGATTTGAAAAGAAATTAAGGAATAATTTCAAACAAAATTTCATACAAAAACTCGATTTTCGACTTTTCCAATTTTCCGACTTTTCCGGAGGGATTTTCCAAAATTTTCTTCCACAAAAACCTTCTCCTCGAAAATACGAACAACTGACAAAAAGTTTTACAGAAATCGGCCAAGCCGTTCTCATTTTATGAATTATTGGATTTTGCCACGCCCCTCCGCCCACAGACCGAAAATAAAAAATCAGACTTCACAGTGTCACCCGCCCGACTATTCTCAAGGTTCCCTGAAAATTTCGTCAAAATCGGCCCAGCCGTTTTGGAGCCATTACGTTACATACATACATACATACACACATCCTATTTTATATATATAGATAGATTAGGACATCATTGCCTCACTCAACGCAACACTCGTTCAATTCTGCTCCTTGATTTTTGAACTAATACATTTGGGGGATTCAAACGGTAGTCATAAAGTCATATGTCATAAAATAATAGCACGAAAATATATGACTGCTATGAACAACCAGTCATAACTTTGTATGCTATTTCAGAATTCGGTCTGCTGATATGAACATAAAACATTTATAAATATTTGACATTAAAGAAAACAAATTAAAACATTTATAAAAATTTTATTTGAAAATGCCAAAAAGAAGTGAAAAAACTAAAAAAATACACAGTTTGTGTGAAAATGACAATTTGGACATCATATCGGGTGGACCAAGTATGAAAAAAATGTATCCATTTAAATTTTAATTCATCTCCTTGTAGGTGATAAAGACGAGGAAGAACAAACTCAGGAAAGTTTGGTTTGCTCACTCGCCGCAGAAGTGTCCACCTTGGGGTTCCAAAATCTCTATTAGCGACTTTTCTTCCAGCAGATTCCATTTTTTGGTTGGATTTGTGCGCACACGTTTAGCTTTTCGCTCAGATTTTTTTCATTATTTTATGACAAAACAATAAACATACCTCAAAAAGTATTATTATTTTATGACTTTTTTGTTTGAAGCACAAAAACAATTTTTTTAAACCATACTAAAATATTAAGACATTATGATAATATGACTTAATAGCACACCGTTTGAATCCCCCAATTGTGTATATTGTTGATTTTTTTTAATTCTAATAATAAGGCTTAAGTTAGAGTCCGAAATTTAACAATTCTGGTTGATGATTTTTTCAAATTAAGTCAATTATTATACTGTCAGAACGGATCACTATCGCTCGAATGTCAATTATTTTAATTCTACGTGATCCGCATAAATTTTCGTTCTCCCTTTATAAGTTCAGAAATTGTTGCCTTTTCGCCCTATATTTTTAAGATAGCGACGGTTCGCATAAGTTTTGTGGGAGGTTTTTTCACCTCAGACTTATTCGTTTCTTTAGGACACATTTTTAACAGTAGTTTGTTTCAGAGATTAGGCCCCTGAAATGTGGCGTAATGAAACTAGGAAAATTGGTTATTGGAAAAAAGATTGAAGGATTGTTTATGGACAATCGATTTGAAGCTACACACGTTGAGAGTGATAGGGGAGATATCTGTAAGAAATTTGTTGGAAATATAAACTGTTCTACTAAAGTGCATATTATCTCTGTGCTGTGAAGTATGATTCTCTGCGTTATCGATTATAAACAAATGTTTCTCTAATTTTAGAACGTGTTACTTGCAAAAACGAGCTGCTTTTTGAAACGAGCACCAAGATTTCATTAGAGCCCACTTCATTGTAATAACGATAACGACGGCATTGCGTCGAAGTTCCAGTGAGTCTATAGAATTGGCTATCACCGATGAGCTTCGTCGCAATCTGCTCTACGTTATCGAGTAAATCAAAAATAGTTGTATTCCATTTCGTTTTGTGTATAGAATGGCTTTAATAGAATGGTGATCAGAAGGAGAGACGTGTCTTTTACGCCGTGTTAAAAAAGTAAAACACTTACGTGCTGCTTTAGAGATATGAAAAATTTGCAGGATTTTCACGTCAAAAATAATAAAAGATTCCGATTTTCGAGTACATATAATATTCATTATTATACATGAAACAGCAAGTTTGGTAATACGTCCCTGCGTAATCTTACAACAGTGGGCTTTACGAGTATTAAATTTGAATATATTTGGATGACCCTATTCAAAGTTTGTTGCAGTTTCGTAATTAAGTTTATCGATCACATTCTTCCTCATGGCAAAAATCTCCAACAGAGTTAGTCATTGCTGAGTGGATATGAAAGGAAAAGTCATTAAGAAAAATAAGAAATGAATAATATAACGTCCTCTTGCTATATCGGATTAAATAGTTCCTTCCATACAGAAATGTTCTTATGCTTGTCAGTGAGCAGTTAATTGAGCTGAAACTTCTTGGAAGCGAAAACTTTAAGTGAGACAAATAATTTGATAAATTCGCCTTTTTTGGGAAATGCGGAACTAGTTTTGAAAATAATATATTTTTCACTTAGAATAGCGTTAGAAAGTGATCAATATTTATTAAAGTAATGGGGCTAGATCAGTTGAAAATCAACTACAAAATGCAATGATAGTTAGAAAATATAAATTTTTAATAATCTCCTTAATCTGGCAACTCGAAGGTGTGAAGTCCTCTCCTCAAGTTACTCTCTTCTTACAGTTTCTTTTGCTCACATAAAGATTCTTTGTATTAAATGAATATTATACATATTCATACGTTATTTTAATAAAATTATCTCCATCATCAATGAAATTAATTTTATTCCACAGTGGGGTAGATGTGAGTGTATATGTTTTTCTATGTGTATATGTGGCTCCATGATTTTCCATTATTTTCACAATCATAGAAATGCTTTCATTTCTATTGCTATATTCTCCCCTAATAAAATCATGCAAATGAAAATGAGCAGAAGATTTTTCTCGTGATTTTCTTCATAAAATAACCAAACATTATAGAAACAAACACTTCCAAAACTTACAAAAAGAAAAGCAACAACAACAAACAAAAATTGAGGGACAGAGGAGCAGAGAATCAGAATAAAATAAATTTTATTTTATCTTGGATAATAAAACAAAAAATTTAGTAGTTGGAAATTTACGAGACTTCGGAGGGGTTGACTGGCGAAATTTAAACGCTAAAATTGTATATAAAATTCATAAAATTCAAAAAATTTTTCTGAAATATTACAAAAACAAATTATAAAATAAGAATTTAAAAACAAATAGAAATTGACAAATTCCTAAAAAAGGGAGTGATAGAATTTGTGCTATAGAAAGAAAGAGAAGAAAAAAAGATTTTGTTATTCAGAAATAAAAAGCTGTTTACCGTCGGCTCGTGAAAACGTTAAAATAATATTGCTGCTGCCTCCATGAAATCATCATGATATAAAATGTTGTTTCTAACTTTTATCAAATGTTTAATTGTGCGTTATTGTTGGCATTGTTGTAAATTGCGAACATGTTGCTATCACTAATACCGAATCCTTCAAAATCACTATTGTCAACATTATCATTATCACTATTGTTGTTGTTGATCATTGCGACAATATTGAAAAAGTGCAAAATTCGTATTAGAACTAAACGCAAAAAAATACGCAAATAACGAAGATTTTATTTAAAAAAATAATAATAACAAAATTAAATATTCTGTTTGGCATTTGCAAATTAAAATTTTTAATTTTGCCAAATTAACTCTAAAGTTGACGATTTGTCAAACAGCAGTTGCTTTCGGGAGAAGCAGTTTTCTTAATTTGTTGCACTTAAATAAAAAAAAAACATCAATTTATAATTTAAGCTGAAATTTTTATTAATAAGGAAGGTTTGTACAATTATTTATTCATATTGTTTGAGATATTTGTGTAATTTTTAAAATTTTGTTGATACTTGTGGGTTGTAAACTAGACAATATGGTTGATTTTGCACGTGACTAAACCAACCCAGTTATATACATATGGGAAACTTGTAAAGCCTTTGCTGTTTATTAATAAATGAAAATTATTATCCACATAAAATAATTAAAGCTATAGCAAAGCATCACAACAAACAAATATGAAACAGTCGTACATACATACTGACAAATACAGCTGCCAGATAAATAACTTATAAAATCATATAATTTTGGGGATGAAAAATTGTCAGAATGATTCGTCTAAATCGTCACAATAAATAACACATTTTCTTAATAAAATATTTTAAGCAAAAAAGTGTTAAAACAATTTAATTCTTAGTATTTATATATGATAAACTGACCTTCGTAGACTAGTAGGTAGTGTACTAGACTTGTAGTGCGAAGGTCCCAGGCTCGAATCCTGCCGCAGAACTCTGGCAGTTTGTGTCTGATAATTAAAGGGAGCGCACAACAAGCCTTCACTGGCTTAAGTGTATGTCGTATGACATGGGCTATCACACCCCTCCAATCAACCTAACCTAACCTAACCTATATATGTTAAAGAACTTTTATAGCTAAAGGACTAGATAAACACCCCTTTCGTGAATAAAAGGTGATAAATTTTTTTACATGGCCTATTTCCTATGAGCAAAAGTTTGTGAAAAATTTAACAAAATAGTACATAAGGACTGTCCTGTTGGCTGAAGTAGTTAGACTGAGAACCTGGGTTCGATCCCTCTTCAGGACAATTTATTAAAAAAATTAACATCATGAGTTCTTCTGATTTATTTAGTTAAGCGTTGTGCTAATTGTTGTTAAGTGATGAAGGCATAACACTTGCTCACTTAACAGTAACAGCTATTGGATAGTCTTTTTCGCTAGTGTTTACCGCATCAAAGCGCTCTCCTTCGTCGATAATGTTAGCAGAAGCAGAAGTTAATGCGTCTACCTCCAGAGACGCTGCAACTCTGCTATAAAAAATAATAAAAAATGAAGCGGAATAGTTGAGTTATAAAACAGAAATTAAGCTCTTTCTCTCTCCTTGTCTTCTACCCTACCCCTTTCACAAAAGAAGTAACAGATTAAGTAAGTAGTAGACATTAATTGCCTGAGTGTAACTTCTCTTTAAAAATAATAACAATATAAAATTGCCGATCGAAACGTTTGGAATAGGGAACAGATTTTACCTACAATTTTATTTACGACAAGGGTGAAAACTCAAAAAGAGACAGAAGTATTTACAATTTTCAAAACTTAAATTGACAAAACAAGCAATGAATGAAAAGTGTAATAGAATAAAACTTTAGCAAGCTTATGAAATGTACTTAGAATTATATTTATAGAAGGTGGCCCAAAATTTATGTCACAATTTTAACTGGCTGCCATTTTGTTATAAATGAAAAAAAGAACTCTTCTTACATAAACTTTATTTAATAATATAAAATTAAAGACAATAATTGGAAAAGGTTATATCGCTCAAATGGCCACCTTCCGAGTTTATGCATAATTACGCTCGTTTCACGACATTCCGAATTGGCGAAGTCTTCTTCAATGTTAGTTTTCAAGGCTTGGGTTTGTTGTGGTAAATGCGATGTTTTAAAAAGTCCCAAAGGAAGAACGGCTGGTTTAAATCTCCTCAACGGGAGATCACTCGACCTGGAAATTGATGTCTCAAAATCTCCATTCTACAGATATGTGTGAGCGATTGTTCCGTTGAAGCCAACATTGATCGGGACCCAATGCAGCAACTTAGGGCAAAAAAAACTCATTTAGCATCTGCCTATAATTCTCACGGTTTACTGTTATAACGGTGGTGCCATCGACGCATTAAAAAAAAAAATAAGGGCCAATCACTTTTTTACTGCCAATGCAACACCAAATAGCCTCTTAATGCAATTAATATGGATTCTCTGTGCCACAGAAACTCAATTTCGATTGTTAACAAAATCGTCGCTTATTACGATTTTTGATACGAAATCAAACTCTTCTTTCACCAAGTTTAAAAGAGTCTGGCTGTAAGTTAGTCTTGTCAGACGGTCAGCAAGCAGCAATTTGTGAACAGTCAAACGCTTAATTGTACGAACACATGTAACAGTACGACGAGAGAAAAAGACGACGAAACTTCACGCTGCGATTAAACAACAGACAGAAAATCTGTCGATAAAATTTTAAGTTACAATAATATCACGCTCATGAGGTGCTCCATGCAACGTTCTTTAGGTGCTTCATGCCTTGTTGAAAACTAATCCTTTATATATCTAAATCATATGTGTCAAACCAGTGACATTTGAAGGCATCTTGAAAAAAGATGGCAGCCAATTCATATTATGATATTATTTTTGGGCCAACTATTAAAAAATATTAAAGAGGTTAATTTGGACGGCCAGTTCTTTCATAGTTAGCACACAATCCAATATTTCCACTATGGCATTATTCAAATTTCCACAAGATATGTTTTCCAAGAAGGACCTGCAGCTGTCGCTATTAGTATATCTAGATAACGTAGTTTTCTATCTATTTAATCTGATCGGATTGCAAACTGCTGCATTTCCAGTCGATAAGAGTTTGATATTTAGGGTATGGAGGAACTCAATATCGCCGTATTTGCCAAATTGCACACTATTATCTTAGCTCTCTCTCGCTTACGATCGTATGTCCATGCAACCAAATGAGGATTATATATAAATATCTCACCATCTGATTTTAAGGGGATGATAAAGCTATAATGCCTTGAATATTTTCCTAAAATAAAGAGAACAAAATAAAATAATGGGTTGGCGGAAAATTATTCTAAATTTTCCTATAACGATAATTGTTTGATATTCTACGCATTACACACTTTATTTCTCTTTTAAAGACTGATATTTCTGCTGGCAGGATGGTATTTAATCGTTGTTCGTAAATCTGATGTAAGCAAACCTTCTAGGTTAAGAGTTGATTGATGACAAAATTTATCGCACGACTTCCAAGTTTCATTTTTATCGCCCACTACATACCTCTAAAACTATGGAGGGACAACGCTAACGTTAAAGGAAGAATTTAAAATTTAAAAAAAGATTTATTCTACCATACGGACTTACATCACTTTATAATGCAATAAAATATCAACTTTAAAATGTCATCATTCTATACGTGTATTAATGCAACAATTGTTTTTCCTCCTTTGTTGTTTATTAAAAGTTTGATCATGTCTCTAAGAAAATGAAAAGCATAAAAATGGGTAATAAATTGTTCAACTCTAATTATTACATCTTATTAGCCAACAAACATGTACCAACCTTAATAAATTTTACCTCAAAATTGCCTTAAACAACGAAATAAAAGAAAGAAAAAAACCCATTTTATTTGCAAGACATAAAATACCTAAAAAAAAGACAAACTATAACATCATTTTATGTAATATTTTACAATAATACATGGAATGCACAAACATAATTGAGCTGCAAAAGCCAAGCAAATCATTGGCAACAAAACCATATTAGCAGCAGTGGCAACAGCGTGATGCCATAAATTTAAAATACTAATGATTTGAAAAATTACAAAATCATGCACAAAACGGTCATTTGTAAAGAGGAGAAAATCCCCAACAACAGAAGAAAAAAAAAAGAAACAAAAACAGAACATAAACGTTTTAACACACAACAAAGAGGTGTTTTAAAAGACCTACAAATAAATAAACTGCAAAACACAGTGAAAAATTATAATAAACGACAAAATAAAAAGCCCCAAGGTCATTAAAATTTAACTAAAAGTTAAAGTAAAGAACAAAATACAGAACGCACTTTATTAGCAAGTTTGAGTAAGAGATTTTTTTGTTGCCATTTGTGCAACAGGTGTTTTTTAAAGCAAAAATAAAAACAAGATTTTAAAGAGACATGGTAAATAACAACTTCCAAAAAAGTCATGAAAATGCCGTGATTAGGGGGTGGAAGTAGGGCGAATTCGGATCATTTTCTATGATTTGGTCGTAGACTTGTCATTGTGGGATGTTTTCTTTTTTTGATTCCTTGTCACCGATTTCGTAGGAGGTTTACCGAATGTGCCAGTAGTCATAATTTCGTTTTTTTTTATTTGAAGGTAGTTTTATCGCTTATTGATTGGAAAAAATGTTTTCTTGCGGATGTTAAGAAATGAATATTTTCTCTTTATCGAAAAGTTTTCAAATCGAGTTACACACATTTTTATTAATAATTCAATAATTTAATAAAAAATTTTCCAACTGCACTTCCTTCCTGGCAAATTAAACATATGCATTATTGGATTTTTAGAAGCGATGAAAATGTCGTTCCTTGAAAATGATTAGTTATATTTTCTCATTCTTACAGCACATACTGTAGTCCACTCATAATCATATGACAACGAAAAATTGTTACAAATAAAGGATGCACACAGAAAAGAAAGAAAAAATAGACAACAAAATACCAGTACAAGCCAGAGCCAGAGTGTGTAGCTGCGAGTTTGTCTATTTATGTATAATAAATTATGTGTAAAACAACGTGTGAACTTACATAAATAATTTTCTTAATCCATCTCTCTGGCTCGTTTAGAAATACAGGCGTTCAAACGTTGTATGCATTCATCATGCAGCAAATATTTTATATATGGCGAATCTCTTTCAGTTTCTCATGCAGTTTTTTGCATTTGCTTGTGGTCTTTAGCCGCTTTCGATTCGCTGATTTTGTTTCTTGAGTATTCTGCTATTCTACAACCCGAAGGCGGACAGATAAATATATTGGTGTTTTCTTTTCTGACAAAAATGTTCCGGTATATTTGTGCTCTTTTGCTTTGCCCTTGCATGTTCATGCTCTTCTTTAGAAAAACCTTGCAATAATGCAAGAAAAAGCATGTTCTTTTCTTAATATTAAAAAAAAAATATTTAAAAATGCATAGGTATTTTTCATTGAAAAAAAGAATACATATTTTGACCTTTCAAAGAGAAAAAAATATGTGGCCCTGTAGAGGAACTTAAGTTTTTCAAATAACAGCAATACAAAAATTTTTTAAAATTGACCTGAAAAAAACAACATAATTTGCATAATTTTTTTTTTTCATAGTAAAATACTACTCATATTTTTAACTTATACAAGTAAGATGATTTTTCCTTTTAATTCCGTTTACATATTTCTTTCTGTATCGATTTTAATTGCAATAATTCTTCGATTAAATAATTCGGTTTAAGTAATTCTTCGATTCAATCGTACAGATTACGAGCGCATTTGTGGGTGCGTTTAAAATCCGATATAATCCATTTCTAGTTTATATTTTATTCTCAGATAGGAAAATCGGCCCCATAAGTGGTAAACTCAACTAAAGAAGAAGTTTCGGGCCAACACTTTGCCCATCCGATTTTCACTTACCATAAAACAGTTTGGCAGGAATACACCTCTACTCGGAGGAATTATGCGATATGCAATATCTTGGGCGGGAGGGAGCAAATAGCTTACTCGACTTTCGAAAACATAATTATGAGACCGAGCAAAAAGCAAACCCTTTCAAAAAAGAAAATAGTTTTGAAAATGAGTCCATAAATGGAGAAGTTATGCGATAGTTCATTTAGCAGGAGAACGAAACCGATTTTCAAAAAAAAAAAAAAATTTTATTTTCTTTTATACGTGTGAGTATATGATCTGGATCTTATGATATGTATGGGAATCGGGTTGTCAGTAACCCATAGCGAAAAATTATAAATTAAACTAAATAAATTGAACTAATTTTTTCCAAGGGTGTTCACGTTTTCAAATTTGTTCATGTTTTCGATAGTGAAAATTTTAGAACAAAAAAAAAAAACACGGTTTACCGTCACGTATTAACTTCTTACATATAAATCACAATCAGATATTCAAAACTGGATAGAAGTTGGAAATGTTTACAATTGTTCACTTTACTAATATAACATAAACAGTTCAAACAAATCAGATTTTTAAAATTGTGTTTATTACATAAAAAGCGGAAACAATTACAGTTTCTGTAATTCTTAGCAATTAAATAAAAATTGTTGCTAAAAATAAATTTAGAAGAATAATAAAAAAAGAACGAATCCAACAATGAAAGCGTTCACGTTTCTGAGTCGTTCATGTTTCCGGGTATTCACGTCTTCACAAGTTCACTGTATTTACAGTAGCTTATAGGATGCTCTCATAGACTAGTGAGTGGATAGTGTAATAGACTAGTAATAAGAGGGTTGCTGGTTCGATCCCTGTCGTTGATTCTGCCTTCTGTCTTTTTAAAAAAATTTTTTAAATTTTCTACCTCTATTTGTCACAGATGTCATAGTGGACCCAATAATGGGATTCTGACAATATATTAATGAGCAGAGTTTATTTAGTTATGATGAACATAGTAGCCATGTTCGACATAATTATTAGGGCAAATATTAAAGAAGGCTCGCAACCATAATTGTATCATAATCATATTTTTTTCTTTGCATGTACTTCATTCAAAATTCTTAAAATCTCAATGTCCACAAATTCTTTGCTCCAAGGAATACTCTTATATTATCTTAAAAATTGATATAAATAACTCCTTTAACACTCTGACATTATTTACACAGGCTCACAATTGTTGTATGTGTCTGAATGTGTGATTTTTTCTGTGGCAAAACAATCGATTAAAGTTTGATAAAAATCAATTTGCAGCAATAATGAATTGCTTAACTATAAGCAAAGTGTGCTTAAGTATTACCACTACGATTGCCTGCAAACTAGTAGACATGTTGCAAAGTCCACAAAAAATAATAAAGAAAAAATAAATGAAGACTATGAACCACCGACAACAGCTGTGTTTTTTTTAATTTTTTTATTAAGTCTACATATTTTACTCTCCTTTAACAATTTTATTTAAAAGTTTGCCAAATGATTATCATCCACACTCCACCAACATGTTTCATTGAGGTTGTGAAATGTTGTTTAAAACTGTGCTGGCTTTTTCTCATCATCATCTTAAACATCTTTTGGTTATATTTTTTCTTTACTTTTTTGTTAAATATTTTTTGTTGCACTGTTTGGTTCATTTTGTACAAATTGCCCACAAGGTGAAATAAAATTTACAAACATTATAATCATCGGTTAAGTATCACCATCACACCATTCAGATCTTGAAGACACTAACTAAACAACAACTAAGGCAAGAACAACACCATCAGGTACAAATAACAACGTAGAGGTAAGATTTTAGCAGTTACTATTGCTTGAATTCGTACATACACATACAGTGGGTTTCTAGCCACAGAAATTAAACATTAGCCCGCTTTCCATGGAAACTCTTTCGGTATAAAGACGAGATAAACCAGCTGAATTGGTATGAGTAGAAGATGCGTGTTGCTGCTTGAGTGGTTAATTTTTTCCACAACAAAAATAGAAAGAACCCTCTATATTCACTCCACCTTCACTTTATTTAGTTTTTATGCATCTTTTTGTTTAACATATATATTTTTTAAATTTTATAGTTTTTTTGTTTTGTTCTTGTAGCCCACAGGCAACACTTGGCCGCCAAATCACGATTCACAACTTAATCCGAAAGTTGGCTAAGGTCGCTTTTAGTTTACTTTAACAATCTTTTAACTGCTCGTACTTGTTTCCACTCCCTTCACTAACTAAAGTGAAGCTTCAAGCTTAAGTTCAACCAAGTAGAGTCTATATAAAATGTTTAGTTTATTATATTTTGCCACTATAAACATAAATGCGGTAGTAAATGTTGAGTAATAATTTTGTGTGATTTAAATAGAAATAAAATGATGGGATGGGATTTTATTACACGCAAAGAACAAGTCACAATCACACTTGCAAATTGTCATTAATGTTTGCCCTAATGATTCTCTCAATCATGCATTTATGTTTATCATAGCTATGTTAAATGTCCTCATAAATATAATTTGATGTTTGTCGGATTTTTATTACTATAGGGTCTTCCAATTTCACAGTTGATAGCGGCCATACTGTTGAGGCTACATCTCTCAAATTGTCCTTAATTTATTTAGTCCGTCTTGCCAAATCAGCATGGTCGGATATAACGTTTAGCAACATGTATAAATGTTTTATCAAAATTATTGTTTTATCAAAATTAGTGTTCTGTTCGAGCCCATTTTATTGGCCGCAATAATCGTCCCCCATTTCTGGATGAGTGGGTACGTCAAATTCGACAATACGTCAAATACACTGGTTATGGGATTTTAGGGCTGGCGGCATCATCAGTCCATATTTCTGTGAGAAAGACGTTGGTCAGGTAAACACCGACCACAGCGAGCGCTATAGGTCGATGATTACCAACTTTTTTGGCCTGAAGTGAATGATGTGCATACCAACGACTTCTGGCTTTAACAAAACAGCGGTACGTGCCGGACAGCTCATAAAATATTGGAATTTCTGCACGATTTGAGGGCATCAAAGTTATCAAAATTTGAAGTCTTTTACTTGTTGTTGTAATAAGGGCTTCTAAGTTATTAACTTCTATGAATGGCTAGTTGCTTTATACAAATCGGTTAAGCAGTTCAGAAGTTGCATACTTTTGCATAGTAAAGGGTATTTTTCTATTCGTTCATACCCAATCAATTGTAGCTCTTGTTTAGTTTTATTTTAATCTTGTATTTAGGTGTAACCTTTTAGAAGAACTTTTGCTGCAATCACGTTTCTTTTTGTTCATATTTTTTACATCATCGTTTTTTTTTCCTCTAAATATTTTTTCTGTTGGTTTTAGCTACGATTTACTTTAGTTTTTGGTTTTCTGTTTGCGGTTTGTGGTGAAGCTCCTAATGGCAATAAACAGCATTAGAAGAATTTTTCAAGTGCAAAATGTTTGCATACAACCAGACGTAAAAGTTACGTGTCCATGCCATTTAGTAAAGAGTGTGCATCCTTTTGTTTTATTTTCTTGTTCCTTGCGGAAATGTTATTCTTAATAATGTACACAAGATCATTATTTAGTTGTTAGAACCACTTAAAATTAGACGAAAAAGTAAAACAATTTTATATAAAAAGTGGCGTGAATCTAATTGTGATTTCTTGGTTTAGAGATGAAATTACTCCGGGGTTGAATAAAGAGAGAAAAAAGTTTGAATTGCTAATACTGGACTTATGGCTAGTCATCTCGTTAAGAAATGAATGACAATTAAAGATGTTATTAGTTTTTGGGAATGATTACCATTAGCACATCTAAGGAATTTTTATAGATATATGTAGCTTTGAAACTTGCTAAATTCATTTTGGAAGGCCCATCTGATTATTCTTTGCTATTAAGGCAGATTTTGTAAGTGTTACTCAAGTAAAACCTAGTCATTGAGGGCAGTTTCGTTAGCTGCTTTGACTCTCATTATTTTTCTTAGGCTACATATGGCGCTTGTGACTGAGAAATATGTCTGCTCCCGAAGATATGGTAAACAGAATAAACAAAAACTGTAACAACATGATACAAGATGTTAAGCGACATCCGTGAACTTATCCTGAAGTAGAAGGCATATATAAGGAGACAGTTGGTTCAGATATACGAGCAGATCTTTCTCCGTTTTCTAACATGGGACTAAATTCTACAGTGATTCCGGTTCGTTGACAGTACCCTAAGAAGCGTTTTCTTGAATCTGTCTCGAGGAACTAGTTCTATATGATGCCATGTATTCAATTCTGTAAGATAAATGACATAAGTCACATGTAGAGTCTCGTCGGATTCAAAATGCTTGCAGCCCTGGCATTTCTATTCTGTGAGTATCCTTTCTAGGATAGGAGGATGCTTGTTCAGAAAGTAATGACCCTCAATTATGTCTGGACATTTCTTAATAAAGTTATTTAAATAAATATGCTTACTTACATTCTAAACTGCCATTTATTATTATAAAGATGCATTAAACGTCATTTTTTCTACAAATATTCAAACTCCAATAAAAACGCGAAAAGGTTAGACCAGAGATAAAAAAGTTCAAGAAAAATAAAAAATAAATATATTTTCCAGAAAATAGTTTTATTTCTTTTTTAAATCGTTTTTCATGAAGTATTGCTGAAAGAATATAAAAAAAATATTGTTGGTAATGAAGATGTTAAATGCAGCTGTTGCCATTAAAGGAGTCTAAAATGAAATGGAAACGAACGTGCAATTGCAGTTGGAGTATCGAAAAAAAAATACGTTGCAAAGAAAAAATGGCAAAGAGCAAAGTTCATAATGAAGTTCCTAAAAGAAGATTTATTTAGTTAATATTTACTAAAGATGAACTTCCATCTTATTTAATGAACTCATCAAAGTCTGTTCAATAGAGTTTAACAAAATTGGCACACACAAAATAAATACCACTTCAAATCAATCAAAGATGAAAGATAAAACTAAATTATTGTTTTTTACAAAAAAAATAAAATGGTCCCAATTGTTTTGCCTTGGAGTGTACAAAAAGGTAAAAGTTTTGGATTTTTCTAACAAAAAATTCTTGCTTAAACACTGATTTTTCAGACAAATAAACGATTTTATAACATTCTGAAGATGAAACGAACGTTATGTTTTTGTATAAAAAATGTTTTTTCAGAATCAAGTCAAGACATTTATATTCACAATATAACATTTATTGTGCAAAAGTTGGTTCCGTCAATAACGCCCGCATTTGGCGATACTGTCTTAGGTTACATATGTTTCCTTAAATAAAATAACAAAAATATAACTAATTCGGAATCAGTATCAATTTTTAGAAATCTGGTTAGTAAACGATATAATACGCATGTTTACATGGGGATTTTTTGAAATAAAAAAAATGGTTCCAAATCGAACTATATAGACCCATTCGGAATCAGTATAAATTTCCAGAAATCTGACTTAGAGAATGGGAGATTTTCCGATTTTGACGGATTTTATCGATTTCTATGTGATGCACAGTGCTGAAATTGCACAAAAATATAAAAAAAACAGTGAAGAGTTATTAAAAGTGAGTTTTAAAAAATTTTGAAGCAGGTCACAGTTTTTTTCAATACTAAATTTGTCATTATTTCATTAGGAAAATACTATTCCCATAAAAACATACATATTCCCAAAAAAATTTAAAAGCGTATAATGCAATAAATAGATCATATCTATATCTTAAGGGATCTCATTACTCTCTTAGTGTGAAAGTGCATTTTTCATGTCATTTTTGACATCGAGTATGAGAACCAACATACATCTCAAGGTGCTAAATTTTCTTCTGCCACCATCATAATTTTTCCCTTTATTATAGGGACCTCGAATGAAGGTCTCTGTTAAAGACTGAAAAACTGTAATTGTTCCCCTAAAAAGTGATAAAGATTAATAATATTTTAAAAATGTGGTTACTTTTTCTTCTCCTTTGTAATAGTTAGTATCTCTAGACAATGTATAAACTCAAAAATAATAAATTTTATTTAGCATATTTTTCATTCACTCAAGAAGTTTAAAAATTTTAGGTAGAATAAAAAATGGGATATTTCACATATATACATATATGTAGGATTTACCTTTACGCATTCCATTTATAATGGAAACATATTTATTTCCATAAATGTACGAGTGTATTGAAATAAAATTTATTCATTTGTTTACTTGTACTTGTACTTGTACTTGTACCTTAAAAGGAAACTTAATTTGTTACACATAATAATTTGTTGGGTTCTTAAGTTTGGCTTACACGTATCGCTACTCTGTGCAACTCCAGTTCACAACTGTATGCACTTCATAGCTCAACTTAACTTTAATTGATGGCTGCTGCTGTATAACTGATAGAGTGGCGCGATCGGCAGTTCCTTTATTCACACTAGCTTTTCAACCCGTTGGAAATCCCGTAGTCGATAATATGCAGCCTGTATAGTGATCCCTGTCAGATTTATTTGTAACTAATAATTACATGACTATAATGAAAAATGCAACATCCTAAATTCCACAAATTTTCGCTATTACACGACCGGTGATACGAACCTGGGTTCAATTCCAGTTACATAAAAATCTTGCAATAATAGTATGGTGCCATTTTTCAAAATAAAAAATAATTGCATAAAGTACTTAAACAATTGAATTTTCAGCAATTATTTTATCTAAGGCGAAAATGAAACGAAAACGAAATAAAATCCTCCTTATGATTACAGCTGCTCCCTGGTATGCGGATTCATAACGAGCCGTAAGTTCCATTGAATAGAAACCGTTGCTTTGAAACATGTACCAACACATTACATAAGGAAACTTAAATACCACCCTAATAGCCCGAATTATTCTAAATTAAAGAAAACTCACTCGTCTGAAAAGGAGGGATATTCTCGTCCTCAGCCTAACACTAGGAACTTCAAGACATGCTTCTTTACCTGCAGAAACTAGATTTTGTCATTAGCTGGACGTAAATAACTACTTATAGATAAGATTTGAGTACTTATTGTTATTTCTATATATATTGAATATTCAATAAATAATAAAACGTGGAAAAAATAATCCTCTGAAAAATCTTAAAATTAATGTATACAAAAGTATCAAAAGTAATTGTTTTCCTTTGGTTCTTGTCCATGCTACTTCACATATATATGATATATGTGCATATGATGTATGTACATATATTAAAGCAAATTTTCTGAATTTTCAAATCCAATATTTATATGAATATATTTGTCGATTTTAGTTGAAGTCAAACATTTTATCTTTTTTATGGTCAAGCACACGTTCTGAAGATATTTCGTATCGTCTGCAAAATTAGCCCTTGACAGGAATTGAACCCTGGACCCCAAGATTAATAGTCTAGTACACTACCCTACTTTTATACAATGAATATCTCAATCGAATTTAATTCCATATTTTTCTTTAATTTTATTTTCACAATAGCAACAACCGCGTTTTTTTCTGCATTTCATTTTTTTTTTTTTTAATAATTTTCTTTCAAATATTGACAATTGTAACGGATATAACTGCACATTTCTCATGGTTGCATTTTTCAAAAACATTTTATATTTCTGTTGTCGTAGTCTCCATATTACTACCAATGTTTTTTTTTAATACAAACTGATGCATTTGCGAAAAAATATAGAACATGGCGAAAACATAATGTCCTGTATCCTTGTACACGTGTCCTTTTCACAGAAAAAAAACATCGAACATTGATTTATGACCATAAATTCAACAAAATACGCGCACATAAAAAAACTGTAATCAACTGCAAAGTACAAAATTCAAATAAATAAAAAATCCACAGGAACATACAAAAGAGAGAATGGAATACGCATCCTTTAATGTGAAAACATAACATGGGCCGCTCATGATGCTGACGTTGAGGACGCTGATGTTGATGGTGATAACGAAGACGAGGTTTGTGTTCCACATATGATGGCAGTACCACTTTATGACGATGACAATTCTGTTAAATGAAAACTTGCCACATACACAATCATCAGGCACAAGGATTCGACGAGACAAATGCCACCATAAATTATATGAAATCAATGTATGTTTGTTTTTAATAACAAGCAAATACCTTTCGAAAACAAAATGTTCACTTACTCGTTTTCACATTCGTGCAAGTACTAATGGTTGCATTTAAAATGTGGCAATTTCTGCGTATGTGCCCGTATTATTGTGTTCTACCGCATTGTTATACTTTCTTTTTCAATTTTCCAAAATTGTTTGTGACAAAAAAGGATGTCACCATGTCTCATGTAAAATGCACACACTCTCATATGCATTCTCATGCGTTCGTTAGTATGTGTGCATGCTTGTGGTTGTATGTGTTGCTGTAAGTATTTCTCTATAATGGAAACCCCTGTATTGTGCTCAGCCAACCCATCTACTGATTGTATGATTTCAATTGTTAAAAGGATGTTAAATTTTTTTTCTGCAATACATGTGCACGTTGTATATTTTTTTGCCTTGCATTAAAATGCAAAAATGTTGAAAGTATGTCTCTTTACAATTCGTTATGCATTGCATAAATTTTGCAATGAGCGAAAAAAATTTAAAACGCGTGTCACATGTCGATTTTCAATTGTTCACAAATTAATAAATACATTCGTTTTATACTTAAATAACAAATTCTGCACAGTTTCCAGATTTTTTATTACTTGCCACATACAATATTGATGATCATGTGTGTCATAAGAATTCAATGTTAAATGCGAAATTCGTTATTTAAAAATACTTTTTACATTTACTAGTACATATTTACTTTAAATGGCATTGATGGGTTATTTACTTGTTTTTCCAATATTTAATAAAAGAACGGAATCTCAGCGGCCACCTTTATTAATAATAAAGGACGAACCAAAGCAAAACGTATACGTTTTATGTATAAATTATTAATTCATGAGTGTTTAGTATTTATTTGCAATCTATTTTCTGCCGTGATAAACGTGATATTAAAGTGACAAAAAATTAAAATTCACTCTATTAATAATAACATTTTCATTGCTTCTATAATTTTTTCAACTTCTTAGGAAGTTGCCTTGACACAGTCTTGATTGAAGATTTAAATTATTACTAGAAATTTTTTGGTTTACTCTTATTTTGTAAAATATTTTTTTTATAAAAGGATAATTTAAAAAAAATATAAAAAATTTACATAAATGAAAACATTTTCCTTTAATTTATAAACGAAGTGATCTGTTTCACTTAAGACTTAAGTATATTCCTAGCGGTAAATATTATCGTACATGGATTTTGGAAAGATTTTCCATCACTCCACGTGTTTTGTAAACACGTCTATATGCTACAGTCAGCAAAAAAAAGCACACTAGAGGTGGCAAATAGGTGAAACCGGTTTATTTACAAACCAGATTTGTTCCAAATTCAAATAAATATCGTAATTTAGTGTAAAAAAAGAAGAAAAAAAAACTTTTTTAACATATTGAAAATTGTTAACAATTCGTTATAAAAAAGGAAGAACTTCTTACAATGATATTGCAAACTTTTGTTAAAATTATTAGAAATTATCTATGGTAAGTCGTCATGGTGTCGATGTAATTATTGCATTATTTTTATGACCGAGGATTATTTTAGATGCAGGGTATTTTATATTGAAAGAAAATACCGAAATATGTTTTATGACATGAATATTTGACTATGATAGATGATATAGAGAACAAGTATGACAGTAATATGGTTGTGACAATTATTTTTGATCTCTGCACTATTTGAAGGTGTAAAACTTTCACAATCTCTTCGCAGAGAATTAAAGGAGATAATTCGGTAAATACTAGTTTCTTAGTGCGCCGAAAGTTAGCTTTTTAAATTTCTCCTGATCTAAAGCATTTTCATTTCTGCAACAAGTGCTACACTTCTTGCCTTAAAAGAAGCGAATTTAGCATATTTGATAGCTTATTAGGAAAAAACACGCAATCATCCTGTAAGGTAGCTAATGTTAGTTCTTCCGGAAACGAAAACATGAGTAGAGAAAAATATAAAAACGTATGGCTGTGGCAATTTTTTATGATCTCTGCACCAATGTCCGCTTGTAGAGATTACGCAATCAGTTAGTAGCTTTTTAACATTTCAAGCAACGTCTCCTTATTTTTATTCCTACAGGGACTATATAATATTAGTAGGCAATTTACTGGATTTGATGCAGGTCAAACTTTCTATTCAAATTTCCTCTCAGGGGCACGGTTTATACTATACCTTCTGTCATGATGGCTTGGCGTTGTGCTTCCTGAGGTCTAGGGTTATCAGGTTTCCGGACCTAGGCCTTTTACCGATAACCCCCAAAAATTTGTATGTTGCTACCCATTCCCTGAAATAACCGGGTTACGGGCGCGCATGCAAGTAAATTAAAGGTAAAAGTGGGTTTGACTGCTTGTCCGGATGGGTAATACGGTTACTCCAGACCTTTGTCCAGTTACCCATAAAACTTAATATGTTACTAACCAAATAACGGGTGTGCATATAATTATTTAAGGAAGTAGGCTTACCTACGCTAGTCTGGGTAGAGGTGCTGCTGATACCTCAGGTTTGCACGGGACCTCAAATCGGTGGTGTTTTTACCACAGGGCCGACCAGAGATCCTATCTGGTACCACGGGAACCAGTAACCCCTAAGAATTATCCTAGACTTGTTGTTGGTGAGGGCACTTTGGGGATTGACCCAAGGATACGCGGGTAGAGTTATGGGTCGGATGTGTAGGTCTGCAATGTGGTGCTAGTGATCGTATTATAAATGCGCTCTTCAGGTCATATATCTCTGTGTGCTGTTACCCCGGAGGTTGCTGCGGTTGGTGAGTGGTTCACGATAGGAAGACTTTACTGCTGGGCCGTTAGAGTGGTAAGAGGTTAGATAGCTTCAGCACTTCAGCCAAGAGTCTGTACATTGCTCTGCAGCCTGTGCAGAATTTGCTACAATGTCGGCTCTATCTGGGGCTCATATATATCCTCACCCTTATGTGTGCCTCTGAAAGGAACGACAGGGTCGGTGGTGAACGGCTTTATTTGCCCAGTGCGAAGACAATTTTCAGATTAGGTCTGATGACAGTACTGCCAAATTTGTCTATTAAAATTTCAATGAAATTTTGACCGATAACCCAGTGGAAATTTCCGAAAGAATGGAAATGTTTCGGCACTTTCAAAGAGAGCAGTCTGAAAATTTCACATAACTAGAGAAGAAGTATACTTTAGGTTTAAAATACAGGGTCCCTGCTTCCATAAAGCATGGCTACAAGGGCCAAAAGCTGCATAAAAAACTTGAAATTATACCGATTATCAGTTTAATTTTAAAATTTTATAACTGGTGGACTCTTCTAAGTTGTATTTAAAAAACTCACCACATGAAATGTAGAATTATTAGATTATTTTCCTCTATAAGCACAATCCTTGTTGATTAATTTATTGCCAGTTAAAGTTAATAATTCAATAAAAAAAATACTTTAACATAAAGAGTCAATCGCACAAATTACACGCAATTTTATGTATAAAATCTGATATCATCTATTAATAGTTTATGTTTTCCTCCCAGGGAAGATTGAAATATTTTCTTAAATGTAATGTTTTGATAGTTGGCCCATAAATCAATATATCGGGCAATAATCAATATATCGTGTTGCAATCTTTTCCATCCGATTTCATCTTCAGTTTCGATGGACCCAAACTGCGGGAATACACTTTCAAATAAAAATTATTCTAAAAATCGGCCTATAAATGGTTGAGTTAAGTGATAAGCTCGATTATTTAAACACATATAATTTTTATTATAACTAAAGTAAGCCTTTAATAACTTCCTTAGTTTAATACTGCAAATTAATATCACAAATTCACACTATAAAACTTTTTTTTG
Source organism: Germaria angustata (assembly GCA_963681545.1). Taxonomy (NCBI): domain Eukaryota; kingdom Metazoa; phylum Arthropoda; class Insecta; order Diptera; family Tachinidae; genus Germaria; species Germaria angustata. The sequence goes on along the minus strand of OY812998.1, from coordinate 59,667,357 downwards.
GTATTTTTTTAGTTGTTTTTATCGAAAAGTAATAATTCATTACCAAAACGAAAAAAAAACAAGGAAAGAATACAGATTTGCAGACTTTTTCTCCATAAACCAGTCATTGTATTCGAGCACATTTTCTACGCCAGACACTCTATAGCAGAGATATAACCAGACATGATGGCAAGTGAATAGAATAGTATTTACAGCAAATATTTATTAAGACCTGAAGACAAGAGTCGAACAAAAAAAAAAAAAAAAAAAAAAAATTAAAAAATGCAGGTGGATAAAATTTCCTTTTTTGTGCTTAAAATAAAATTAAATTTTTGTGCAATGAAACTCAAATTTTTTAATTTAATAAAAATCTCTAGAGAATTTATTTCAAGTCAAGCTGAAGGACACGTTTTAAATATATAATTTACAAAACAAACAAACCCCTTGTCAAAAGTTAACAACAATAGAAATAACAATGGAAGCTTGTTTAATTAAGCTGTGTTAGAAAAATGTATGAAAAACAAACAAACAAAAAATATTGTTATAGAAATGACCCTAAACAGTTACTTTGTTCCTTTTTATTTGCCCAAGATATTTGCATAAAATGGTGTAATTCAATTTCTTTTTTCTTTGTTAGGAAACAGTTTTTTTATATTTAGTTTATTTTATATGCAGACTTACATACATGCTTTTAAAAGGGTCAATTAACTAATTATACCCAAAAGGATACGCACTCCTACTGCTACAGGCGTTTACTGACATCCACGAGCTGTTTGCTTGGCAAGTACCAGGAGTATAGGTGAGAGATGATGGGGATTATTCATCAGAAAATTTTGTAGAATACAGCACAATATCAGTTTTTTTTCTGACTTGACTCGGTATTCCCTTGTTATAAAATGATGTTCATTTCAATGAATCATTTAATTAAGCAAAAAACTAAAATATTCTAATTCATTAAATTAACAGAATTTTCATTCGAATCTGTGTAGCCATATTATTAACAAAAAATGAGAAAAATGATGTGGACTTTTATGAAAAAATAGAGAAAAGATTTATTGAAAATTATACCAAAAAAATCGTTTGTAAAAAAGCTTCCAAATAAGTCGAGAAAATGCTAGGGTCAGAATCCGAAAGTACTGCGATTTTGAATTATATCCAACGATTTTAGCAAAGGCTAAAAAAATTTATTTTTTTTTTTGGCGGGGAAACTAATATTATGTTGAATTAATTGATTAATTCAAATTGTGACATTGCTTTGGCGCCTCTCAGTATTAAAAAATTAAAAAGTGCTACTGTGGGTTAAACTATTATAGCAGCTAATACCCACTTGTCAGTAGACTTCAACCATCATGTTTAACGTCGCACGCTTGCAGAAATCTTTCAAATAAAGTTGTCAATTGCAAAACTTTGACCACATAATAATTTATAACATTTTTAAATTCATTATATACATACCTTTCCTTTGTCGGGTACGATCAACCAATGCGTTTCTTATGAGTACAATATAACTAATCATAGTTGCATAAACTCTCCTAGCGTTTTTGTTACATATGCATGCGGTAAACTTTCAAAATTTTTAAACGGACATTCCGAGTCTTGTGAAAAAAAACATCAACATCTTGGTTTTAAAATAGATTATGGAAACAAAGTCTGCTTCTTGGACAAGATAAAGTCAAAGTGATTTGTTTTCCTAACAACTAAGGTGTTATGAGCGAAAAGTGAGGCAAAAACTGTCACCAGGACGAAAAATGGATAGAAAAATGATGCAGGAGGTATAGTAGAAGATCGCCATGATGTATGATTACTGTTGATCAATTCGCAGAGAAGGTCACAATACATGATATTGGAGAAAACTACGCAAGAAACTTTACAGGGAGTACTCTATTTTCCGTATATATTTTTCTTTATTTTTTATTTTCTTATACAAAATCCCTGTAAAAAATTTGAGGACCTCTTAAATGTGGATTGTCAAATTTTTTACAATAAAGGACTCACTTAAATGTCTAGCTTCTTTACATCATTGAATTGGAGAAGAAGGTTAGAGAGAATTTCTCAGTCTAGGACCAAATTAAAGTAACACAATTTTTAATTTCCTTGCGGTACAAGTAGGATATCTTGAAAAACAAGTCTATGGAAACGAAAGAAATTTTACAATATTATGTGGTCCCGAAGGCCAATCGAGAAATATTTAAAAAAGAATAGGAAAAATGCTGAAATTATACAACTATATTGTTATATCTCTTTAATTTTGGGAGGTAGAAAAAATAGTAATGTTTTTGTGATTAACAGATAAATGAGGATCACCTTTTTCCAATTCAAAAGTTTCAAAACTTTCGCGATTCGTTGGCCTGTTTTGTTGAATGCAGAAAAGTAATGACTTCATGTTCGAAAAACTTAAAGAAACAAGATTTTTCTATTTGAGTATTTTAAAAATCATACAGAGATTTTGATAGATTTGTGAAAGTAGTTCATATTTTAATTATAAATGTCCGCAACTTAACTTTCTATGATGTTGAAAAAATGCATTAGTGGATGTTTAGAAGCACATTTTTCACTGATAAATTTGTATAGAACATATGGCAGAAGAATCGTTGGTACATCTATTTCATGATATCTGTAATAATGTCGTAGTCTAGTTCTTCGGTTTCCTAAATTTAGTCGTGTTTTTAGACAATGACGGCATGACTCGTTTAATTATTTTGAGTGATGTTGCAGCAAAAAGAAAAAAATATTGTTTTTATTTCAGTTGCTCTAAAAATTCATCTCAAATCCAGTCTAATATAAATGGGTAAATTTAGAAAATAAAATATTTTTCATTGGTTTGAAGCATTAATTTGAATGATAAGCTATTTATTTCAAATTGAATTTATGACTACCAATAACATGGTAATTTTAAAATCATTCCATTTCAGCGAGAGCGAACCAAATTTCAACAGTTGAAATCCTTATTTTGCCTCCTTTAATCGAGAAATTTTTAAACTTGATCTTAGTCACGCTAAATTTGCTTACATATGCTAGTTATTTATTAAAAAGTTTATAAATGAAAATTTCGATGTTTTTTATTGTACAAGAGTTTATTTTTTTTTTAAATAAAATATATCTAGAAATTAAGAAAGCAAATATTCGTTGCAAATATCCAGCACATTCCAAATCAATATTGTTTGCTGTACATTGTGTATATTAATGTTTGATAGAATTCTCATTTGGTTACCATAAAATTTAATATAAGTACTTTAGGCAGAGATGTGTAAGTGAGTGTATGTTTTACTAACTTAGCCTACTACCAATATCAAGAATATTTCCATGATGTGGCAATATTTAAAAATTTTTTTAATATATAAGATTTTAAATTAAAAAAATTTTTTTTTGCCATTTAGCAAACACTCTGTTATTATTTTATATTTAACTATGAATAAATAAATCATTAATATAAAATTCAACAGCTACATCGTGGTAATCATGCCATAATCACAATAATTGATAAAATTGTCTAACAAATCTTACTACCTACTTACATTTCACTAATCTCGATACAAAAATCTGCAAACCAGATGATTAATGTTGTTTCATCAGTTGACTCTGCCTGCTTGCAACCCTTAAATATATATTCTACGATTTCTGTGAACTACTTGTAAACTCCGCCCGTTTAACCCTCCATGTTGTTCATAGTTTCAGACAGTTTGTTTTTCTGTTTCTTCTCTGGGAACTTGATGTCACATATTCAAATTTCCTCTTTAAGAAATTGAAATAATTTTACCCTGCTTGCGTGTAGGAAAATTTCAAAAAAAAATTTCAAAATTAAATTGTTTCTTATTTGCCAGTTGTTACAGGATATTATTTCGACTGAAGTTGACTTGTGTGTGAGTTGCATGATGTTTGCTTGTTTTGAAAATGGAAAAATAAACAAATTTATGAAAACGGAAATTGGATATTATTTTTAATGCATTTACCAGTACAAACACACATACACATTTACCAGCATACATTCATATTGCATGTCTATATGTACATCTATTTAGTTGACGATAAAGTTAAACATGACTTTTGTACTGCATTTTAAAAAGAAACACCCATGAAAGTGTGTATATATTTTTTGTTTGAATTTATATTTTATCCATCTTTCTTTTCATACCACATGCATTTTTCTAGTCTTGTAAAATATTCTCGAGAGACTTTTGATGCTGTCGGAAGTATCTGCTAATTGAAAATGTATTTTAGTCATCTTAAATGGAAAAACGCTTGAAATATGATATTGAAATTTTGTTTGAAATTTTATAAGAATATCTTATTAGATTTGATATCCATTTTTTTGTAATAATTTATTAAATTTATATATTTGTTCTTTTAATTTCAGGTAAATCTTTCAACTAATATGGTAAGATCATAAAGCAATATATAAATAATGTAAGGATATAATTTTTATCTATAACTAGAAAATGTACCGAAACAAAGATTTAGGGGAGCTCTGAAATTCGAATTTGAACTTTGCGATATCTTAAGAAGCTAAGGTCTAGGTCAAATTTGCTAGATTAAGAATTAGTTTAATAAAACATTGTATGTAGTGCAAGCTAACTGAAAAGTGTTGAAAGTTTAGTGTTTCTATCTCTAAGACTATCTGTTCCATCCCAAAATGAGAAATCCATGTTAGTCGATATTTTATTGTAGCTCCCATTTCTCTTAATCCATTTGTAATTATTTGCTTGAAGTGAGAAATTTCTATTCATCTATTCAAAAATCATAGCTGTCAGTGCATCTACAACAAATCTAAGAAGAGAAAAATATCTAATTTACTATTGCAAGAGATGAGTGTACATGATCCATATTTAATAAAAACAAAAATGAGAAAATTTACATTCAAAATGAAAAATCTTCATATCTTATCACGCGCTCAAATCACACATATCCAAGTATTGCATTTACATTGATATTTTGTATTCCCATATATTTGTTCCTTTTAACTCCTACAAGAAGCCTAGGACCATTGGTTTCGATGATCAGGTTTCCTTTAAGACGTATTACTGATTACACCAGAGCATCCGATCCTGGTATTGGGGCTGGCAAACATCGCATGCAAGCATGCACTTGCGCATACGGCTAATAGGGTTACACCGCCCATGGTCGATTGTATTATTGGATTTTTGGGTGGCACCAATTGCTCGCCATAACGTTACAAGGATCACAGACAAACTTCGGTTTTAGTGGAAGCTCGAAAGACCCTCCGCGACTCTCCCCTTGCAACCGCTGACAGTCCACGACTGCCATAGACACCAACTCCACATAGCTGTAGAAGGTACCACTATGCGCAACCTATGGCGCGCCCGGTAGCACGGTGCATACTATAAGCGGAAAATATATCATACCTACATCCTTATAAATATGACAAGCTATGCATACCATAAGCAGATATTATATCATACATACTACGTTTATACGCACGTCTTATTTGCAAATAAACAAGAAGAATGTTGCCGTATAACTTTTTTATTGTAACTTATTAACTCACTTAACAAGTCGTGAATAACGACTCTATTTGCAAATAAAAAGTAAGATGTTGCCACTTCATGAACGTTTTTTGTGTTTTACTTACCAAACAAACATATTTTCGTCACATGGCATCACTAATAATAACATAAGTTCTGTATGCAATTTCCCGTATAAACAGTGAATTAGTTATTTGCAAATAGTTCTATTTGCAAATAAGAGATGCGTATAAACGTGGTAACATACATCGTCATAAAAATGACAATGTATAATATATTATCCGCGGATAGGGCGGATACTAATATTCACTGGTGCATGGATGGTGGAATTAAAAACACATGATCGCTGCTGATGAGGTGTAGCGGAATCTAAAAATACCCGCTGCAATCCGAAAAAATACAAACAACTTTGGACTAAGTACCAATAAGCTTGTCTGCAGAGGATGAATCAGTCCCGGAAAAAAAGTCCATTTAAAAAATTCATTTAATTTTCAATATATAATACAATTTTCCCTTTCGTTAATGAACTGCCGATCCCTTTAGAAAAATCTTTGCTTTTATTCATATATATTTTTTATTTTAGCATAAATTGAAGTAAAAGGAATTAACAAAATATTTTGACTTATTCAGATAATTTTAACGCTGTCTATTAATTTATTAACGAATAGATGAAAATTATAGTACGTTTATTGGATTGGATCATGTACTTTTCCAATTGCAAACGGAAAGACTAGGATTCATCGATATTAAATTCAAGTTTGAAAATTATTAGTGCAAAGACATGTCTACCTCCTGTATATCCTTAATGTCAAAATATGAATTTAAACTAAAATTATCAATAGATTGTGGCGACAATTTTTTATTATTTCTTTATTAATATAGTTTCATCCATTCATATAATATACACCCAAGAATTTTTGATATCATTACATTAAGATAACAGCAAAAATCTCGTAACCCTTCCTAGAATGATATAATTAAGCTCTCCCGAGCAACAGCAAAAATCTCGTAACCCTTCCTAGAATTATATAATTAAGCTCTCCCGTGAATTGCATTTTAATCGAAGCACGGATATATATCCATATATCAGCTGTGTCGCAGAGTTCAATTCCGTTCGGAAACGGAACTGAATCTGTACTTTGGTGCTCTAGAAAACGAAAAACGACAAAAATTTCCGGAATCAAATCACTTTTAATTACTTGAACGGAATTAACATTTTTTGAGCGTTAAGGTGAAAATCCTCTATTGAGAGTATATTTATACAGTAAATAATATTGTTTTTTGTTTATTTATTCAAAGTTAGATTTTAATTTCTTAATTTTTTTTTTTGTAAATTTCTTAAAGTCTTCTAAAGTCATTTTGCATAACTAGGGAATCTTCTTGTAGGGCACAGCATACATTTGTTGCCTTAATAGCCCTTTCTGGTGTGAAACGTAAATTGCCTTGTGAACATCTGAAACGGCTTTTTAATACGCCTATTGTACGTTCTACAATGTTACGATAAGACGAATGTTTTGAGTTGAACTTGTGCTGAATTGTTCCAGCCGTAATATTTTTGAAGGGTGTAATTAAAAAGGGCTCCAAACCATATCCAGAATCACCCAATAGCCATGAGTTTGTATTTCCATTTGAATATTCATTTAAAAAATACGTTCTAGCGCTGCTCACATTCCAGATAAAAGAGTCGTGCTCTTATTTTCATAATCGCATATCTAAAACAAGGAATATACAAATTAAATGGAAATCCAAGTACATACTTATGTGCGCATACACATGTACATAGATATCGCTCCTTTATTGCAATATAGTCATATCTCGAACAAATTTAAACTTTGTAAAATGCATTTTAAGTTTTTGATACATTATGAAATGGCAAACCACTTAAGTAGCTTCCAAATTTCGATTTTTTTAGATATAACTACATATGTTGTAATAAAGGAGCGACATGTATGAACATTCAAAGCACAAATCTTACTTACAATCATTGCGTTGATGCTGAAAGTTCCCTTGCGGTTTAGAAAAAGGGATTCGTCCGAAGAAGGCTTACTTAGCTTGATGTGTGTACCGTCAACAACTCCTACTACCCCAGGAATTTGGTACTTTTGAAAGAAAAAAGCCTTTGATCTTTTCCTTTCTTCAGGAGTCATCAGTATTCGTGATACCTATAACATTCGGAAATGAGCCAGTTTCTAAGAATCTGATTGTTGCAGCTAATTGTAAAGCTGCAGGTATCCTTGAGCCCTGAAATTCTCTGGAAATTGGTTGCAAAATCATTACAAAGGCCTCTTTATTGAGGCCTTTTTCCTGATTAACGTTGATTCTTTTCATCTTCCAATGCAGCCATTATAGATACACCAGGCATTTTTTAAAGTTTTTGTACAAAATTCTTTTCTTTATCACAAATTTTAAAAACTTTTTCACTTGTGTTTTTTGTGTTTTCTTTTTATAAATTTTCTTTGACATTATTAAATTGCCACATCTTTAATATAAAAAACGTCTAAAATTTTTTTTTCGGATTGACGAAAACGAAAGAAAGCTGAAGCACAAAAATGAACTCTTTCGGAATGACAACTACGGAATCAAAACCAATCCGAACGGAATCTGTGACACGGCTGTATGAGTATCCTGAAATTCAAAATATAAATTTTGATTCCTTGTAGAAAGTAGCGAAAATTATTAAAATTATCGGGTCTTCTAATGGGGACTTTCAAACCTTGACAGTAAATAGTGGCCATATTGTTGAAACTACATCTGTCGAATTGACTGTCATTTGTTCAGTCTATTTTGCCAAATCATCATGAACAGTTTTAACAAGACATGACGATGCCAATCCCCTTGAGATCCAAGAGTGTCCAATGCATTCCGAAAATATCACTGTTTAGTGTGGTTGCACTGGCGTCGTCATCGGTCCATATTTCTTTGAGAACGACGTAGGGAATGCCATCACCGTTGATTGCTTTTTTACCTAAATTGGATATGTGTTTTGAACAGACTGATTCTGCACGAGCGATTTGGACGTAGGGTCATCTCACGTGGAGGTGATGTAAACTGGCAACCGAAAGCGCGTGATTTGACACCGTTCTCCTTTTTCTTGTGGGAATTCCTTAAGACGCAGTTATATACGAGTAAGCCACACAAACCACAGCAGCTTTTAAAGCCAACATAACCCATGCCAACGGTCAAATTCAGCTTGATTTATGTGCCAGAGTCACGGGAAAAATTAAATTTTCGGACGCATCATTCACCGAAGTGGCGGCGAATATTTATTTATTCACACCATGTTATATTTCATACATAATGGTATCAATAAGCCTTTCAAATTAAGAAAAACTTAATGATATCTCACACAAACTGTGTTCTATTTAAATTTTAGTGTAGGAAGCGCCTATTTAAAAGTAGACATTTTTAAAAACAAAAATATTTTAAGACGAGGCAAACTGGATATTAATATTTTTTGATTTATTGAGGAACGCAACAAACTGCATTGAAAGTAATTATAATGTTATAGGCTTACTTGGCTAGGGTATGTTCTCCGTTTCATTGGTGCTTACCAACTTCTCAGTAAACTTCAACCTGTGTACAAATAACGCAATTTCATATGTTTATATAAACATTTCCAAATGCAATATGCAACACAATATGAATTGTCAATATTTCTACAAAGTTTTTAACAAATAAATATCAATAATTTATTATTGAGCCCTGCATTTCTTCCTTCTTTTCAAAGAACTTAAATATTTTACTATAAATTTCATAATTTTTATAAACGAATTGCTGAACAAAAATTTTAAGATTTGCAAACATTGAGCAAATTCTTTATGATTCATACAACTTTGCCATGACTTATTCCAATTCAAAAGTACAAAATAATTTTAACCTTCATACTAATTTAAAATTAAAACACATAATTTTACAATGAGTTTAATTACTTTGACCTTGAACACTTTAGGAAAATTGCGCAAAAATAAAAATAAAAACATTTTAAAATTTCTCACTAAATACAAAATTCAACGGTTATAAACTACAATTAAAACTAGAGCACTTAAGGATTTTTGCCAAAGTGTCCCACTGCTTCTTGCTTTTTTTTCAGAAAAATACAAAAAGAGCCAAACTGAACTCTAGTCATTAAACTCATAAAATTATGAAATATTTAATTGTTATTTTTTTTCTAAACATTTAGCAAATGAGATAAACCCTGACCTTGCTACAATTTCAAAACCACACACAGCCTTAAACATACTTTCGATTTTAATACGGGTCATTTAGAAACTATTATGAAAAAAAGCAATTAAAAATATTTTCAATAAAAACTAAAATTTTGTCACACTCGTATTTTAGTCTGAGTGTATGAACAGCGTATTTGCAACAAATATATATTTTTTTTTGTTTCAGAATTTATTTCAAATATTCAACCTTGACTTTGTCGTATATTTTTTTAACTGCCTTGTGTCTGTCTGCGTTGTACGACGGCATTGTTGCATAATATTTGTATCGCTAAGTTATTGAAAAAAGAAGACGATGTGCATGACTTTCTTTCCTATGCGTTTGTATGTTCGTACCTTGTATGAAATTGCATATATATAAGGTTTTTATGCACTTTTCGCTTGAAAACTGGGTTGGTTTTAAGTGGTTAAAAAATCCTGTTTTTGGAATATTATTTATACAATAAATTCTTTGTCCCATTTAGTGGACTACCCTCTTTCTTGCTGTTATTCAGTAAAATTACGCTCAAATAATTCTGTGAGTCAAAGAATACATTTCATAATATTGTTTTTTATCGTTCATGATTAGAAAGATTAGAAAATTCAATCTTGTAAATTTAGTAAATTAAAGGAAAAAAATAGAAAAGTTGACAAATCCTTGTAAAAGTAAGGATGGTTAAACATGTAATAAATTATATATATATATATATATATATATATATATATATATATATATATATATATATATATATATATATATATATATATATATATATATATATATATATATATATATCTGTACATTTAAGAGTAAATTGAAGACTAGGATTGCAGGACATAGATCGAATCAAAGATATAGAGATGTAATATCTTCACAAAAGACAGCACCAGCATCTCATTGTTGTAGCTTAAATCACTTTCTTGATTTTGAAAATGTATTATTATTAAATGCAGAAAATAATCACAAGAGAAGATATTTGTATGCTACAAATCATTAATACACCCTTAAAAAATATAATAAACTCTAAATCAGATATCGATAACGTTGCTCAAAATAACAGACACTTAATTTTAAAGATCACTCATTGTTATAGATAAAATAAACACTATTAAAATTTTTTATAGTACTAAACTTTTTATTGTGTGCTAAAAATTTTCACTTCAAATATTTCTTCTTTGTGACAACTTATTATTATGTATTTATATTCCCTGAATTAGTTACACAAAGCGTAACGAAATATTAAAATCGAATGACAATTTAAATTTAAGAACTGGCCTTAGTGCTTAAAAATTAAATCAACATAATTTTATTTGAAATTATATATGTTTCGATAGTCATTGAGTATCATCTTCTGAAGAATTCTGTATAAATTTTTACTTAAAATATTTCTTCTTTGCGACAACTTATACAAAGTTTAAGAAATATTGGAAATAAAAGACAATTTAAATTAAAAAAACAAAATTTTCCTGGAAATGATACTCAATGAGTAATATCGATAATTTCAAATAAAATTTTTTAACCACTAAATAAAACCTTGAGCTTAAATCATATTTTAATCAAATTGTTATAAAAAGGTAAAAAAAATATATAGATATTATGTTATGTCCGATAACACAAACTCTCTTCAATCGATTAAAAAAACATTGTGAATTCATCTTTAATTATTATAGATATTTTTGTTGATTTAATTTCCTTTGTTTGCTTTACTATCATTATCGAAACACATAATTTAAAAAAAAATACTTTATTATGCTTTTCTATAAATACACGTGATTACTCGATTGAAATGTTAATCATTTGTGTACATTATCAACTATAAAATACGACTGCGTTGCTAATAAAAATCCTTGAATCAGGAAATAAGTAAAGTAGTGTTCTGCATACGATTTCTTAGACGTTTATTAGATTCAAAGTTTTGCTTAACTAAAGTATACCGCCGTAAACATATTTCGTATTTCAAACATTAATTTCTCATGAACCTTTCATACCAAACAAATACTTAAAAAAAATACAAGACGAAATTTTTATAAACAATTTAGTTCAATCAATCAAAAAGGGAGTAGTATTTAACATTAAAATAAAGTTGAGTCCAAAACGTATTACATATTTGCACGTATTTAACTGGTCTTCCAATAGGGACTTCCAAACCAGTTGATAGCAGCCTTATTTTTGATGCGACATCTGTCGAATTGGCGAATACAGTGCAACAGCACATGCAAATGATAAAACTCATCAAAATTGGTGTTCTATTCGGGCAACGTTCCGCGCGCTTCGCTCATTTCATGGCCCTTTCAACAAAATAAAATTGCCGAATTACGGACGATACGTGAAATGCATCCACAAAAAGTTACTGTTTGATGGGGTTTTTGGGCTGGCGGCAACACGAGTTCATATTTCTTTGAAAATGATATTGGTCACTATAGGTTTATGATTACCAAATTCCTTTGGCCTGAATTGGATGATATGGATACCAAAGACATGTGGTTTTGGCGATACGTGCCACATATCTAATTCCACAACTGTCATTCTGCACGAGCGATTTGAAGGCATGATCTTGTAACGTGGAGGTGATGTGAACTGGTTACCGAGATCGGATGAGTTGACTTTATTACACTTTTTCTTGTGGTGTTTTCTCAAGTCACAGGTCCATGCAAATAAATTACAAATTACAGCAGCCCTCAATGAACCAAAGCTCATGGTCATATTCAGCATGATTTATGTGGCAAGAGTCGTAGGAAATTGGACATTTCGGATGTGCGCCACCCAGCGAAACATCATGCAAATATTTATAAGATGTAGTTCTCAAATTATTGAAACACTTCTCTTAACTTTTAATTTCAAAATAGGAAGCTTTTAAAGAAAGACGTGTATATTCTTGCACTTTTGTACAGTTTTAGAAAAGAATAAAAAAATGCATGAAGAACAAAATATAATTAACCTTTTTGCCAGAAAAGGAACACCATAAATATACATATTTATTTAAGGCCGGCAACTTTTAATTTAAAAATGTAAAGCAAGTTAAACAATCTTAAAATTAAGGTATAACCACCAAAATCTTCTCTTCTTCTAAGTTATGTAGTTAATTTTAGTTAATTGTTTATAGGTATTTGATTCTTCTTTGTAGAATTGCATAAATTTACATAAATGTAACCTTTGCTTTAATTTTCTACGCACGGTTAGTCATTTCAGGTAACCTAAGGATTTATGTGTGAGAAGCAAAAGGTTTCTTTTTAATATTCATTTGAAACCAAATTTTCAATGCCATAAGAAAGACTTACACTCTCCTCTTCCTTATCTGCCAGTCATTACAGTTGAACTGTAGGCGTTGTGTGTAACCTTTTACTTAAAAGATTAAGCCACCTTTGAGCAGAACAGTTTTATTAGACACTCATTCTCTTAAACATCACAAACACTTTTACTAATTCAATTGTTTTCGAACATGATTTATAATGGGAAATACCCAAGCAAAAGCAAAAGAACATTAAGGACATGAAAAGGATATAGTAACACTTGTTTAAATTGAAGTGTGAGTCTTTGGAAAGGAAAAAAATAAAACTGCAGGTTTCTTCTCACTTGCTGCCTCTAGTTGTTTTCACTTTCCACAAATATGTTTTGTTATAGAACTAAAATGCAAAAAATAAATATTTGCCAAACATCAAATAAAATTTGCATTGAAGTATAAGCCAATTTGTCGCGCAGCGTTCTGAACTTTTCAATTTCGGTTTTCGCAAACCGTTTGTAATTGCTTCCACTGCAACTTCTGTTTGTTGTGAACTAAACTAAAATCGAAAAGTAATAGATTAAGTGTAAAATCGTGTAATGTATTTGTTTTATCAACAGCCTCTTAAAACATTACCTTCCTTTACAATTGCAATCAACATTCTTTATGTTTTTATATGCTTTTATATGTATGTATGTATATACGTGTGTGTGTATTGGGCTGAAATGAAGAAAATTTAGCAGCTGTCCGAAAATAAACTCCACTTTTTTCCATCAATATTTTGTTGCACGTTTTCATATCAGCTGTTGTCATATATTGCTTATCGCATGTTTCCTTTAACTGTTTCCTCCGCCGTTTTCCTTTAATTCTTCTCACTGTTTGCACTATGGCCTGAATTGGCCATATGATAAGCCTCAGCCGAAAGACTGTTGGCGATGTTCAAGTCATTCAGTTGTAGTAGTTCTGAGTAACTAAAAAAAACATCACTTTTCATTATTATCATGAATATAAAGCTGGTCTTCATGTCTTCTGCAATAATAATAAAGACGAAAAAAAAACATGTGTCCGTTTTTATTACTTTCGACCTAAATAAAACGGATATTGGCTATTGCTAAGCGTTATAACAGCTATTTGAGTTATAAAGTATTGTAATATTGAAGTGCTAAATATTTCTACTCCACGACTTAGAGCAATATTTATGTCAGTGTTGCCAAACTGACGAAATATAGAATGATATGGCTAAGAAATTAGCTAAAAAAAGATTGCTAAACGTCACAGAATGCAAAATCATGAAGTAATTCATATTTAATATTTTAAATAAATTGATAATTCTTTTAAAAAATAAAAATTGAATAACTTGGCTTTAGGCATATTCAAGAAACGAACAAACAACTTTGTAAATCAAAATATATAGATGTGTTTACGAGGGTGGCTCAATGAAATACAGGTTTTTGGTTAAAAAAACATTGTGTTTTTCAAATTAGTCTCCTTTGAGCTCTATACTTGTACATGTTTCTCCAATTTTTTATCTCCTCCAAAAAATAAGATTTGTCGAAGTCATCAAAATATGTATTTCTTTGTAATATGATTTCAATATTGGAGTCAAATGTATTTCGCGCCAAGCCATTTCTGCAGGTTTGGAAAATAGAAATAGTCACAAGAGGTTAAATTCGGAGAATAGGCAGACAAATTGGGAAAAATTCATAGTCCAATTTATGGAATTTCGCCATGGAAACCGCACATACAAGGTCTGTTTAATAGAAAAGGTGAATTTTTTTATGTTGGCTCGCTTGTCTCGAACCTATGTGCTTCGTTGGATAAAAAAACGTTTGAAATGTTGAGAGTGGCAAAAATGTTTACAAGTGCTATAAGATTTTCAAGGAGGGTCGACAAGATGTGAATGGCGATAAATATTTTTTTTTTTTGAGAAAATTCAAAATTCACTTTTTCTGTTGAACATACTTCTTATGTGCACTCTTGCATTGTTCTGGTGGAAAAGAACTTTTTCCTTGGCGAAATTCTCATTAAATTGGCCCATATTAAGTTGGCGTAATAGTAACCATTGATTGTTTTACACTTTTGAAAGTAGTCTATATGGATTATCCCGAGTGTATCTAAAAAAAAAACGGTCGCATAGACTATTGACTGACCAAGCCGTCTTGACTTTTTTTGGCGTCGATTCACGCCGATAAATCCACTGATTTGACTACTCTTTAGTCCCGGTTGTGTTGTGGTAGGGTCCACGTTTCGTCCGCAATTACCAAACTTCGCTCAAAACTCGTCCATATTTTGGTTGAACAACGTCAAACATTCCTGTGAAGTTTTCACAAAATTGCGTTTCTGGTCGATTGTGAGTAAACATGGCATCCATCTTACGGAAAGTTTTCTCATATCCAAGTGATCACTGAGCCACATCGTAATTTTTTACAAATTTTTTCAGGTGTAGAGACCTCAAGAGGGCGTCCAGAACGTTCGGCATCTTCCGTGCTTATCGGCACAACAGAATTCAGTAAACCATTTTTATCCAATGAAATTGATGGTGATAAAATCAGTTTCATGAGATGTTTAATTTATCAAGTTAATGAAGATCGTTCCCATGTCGTTGAATTGGAATCAAAAAGGATAACATCTTTTGTACTAATTCCTTATCCTAATTTTATCAATATCATTCCTTTTTTGAGCTATTTATATTTTTTAGTGGCTACTGCAGTTTTCTTCCGTGATGAAAGCGTAAGGTTTTATTAAGAAATTTGTGGACAAATCCTTTTATAGTTCTAAGGTATGAGATTTAAATCCCTTACAGAATTTCAGGCGTTTTTTTCAATAAGTCTGCGCTTATTAAAGAACACTAAAATCATTTTTTGTTCTCTTCAAAATTTCAAAAAACAAAAATTAATTAAAATTTTATAACTATGCTCATCGCTTACATTAATTTTTCTTTTGTGATAAATTACTCTCGTCACAGCGCGAATGTGTAATTATTTATTACAGCTTTCAAAAGTATTACAATTAGAAAAGTAATGAAAACTATTCTCCATTTAAATTTTATCGTGATTCCGTTAATAGTTTTAAACTGATTGCATTCCAAACGAATTTTCTTGGCAAAAAAATGTTATTAATAAAACTAAAACAAAAGCCATAAGGATTTAATCATTCAACAATTAAATGTCCAACCATTTCATTTAGTCGTTTTTTTCCTTGTTGAAAACTCGAAAAAGTGACTTGGTTTTATAAACTATTGAACAAATCGCGTAGCTGCTAAAAGGAAATATATAAAAAAACTTCGTATGCGAAAATCACCATAATTTACATTTTTATTCATACGATTAGGAATTATCAACATTGTCATCTGTAAGTGTTGAACTGCATTCTGATGTGATGTTCTTCTCTCTTCACTTTGCATTGTTTTGTCTTTAAAATGCCGCGCCAGTAACGCAAAGCATGAATGACTGACTCCTCTAGTCGCAGTATGTTTGCTGGCAAAAGATTTCTTCGTTTTTCTTTTTGGTCGTTTAGCCTGGATTTTTGCAGCAAGCCAGACAGACAGACAATCTGTGTCTGAACAACGTATGAAAACACTTTGCATTTTGTGATTTGCATTTTTTTTTAATATTATTATTGTTGTTGTTGTTCTCGCTGCTATATAAATGCAACATATTGCATGAAACTCTTTACACCAAACAAATGTCACACATTTTTATCACACGTTTACAAAATATTTTACGTTTTCAACGTTTTACTACTTACAACTGTCTCATGGCCGTAGTACGAGTAGCGAATGCAGGAGTTGACTGCTTCCATATCAATATTGAATACTTTTGGCATTGGCTTTGCATTTATTCTGCGTTCAATGAAAAACGTATTCAATGTTGCAAGCAATTTTCGTTTTTTGTGTCATTTGAAGTTGACAAGGTTTGGGCCATGAGATTTGCCGCATACACAAACGTGTAAGAAAAAAAAAACATCCGAACAAAAATGGGAAGCAAGTCTAAGATGTTACAATCAATTGAATTGAATTTGACTTAAACGCGGAGAAGCTGGGATATTTGTTCTCTAAGTAGTTGCAGTTGGATTTTAGCCCGCACTTTATTCAAAGGAAATGATGAACAATGACATTTGCAACATTTTTAATGCTATTTGAAGATACACAAATTCATACATGCGTACTTATTATATTCTTTTGATTGGAAGATGTGTTCTAGGCTTAAGGCAATTACTGTCAAAGTTATGTTAGCAAACATATCTAATTTTAAGTAAAATTAATTAATTTTTTACATGAAATGATTTTACATAAATACAAGTCGTAAAGTTAAAATATTTAATAAATGGACTTAAGAAGTTAAAGAAGAAATTATGAAAATATGTACATACATAGAATATTTCTATGATAATAGATAAAATACAGAAATCAATAAATTAATATTTTATTATTATGTTTCTTTGATATGCACTCAACCTGCAGTTCGTAGTCCTCATATAGTCAATTGGCAAAATTAGAGCAGTAATATTTGATTTGTTGGAATTAACTCGTATCAGGATATGGGTGCCGCTCTATACATCCTTAATTTTTATCATCGGAATCAGGGAAATAATATTGGTGAATTTCGATATGTTCAACGGAAGGACCTCTAAAGAATCCTTAGTTCTTATTATCACAACATTCAAAAATTGTCAACTGTTCCTTAAATTGAAATCTTGTTTCAATCGGTGTAAAAATATGCCTTTTTCCCATATATCCTTAATTTAAGAAATTAAAATTTTGTTATATATTTCACTTTTATCCATATATTTATAATCCAAATGATGCTCGAATTTTCAAAAGAGTTTACGTTTTTTAGCTCTTGTCAATTTTGTTTCTTTCGGTGCAGAGGAACAGCACCCTTAATATCCTTAATGTCCTTAATATCAAAAATTAAATTTTATTAGCATCTCTTATTAGAACATTTCGAAATTGGGCATTATTTTAAAATATTGCCTGCTTGTTAGATGTGCGATAAATTTCAATTCACTCAATCCAAAGACATTCTTGTCTGTCATACATCATATTTTAAAACTTTTTATTATATTTATGATATGTACAAAATTTTGAGATTAATTTTATTTTACTCATTATAATGACATGCTTGCCTCCAACATATCCTTAATTAGAACACTAAATTAGAGGTAATTTTGTAATCTAATTGCTGCAAGAATTGGCAAAATTTTTCAATGATATTTTTTTTTGGATTTTTTGTGTATTTCTTTTCATTCGATAAAAGGATGTGTCTAATTCCCATATATCGTTATTCCCAAAAATTTAATTTTGCTACATATGTATATGTATATAGTCGAAATATATCAAAACTGGGCAAATATTTCAAAAAATTGTTTTTTAGTGTCGTAATAAATTTCATTTTAGCCGGTGCAAGGACATTCTTGAATTAAAATTTGTATTTTATATATAATCCGAATACAGCAAAAACTAACAAATATTGATGAAATTGCACTTTTTAAAAACTTTCGTTGCGTGCAAGGACATGTTTATCTTCTATATATCCTTAGTATCAAAAATTAATTTAACATAAATACCAAAATGTACATAAGAGCTGATTTCAATGACACACAGATTTTCATTTTATTTTTTTTTGTTAACACATATTTCGTAATTATGTTAATGTTTTCACAACTAATTTATTTCAAAAATTCCTTAACAACTGTGACCTGTTTGTTGTTGTCGTTTGTGTTTCCGAACAAAACCAAAACAATGCAACAAAAATTTTGCAAACTTCAGAAAGCAAATGCAACATTCCATTAAATGTTGTAATCATAATTCATAAAGTCTGACAGCAGCCAATTTCAATTATTTAATCAATAATATTAATTTTCCAATTCATATTTTGTCACAAACAATAAATGTAAAGTTTAAACTCCGCAACCAAAAACTCTCACACTATCGAGCGCTTGCACATACACAGACGGATACATGCAACTTCCCATCCAGCCATGAATTTTTCATTTGCCAGCCATTCCAATCTAGTCAACTCGAACAAACTGCCTTAGCGTAACCTCCTTCAAATATTGTTGCCATAATCTGGGAAAAGTAATAATACAGATAACAATTGCCATTGAAAAGTAACGAAAGATAGGGGCAGCGGTTTCAAGGAGGGAAAATATACAAAATTGTTTAAATTGTTTTTTTTTTTGAATGCACCAAATACCATCATCAATATTTGTATGTTTGTGTGTGTGTTACACATAATATCGCCAGGATTCCTTTAATAACAATGACATGAGTAGGAGTTTAAAAACAGAGCAAAAGGGAAACAAATGTTTGAATAGTAGAACGTTTTACACCGAAGCCCTTTACAAAATTTTAATAGAAATTGTAATAAAACACGGATTGAGTGTTCCTATTGGGAAGAATAAGAAGTAAAATTGCATTGTCTTTCATTTGATGACTTTAAACTAAAATAGCTCGTATTAAAATCAGTGAAAGAGGCGTAGCATACGAAATTACAAATAATGCATATAAAATAATGTTGGTGGAGGAGGAATTTCGAAACAAGAATAGAAGTAACTTTTCAGTTTCTAAGCGATACGCCTGATGAAAAGAAAAGCAAATGACGCAGCTTTAGAGGAAGTATAGCGAGCTTAAATTTTGAATTTGGACTACATGCTCCCGAAAGCCATGGTGGTACAAGAATCCAAACTAGAGCTGTTTAAAAAAATATTGAAAACGATACGAATTTTTGATTCGTTTTAAATAGTGCCCGTGGATTATTCTAGATAAGATCAACATAAAAAGAATCTTACTATATATATGGACTATATTTTCTTGCTTAGGAGATATTCGACTACAAAAATTTAATTTTGTTTTATTACCCACTCTTTTCCTAATAGCAAAAGCAGTAATTCCAACATATCACTTCTTTAATGGAGCAGAGGCGTACAAAAAAAAACGAACTTGGCAAAAAGCAATTGCACTTTTTTAAGTTTTAGTTTCCACATTCTAATTATATCTTCGTCTTAGCTTGGCATATAATTCTGATTTTTTATATATATAAAGAGGATATTAGGAAACACTATTTTAAGGATTATTTACAAATTTAGAGGTTTTGACATATGACTATGTTGCATTTAAAGACTAATTTGGAGACCATATTGACACTTTTTGGAATAACTTGGGCTTGCGTTCTGATATGATTATGATTTTATTTTTCTAAACATAAAACGGATTTTAATGAATACTTTTTCATCAATAACTCAAACATTTTTTATATGTCGTTGTTATATTAAAGGGACGATAAATAGAAACTTTTTTCCTTTTGTTTTGTTGCTTATTGAATTGAAAAAAGTTCATATTTTTCTTAAAAATAGCTTTATACAGCATATTGATGAAGAGAAAATAATTCAGAACTTGTAGTACTGCGTTAACCAGAGTCTAGCCATTTCGTTCTAATGGTTATTGAAAATATAAATTTTAAGGCAGTATTTCTCCAACCTGGAATCAAAATGTAAGAACTGCTTTTTGAGAACGGGAATGCAGTGAAGAATTTGCCAAAAATAATTTCAGACCCCAGAGGACTTATTTAAGATACAGCAGCAAAAAAAGAGAAGTGTCTCGGAGACACCTGCTATTAAAATAAGTGAAAGTATAACGTATTATTTCAAAATAATATTTTAATTATCACTGAAAATTTTATTTAAGTATGAAAATACTCGTAAATATATTTTTATTGTATAAAAAATCTTTTATTAAAATCATTTATTTTGTACTTGGAAATATTAAAAATTTTATTATTTTTTATAAAAAAAAAAATTTGCGTAAAAGAAATTCTAATGGCGTATATTTAGCAACCTTTTAAGCATTTTAAGCTGAGAAGCAAATGCAACTTCCAATTCATTTTGTCAGCAAAGACAACATCCACGCAAAATAATCAACAAATGTTTTTCTTAATGAAAAACTATTTTATAAATTGTTTGGAAGAAAAATATTTTTGTTGGCTATCTATCTATCTATATATATAAAATAGGATGTGTGTATGTATGTATGTATGTATGTATGTAACGTAATGGCTCCAAAACGGCTGGGCCGATTTTGACGAAATTTTCAGGGAACCTTCAGAATACTCGGCCGGGTGACACCCTGATTACTGATTTTCGGTCTGTGGGCAGAAGGGCGTGGCAAAATCCAATAGGTCATAAAATGAGAACGGCTTGGCCGATTTCTATAAAACTTTTTGTCAGTTGTTCGTATTTTCGAGGAGAAGGTTTTTATGGAAGAAAATCCCTATGGAAAAGACGGAAAATTGGAAAAATTGAAAATCGAGTTTTTGTATGAAATTTTGTTTGAAATTATTCCTTAATGGTTTTTCAAATGAAAAAATAGAAAGTTTGTCTGAAGGCTTTAATTTGGGGCGAGGCGAAGTTCGCCTGGTCCGCTAGTATATTTATAAATGGCAAATTTGTAGGTTCGGGAGTAATTGTGATAGTAAAAGTTCTTGGTACAGACTCGATAGCAGAGTTTTGAAGGAAGTCATGAAAATGTAGAGTTTGTTAGCCATCCATAAATGGATCAAAATCATTTCTAGACTCAACACGGACTTGTCTTTATAAGTTTTCTACACCAATACCTATTCACGGAATTGGAAGTTGTCTGTAATATGTTCACAAAATTAAATTTTTAATGTTTTGTTTTTAGCACAGAATATGATTTTGTATCACAGATAATAATTTTGTATCAATAACAATAATTCAATTAAAAATAATTTTAAAATATTTATTAACTTAATTAGTCAAATTTAGTACTTGCAACTGGTTCCAGATTAATGAAATTTTATTTAAATCACTGCAGTTCGAAAAATAACGTAAATAATAAACTAAAACAATTTTAAATAATTTAGATTTAGTTTCTAAAAAAATGCAAAACTTTTTCATCAATTTACAAAAAATCTATTTATTGCTTTCAATTAAAAATTCTTAAATATCTCGATCACATGCTCTTTCTTAATAAATTTTTGCTTACTAAAGAACACTAAACTCCCTTTTTTCACTTTAATAGGGTAAAAGTGTTACATTCTTTTCTTTCAGAAAAAAACGCCATACATTTTTATTCAATATTTCGCCGACCTGATTTCCGAGGAAGTTGAAAAAATGCACTAAGAAAGCACCCTGAATGTGAAGAATTTAACGTGGAAGGACAGATAATCGTTCCAAATTCAGGCACTTTAAAATAAATGAAAAAGTCACACATTAAGAATGACTTACATACATATATTTCTTACCACTACGAAAAAAAATGCCATTCATAATAATTGTTTATTTCCAGCAATCTATACAAATTATCAAATCCTGTAAAATCGTTTTTGAGGGATAGATGTATTCCATATTTGCACTTGTACAAAATCGTGTTCATCTGACAATTTGCTGCCACTTTTGCTGTAGTAAATGCCTTTGCAGTCTGCTGCATCTGATGCTGACTGCTGCTACCAGGATAATAACAATAATGTGTACTTATGCTTTATGCATAACGCAACAAACACATTCCCGTTCATAGTTTTCAATAGCAACGTTCATGTTCATGTTACAGGACGCACATATCCATACATAGATTTTCATGTTCGTATACCCATGCATACATTCATCTATGAATGAATGTGTGCGAGTGTCATTTGTTAAATTGAAATTAGCCACTTTAAAGCTTAAAACAGCTTTAGCAGCTTCACTGGCTGTTTCAGTGAGTTTGTTTGCAGTAACAAGAGTACGTGGGGGCACCCAGCAAACGTGTGCTTTGACCACAAAATATGCGCATAGATTTAAGTGGATTTCCTATCTTCCTAGTTGCTAGTTGTTGCTGTTGTTTTGTGTTTTTTAATTAATTTGTTATTTTTAACTAGCGTTGAACAAACGAGCAGGCGAACTACTTTTCCTGTCACATGTTGTTGGGTCATTTTAATTGATACCGTTTTCTATTTAACAAAAAAAATGCTTTTTTAAAGAAACATTTTTAATCAAATTGTCACTTTGCATTCACATGTCACAAGGATAAAGCGTGTGCTGTGTTGCGTTGTATAGTGTCTTCGTCTCTAATTTATGGCCAATTGCTTTTCATTTATTGATACAAGGATGCGAACATCTATTTTTTTAATATCCCTTCTAATGTCTACTTGAGTTGTTTTACTTAACAAGTTCATTGCATTTTTAAAATTTTTTACTTATTTTTATTAGTATATGTTGTCACTAATTTTTCCTTTGACTACATTTTATAGTTTGGAAGATATTTCTATTAAAATTAAAAGATTTAATGTTTTTGGGTGAAAAATTAGATTGAAGCAGCCAGCAGTTGAAAATCTAAAATTGTCTAAGAAATTTACAAATTTACATTTATCTAAAAGAAATAATGTATGCTTATAAAGGTATATTTTATTTATTATGTAGAAAATATATGATTTACAACTGAAATCAATGCTCCTATTGACTTATTTTGAAAATCAGAAAATTTTAAAAATAAATTTCTTAAAATTGTTTAAAAATGTTGAGACAAGAAAATCAACTATTTGTACCAAACACAGATCATAGTGATTGAAAGACTTTTTATTTTGGAAACAGCTCATGAGGCATTCAAGTAATTTCAATGGAATTTTCCTCAGACTAGGAAGATGTACTTTTTAATCGATATGAAAAAGACTTCCTAGGCAGTAGGACGAATGTGCTAAGATGTTGGGTTTAAATGAAATGAAATAATATCAAGTATTAGAAAAAAGCTTTTCGACTCGGAATTCATAAAGAAGCACATTTCGCGATTTTTGCAAAAGAATTATTTTGCTCTTGTTATTTAAAAAAAAATTATGACAAATATGTTTTAAGGAAAAATTTATTCAGAAAGGTCAACAATTAATAAAACAAACTAGGCCAAATAAAAAAAAAAATCAACTGGATTAAATCACAAGCATAATGCGCCGGTTACAAAATTATGTAAAAGATAAATTATATATTGGATCATGTTTATCCCATTTCCACAATTTGAGAATTCAATTAAGAAATATTACCATGTCAGAGAAGGCAGCACTACACAAAATATTCTGTATCGTAATATTGAAAAAAATGTACAAAATGAGCTGAAACTAAAATAATTTTAATTTTTTATGGCCTTAGGAGATTGAAAATTGCCAGCAATTGCGGTCGTAATACAAGCGATCTTGAGAGGAGCCTTTTCAGCGACAATCCTTATTTAAAGAGTAAGATTAGGTTGTATAGGGCATGATGAAATTGGGTCTTTTTCGTTCTCTTTCGAATTCATGCCTCGGTTATATTAAAATATCCTAGAAGCTTTATATCCTTTTTCATTTCAGTGTTTAGTTAATCCTATTTATGAAATAGTTTATTCTCTTAATTTAACATACTGATAGGTCTACAAGTTCGGAATATGTAAAGCTGCCCATTGGTAGGATCACTCTGTAGATTAATAGAGTTGGCTACTAACCATTTCTTCCTAATTTTACTTAAGTTAGCAAAGATTCAGTCATCTTTCAGTTACTCGTATATGTTCTTGCGTAAGTTTTAGTACATCTACCCATATGCAGTCATATTTAGGCTAGACAGATCTGCAAACTACAATCCATGTTCTTATAGACCATGTTCAGTATTGTTTTCTTTCATCATTCTAACCAAGTCGGTTCCACTCAACTTTTATATCAATTTTCTGATCACTTTTTCTTATATATATGATCCTATTTCGACTGTTATCTGCATCGTGACACTGCTGTATGCTGACTAGGTGTTTGAGTCGCGAAATTAAATTCGCTCACGGCGGAAGATTTAGATAGCTTCCAAGCCTTTGCTATTTATAAGTTACGTTTTTATATATTTTTTATTTAAAATATAACATTTTTACAACGATTCGATATCTATAATACACCATTTTGATTTGTTTTTCAAAGTTTTGGAATAGTTTTTCACCAAATTCTTATAAGAACATAAAATATGGGTATTTCCACAGACAAACCTAATGGCTAAAATGTGAAAGACGTATTCTTCGAAAACGTCTTCTTTTACAAGTGCAAACTTATTAAAAGAGAGCAGCAGACCTACAAGATAGTAGATTTTTTTATTAGAGAGATAAATAGACGTTTTTAAATAATTTATGAATAAAATGTTACATTTTCTTTAGAGAAAAAAAAACGTCATTAGTATTGCTAACATTACCATAACTAATGCGTGGGAGTAGTTACCCTTTGGGAAAATGGAGTCTTCAAACTTTAACTTCAGCTACACTTTCTTTTATATAGTTCGTTAAGAGAAAGTAGATTTATTTACATTTTTTTTGAAATTCCCCCACTGTGCAACCGTATAATTGTCTCCCAAACTACTCGTACATACAATGAAAATCCAAAAAAAAAATTTATATATCAACATTTTTGTTGCTTGTTTTGTTTGTCTACAATTTATGCAAATAGCCATGAAATGAATAAAGTTGAATGCCAAAGTCAGGACTTCCTTTCCTCTGTATCATCCTGCTTCACATTCAAAACTTACGATAATCAAATGTAAAATGAATTTCAAAGAAATTACGAAATTTTTCAATTCAACATACCAAACATAAAAATAAATTGAAGGAAGAAAAAAAAAACAAAAATAAGTGTAATAAGAAAATATGTCTGCATAAGAGATGCTCAAATATTTGTTGATTAAATTTTATTAAATTTTTTTTTTGTATTGTGAAAATTAATTGAATTGATTTTTTTTTCTAAAAGTCACACTTCAGTTTGTCCCCATGTGTTTTTTAATAATAAAAGAAACTCATAATTTTTATTTGAAATAACAATGCGATTGACATTTTTGGTTGAGCATAAAGAAAATGAACAAAATGAAAAAAGTGCAAAATGTAGACTTACATACATACGTTTACATACACAATATATGTAAGTGTGTGTGTATGTATGTACATGAAAAGATGAAGCCGAATGAATGATAAACGTAAAAGAAATAAAATCAAAATGAAAAGATTATGATCCTGCTGTGTAAGCACACACATGGAAGGAAGACATCCAAACAGTCAGCCATGGAGAGCACACGTGAATAAAGGTACTCACTGGCTAAGCACCAACATGCACACACTCATGCACTTCAGCTACTATGAGATAATAACGTTGAAAGATCCACAAACAATTTGCGTATGAAAGAAGAAAGAGTGAAATGTGTTGGGTGGGTGGCTGGTAAAAACAAAGAATCTTTGCAACAACATGAAAAACAACATGGTGGCATGAGTATTAAAATATGAAAGCATTTCTACATCATGCCTAATGAAATAAGATTTATGTCTGTTTAAGTGTGTTAGCGAACGTGTATGTGGGTGAAAAGGCAGAGGAAGAGGTAAAACAAAAATAAACAAAAACGGGGCAAAAAAGAAAAAAAATTTACATGGTATGAAGAATATTTTACATTGAATTGATTTCAACCGGGTTGATGGTGTTGACATAAAAGCTTTTGCTGTAACAATGGATGATATTAACGGTTTTAAGTTGATTTTATTTGTTGTTGCTGTTACTGTTTGTTGTTATTATTGTTGTTGACTGTGAAGATGGTTCCGGCTGATGTTACTGATGATGATGATGATAATGATAATGATGACGACTACACAGTTGTAGACTAAGGTAAAATCTACATACAATGTAAACATACATACAAGGCACATGTTCACATGAATGTAAAGATGATATTGTGTTGCGTCTGCCTGCCTATTGACCACCCATTGTGTATGACTGTGGTAAACCATCGTTGGTTGGCTGGTGTTATTAATATACAAACAAACATTCATACTTGATATTAAATATATTTATTTATATTTTCTCTGATCATCGTTTTTGTTTTAATTTCCACACCCAACATTGCAAAATGTTATTGTTTTTTGTTTTATTTTATTTCCTCATTCATCCGTACATACATATTTTACATACCGATGTATAATGTAGAAAAATTAACAACCATTCGCAATGAAGAGAATAAAAAATTAACAAACAAACAAAAAACATTAAAACAAAACCATCTGTGGTATGTTTTGTAGAACAACAACAAAGTTGAACATTTCAGTTTCAATAAGGAATTTTATCATAAATATAACAAAGTATATCAAAGAATCTTAAAATTTTAAATTAAAAACTTACTACTCATAGTCAGTGCTGCTTGTTTTTCTAAAAATCGTCAAATTTGGATAACGAAATGGTGGAAATCGTCAAGGTTTTCGAATAATATCGTTAAAAACTCGTCACGCGAAGAATCAACTGTAAAACAAAGAAATAAATTTTGTTGTTTAACAGGTCATGGAGGCTTAGGAACTTTTTATTTTGAAACTAAATTGATGTCTCATGAGCCCGTTTAAAAAAATTTTAGTAAAGCTTCACATATACGAACCTAAAGTTTGTTTCAACCAAGACCTGGCAAGACCTCCTAGCACTTTAAGGACCATTATTAAAACTTGGTCTTAAACTTTACCATAGTTAAAGGTATTTTTAGTTGATGTTATTTAAAAAAATTTGGTTCTTACTACCTACCTTGAAAACAATTTCTTTCCTTAAAATGTGACAATAGGGTTGCTTTTGGTTCATGCCTTAAATATTTTTGGTTTATGTCTTTGGAAAAAATTACGTATTTGCAAGAAATTTAAATTGAAAAGTTTTTAATATCGACTCTTAGTGAAGATATTATAAATACGGCAAATTCAAATTAATAAACCTGGCGAAAAAAGGGTGAAGTAGTCTTTTACTTATCGCTCAATTTAGAGTGAAGTTGTGATAATTAAGAACTGTTTATCTGTACGATAAAATCCTGCATTTAACTAACACCAAGTTATAATAATGGTCTTAAAATATTTATACGTTTGTATGTGTGGAATATCTTTGGCAAAACATTTTTTCGTTAAAAATTTGTCTTAAGTTTTTGCGATTTCTTGATGGTAAAATTTTGATGCTTCCCATCTTCCAAAGGTCGAATAATTTTTAGTATGGCCATGGCTCAGCTTACAATTTAATGATACTTAAATTAAAAAAAAAAAAAAACTGGCCTTCGTAGACTAGTAGGTAGTGTACTGGACTCGTAGTGCGAAGGTCCCAGATTCGAATATTGCCGCAGAACTCTGGCAGTTTGTGTCTGATATTTAAAAAGGAGCGCACTACAAGCCTTCACTGGCTTAAGTGTATGTCGTATGACATGGGCTATCACACCCCTCCAATCAACCTAACCTAACCTAACCTAAATTTAAAAAGCTGCACGCCTTTGAACTTAAATTTACATAAAAAGTATCATGATTTCACATTTCGAGAAAACGAATCTTGTATAAATAATTAAAATAATAATTGTATATACTATACATACATATTTAAAGCTAGTATAAATATATATAGACAATACTTAATACTCTTGAGCAGCCGACATAAGTTTAGGCATGTGGTAAGTAAGAAGATTCCAAATGAAAACTAAAAAAATCTTAAGATAATTAGAATAAGGGGGAATAACACCCTCTCTCCGCTAGCTTCTCAGCTAAGAATAGTCGCTTGTATGATATCCCTTCCCAGCTCTTTGATACTTAGCCTTGTGACGTTAGATAATAACGCATCAATAGGGCTGCACATCAACTTCGTTTTGAGGATTATTGGATTGAGCGATTGACATTTCCAAGGTATTTTAAAATTCTGAATAGTAAGTTGTAATGTCGTCGCTCTTCAACACCTTGTTTTTGATTAGCCGATTAACCCGTCCAATAGCTTTTGTTATGTTCATTTGGAATTGAGATGTACATATAGTACCGTGACTTACTCGAAATCTGCTGTATTCGATTGCTTTTCAGTGATCTCTATTTTTTTGGCTAAAAAAACAACGATTATGCCACAGCCATCATATTCGAAGGACTTGCGACCTTTTATGGTTTTTTTAAATTCTCCCAGGAGCCTTGAAACGGTTGAGGACATCAAGACTTCATAACAGATATAGTCTGTACCAAAAAGTTCTCTGAAGATTGGGTAAGGGGCTATTTTGAAACGGACAACATGAAAATCTATAAACAAAAATTTGTTTTTGCTAAAAAATAAAAGGTTAAATTACTTTTTTTCAAAACAAACTTCGTATATCGTGGCTTATCATTCTATAAAATTTACCTTGAAAAATCATCGAAATGACTAAAATCTGTCCGTCATTAATACTCACCATTATAGTGCTTCTTAATGGAAGACAAGTTAAAGATCCACTTTATTTTACTGTATGAATAGAATAAGATGTTCGAGGGATAGTTAAGAGGATAAAATTTTTTTCCAAATGTATTTTTTATGATGCATTTTCTTATTGGTCCAATTTCTGCCATAAATCATCTAAAACATTACCCTTTTATTAATTTTTTACTGTTTTATTTATTTTTTAATATAAAACTTATTAAACACTTCGCTGGTCTGTCTATCTTGCGAACAATTTCCTTTATATTTCTGAAAATTTTCGCATTACGTATGTATGTTGGCTTGTTCGAATACTTGCTAAGCTGTAAGCAGAATTTCAGGAATTGAAAGCAAATGAAATTTTCGCATACATTTTTTTCAGCGGATATCCTGGCGGGGTGTTTGCAATTTTGCCTGTCGTGTTTGTATGAAAAAAAAAGAAAAAAGTATGGCTTTAACGGAAATTACAGTTATGACAATTTCAATCCTCTTTAGTACATAATAAAAAGTATATATTCTTGCCACATTAAGTAAACAAACATAATAAAATGTCGCAACTTTAGTGATATTATTTTCTTAAAAAATGTTTTTTTTTTATAAAAAGGACTCCATAATTGTGATTTAAAATTTATGTTCGTTAAATTCTTTTTTATATTAAATATTGTGAAATACAAATGAAAACAAAAATTGCAAGGAACTTTAATTTTGTCATTGTAATGGATTTTGTTTGTAAAATCATTGTCATGCAAAATTTTTGGGTTCTATGTGTGTGTGTGTGTGTGTGTGTGTGTGTATTTTTCTTTAGTATCATTATCATCATCGTCAGTGTTGTTACAATCATCCGATACTGCTGGAGCTGTTTGTTGATGGTTGCTGTTGCCGCCGCTGCTGCTGTTGATAATATTGCCCTCCAGCTGTGTCAGTTTCCTATTTAACCAGTCGCTGCTTGCCACAGCCGGCACAGACTCAACGTTTGCCTTCAACTCCAACCATATTATCATTCGTGTCATTTAGATGTATATATTTGTGTGTGTGCTTGTGTTTAAACCCATTTATTAATGTGTGTGTGTGTGCTTTTGTATGAAAAGCTGTATGTACTTTTGTTTACTTCGCTTCACTTGTTTTTCATACTCGTACAAAGTTCTTTCCCGTCTTTTTTCCTTTGTATTCAGTATGCAAAAGGTTAAATTTGCTAATATGTATGTTTGGGTCCAGCCAACAAGCAAACTAACTAACTTTACTAACAAATATAAATAAACGAACCTCTCCAACAAATTCCAAATCACCCCACCAAACAGCCAGCCATGTCATTCATACCCAACTCATTCCCAGCATGCCAGAAATCACAACGTCACAAAAATTTCCGCCTTTGTCTGTCGCTCGCTTACTCTCTCTCTCTCTCAATCTTTATTCACGCAGCGTTTTTTTAGTTGTTACTCGTATATATTCTTTTGCAATATTTTGTTCATTTTCAAGCAGTGCGTTCGTTATAATTTTTTATCATTGCCTTTACTGTTTTTGTTGTAGTGATGAAAACAACAGAATTCATATTCTTTAGTGAATTTCATTTTACAAAGTGTTTATTTTTTTCGTGGTAGCTGCAATCATGATATAAAACTCACTTTTTTGTAATATAAACGACAATTCCTTTTAAAGGATACAACATTTTTAGCACGCATCACTGCCAGCCACTGTGATGAAAAGCATTATTCAATTGATTTTAACTCCACTCTACACTATACTACTGGACTTTATTTTACTTGCTCAAAGTTGTCGCAGTTGCATGTACAATGTTCAAAATTTTGTTCTTTAAATGGGTGGCTTGCAAAACGCAGTCACAGTTTACGTACCAGCAAGGGGTTGTTGCACGATTAAAATCAAGGAAATTAATATTTGAGGGAGTTTGTGCCATGTACTTTTGTGAAACATATTTTGTTTTAAGTGAATTGATACCAAATGACAGAATGTGTATTTGGGTAAGAGAAAATTTTTTTTGTTTGTTTTATTTTAATTAATAGTGATTAAGTAGTAAGAATGGATGGAAAAAAATTAAATATAATTTATGGAATATTGACTACTAACTTAAAAATTACTAATGATAGTAATTGCGAATCTTTAGTGCGCCCATACGTATTAGGGAATTTCTTTGTCAATATTTAGAGGTCCAATCATGTTTAACCAAATTATTAGATTCGCTAACGAATCGAATTCGAATTTTTCGAGTGCAATAAAAAATAGAGGGTCTATAGCATCGCCTGATTTTAATGCAATTGTTTTTGTTTTTCGTTAAAGAAAACAACGTAACGACTCGTCTTTTGTGAAATAGAAAATTGTAGTCACAATTGTATTTTGGACGATAAAAGAAAGAATTTAGGACTTTCTATACATCAATCTGTAGAGTAGATTTACAGACGAATCAAATTACAAATATGCAAGTGTAATATACAAATGTAATATTATTGTTGTTATAGCCTATTTTATATATAGAATATATTTTATATATAGAATGGGCAGATAAAAATTGATGTTGTTTATGATCCGCAGTGGACAGAATATTCAACAGGGCGTTTTTTCCCCCAAAAATTCAGTTTACCTGATTTTTTAAATTTGGAATTTCTCTAGAAGATGAATTCAGTGAAAATGAAAAAAATGGCCGGATAAAAATTTATGTTATTTAAAGATTTTGTGCCCCTTTATTATCCCCAGTAGTCAGAATATCCAACAGTGCGTTTTTTTACTCAAAAATTCAGTTTTCTTGTACTTACAAACATAACATTTTCAACATGGCTTCAAATCTAGTGAATAGGATCCAAATAGAAAACATCTTGCAATAGTAAGCTTATGTTAAAATCATTGGAAAAGATCACAAGTTGTAGATCTTATTGAATTTTTTGGAAGTTCTATTTTACGGGACACATTTGACAATTTGTCTAAACATAGCGAAAAAAATCAAGTTATTAAAAAAAGTCAATGCTTCCAAAGTATAATTTTTCAACCATCTTAGGAAGTAAAGCTGATATAATCGAGACAAATATTTCAAATTATCAAAAAAAAAATATTTGTCTACATTTCAGTGCCATCAGTAGACTTTAGCTACTATGTGTGAAAAGCGTTAAACCTCGTATACTTATATAAAAATATGCAAATAATTATATGAGCCCAGGCCCCCTAATAATAGCTATGCAACAGTCCAAATTTAATTAATTAATGAAGCTGATTTTCAAAAATTTAAAACTATTTTTGTCAACTTTTTCTTTAACGGATTTTGACAATTGCGCTCTTGGCTTTGTTGTAATCAATTTGACTTGCACAGACCTTATAAATGAAGAATCTTGATAAAGGAACTACAGCAATATATTCATATTCCTTATATAAATCACAGTAGGCTTAGAAAATCGTGTACATATAAATAACAAAAAACGAATTATTTATTTGTTGTTGTTGTTAATGTCTACTTAAAACGTAAATAGCCGTTCCTTTAATAAGGTCTTGTTACCAAAATAACCTTATCTATTTCATATAATTTAATGTGGATCCTAACCCCAATACTTAACTATAAATACAAAGACGATTTGAATTTTAATCTCTTAAAATTTTGTACTTAAAAAATTATAGCAGACTTTTATTGAATTAAATACACTTTTTAGATTTAAAGGCAAATTAAATGACACTTTATATTTTATGATCACAAAATTGAAAAACAAAATCGTAAAAAACATCCCAAGTCAAGTGCAACCAAAAATATATAAATTATGCCACAACAAGAGAGCAACAGTTTTCTAAATAGAAGAAACAGAGCAGCAGCACAAATACAATAAAAGAAACATTCGAGCAGTAGCAACCAGCAACCAACCAGCCAGCCATCATCAGCAACAAGAAGATAAATGTCGACAAAACCATTTGTTGTATTTAATTTTATGAGGTCATAAAAATGTTTGTAATCATTTCGCAATTTACAAGCAACTTACAAACGCAACAACAACCATAATACTTAACATGAGGAAAGAGAAATAAAAAATTACAACAACAAGAAATTAACTGCCCATCGAAACAATGTTATAAATTTATTTTGTCCGTAAGCTTTTTAGCTCTAAGCAGCAAATTAATAAACAAACATGCCATTATGATAAGCGAGGATATGTTCTCTCTTGTTTGTGGCGGAAATTCAGCTCCAACATTTGATGGCAGAAGCTCTATTGGCGTTTTCCTAAAGTTAATATTCTATAATCCACATAAACTTATAAGGAAAGAGCTCACAATCCTTTGAGAATATTAAAGTTTTTGAAATAGAACGATACAAAATTATTTTTTAATTTTGCATTTATTTCGGGAACGAAAATGCCATAAATAAAAGAATTGCATTAGAATTTCCAATA
This sequence comes from Germaria angustata, assembly GCA_963681545.1. Lineage (NCBI taxonomy): Eukaryota > Metazoa > Arthropoda > Insecta > Diptera > Tachinidae > Germaria > Germaria angustata. The sequence goes on along the minus strand of OY812998.1, from coordinate 59,633,921 downwards.
AAATTAGTAGATATTTTATTAGTTTCGAGACATGTATGATTCCGTTTTTAACCTTCTTCTAGACTCGCGCTTGATACTTTTTCAATATGTCATCTCGGCAGTCAATTCAGCCCTTCCTAGGAGATGCCAGCACGTTTGCCAGAATTGACGATTTCACGTTAGTTTGCAAATTTTTCTAAAATGAGGATCGATGTTTTTTTTTTGTGGAGCTCCACCTATACGTTTACCTTTTGTTGACATCACTACTATTTTCATATTATAGAGTCTTAACGTTAAAATCTTTTGTAATGAGGCACTAAAACTCTTGAAACAGGGAAAATATCTTCCAAAAAGATATTTTCTTTTAGTCTCTGCATCAAGTAACTTTTGTTTCAAACCAAGGGCGTAGCCAGGATATGAAATAGGGTGGTGCCACGAAAATTATGATTTTTTATGATTATGATTTTTTATGATTATTACAATTTCGATCTATTTGAGGAGTAATCTGGGTGGATCTTCTGAAAATTTTGCTAGAATTTTTTCCAAAAATTTGTCCTTCTTCTCGGTTACCAATCTTCGGTGGACGCTTAACATACATAGTCCTGCAATATACAATATACTTATTTTTTGATAATAAGTAAAATTGCATATTATTTTACCGCTTAAACGAACTTCAGTCATTGTGGAACGCAACCATGTTTTTACTCGCCTTAAAGTGCTAAATGACGGCTGTGACTATGAAATTAACAACGCCTTCCTTATTTTTGGATAAAATAATTCAGAGTCTTTCAAAATACTCGCCGGCTCTAAGTCGGCTAATTCGTCTTTACCCATTTTTTTGTTGCCAAGAATTATACCAAAGCTCAATTTCTCCTTCCAAATTATCCAACTCATAAAAATGCTCAAACGTTTTTGTGGCATCTTTAATCTCTTCCAGCTTCAGAGAAAGCATGTTTGACGGGTGCAAACAATGAATTGCAAACTCTGGCCTATTCTCTCCATTAAATCTTCTGTCCAGTGATGAAATTAAAGAATCTATATAAGGAATGTATATAGATCGCTTCCAGTATTCAGCAGGTTATGAAAACGGTGGATTTGAACGGTGCGTTTGGCGAGAGACTATCATTGGAACAGACATCTCTATTCCTAAATTGGCTGTGTTTTCTTGAATAGAAAAAAGAAATCCGTCCACAATACCCTGTGCATTTTTTAATAATTTTATATTGTATGCATGTAAAAAAAATTGTTATAGAATTAGGTGGGTGCCACGGCCCTCTAGGCCCCTACCTAGCTACGCCCATGTTTCGAACGGTGCTTTGCTTTGCGTACGTAGAATTTTAGAAGAAATCCACTGTAACAGTTTTGCACACAATTTTTTCGTTTGCAAGCATTCTTAATAATTTTCTTTTCAAAATATTTATAGGGTTGGCAGAAAATTAATTTCATTTAAGCCAAAAATCTTATTGGAAAAAACGCAAAAATTCAATAGGCTGTATATTTTTAACTTGCTAAATTCGCAATCTGCACCATAATAAATAAAAAATTAAAAATTTTCTTTTTAGGTTTTGCTTTACGTGCAGCATATGTTCACTTTTCTTAGTGGTCATATTTAGTGGAATATTCACGACCCGGTCTACTTGCTGGAGAGCATTTCGCTTGCATAGCGATTGAAAACCACATCAGTTCAGTGTCTGCCAAATTTTATTAATGATTTCCGAGATACCGAATAATTTGCAAAATGAAAAGTTCTTAGTCACTGCGACTCGTTAGATGAAAACAATTTCTATTTCTATAAAGTACGATTTTTGTGCTCTAAAACAGTGAATTTTTCAATGATGATTTCATTTCAACGGAATTCAAGAAAAAAGTGTATGTCGTCAATGTCTAAAAAAAAAAATCACAACATTTAGCAAAAGAGCTTCAATAGAGATCTTTTTAAAATTAACTCTAGACTCTTTTATAGAGAGACATGAAATATTTACATTAATATTGAATTTCTAGCAAAAAAAATTATGAATATATTTTTCTAAATTTCTTTAAATTTTAAGTTTTTTTTTCTTTCTTAAAGTTCTTCAATAAAACAACTATCAACTCCTTAAAGTAATTCTCTCACCATACCAAATTAAAACCATTTCAGGACTTATTACGAAATATAAAAACAAAAAATCACAGCAATAATATATGCATAATTTTGTTGGAAATCGTCATGTAAACTAGATTTTATTGCTTGTATATGTATATATTAGTTACCAAAAGCTTTGAATTTCTAAATCATCTTGGAAAATTTATTCCTGACATATTTTTTTTTATTAGTAACAGCATTAAATATTGATTTTGTGTTGCTCAAAAATAATAAAATTATCAGCCGGTCACTCGTTGCCAAAAGAAAACTTAAGCAAAAGTATAGTAGTCGCTCACTATTGTTCGACAAACCGTCCTATTATCTTTCAACTTATCGCTCGCCCAGTCTTACGTTATAACGCAACACTTTTGAAGAATGTCAAATTACTATATTACCATATCACGAATTCGATAAATAAAGGACACGTTACTCTTGCGTAAATTCTGCGGGCTCGTTAACGTTGCGAACAGCGTTACTCTGACACAAACGCATAAGGTATGAATGAAATAATCAGTTTTGCTTACTAGACTTTTATATAAGAGCTGTTTCACACGCGTCAAGTTTTCTTGATCAAGTTTCAATTCAGCTGGGAGAGTGATAGGGAGAGTATGTATTCCTTTCTTTATCTTTCTCCCAGCTGAATTGATCAAGAAAACTTGACGTGTGTGAAACAGCACTAAGTAGGTAAATACAACTTTGAGTTGCGGATGAACCTGATAAAATTAAAATTTCTCCGTTTTTTACGTTTCCGTTGTCTTCTGTTATCATTTCCTCAATAAAAACAGTGTCGCAAAAACCAAATATTCCAGTGGAGTTCATAATATATATTTTTATATACATATATTAAACCAATTTATTCAAAAAATACTTCTTAACGATTCACCCTTTGTAATGAAAGCTTTCAATTTTCCGTAATATTTTTTATGCCTAATTTTGTTAATATTATTGTGTTGTGAAAACAAAACACATGTTTCTCTTGATTGAATTTATAAATATGAGGTTTTTTATTTTTCTCTTGTTTTTTTTTTTTTTCTTAAAAATATAAAATACAAATCATATTTACCAAAAATCATAAGTATTTTACTTTTTGTTTTTTGTACAGACTTTCTTGTCTAAATAAACTTTTCAGACGCCACTTCCTATTTTTTCTGTTTCAAAATGCTCTAATTTTTTTTTTTTACGAATGAAACTTAAAATGCCTTGAGAGTGTGATCTTCAATTATGATCATAAATCAATCGTCACACCGTCCCTTATTTTTGTACTCATATTTAAACATTTTCATTCTTGAGTTTTCGTTTCTATACAATTTTCTTAATTATATCCGAAGTTAGATTTTTTAATATAACACTTTATAAAAAAAGGGACGCTTAGTAGCGGGTTTGTTACTCTTATATTTTTGGTTTCGTTTTACTCAATACCTGATGGTAGTAAAAAATGTGTATGAATATTAAATACTAACGTTATGAAAAGGAAGTGTGTTATTTTTATCATGTAGCAAAGCAGTGAATAATAAAACTATTTCAGGTTTTTCACTCACATAGTTGTTTGAACTCGCTTCCTAATAAATATTCATAAGTTTTGCATTTTATCTATTTGAACAAGTAGAACGTAGATAGATATTTCGTTATATATATATATATATATATATATATATATATATATATATATATATATATATATATATATATATATATATATATATATATATATATATATATATATATATATATATATATATATATATATATATATATATTAAGTTTATCGTTCTGCAGGTTCAATTCTTCTGGAATTCATTACAAGTTTATAGCATAAATTATTATTCTACTCTCCAGTGCAAACATGTGTAAGTACTAAACTAGTACTTACTTGCATGGGTCTATTAATGGTCCAATAAAAAAAAATTAAGGTTGTTTTTAAAGAATGACATTTTCATTACTTCCAAAGGATTAGTAACTTTTGCTACTTCCCATGTTTCAATTATAAAAAATTTAATTGCAAATAAGAATTATTTCTACAAATTCGGGGAAACTGATTTTAAAGTATTTTTAATAGTCTTTTTTAAAACTACCTGAAAACATCATTTATCTCCAATCAATAACAATAAAATTGTTTTTATATTAGAAGAAAGAAATCGTAACTTCTAAATGAGAAGCTTATTACCTGTACAAATAAACAATCCTAATTTAATATAAAAGTAACAAAAAAATCATAAAAAGTTTACTCAGCATAATTAAGATAGCTTCTAAATCTATGAATAAGAATCGAAAAAGAGAATATGACAAGCACTTGTTAAAATCATTGTAAACACATGCAGGTGTTTGCTACTTCCGTATCACAATCTTAACATTTTCATGACTTCTTTGTAAGCTCTTTTTTACTGGGTGGGGAACAATTCAGCCCCATAGTGCCAAGTGATGAACTAGGCAATCGTACATACATTACTATACGACGTACAAAAATGTTAAGTAGTTCTTTGTCCGTCTCAGTATTTATCATTATTCTGCCTTTAACAGCGAATTTGTCGTTTATCGTTGTTTTAAGGAAAGTCACTCATTTTGCCCAATTTTTCAGGATTTTGTTGTGTAATGAGTTACTGCTTGTCCTATTTTGCTGTACAATTCAATTTAGAACATTAACTCATGAAACTGCGTACGATAGTATGTGAAATGTACAATGTAAGTACTATAGAACGCATATAATTCTCTAAATTTCAATTCGCTTTCAAAACTCAACTTAAAAATTTCAAAATGCTCTCCTGTAAAACTACAAAATCAGACGTAAGCACTCTTTTCATTATTGGCATAGATATATCAATATTGATTTTTTGCAACATTGCATACTAATAAATGCTCGCACCTTTTTCGTTAGTTACTGTTTCTTACTGGATTTCAAAATGCCAGCAGCAGTACTCGTATGTATATTTTGAAACTCTGCATAATTTTAGTTAATCATAGAGTTCCTTTTCTTTTATTTGGCGGTATAAAACAAGAGTGAAAGCTGTAATTTGAATGATTTATGTCTAGCTTTCATTGAAGTGAAATTTCAATGGAAACGAAACTAGTAATTTTTAGTTAAGCTTAATTTTGCTATAGACGAAATCCTCTTGACTGCAAAAAAATAATTTCATGGCAATTCTTTCAACAACAACTACAACCTGTCTAACACTTGGGATTGTCTACAAAGAGCATTCATAGTCTTCTAACATGAAACAAGCTCGTAATCCCGAACCTGGTAGCCATTAAAATGCAGCGATTAGGATCTAGATCTAATGCTAATTCGGATAATTTGCAACTTTAACATGGATTTGTCACTGCAGGATGTTAAATTTTTTTATTGTTTATTATTTTTTTTTTTAAATAACTTTATACAAAGTGGTGGAAAAATAATGTCATATTTTGAATATGCTGCAAGCTTTTGCTGATGGCGCAAATATAACTGTGCTTTTACATTTATATATGTTCCTTTCACTCCTGGAGAGAGCATGGAACCATTTATGGTGCAGATATACAGAGAATTCTATGTCTAGCATGCAGTCTAGTGGATCAGCTAAAGACCCAGGGTTAAATAAAATAGATTGCACTGCTTATTAGAATGTCTAAAATACAATCTAATTCATCAATTAATTTGGTCACTAAGTCAAATTCGATTATTTGATATCCCCTTCATATGACAGATTTCTAACATTTTAAATCGCTTAATGTGTGATTTCCACAACCCAGATAGTCGTCTACAAAATTTATGTGGAAATTGTTCAAAAAACGTATACATTTTCTTAACGAGTTGAACGTCTGGATTTTGAAAATATTTGAATTTTTTTTGTATATATAAAATGAAATGGTAGAAGAAAATACCGCTTACTACTCTATGCTTTATAATCTATATTTTGCGAACAATTATTTTTATAATTTATGATAAAAAATGTTTATTGGAAATTTTTCCAAATTGTATTCTTTACTTGAAACAAAAATTATTTTGCTCTAGTTTTGCATCGAAATAACCCCAGAGCTATTTCAACAAAACTGCTTCTATTTAAGCATAAAGTTAAATTAAAAATAATCATTCAGAGTAGATAAAAAATCTCAAAGTAAAATGAAACAAAAAAGGCGCTTGAAAATAATTGAAAATCGCCCAAGGTTCGTAAGCGACACAAGGACCTTGAAACAAAAAACAAACGTTTGCCATCATATACAAAATAACTCGTATCGTATAATATAAATATTTTAAAAATTTGTGTTGTAGAAAATCAAGGCTCTAAAAAACCATATGTTATTCGGTAGCAAAAATGACCAAGAAGTTTTTTATAAAAAAAAAAAACAATTTAAAAGAAAATTACCAACCCGGTGGTAATGCCATGTTTAATATAATAATTTTCTTATAGCTGTTACATATTTCTTTTAAAAAAGTTTTCCTCAATCAACTATGAATACATGCACTCATGAATGTGCTAGTAAAACGCGACAGACCGTCAGCCAGTCACTTCGTGCCAGCCACTAGACGCATGACATGGACACGTACGAAATCGTTAGTTTCACAAACACACACTAACACACGCGCACACATATTAACAAGTCCATACATTCCTAATGGCCGGGAAGACAAGAGTAAAAAAAACAACAAGGAATCGATATGTTAATATACTGCAAATATTAGATAGTCATGCGTTAGCAAGAGCTTTTTTACACATTTTTTTTCTTGTGATTTTTTCATTTTTTTTTTTATTTAAGTCTTATAACAGAACACACACTTGACAGGTAAGCTTTGAAAAAAAAACACTACTACAACAATAGCAACAACATCAGCTCAACATCGATTCTACTCCAACTCGTAATGACCATCATGCGAGGAGAACCACAAGGAAAAAAGTGAAACAGATCTTAGACAGGAGATAGTGAGGCGGACATACACAGGCATAAACACACTTCTAAAAATCACAACAACGACAGCACCAACAACAAATTGAAAATTCAAACAATAACAAAAACAAAATGGAAATATGTAGGAAAATGTATCAGCTGAAACAATCAATTGAGCTGGAACGTTTGTACAGCCGAGAAAATTGTTTCGCAAAATAATGAAAAGAAAGTGAGGGAACTACAAATACTCTTTGGATAAACACACTTTCGGAAAAATAGTGGAAAAAAACAATTTGCCAAAAAATCATCTCTTTAATAAAATTTATTTTTTCTTAACTACAAATCAGGCAAACAATTTTTTTTCAGGATTTTATTTTATTTTATTGATTAGGTTCGAAATGGCAAGTCTACTATATGGTTCCCTTTCAGTCTTCTTACTTCGTTTGTGTCATCTAGTAGCATTATTGCCAATGGGTTACAATGGTTACTCAGCCTCTCCAAGTAATTTTCGCTATATTTTTTTAACTTCTTCTTTAACCATCGGAATTGATAAGTCATCATGAATTGTTCTGTTTGATACAAACCATGGAGCGTTAACTAGGGACCTCAATGTTTTCGACTGAAACCTCCGTAGAATTTCAATGTTAGAATTGCTAGCCGTTCCCCACAACTGTATACAATATGTCCACACTGGTTTTAACATTACTTTGTATAAAATTACCTAATTCTCGAGACTTAGTTTGGACCTTCGTAGACTAGTAGGTAGTGTACTAAGACTCGTAGTGCGAAGGTTCGAATCCTGCCGCAGAACTCTGGCAGTTTGTGTTTGATAATTAAAGGGAGCCCACAACAAGCCTTCACTGGCTTAAGTGTATGTCGTATGACATGAGCTATCACACGCCTCCAATCAACCTAACCTAACCTAGTTTGGATTTGGTACCTAGTAAACAAAATAGGCGCTTAAATTTCAAGTTGATATGTTGCTTCTTAGTTTTAATGTGATTTCTATGTAAGCCTGCGATCGATGTGCAGACCTAAATATTTGACTGTGTCAGATTGCGGAATATCACTGTTGTTAATTGAAACACATGAGCAGTTTCCACGACGCAAAATAAACGTCACGTGTAAATATTTTTCGGTGTTGACTTTTATCCTCCATTTATTTAACCAAATTTCTACTTCATTAAGCTCTCTTTGAAGATATAGTAATGCAACATCCAAATCTGCGTCAGAAATCCGGCAAAAATGAAAAATAAAATCTTTATTTTAAATACCTAATATTGAAATTTGGTATTTCGGTTGAATGTTTTCCAACTGCTTAGAGTTCACTGACGATTTAGTTTAGCGACCAATGAAATGTCGCCATATGAACAGCTAAAGCTACAACAGACATTGCATTGTGCAATAATCTTTAAAAAGTTATGGCCTTTAAATTAAAGCAATAGTACTTTTTTGAAAGTTACTTATTAAAAAGACTTTAAAAAAGTAACTTGGTTATTGTATTTTCTAAAAAGCACAGTTTAAAAATAATATTTTTGCACAAAATTCATAAAAAAAAGAAATTACGCTTTTCAAAAGTTTTTTTTAGACAGAGAAATCATCATCTACTTATAAAGAACTTTTTACAAAACAGTACTACTGGTTACTTTCTGAATTTGCATTTACAAAAAAACATCCTTTGAACCTTTCATTTTTGTGAAAAATTTAAGTTTTTCAAAAGTACTTTCTAGAAAATTAATCTTTTTAAAGGCTTTTAAACAAAGTACTTTTTCAAAACAAAGCATACGTAGTTGTCCAACAGTATCCACAAGAAATTTACTGTCATTTCTCGTTAGTGATAAAAGCAACTTGGACGATTTAAGGTCATAAGAACTTTACATGAACTTAGAAGTTTTGTTCTTTCAACACATTTTTGAGTGTACCAGCAATAAGAGAGTATGTGTAAATATAGAAAACACACACACACACACACACACACACACACACACACACACACACACACACAAACATACAAATTAAGACGGACAAACAGAATAACAGAGCAATTTAGTTTTAGCCAAAGCGTTCGTATTTTGATTGATTTTAAATGATTATGGCTGACATTGATTTATGTTTTTAAGTTGCATATATTGGGCCATAAGTAAGACAACGACGACTATGATTTTTGATGGCGAAGGGGACTTTGACTGCGCATACATATGGTTCATACGTAAAAGTAACTAAATCAATGATGTTCATAACAATAATAATGAAGATGACGATGACGATGACGATGATGGCAATAATGTCTGGAACGTTGATCGCTTTTAAATAAAGTAAAAGTTCTTAGTAAATACTGGCTCCCTCATCCCAAAAAGAAACAAAAACAAAAAATGAATAATTGGAGCAAGAAATTTTTAGCAACAAATTTCCCAAAAAGAAAATGGAACAATGAATTTTAATGCGATTACGCCAACTCCTGTCTCACTCTACCAATCTCACTCTACGCATATGAGTGTAGCAATCGGTCACTACTACCACATCCTCATTATATATATTACGTGTACATATAGATCTGCTTCCTGTATATGTGTGTGCATGTGTGCGTGCGTGCGTGAGTATTTGTCTGAACTTCAACTACCGACAACAATAAATATTTAAAGGCACCCAATAAACTTCTTAGTTTAAGCCCCTTCCTGGTTGGCAATTGTATATTGGCAAACAATTTAAAACACACTGCTTACGTACAATAAGTTTGGGTTTAGATTTTCTAGTCCGAAGTTCTGAACGAAAAGTTGTGTTTTGTGAAGTATTACGAAATATCAAGTTATTCAAAGCACGTTCTTGACCTAATACGAGTAAAAACGCCCACAAAATTACCACAAGCTGAGCCAAGAAAAGCACAGCAAAGCCCACAACAATAGAAACAAAAAAAAAGATTTTAAATAAAAGCTGGCCGTTTGAGTGACCATGCGACGACGACATACATACGTTTGTTATTTCGTTCAATGTGTCGTGTCTATATGGATTTAATTTGATTGGTTTTGGGTTTCTATTGCAAAAAACTTGTGGGGTTCTTTTTATTCTTTGGAATATATATTTGAAAAAACAAAAAAAAATTGGCCAAATGTCTTTTTTTTAATGCATTCACTCAGTGAATAGATTTTGTTTAAGCCTTTTTTTATATGCTGTTGCAAGAAAAGAATATAAAGATTAGCAGGGGTTTTCTCAGTTGTTATTTATTTTTATTTGTTTTATACATATTAAGGCAAAGTGCTTTAATTTTATATGCCGAAAAGGGTCAATTAAAATTAAAATTAATTTGAAAAAGCTAAATTACAAGGAAATTTTATAGAAAAAGGAAATTGGTCGAATGAGCCATTAATTATATCCTTCAAGGCAAGCAGAAAAGGAATATGTGTTTTAGATATGACATAGCGAACGTGAATGAATCGTGAATAATCATTGATTATGCCATTATGATTGTAAATAGCTTTTCTTTCTATTTCACGGAAACATATAAGAGAGTGAGATTACAAATAGTTAACAAGAATGAGCTTCGCCTTTTCTTTGGTCAAAGCTCTTAAATTAAAATCTGACGAATCGGCTTAGCGACCAATGAAATGTCAGCTGAGGCCACAACGAACAGTAAGTTTAAGCAGGTGGTGCCATGGTTATTGGTTAAAGTGCTTGCCCACAAACAAAGTAGCCCAGGGTCGTTCCCCGGCAGAGGACAAAAAAATTTTCACTTCGCCATGATTTTTTCTAGTTTTGAAATTAAGTGGCTTCAAATCCGGTCCAATAAAAATTCATAGAAGAAGCCCCTTGACCTCCCTTCTCCTTGGAAAAGAAGATAACATCATAACAAAGGTCAGCAGCCCCCTGGGAAAAAAGGTAGGAATCATAGATTAGCGAGATTCCTCACCACTACACCAAATACAAAGCTTGAATGCTTTTCAATAATGATTTGGCTAAAGGGTACTGATGATTTGGTTAGCGCCAATGAAATGCAGGCATATAGTCAGCTAAGCCAACAACAAACAATGAAATGTTAAATAGTTATTTTGGAGAATATCTCGAATAACAAATTTGATAAATTTAGAAAACAACCATATGAGGCAATCGGTTTTAACATAACATAAGTAAAATAAAAATGTTGTTCTAGTATACAAACTTTTGTGGAATCTGGTCGGAAATAGTAGATATAATCAATCTCTGAGCCTATCGATTAAACAAATAAACTCAGTCAGTCTTGCGAGGAAATCAATGGCAAGAAATTAAATGAAATGAAATAAAGTAGAGGTTTTAAATCGGTTGCTGGCAGAACAACCCTGCTAGATTTTTTTTCCTCCAAAGTAAGCAGAATTTTTGACATTTTACCAATATGGCGGATAAAATTAGACATTATTATGCAATTGCGATAGATTGCCTTTGCAACATTCAGCTTGTATATATATCTTAAAATGAAACGATAAATTTTGTACATGACAGCAATTAAGGGCAACGGCTTGGAGAACTTTTGACATAACAAACACTATCAGTGAGGAGGTCGTGGGTTCGATTCCTACCTAAGACTCTTATCTCCTTCACTACAAACGAATAAAGGTCTTTGTTTTTATTCTGGTTACCCCTAGTTTACAATATATAGAGCGACTTGTAGACATCATTGATCGACCGACAATATGTGTAAATATTGCTGATTGATATCCATTCAATTTGTGACTGCTAAAAGAGCCTGTATCTGGCAAAAAATTCTGTGTAGTTGTAATTTGGGGGCTTTCTTTGTTTAAAGTTTGCAAAAGCTGGTGTCCTTAATACTACTCGCCAGTCTCAAAATGCACCTTGCTTCTGTGCACTTGCGCATTAAGTTGCTATTTGAGTTATTTTAGTTATTTATTTTTTATAACCAACAATTGTCCTTCTTTTTAAATTTTATGTGTGTCTTTGTAGCGTTTTTCCCCTCATTTTATTACAGTAGAAATAATTTTTTCACATACCACGAATGCAATTGGAATTTGTACCCCCATAAAGTACATATAAAACTTTTCGTTTTTGTGTCGCTCCTAAGATTTGTACAAGACGTCGTACTACTGTGCTACCCACGAATAGAATAAGATGAGTGTGTGTTCGAAAAGATGAACAGCTCTTGAAGTAGTTCTACCGTTTAAGATGTATCTGATACAGATATTGTGACTGCTGGCTGTTGCGTCTGCAGCAGCACCGTCAACAGCCATTTGGTGACTGACTTTAACACACGTTTTCACGACAATGATGACAACATCTACAACAATTGTTTGCAAAAATTTTTTGTCTTCTGTTGTTATTTACAATTTGACTGTTGCTGCAATAACAAGAGAGAAAAAAATCTTCATACAAAAAATTAAGTTGTTTTGGGTGTCTCGTATTTGTTGTTCTTGTTGCTGTTGTTGTAGATGCCGTTTGTGGCATGGCTAGCAAGTTGTAGTAGTAAGTATTGCATTGCATGGCATGGCATCTTGTAAGTTATGTACTCACCGTATCAGTTCAGGTGATGTACTGCGTTAACTTGTTGTTATTATTGCAGCTTCTTAACCTGCTGGTGCTACTATTGCTGGTTACGTTGCAGTTGCAGCAGCAAACAATTGATGAAGTTGTTATTACTGTTGTTTTGTGTTAAGATCATTGATCTTAACAAGTTTATAAATTTATTATTATGAAAGTAATTGAATGCAATTGTTGGCATGTTGTACATCATTGAATTTGATATGTCGTCGTTCTAAAAACACATACACACAAAAACACAAAAAATTAAGCAAAGCAACACGCAGATAATAGTGACAATAATAAAGCAAGACAAAAATAAGTCGGCCAGTCATGTAGTCATTCTCTGCTGTCCAACAAAGATCGATTAAGTCTTCAGAGTTGTTGATGTTGATTCAATTATAAAAGGAATTTCGTAGTACTATTTGTTTTAAAGAAAACCAAAAATGTTTACTAATTAAGAAACAGAGATTGAGAAACTAGAATAATTCTTAAGAAGTTGTTATATAGAAGCATGAGTAACTGGATCCCCACTGGACTGTAATTTAAGAAATGTTTCCTTGTTTTTAAACATATGCTATGGACTAATTTACTTTGAAAAGAAAAATTTTGGAAATATATCCAGAAAAAACATGATTTACTGCCATTCCACGTCAAACTTGGTTTGTAAATAGAAGCTGTAACATTGCGCAAACCGGTCTCGTTACAAGCCAAATTCGACGTGGCATGACGAAAAATCGTTCCAAATTTAAGCAAACTCCGTCGAAAAAAAGTAAACTAAAAAAACTCCTTTTTTTCTAATAAACTGTTCCTAGTTGTCAATTAAAAATATATATATTGACGTCAAATACATCAATAAAATGCACAGTAGAGTATCGATCGTTCTTTTCATTCAGCCTGGGCACGTGACGTTTAAGATTTGACGTAACTAGAGGTGCAGTAATGACAAAATCATTTGAAATAATCGATTTACATTAGCTTATCGATATCATTTATTTATATATTATATTATTAACTAGATTTCTGTATCCCAAACTACCGGCTGGTGCCCTTCTTCTGATGTATGCAGAGGAGACTTTAATTGTTGCTTGTGGAGTCCAGGTCTCCTCTAACGGAACTTGAAGCAATTCACTGTGGTATCAACCATTTGTGGTAGGAGTATTGCGATTTCCGATTGGATGAGGTATTTAGAGTTCGTTTTTCCGGAGAATTTTCAGCTCATGTCCCATTATTTGCTTCGGCGATGGGGTGGTGCAGATCATTACACCTCTCATATGGTTTGGTTTGGTATCCCTTCCTGCCAAAAAGAGAGATAGTAAAATCTCGTCTAGGACTTAGGCACATCTTAACCCCTGGAGACCTTCGTGCAGATCCACCTATCGTTCCACTGATGTCGAGAGAATAGACGTTTTACTGGTGGGATTTGCCACCAGATTTCTTGAAAGAGCGTCCTCCTTGAATAATGGTATGGTCACTAATCGTTTCCAGCAGTTTAGATAATTCTCACCTGGCGACCTTTTAACACTAGATGATGGTTGTCTCCTCTATGGAAACGCGGATCTCTAGTGGACCTGATGAAGCAAGTCTACATTAAGGACCAGTGTAATCTGAATTCTTAATGATTCAACTTTATTACGATTTTTTGTGTTTTGTTTGTGGGTGTCTTAGTTTTATATATTTTGGTTTTTGTGTGTAAGACTAGTGTTAAGAATTAATTTATAAAAGATGGCTTTTCCGTCTTTAATCCTTTTTTCGGCAACTTATAACTCATAATAATAGATAAGAATTTGGTAGATGCATTGAGAAAAAAATAAAATAAGAATCGTAGTTCCTAATAAAGTAATATAATTTAATGTTTTGGATTAAATTAACTTGAAATTAAAAGAAAAATTTGAGAGTTTTGTTGGTTGGTTTGTTCCTGCGCGTAGACGGATTGTCACAGTCAAGTAGTTTTTAAGTAGTTTTTGACAGAATGCCGGCTATAGGCTCAGCTAGAGTTTAACATGAAATGAATACTATGTAAATTGCATTTTTTTAATTAAACTATTATTTGCTTGTTTGTTCACTACAAAAGTCATAATTTCATTAAATTATTTTCTATAATGTGGATACTCAAATATAAAATGTACCAAATAGTTTTAATTCAAATCATTATTAAAAATAAAACACTAGTACCTTTACATTCGCTCCAACACGATAGTTTTATGTTATGGCCATATGGGATTCATAATCAGCCTTATGACATTTTCTGCCCATACATACGCATCATTGGATATATAGGGCATAAATAATACATGGGTAAACAAACATCACAGCCTTATAATTCAGATTATCTTGAAAACTGATATTCTTATGAGAAATAAAGTAATATAACGCCTTTTGAATGCAATTTCCTAAGCTACAAATTTCGTTATTAGAAGCAATATTTTGCGATAACATTGACCCTAAAGGAGATATATATGCATGAAACCGTATATTGCCAGGGTGTAACTTTTTTAAGCGGTATACAGATCGATGGATACTTTTGGGATTTTGCTTAGAACCACAAATCTAAGGCTTATGCAAAATCCAATTCTCCCAAAATTTTCATAGGCTCGGTTTTACTCTTATTATTTCCTGGATTAATTTAAAAAAAAACCGTCAGTAAATTTTAATAAAAAGTTTACATTAAAATCAACAATAAAAACAAAATTCATACACTAGTCTGTAATGTGCATGGCGTCACAGCTCATCTACAAAAATTGCCCTTTATATTTGATTAAAGTTTCAACCCATTTTAAATGTTATTAACAAAAACTTAACAATTTAGAAAAATCAACCTCCAAGATCTCCAACAACATTTTCTATTGTTGCAAAACTAGGAATTCATATGAAAAAAAATACACACAAAAGAAAACCATTCAGCTTTTTTGGAACTTTGATGAAAAAAATATCCGACCGACTGAAAGTAATCGAATTATTTACAACAGAATAATTTCTAATTGAAAAATATTGTAACTTGAGTATTGAATCCACATTTACTCTTTCTGTGTGCGTGTGTGTATGTGCAAATTTGTGATTGTATGTGAAAAGTTGTAGACAAGAAATGAAATGAACAAAACAGCAATGAAAAAATTTGCTCTTGTTTTTGTTGTTCTAGATGACAAAAAAAAAAAAACACTCGTATATGCGTTGTAATGTGAACTCAATACAATTCTTGTGCAAGAAAGCAAACATTAGCAACAACAATAAAATGAAGCAATCAGGATGCATATATGAACGCCCGCGTTTACACTGAAAGAATGATGAACCAAAAAAATATTTTTAGCAGTAAAGATGAAATATGCCGCTGTGTTGTTGCAACAATGAAATACCTCGCGAAAATCGAACTTGGCATTATGTCACTAAAGTTTAAAAAATGTAAGATTTCATATGAAGTCTTTTGGATATAACTTTTGCTTAATTTCAGATAATATTCTAATTTTTTATTTCACATATAAAGAGGTTGTTGAGGAATACAATTTACTCAGTAGCAAAAAAAAAAAAATTATTTTTTGAGATATTACTATGTTGCATTAAAGGAGCCATATATTTTTAATTTTAGGTAAAGTAAAAAAAATAGTAGAAAATCATAAGAATGCTTTTATTCGAGGTTCGTCTTTTTGTTATTTATTTCGAAAACCCACCCTGTAGGAATTTTTTCGAAATTTTTGTTATAAAACGAATTAGAACTTAAAATGCAACAATAAAAGCTTAAATTTTATAAGGTTTAATAGAACAGCAATATCACTGAAGCAGCGTATTATGGAAGTCTGTTTTCGTAGCTCTGTACAAACTGTAGGAGTAGCTGTTGAGTAATGATTGGTAATCGTAATGACTAGTTTAAATTATATTATTTCTGAAATGAAATTACAATCATTAAAAATTTTGCTTTTTAATAAATTTGTTATTGTTACAAATAATCCAAAAATTATTAGGATTTCTTAGAATTATCATAAAATAATCAAAAGTAATTAAAAAATAATCCAACTTTTTTATGATTATTTTCGATTATTTAAGACGACTTGTGGGTGTCCAAAATACTCGTAATTTCGTAGTTTGTATTTAAAAAAAAAAAGATACTAAATAGGCCCTGAGAATAAAAAATAAACTGGCAAAATTCATACCCCACGAACATTCTATAAATTTTCCATTTGGCCTTTTTGATACTTTAATACATTTTGCTGAAGTTTTTTTTTCTGCTTTTTGCTTTTTTGGCATAAAAAAATGACATTGTTGTCATTTTGGAAATTACTTTACTTACGACGACTATTGTTGCCAACAATGTCATACAGTAATGTTTGTGTGTCTGTCCGTCTGTCCGTCCGTCCTTTCGTCTAACTGCCTGACTTATGGTTACAACCCAATGAACCAACATCAGTGAGTTTTACATGGAGTTTCACACAAGTGTATGTGTATGGGTATGCGTGTGTGCGTGTATGTACATACCCTGAAGGAAACATGGGGACAAGTGTACCCAAGTCACCAGTTTTGTCGACTATTTTGGTGACATATGTAGACATCGTCAACGGAGTTGTCAACAAGTTTTTGTTTGATGAGCAGAGAAATTTCTGAGAGCACGCTTATGCCTCTTCATTTTTTAATTGCGTTTATTTGTTCTATGGTGAACTTTTAATCATTTATTTTAACTAAAACTGTAGGGATATATGTATATCAAAAATTGTTTACATGGACCCATTAGAACGACCTCTTCAGTAGTGGGTTTTCAATGATAAGTCCATCTTAAATTTCAATAGAAAGAAGTATTGTGTAGAGTATGTCAATAATACTGGTGACAATGTCTACAGGGAAGTACTAGTTCTACGGTCGTCATATGGTCCCATTGGAACTAGTTCGTCACTAGTTCCAACGTCAGTAGTGGATTTTCAATGACAAGTGCATGTTAAATGTCAACAGAAAAAAGCATTGGCTGGGGTATAAGTTGTCACTAGTACTGGTGACTTTGTCAATAGTGAATCACTAGTGAATCACTAGTGACATTTCCTTCAGGGTATGTATGACTGGGCGCGTATATGTATTAGGGGAGCAATATATGATTCCAACGTTTAATTTTAAGAATTGTTAAGAAATTTTCGACATGTGACAAAAATGTTTAGTTGAGCGCAATAATAAAATAAACAATTGAATGTACTGATATAGATTTTATTAACAAAAGTTCTTTTAAAATGTTTTAAAAATATATATGTATAGAGTATACAAACCTGAAAGCAGAATTTTCTTCCGTTTTAATTCATAAAAAATCATATTAAAATTTTATTATTAAATTTTTCTAAATTTACTAAATGAAATATTAATTTAAACTATATATTTTTGTTTCTTTCCAGGTGAGTTTTTATTTGTTAAAAACTAATTATTTTATTATAATGACTATCATTTATCTTGGTAAGTCGTAGCAACAAAAAACTGACAAAAGTGATAATAACAAAGTGAAAAGAGAGGAAATTTTAAAATTTGTTCGCACATAATAAAACCTTAAATAAAACAAATTTCTTTAATTTAATACCACTAACACAATATGTTATTTTGTGAATTAATTTTTATCATATTTGTACCTTTTTCTGTGGCGTTAAACACGAATAAACCTTAATTAATGTTATTCTTCTTATTCTTTTTGAGGGGGGTTACAAATGCACTATTTCAACATATAGAAAGAATAAAACTTATACAAGTAGAAATTCCAGCGGAACTAACTAATAATTTAAACATTATCTATTTCGAATTTTCTATTTTCAAAAATGTACATACACATGTACAAACATGTGTACAATATATTTTTGTAGACTAGGTTAGTTTTAATGTTTCATTTTTCCTTCCGTTTTCTGCTCTCAATGGCCATCAAGCGCGACCAATTCAAGACAATCGGTACTCGGTAGTCACTGTAACGCGCTCTGTATGTCTTTAAATCGAAAACAAACAAAACTACATACGCATCTATTCCAGTTACCTTACATTTTACCCCTCGCCTTTCATTGTACGAAAAGGTGGTAAAGAGGACGTAGAAAATCATTGGCAATGGCATTTTTACCTTTGGTTTATGCAGCGGGCGCTGCTGGTTTTTTAATTTTTTTATATTTCCCTTACAGTTCTGTTTTATTTTATTTCATTAAATTTTTTTATAAATGTTAAAGCTGACTGATTTTCCACAATTGCGTAGACTTGCTATTTTATTTCGAATTAACATTTTTTCCTATTTTCCGGTTATGATTTTGTTATATATTTCTTGTTGTATATTTGTACCCTCATTTGAAATGATATAAAAAAGCATATAAATATTGAATCTAAATTCTATACTCATTTGGCGCAAAAAGTTTCTTTTATTCACTGAATGCACCGTGAAATAGAATGAAGAAAATGTGTTCCAATTATCACTCAAAAATCAAAACCAAAAATAAAAAAATGGTCTTCGGTAAATCCTGCGATTTACATTTTAAACACCAAAAAGTATTAAAAGTAGCAAATGTTTTTTCCATAGTTTGATGAATATTTATGAAAATTCAATTTAAAAAAACTTCTTAAAATTTAAAATACTAATTGTTTTGTTTCTTCAGTTTTTTATTAGGATAATAGAAATTTATTTCTCTGGCTCGAGTTCGTTTACTGAATAACACAACCACACATAGATTTACTTTCGACTTTCGGCTTCGAAACTAGTAAAATTATATGAATTCGGCTTATAGAACACTAAATACGTGAATTCGTTTTATAAATGGAAAATTTTCTCCACACGATTTATAGAACAGGACCTTATATGAATTCTCTCCATTTTCGTTTGTATTTTTTTATAAAGTTTTTAAATGTTATATGGGTTGGCTTAAGGGCCCAGAGTCTTTCAGTGGTGTTGATGAGTCGGCGATCACTTCTCTGATAAGAAGGACTACAGGGCTTTACCAAACCCTGTACTGGCGGAGGAGGTATCATATCGATTTTACGCTAATTAAAGATTTGTGACATAAAGGATTCATTAAACTTTTCTGAGCCGCCTCTTGGACCAGATCGATTTACTTACTCAATCCAATTCAATATTTGATGGATCGTATGTCTAAATTAATAAGTTGCTTACAGCAACATGTATCACGGTACAAGTTACAACCTAGAGAAATATAACAAGATGGTCCTATAGGAATGACATTCCGATTGCTTCCAAAATTTCAGGTAGGATCCTTTTTTTGTTTCAAGGAAGTTAAGCTGACAAAATTCTGATTAAAAATTTGAATTTCTTTCTCAAACCTGTGCAATTTTTGTGTTTTAAAAATGCCTGTTTTTATTGTGAGAAACTGTATATTTAGATATACTCTCGAAATGAAACAATTACTTTTTTTCAATTTAATTTTGCATAATTTTTCGAACTGCATGTATATTGGTTATACTTAAATTAATTGGTCTAACTCTAGTTCGATTACTAAATTTTCCAATTCAGATTAATAAATTTTCAAATTATTTTTTATACTAAAAAAGAGGTAAGGAGAATCCACAATCTGAATCGACAAATCGAGTTAGAGCCAAACTGTTTAAAATGGTAAACAAGTTTGTAATAAGATCAGCGTAAATAATGCGAATTTTATAAATTTTCATATGACAGCATCCGCATTTTCATGACTTCTTTGGAAGCTGTTTTATATTAAGCTCTGTCAAAATGCTGTGCTCTCATAGCTAATCTCAAAATGATGATGAAAATGATATATAATTCGTATTGTGCTTTGAAAGAACATATAGTTGCGAATAATCTCATTTAGCTATTTAATGAAAATAATATTTACCTGTTAATTAAAGTAATAATTGTTTTAATTTTAATAAGAAGAAATATTTTCAACAACAGTATTGCACTGGTTGATAGATAAAATTTAAAGTTTTATTCAATTTTTTATCAGCTTAGTTTTCCAAGAGTGCGGGAAAGCGCATTAAGGCATACTCAGAAGCAATGAAAATGTCCTTAATTTTTTCACTGGAGTGTTGAAATAAATATTTGGCAATTTATTAATTCTATTCAGGCATGCTCCGATTAATAAATAGTTGTGCTTTCTACGAAAACAATGTTTATTATTCCGCACAGAATCGACTCCTTCGGAAAAATCCAACAACTCTGATATTTATAAACACATTTTTATATACATATGTACTAGTGGTGTAACGATTGTCACCTTTTAGATATTCGAAAGTGCTAGAGATTATTGAAGATATTTATCTATATCTTGATTTATACATCTGAAAAATTTAATACTTAAAATTTAAATGAAAAAATCTTCGCGACAATATTCTTGTTCGCGTACATAATTTTTTTGTAAAAATTATATAAAATAATTTATTAGTTGCCATTCGATTAATTAAAAAAGGACACAAAATTTCTATTTTAAATTGGTTCGTTATAAACGAGAAAGTACTCAAGCACACTAAAGAACAAAAATTGGAAAAGGAATTACCACACTACTATATTAAACATTATTAAGACACACAGAACAATAACTTACTCTCTTGTTCTTCATAATCAACACCATTCGTGGTCATTTAATCTTCAACAAGGTCGAACGTTTCGTATTTTTAAAGCATATCCCAGCTTTGCACTCCAGCTGACTGTGCTCGAATTCACAGCGATTTGTATTGCGCTTTAGTTGATTACACAAAGATTAATTAAAAAATTTTTGATGTGCAAGTACGTATATTTTGGGACGAAAATATTCGACAAATATTCGTCTGAATATCAAAAATACAAAAACAGATATCATTATATAAGCGAATATTTCCGAGAACGAATATTCGTTACATCACTAGTATGTATGTACATACGAAACAATAACAGCAACAAAAAGTGCCCCAACATATAGTGTGAAAAACGTCAGAGGCATGTCAAATGCAAAAGAAAAAATTAATATCAAAAGACAAGTCAAAGCAACTGGCCTGTTTCTGTTTTAGTAGAATTTTAAACCAAAATGAAGAAAAAAAATCAATCTAAAAATCGGAAATTTTACTTTTTGTGCCTGTTATTTCATTTTGTTTTTCAATTGAATATTCAACATGAATGGAAGGCAACAACTACAACAACAGCAATGTGATACTGTGTTCTACAACATGAAATTCTGTAACTTTTCAGTTTTTTTCTTCTAGCCTGTGCAAAGTTTTAGCAATTTTTTTATTATTATTATTATTGACCCAGTGCCATGCTCTGGAGTTTTTAAAATTTGATTTTGTTGTTTTTGTTATTCTATTTTTCGGATGACTGCGTATATATAGAGATTCGAAGATCATCATGTGCGTTAGAAGCTTTGAAAATTTTTCATACGTATGTATAGTTTACATTCCTGCTTCAAACATTTTTATTAGCGTAATTAGAGAATTTTTGTGGTCGGGGCTAAAGCCCTACAAACAATATGAAAATTGTGTCATGTATAACCTAAAAGATAAGGAGCAAAAAGTTTTATAGCGAGACTAAATAAATTCTGAGGTTGACTATATATGTATATGCGCTAATGAATATTTCTCCATTTTCATAAAAAAAAAACGGAAGGAAATTTGCACTTGATGCTGTTTTCATTCCAACACTTTTGCGGAAACTTATTTTCAAAATGTTTTTAGTGGTAGGAGGGAGTGTGTTTCTACATACAACAACCATGTTCTTTTGCTTTTATTTTCAATCTATCATCTTCCATAGGTATTTGTAATTAATCATTGCCAACTACAAACAATTAATCACCTTCAACTCAAAAATTCACCACCTTTTTATAAGAAGAAATCATTTCAACTACAAACCCATAGAAAAGAAATTGTGAGGGGAAAAAAGCAACCTAAGTGGTGGTTGCAAACAAAGTGTAAATAATAGATCATTCTCTTTGTGTGCGCCATCACCATCTTACCCATCAAATTTGAAGGCAACATGTCAAATTGTATGTCAGTCAAATTTGTTTTTTTTTAAATCAACAAATCAAATCATTCCCATAACACAGCCATAATGAATCGTAGTTCCCTTTCATAGTCATGTTTTTTAATGTTTCATTTAGAAAGAGAGAGACAGATAGATAGAGAAAGAGAGAGAGACAAGAAAGTAAAGTACATAGAAACCCCCATTACAGATTAATGACAGTTTTATTTGGGAAGCCATTCATTTTTTTTTAGCATTCTTTCCCCTAAATATGCAGTGGGTTCATGGGAACATGAACTCGATTGATAGATTGCAGGGCTATAGAAGATGGGAGGTTTTCATTAAGAAGGTCATTCCAGACACACACATACATACACATATATACGTAAAACTCATTAGGCTATAATAAAATATATTTATGTATGTATTTAAAATTATAAAATATATTTATTCAAAAATAATAAAATATATTTATGATAACTCACTTGCTTCTAGGGCAATAGAGTTAGGTAATATAAGCTTGGAATGCGCGAAACCCTTCGATGCAGTTAAATCCGAGCTAAAGATTTGGGCATATAGGGCTCATTCAACTCTCTGGAATAACGGAACCATGGGAATCAATACAGAATTCTATGGGGAGATCCAGACGAGAGAAGAACGAGGGAGCTGCTAAAACTTAGTAAGCTCGAACTAAGTAGAATAATGGGAGTTGTCACAGGGCACTCTCAACTACTGGCACATCTTAAACGCGTCGGAATAGCGGGAGGAGATGAATGTAGAGCATGTGGGGAGGAGAGCGAAACATTGGAACACTATTTGTGCCAATGCCCCGCCTTCTCACAAATAAGATCCCGATATCTTGGGGGTGATATCTTACCGGACATAAGCCGATTACGGGGAATATGCTGGAGGAAATTAAGGAACTTTGTGAGTGACACGGAGTTTCTCTAGACCTTTGGGTCAATGTGTTATGGTTAAACTCAAAGGAGCGCACAACAAGCCTTCACTGGCTTAGGTGTATGTCGTATGACATGGGCTGACATACCCCTCCAATCAACCTAACCTAACCTAACCTATGATAATAATAATAATAAGATTGAGATTTATTGAGATTTTCTGCGTTTATGCTGGGTTTCTATTTTTAGACATACATACATACATACAAAGTGTCGCAAAGTAGTGTCATAATTTGTATTGGCTGAAAATTTTGCATATTGCGCCAAATATCACCGTACTTTGACATTAATGATGTAGATATATAGAAAATAGTTGTCAACAAGCCATGGAACGATACACACCTCGAGAATAAGGAATTATTGTTTGTTGTTTTAACGCAGCAATAATTTTTGTCATAGTTTGCTTCTTCGTCCTGTTACATGTGCTCAAACAATTAAGCGTTTGAAGGAAGCTAACAGCACCAGATTTCTTCCACGAACTTTACAAGTCTTACAAGAAGAAATCGCCATTTTGCAGCTAGGTTTTTTGCTACCAACAAATCAAAATACTGTAAAACGAGCGCAATTATACAACAACACGGGGTGGCGTGACCATCCAAGCAATTAAATTTTTCCCAATTAATGTCGTCACTTTCAAATAAAACTTTCAGAAAACAAGGTTAGGTTAGGTTAGGTTAGGTTGATTGGAGGGGTGTGATAGCCCATGTCATACGACATACACTTAAGCCAGTGAAGGCTTGTTGTGCGCTCCCGTTATTTATCAAACACAAACTGCCAGAGTTCTGCGGCAGGATTCGAACCTGGGACCTTCGCACTAAGAGTCTAGTACACTACCTACTAGTCTACGAAGGTCAGTTTCAGAAAACAAAGTTATTTTTATAATTTATAAAAATTCGCAGCCAATTCAAATTATTAAATTATTATGTATTTTGAGAAACACTTCTAATAGATTAGTTGAAAGTGTATTAGTTTAAAGTCAAGGTTTTTTACTAGGTAGTAGCGATAGCATATATTAGTTCTCTCATGTCAGACCCAAACTGTCAAAATATATTCACGTTTCACATATAAGTACAAATAAAATATACCCTCTATTTGTTTTCTCCAACAAATGTGAAATAAAATAAAGAAATATACAATATTTAAATAAAAATAAGAAATGGGATATATTGGGTTGTTGGAAATGCAATTGCGAAAAATAATATATTTGAAATTGCTTTTATGTTTATATATCGTTTTTTTTCTAACTTCTTCCCGATCAATTTATAAATAAAAATCTCTTAATCGCTTTAATTTAAAAGAAAAAAATCAGGATTACGAGCTCCTTTCTAATATGTTATGCATTATTTTTAGAAAAGAAAAGGTCGATAATTTTCAAACAGATTTGTTTTTTATAAAAATCATTTTGCAAAAATATTTATTAAAAGTCAAATTTTTAAAAAGGTGCTTTTTTCAGGGCTATTTCTGGCTTAGAAATACTAATGCCTAAGGAATTACCCTTTCAAAAATATATTTTGAAATTGTTATTATTGAAAACATACTTTTTGAAACGGTACTTTAAAAAGTGTCTTCTTTGTTAAGGAGTTTTTAAGGAAGAAAAAAATGCCTTTTTGAAAAAAGTTAAAAACAAAATTAATAAAATATTTTAATAAACTTTAAAAAAAAAAGATTATTTTTTTAAACAGGCCTTTTACAAAAAGTACTTTTTACAAAAGGCAGAAAGGTTTTGGTTTAAATGACACTTTTGTAAAAAAGTACTGTAATAAAAACTAAATTTTTTCTTTTATATAAAACGTATATTTCCTTTTTACAAAAGTATGTACTTATTGTTCCTTTTAAAAGGAAAGTTAAATAGCAGAATTTTTAAAAATCTTTCGTTTAAACCTTTTTGCAAAAGGTCATGAAAAATAATTATTAATTATTATGCATGGAGGTCTTCCCCTTTCTTTTACTCAAGAAAGTAATTACCGCATTTTAAATTACCGATCTTCAGAATAACGATTCCAAAATTTCACAACGATTTGGATTGGTCCTTGATTTGTTATAAGGAGCAAACAAAGAAAAGGTTTCACACGTATTTGTGTATTTTAAGTTCGATTTTTGTCAGTTAGAGGAGAAGAAACATAGAGCAAAATATATTCAGCTGTGCTCGTAAGTATACCAGGTGCTGAACACCCCTTGATAAAAAGATTTTTTTCATACTTGTCTGAAGTTTTATAACAATATAAGGTTTTACAAATCTGTGTACAATTTAGGGAATTTTTATCGGTTGCCACCAGTAGCACACCACTGCAAATACATTCGCTCATCTCTTGTTTAATTTGAAACATTTAGTGTCATACAATTATTTTTTCTGAAACTAGGACTATTATGTCTGTCCTTTAGTTTAACCATTTTAATTTTTTCACATTGGCTCTATCAGTTGGTTGAACAAAAACGGCATCTGTTTCCAAAATTAAATTAGAAAACAAAACAACAAAAATCATTTAACATTCATTAAGCAGGCAATTTTCTTAATTGAACACACAATAGTAATAGCAATAACACAGCCCTGACAATTGAACATACACTCCGACCCATTAAAAGTCCTGGCTATGCCATCATCATCACAATCGTTTAACACCAGCGTCATTGTGAACAAACAACCCCAAAGAAAATTAGCCTGCATCTAGTACGAGTATCAACATTTTAGAAGAAAAAAAATCACTGTTCTTGTTTTAACGATTAAACTAAATTGGAAATGTTGTCAATCGAATAGTACTTTTCCGCTTTTGGGCCAAAGTGATCTAAAATATTCAGTGAAGAAAATAATTCTAATACAATTGCCTGGCTGTAGTTTCATAAAAATCCACAGAAAAGAGGAAATTCACTTAAAATATTTTATGTTGTATTTGTTTTTCATTTGTTGTTCTTAAGTTTTGCAAAAGAAAAAACAAAACAAAAAGTTACTGAAAGTATTTTAGTTATTGTTTTTCGTGCTGTCAGCTTGATTGTGGTTGTTTCATTTTTTTCCTTTCCTTTTTGGTGACTCGTTACTTAGAATGAACAATAAGAGTGAATATTCCAAATCATATATGAAATGGTTTTAATTTCGTTATGTTTGTTGTTTTTGCTGTTCAGGATTTGGTATTTTGGATATTGAACGATGATATGAAATGGCCATAAATCAAAATGGCAGGACGGACATGCACACTTTTACACATTCTATATACATACACACACATATGTACGCTTGTTCAATCTTACATTCATAAATAGAAAAGATTTCATTTCAATTTAGATGTACGTTGGCGTTAATGTATGTGTGTATGCCTCTGTATGCCTTTGTATTAATTTGCAGGCTTTCAGGCAAAAACAGCTAGAATAAAAAAGAATTTTGTTGAGATACATATTTGTAAGAAGACGGCCCTAAAAGATTTTAGTGTGCAAAAAAAATATGTACATCTAAATTGAGAACTAATATGGATTTTCAATCAAGATTGTTATTTTTATAGATGAGATTTTTTTATGATATGAATATTCTGCGGAAAATTCTGTTTTTTAAGACCAGACAAATTTAAGTTGAATAGAAAAATGTATTTTTACGTCTAGGAAATTGATGTTCGATTAAGATCATAGAATTATTATTGGTATTAATTCATTATTTCTATTATTATTATTATTAAATTTCATTACTTTTTATCCCGTTTAGCCATATTTTACTTTAGTTATTTTTAGCCATTGCTTTAAAAATACAAGAGCAGTATTGTAATATTTAATATATACAATGGAATAATACAAAAAATACAATTCAGAGTTTTAAAAATAAGCAATTTAAAGAAAGTTTTTTGTTTTAAATCGTATCTCTCTTTCAGGGTCAAATGCAGAACATGTCAGCGAAATTAATCTGGTTAAGTCTAAAGTATGAAACAAACTATAAGCGGAGTTTTCTATTTTCCTAAAATATTTTACGGCAAGCCTTGTTATGTATACTGATATTTTTCATATTATGCAAAAGTTTACCTGAATATTTCCAATATTTTTAAACATCAGATTGTACATTTGTTTTGTATTATTTGAGGCTACTTCGTGGAAGTTTTTAGCAGCTTTCCAGCGATGTGTTCATATGGCTCTTATATCATTTTGTACTTAGAATTAGAAATATAAAATCTGGACTGCCTTGTGGCAATGCCACTGACTGGTATATTGAAATTTGTAAAAACCTCTGGTTAGTTTTCAGAAACTTGAACTCAACTCAACAACTTCGTAGAAATACGTAGGGTGTAGTTAAACCTCTAGGTATCACAATGGACCTTATATTAACTTATTCTGTAGGCTGCCTAACTCCTTAAATATCGCATGTTCAGAAAATTTTCTGCTTGGCAGAATTCAATCGTAATTACACTAAATTATTTTATTTGTAAAAACCGGCAAAGAAAAGACATGGTTGATACAATCATAATTGCAAACTATCATTATTGTTTACCCTAATGATTCTGTCAAACATGTTATTATATTCATTATGAACAAATTCTGATGTTTATCAGAAATAAGTTGCTATGTTAATTACAAGAATATAAAGAAATAAAATTTTAGCATATATTTTTATTTAAAGTACATTTCTGTACATACTTATTTTCTTAATATTATTTCTTTTATACCTATATTACCTTAATAGTTTCTATTATTGATATTCTTTATACTTTCACTTCTAATATTTTTTGTACGGAATTTTTTGACACTTTCATATGTGTATAAATATAATATTGTTGTAACAATCATATCGAACAATGATAATAATGATACGAGTAATTTAATGTTATAAAATCATACATTAAAATGATCAGGGCGAAAGATGTTCAAACTTTAATGAGAATAATTTTATTTTATTGTATTGTGACAGTTTCTAGAATCGCCACAATTAGTCTGTGCTTGTCAGATGATAGATTCTAAAAAAAGCCTTGGAATTTTTCTACACAAAATCATTTATGTATAGGAAAGGTGAATATGATTTCTCTAACGCATTTTAAACAACTTTTCAGTCTACTCCTCGAACGAGCATGTGTGAGTGAGTATATGTTTAAAATTCATGAATTTTTTTTATTGTAACCACTTACGGGAAATGAAATTGTTAAGGGTATAAATGGGACGTACCAAAGGGACAAGAGGGAGTTTAGCCCGAAAAACACAAAAAGCAGAAGAAAAAATGCCACAAAAGAAGGGTGTTGGAAAATAAATAAACGGAGAAAAAGCGCACACGAAATAAAAATTATACACGAAATTCTCGATTGCAAACAAACAAGCAAATGAATGAATTTGAGAAAACGCAAAAACGAAAAGAAAAAAAAAACATTTTTTAACAAAATCAAAAAATACACATACTTTTTGCCCGCTCATACGAAAATATGAACACGAATACGTACAACAAAACAAAAGAAATAAAAAAAGCGGCAGAGAAATAGAAATGAAATGACGACGGGTTGACTGCTGTCAAAAGAACAAACATGGGCGCACATCAAATTCACTGGCACACACACACTCACATTTAAACCCTATCGGTTGTTTGGAAACCCCATACGCCTTGAAATGTCATATCCTAACCAAGCAAAAAAAAGGAAGAACACACAAATAAGCGGCCTTTAAATATTACGAATCAAACAACAAAATAACAACAACAGAAACTTAGACATTGCTGTTCGTTTCTGCCAAAACTATAGGAAATCATGCATATTCTACATGAAATGTGAAATGTTCAGGGATTAAACAAACAACAAATTCTAAAACAAAAACCAAATCATCATCCAAAAAATATCCGAACAACAGAAACACAACAAAAATTAATCTTGTCATACATATACTTCTGTATATACTCTCTCATTTCCTCTCACTCATTTGCACTCCCCCAAAACACACAAACAACATTCAACTGTCAGTTAAACAAAAAATAATAACAGTGCAAATTTTCATCATTGTAATCATCACTGGTACTAATACCATCATAGTCACATACATCACATGTTTGCAATGGATAAAATTTCATGTGTTTTTTGTTCTCCTTTTTTCAAATGTCGACATGTGTCTACAATGTTGAGTTTGTTGCTGGGTGTAGCTACATAAGTATATAGCATGTGTAGCATGCAACATAAATGTTCTTCATAATTGCTCTTCGACTACTGTTGAAAAACAACAAATGGCCGAAATTACTTCAAATATTTTTTAAAATTACATAAATTCGCGTTTATCTAATGACAAACTATTATATGAAAGCCTTACTTCTAAAAGGGTTTCTAACAATCTTTAGTAGATGTTGTAATTATGTAAAACAAACTGCATGTGAGCGGTGGGATACACTTGAAAAAATCAAGTGATCTATAATTAAATCAAGCTATAATGATGTTAAAAGCAAACATTTTTACGAGTTAATTTGCCAATACTCGTATGACAGGCGAGTTCGAAAAGTTAGGTGGCTTTATTTTTATTGAAAATATTTATTTATTCATCAATATTCAAATTAGTCCCCTTTAGATAAACACAATTACGTCAAGACTTCTTCCCAATCCTAGGAGCACTTCAGATAAGAACTCTTTAGGATAGCATTTAGCAGTTCACTCGTTACTTAGTCCACTTGTTTAATGAGGTTCTTTCTTCAGTTTCGGAAACACAGGGCCCATCTGGTGAATATGGTGGCTGAGGTGTAATTGTGGTGTTAATTTTAGCCGGTTCTGCCCGAAATTAAGCAGGTTTGAAAAAATTTTGAGAACAAATGTCGCATGCATATTGCATGGTACGAGTCAACCAAGGTGTCGACATAATTAAAAACTACTCCAGTTGTGATTCTACGAATCCTTAATAGCATTTTCTTCAACGTTTTCAATATATATACATATATCGAACTGCTATGACAACGTCCAGGCCAAAGTTCCCCATTGATTATTTGTCTTTTTGTTTTTTAACCGCTTATAAATTTTTTTTGGCAGAATATACTCAACGTATACCACTGTGTATATTTAAAGTGTGTTGGAGTACTTTGTTCAATTTATCATACACAATTTTATGCAAGTCCTTCGATTTTTTTTTTTTTTTTTTTTTGATATCAGAATATTGAACATTTTATTTAAGCCTGTAACAAACAAAGAATGCCATACATATGTAGGTGAAATTGTGTATATATATTTTGGAACGAGTGTACTAACATATAGAAGAAGGAAATCAAAATCAACTGTTAGTGTACCGCGAAATTCAAAAAGTCATATTTCTTTGAACACACCTCGTTATTGTTAAGAATAAAGTCAGGAATATAGAAGCAGAACCTTTTGGTGGTGACTAACTATGGTTGGTTGGTTGGTCTATAAGAGTCTCAAAAATTAGAATGTTAAAAAATAAATTTAAAAAATCAGTTTTCTTGAAAATTTATTTACAGGGATTTCTTTTGCGATAAAAATGTTGCACACATTTTTCACTTTCTGTGCGTTTGTGTTCTTTTGTAACAACAATTTGCAATAGTGCAAAAAACTAACATGAACATAAGACATATAAACACATAAATTATTTTGCACTCAACTTTATTTGAGGGTTAACTACTTTGTTTCCATTGCATCTTGCAACTATTTTTGTTCCACTGTGAGCTTGTAAAATGCTTAATTTTTTGAAGATGGTGTGGGAACACGTAAAACATCTTCAACATTTTTAAGGCAAAATAATGTTTTCATATGCTAAAATTATGTGAAATAGTATTTCTAGACCATAATCTTTGCGTTATATTGTCGCCATTCATTGCAACTTAAGCCTTTCTTGAGTGTTACAATTTTAAATGGCCTAAAAGAAGAATGCAGTATTGAAAAAGTGGCCTGTTATATTGTTTTGATTAATATAGGGTTGGATTCGTTGGTTGGTTACAATAATCGTGTTAATAAAAAAAGTGTGATATGCTTTACAATATGTATCGAAAAATGAACTAGACGGTTTTATCTTTACAAATATAAAAAAACATAAAAAAATTTATATACATTTTTCTATAAAATACTCCCATGTTTATTCTAGCAGCAGGTCTCTTTAGTTTAAATAAATATTTTAGCAAAAATTGCCAGCTGTGATGTTTTTTTTTCAGATGAAAAACTAAGAGTTGTATTTCTCAAAAGTCTCCGTGCTCCATCGAATTTCACTTGCCTCTTTTTTTTTCTAATATATACCAAAAATAGAGACTTGGTACCGCTGCTTATTACCTTTCAGAATAATTATCTAATTACGCCAATGCTCAATACATACACGTCACAATGACGGACTTACTAATGAATTCTAAAATACTTTCTCTTCCGTTGACAGGGCGAAAAACTTCGTTTTTTATTTCTTGAATCTTAATTCTTAATAAAAATTTAACTAACAATAAGTATTATAAGATTTCTGCTATGCTGTCTTCATATATCTCGTGTTCGGCTAAGGGCAAGAGGGTCCATCCTTTGCAGCCGAGTTGCCCTCTTAATTTAGAATGTTGCGGAATGGTGGGTTTCGGTGATACTCTAGTTTCTTTACGCATGTTGTTACGTGTTTTGAAACCATTTTCTGACCACTGGAACTTTCATGCGGGAATTTTAAAAATACAAGGGAGCGGTACCACACAACTGAATTCCATAACACCATATTGGGTTTAGGATCTCATTGTATAGAAGAAGTTTGCAATCTAGGCTTAGTTTTAAATTTCTTTCCAAGAGCCAATTAGTTTGAGCAGCCTTTAATCCCATTTGCATCAATTTAGCGTCTATGTGCGATTTCCATTGTAATCGAAGATCGAGGCGAGTGCCTAGACTATTATGGTATTGGTTGATTATTTATTTGGATGCGTGGACAGGTTTGTCATCACAATGTAAAAGTAATATGAACATATTTTTGCTCGTTCGCTTTATTCCCCATGTGTTCAGCCACTTTTCCGATATTAAAATGTATTCCTGCAATCTGCTGTTCTCTTCTTGTGGGTTTTCAAGGATGTTCGGAAAAGCTGTATGATCAGCAAACGTTGATATGTTAAGATTATGCTTATTGGCGTATCGGAAGCATATATCAAATATGTTGTATAGGACATAATATAGTAACTTGAAGAACTCCTGCTTCTATTGGCTGTGTTGTGCTCAAAAAGTTTCCTTGTCTAATAATAAATTTGCGGCCTGCTTGAGTAGATATGGAATAGCTTGTGAATGTTTGCGAGTGACTTCCGCTTCAGTTTATTAAATAATCCTTCGTGCATACTCTATCAAAGGCCTGGGTAGCGTTAGTGAAGAGAGCTGAACAGTATTATTTTCATCAAACGCAGTTCTAAGTGCATTTACAAGTCTGTGTGTTTGTTCGATGGTGCTGTGTTTCCTCCTGAAACCAAATTGGTGATCCGGAAAACACCCAGTGTTTTTCAGTATTGAGGTCAGCCTGCTCGCAAGTAGTGTTAGATAACAGACTTATAGGTCTACATGAGTCCACAATCATATGTGCTCTTCCGGGCTCAGGGAGCACTTTTGTTAGAAAGAAAGTTTTGTTAGTATTGTTAGTATTTTATTTAAAAATGTTCAAATGTGTAAAATTATTTAAAAATCAGTTTATTATCATTCCACCTGTTTCGAAAATTTATTCGGTTTAAAATTCATTTACTGTGTAGAAAAAAACAGGAGGAACAATAAATAAATTTGCACGTTTGGTGTAGAATTATGCAGTGTCCATAATGACTTGTTTGATTTCACTTAAGAGCAGCCATAATTTTTTCACAAAAGATAAAAATGAAGGGGGAACTTCTTGAAATAAAACTACAACTTTTTTCAATAAAATTTCAAGTGCAGTCGTAAAGAAGTACACAAGTATACAAACATATGTACATGTATATTTGTGTGTATGTGTGCACTTTTAATAAATAATGACTACATAAACTTTACATATATGTATGTACATACATACATATTTTGTTCATCATACATAAATTAAGTTGAACGGTTAAACAAACCCTTTTTTGTTGCTTGCATTTGGCCTGGAACCACTTTCAAATGTATGTAACTGGTACGAGTACATAAATACATAATTATGAATGAAATTTAAACTTGATTTAGTTTTTTCAAGTTTTTTTAGACATAAAAAATAAGCGCTCTACCAAAAGAAACAGAAACTCTCATATAAAAATTACTGGGGGAAAAATGGTTAAAAAGTTTGCACCATTATTAACAAACAAAAAATTTAACAAAAATAAATAAATTCATTACCTTAGAAAAACACAAACAACAGCAACAGCAACACTAACAACAAACATAGTGGAACGGCGACAATAACAACAACAAAAAACTACTACGTGTACGCACAGCATATTCAAGATTTATGGCTTTTTTGATGTTGTTTTTATTATTGTTATTTTTGTAAAAAAAACCAAGGAATCAACCATGCCTGCCTGCCCGCTTGCAACACTAATTTTTAAACTCTAAAATGTTTGGCGATAAGAAAAAAACAACAAATTATATATTTTTCAAAATTATATTGCAGCTCTCGAATATAAAAAAGTAAATATAAAAAAGAGGTTTTTAAAGAAATAAAATAATTTTGTAAAATTTCAAAACTTGCACAAAAACTTGCCTTTGCATTGAAAGTGAAAAGCATAGAAAAGTGGTTGTCGAATGTCACATGTAGCAAGTAGTACAATAACCACGGTCAGCGGCTGGCGGCTGCAGCAACATCTTTTTTTAACATAAACATATAATTGTATGTATTTCACTGTATATTCCATTAACTTTGAAAGTGGCAAACTAAGGGCTCTTGGTTTCTTTTTATTTAATTTACGCGCTCTTTTTTTGTCAACCATTTCCAAAAAGATACAACTTCATTTATACAATAATAAATGAATGAATGAATGCATGGCTGGCTAGACGAAATGAAAAACTGTCTCCTGTTTTTGTTGTTTATTCTGCTTTTTTTTCAAGTAGGTATATTTAAATATTCATATACTACATATTCATAGATGTACGTACAAATTTTTTAATTTTACCATGGATCTCTTCTAAGAGTGTGTTGATCCGTAATGTGTTAATTGCGTGAAGCAATAAATTTTAATTTTTAATATTTTTTTTTTTGTCTGGTTTTATTTGCTTTTTACATTAAACTATTAGTTTGATAATATAATTATTATAAATGTTAAGTGAAGTATGTGAATTTTTAGATGGCTTTTCATACGTAGTGATTAAAGGAATCAAATGTAATTTAATATGAAATGAACAATAGAAATTTTCAAAGAAATAATGAGAGCGAAATAATATAATTTGATAATGATATTGTTATTAAAAAATTGTGTTTTTATGCTAAAAAACAACTAATACCTACATATATTAGTCCTGGCTCATTTAGTGCAACACGGATTACTGATGACAAGTGTCTCGACATCCAAACGGACCTCTAAATCATATGGTCTTTAAAATTATTTCCCGATAACTTCTGTTCTACTAAGAATGACCTTTTCGAATAAATGCCATTTATAAAGCCAACATAAAAACGTCTATCCTATAAGAATTTAAAGCGGCAAATATTTACATACAGGAATACCTACGAAAGGTGGTGTAACTCCCAATTCTCGTATATCCTTCTTCTACTTAAATGCATATGCATCTGAGCAGAAGATATTCCGAAATTAACTTGAAGAACAGTAAGACATCGGATTATCTTGAAGCAAAAGCCCAATTCCTTATTAATACCCTGACGAATGGGATCACTTCTATAAAAGGCATAAATTAGTTACATTGATGCGCAATACGACATGAGCAGTATGTAGGTGGGATCAAAATTTTCATGAAATATTACACCCAGATATATTAGTGTAAATCACAACTAGTAATTATACAGGATGGGCCAACTTAGACTGACTGTTGGCATATTGTAGCCGTTGTGGTGCATCCCTCGGCAACAATTCTTGAGCCAATTGAATTTTATATGGAAACATCTTCAGATCAACTTTTAGAATACGTCGTAGCGATGTTCTGGAGATGTTCAATTGAGTAGCTCGTCGACGAAAAGACACAGTTGGATCCGTGTGAACACTTTCTCGTACAGCTTCTATAGCTTGTTCAGTGCGAACAGGACGAACAACATTTCTTCGTAGTTCATTACCCATTAAACCCAAATTCTCAAAACGGATCATTAAGCTTCTTATCATGTTTACACTGGGAGCCTCTGCAGTATTGAAATGCTGACGGTATTTTCTTTGCGTTACAAAAATTATAAGCATTTCAAATCAATCAGTCTAAGTTGGCCCACCCTGTATATGCCATAAATGACCTGCTATTATCTATTCTTAAAGAACAGTGGATTGTCTTTCTTATATTTAGACGAAGACGTTACTCAGCAAAGAAATTAACCAGCAAAGAATATAAATATTAATTGTCTAGCGTACGGTTTAGTACTGGACCTTAAGAGGTGATGATGAGAGTGTTATCTGCAGAAGATCTATAAGGTCTGGGCATAAAAATATTGTACCGTAGCGGGTGCAGAAGTGAACCCCAAGCTGCTACCATCCTTTGGCCAACCCTCTTCCAGCCGACCTCACGTTCTAATTGCATTTATCTTAAAAGTTTGCAACAATTCCATAAACTCTTTTATCAAATATAATACCTGTTATTTCATATACTATATGTAACCATTCTTCCTTGCGGTGTAAAAGTCCGCTTGTGAAGTCAAGACTTAAAGTAATTGCCGGTTATATTTTGTTAAGGCTACTAGATATCTAATTTGACAAAACTATAATGGCATGTGAAGTTGAATATTCGGACCTAAATCCGAAATGTAACTCACCAACAACGTCGCAATCAGAGATCATATCAATTATCCGATGTAAAAGAAACTTTCAATCATATTCCAAAAGGGCGGGATTAAAAAAGAAATTGGCCTATAACTACTGCTCTGCTTTGGATTTAATTTGGCATCAAAATCGGAGCTATCACAGCTGCCATTATGAGGACTATATAATACAAGAAATCCATCACTACTACACGATTTTTCAAGAGCTCTTCTTTCAAGCTCCTCTCGTATCCTTTTTTTCTATAAAATATAAGATGCTAATATTACCCAAATGAGAATTTTTATATACATTAGTACATACAGCGCGTGGAATACTTTACCATCCCCTGGTATGCAAATTGATTTACTTGAATTTTAATTTTTTTTTAGTTATAAAATCGTGTTTGTAATTCATTCATGTTCCAATCTTCGTGGATGGTAATAACTTAAAGATCACTATCAAACAGAACCTTGTTTAGAGTGAAGTGTTTTTCCTTGCAAGAAAGTTGATTTCTATAAAAATGTGAATTCTAATCTGTAAAATTACATACCAGTTTTTAGCATTGATATATAAACCTGCGTGAGCCAACTCCAAGTGAAATTCAGCTCCTTAGATCTTTTCCTCTTTATGGAAGTTCTACTGCATGACACAATTTTCCTTCAGAAAAATCTTGTTATCGCGTTAATGACTTAGCGGTCTCTGATATGTCTTTCAATACTCTTAACAAATATATTAAATATTACTGAATATTTCTCTAGCCGAAGAACATTTTGCCCGTAAGTAAAACACACCTTTTTTCCTAATCTTGTCAAACTTTTGCACTAACAATAAAAGTTTTCAAAGTACCTTCATTTGTAATTCCAAATTTCCTCGCATTTAAACTAGATCTTATTAAAATAATTTCTACAAATTTATCTGATGACATTGAAATTTATTTTACAAAAATATGGATTTAATCTCATATCAAAAACTCATAAAAACAGTTCTTTTTTAGGTTTTCAAATTATCCTTTTGCAACAATTATAAGGCCATAAATTTTGAGTTTTCAACAAAACCATATAAAAGCGAAAGTGTCACAAGGGCCAACAGCAACAATAAAATCTCATTATTGCCAGCCAAATCTACGGAGAAAGAGAACATAAAAAACAAGAAGTATACAAAAAGAAATAATAAAAGTCGGTGATTATTTGGAAACATAATAATGGAAAAGATTCCGTGCACGTGCTACCAAGCGGATTCTTATTATTTCTTACTTAATTTTTTAGTGTTGTCTGTTGTTACCATTTATAAATAAAAGAGTGTTTTTTCCTATTTTTTTAGTACCTGAAGGATGAAAGTTAGAGGAAATACACTTTTTATATGAAAAACTTAATAAACAACAAATAAAAATCATGAGCATAACATAAAAATGTATTAAATTTGATATAAACAAATGTTGCTTAATTTTATTTCCAGGCAACATTCGCATTGAATATTTCTCTAGCAACATTTGCTTTTTCTTTTAAGAGTTTGAAGTGTTGCTGATACATGCTGTTGTTTAACAACTTCCAATTAGATTTGAGTAAAAATTGTTATTGTTGTTCGTGTTAAAGAGAGTGTTTTGCTTGTGTTTCCCTGAGTAATTCATCATTTTAATGTGTGTAAAACAGACACACACACATTCAACACACTTACACAATGTTGCTGGAGTAGTCGGTACTTTTTGTTTGGTTGACTGGTTTGCAACATGCGAAGAAATAGATTTATTGGAATGTTTACGAAATTGTAGCTCACTGTGAATTCACTGCTGGCGAGTTTGTTTAGTTGTTTTTGAATGAACGTGCAAAATAGACGCATTTCCAATGTGGGTCCATAGCGGGCACTCGTGTTACGATTAAAAGCAACACACGCCATTTCAAATAAAAACGAAAAATATTGTATATTCTGAAATTTAAACGTTAAAGTCAGTGAATTAAAAAGAAATTCTAGTTTTTATGTTTAAACATACATAATGGGTAGAATATTATACATAAATATAATATGAATTACCATGGAAAATGTTTGAAAAATACACAATATTATTTTTATTTTGTTATTTTTTTTCGCGTGACTAAATAAATCTCATAAAAAATTCCAACATGAATTTATTTAAAATAATATGTGCTTTTAAATGAATTTCGTCTATTGAAATGTTTTAAATGAAAACAAAAATCTCAACATTTAGATTGTCAAATAAGAACAACGTTAGAAGTGCTTTTAATTCTTATCGTTTTTAACCTTGAACTTTTAAGCTTAAATTTGTGAAAATAATTGTTTTTCTTATATTTTTAAGAAATTCCTTTCAACAAAAATAAAATCAAGACTAGTTTGAATCTATGGCAGATAAATATAATCAAATTGACAAAAACAAAAAAGTACTTGAGAAAAAATTGTGAAAAAATGTCACCAACACTTGATGCTTGTTTAAAAAGGCCACAATGTTGCCAAAATCAGTGCGCATCAGCATCATTATTATCATCCTTAGTAGCAGCTAGAAGCTCATTAGTAGCATCATTAGTATCAATAGCAGCCAAAAATCACTGATAAACTTTTATACATTTGAGTGTTTTTGTTCTTTTCGAAAACCTTAAAACCAAATTTGTTCAACGTAATTAAATGTTGTGCTTTCTTTTTGCAAAAAGTAATTTATGTGTTAAATTTACAAAATTCTCCATGTTTATGGGTAAAAAACGAAAGTCCTTAAGATATTGTCGAAATTATTTACGTTTGCATTTTATCATTATTATCAAAACGCTTTATTATTATCATCACTACTACTATTACTATTACTCCAACAAGACATCTACGTCCGGCAACAGTTCTAATTTAATTGCAACAAAATCTTTACATTTTCTTTGCTGCAATAATAAATTCAACAACTGTAATTTATTAATAATTTGTCGAATTTTATATTTGTATTGTTTTAAAAATTATAAAAAAATTCTCAAACCCTCTACGTTTTACTGGTCTCAACTTATCCAAACAAATTTGAATGAATAATATAACAGATTATTAATTTAAACGTCCTGTTTTCGCTCCTTAAAGGGAAAAGGTGTAAATATTTAATTAAATAAGAAAAAAAAAATTAAGTTAAATTGTGATATTAATTTAATAAAAAAATCTACCTTTAAGTAAATCTTTTTGTAAATATTTAAACCAACAAACGAACTCGTTAAAAGAAAACAACTATCACTATACAAATATCAAAAGTTAAGCCCTTTTGCTTTATTTTTTCTACCAACCTTCAAGTCAATTTAAAAAAAATGTATTTAAAAAAATAAA
Organism: Germaria angustata; assembly: GCA_963681545.1. NCBI lineage: Eukaryota > Metazoa > Arthropoda > Insecta > Diptera > Tachinidae > Germaria > Germaria angustata. Next base: position 59,594,559 of record OY812998.1, on the reverse strand, counting down.
CAAAAACGGCAAAAACACTGTTTCTACAAAACACAAAATCCCAACTAAAGGTATGTACCTCTATGTCATTTCTCTCATCCTGTATTTATGTATATATTCGTACCTACATACGTAAATTTTTGTGCTTGTGCGATTTTATGTAAATGTAAATTTAGTCCTTTATTTCAATAATATTTTTTGTGAGTTTCCTCTAAATATTTATTCATAGTTCGTTCTCATTGTTGGTCTTTTTCTCCGCTTAAAAGGAATCAAATTTAATTCAGGATCTTGTTTACATAGACTGCTTTTTGGCGCATTATAACTTAATATTGCAAAAAGGGAATTTAATGTTTATTTACAAAATAGAAATATTTAATTCAATGAGATGTAAGATTTCTTTGAGGAAAATTTAATATCGCAATACTCTCATAAATGTTGTTATTTAAGCAGCCATTTTTGTTTTTATATGATATTTGTAATGTGATTTTTCACGAATTGATAAGGCATTTAAAGAATCCACCATTATGATCAGTTATACCGACTGTGCACAGTTCTCCACTGTGCAAAAATATTTTAGAAATAAATCAATTGTTTCTAAACAAAATTTTCTACGGGTATAACATAGCAGCATTCCTATTTAATTTTTAACTTGCTCAGGGGCGGAGTTTCAAGCAATGGCGCTCGGGCACATAAAATATTTTAATGCTTGCCATTTTATTCTCATCCCATTCTAGACATGTTTTTATTAAGTCTCTGAAACAATTGAATACAGAACTAGAACTTGAGCCAGATTAACTGAATTTTCAATTAAAATCTGAATTTAGAAATGAGGTGCGGTGTGAATTTGAGTTCTTGTGGATCTGTCCTTCGGAAAACCCTCAACGCTTATGATGCCCTCTTAATTTCTCCCAATTCACTGTTTATCGTTATTTTCACACAAAAGACATGTACGACGTTCCACGCCGCCTTTTCTGCGAGTGTTAAATGTCGCTCATAGTTTTCGTCATCCATCAGGTCCAAGGAAATTTCTATCGATGATTCTTTATGAGAAAAAGCTCAGTGCGTGTTTATGTAGTGGACGAAGTAAAATGTAATTTAGATCAATTAGTGGGTTACTAGAGATGATTTATCTTTCTAGTGAATGATGGTCTCAAGATGATCATTCTTTTTTTTTTACATAATGATGCGCTTGCTATTGCTCAACTATTCCACATGCAAAAGGAAGAAACAGTATTTTATGAAGCCTTTAATGAGTACCCCTTTAGATTACCGAAAAATTTTTCATTTGTGCACATTGATCGATATTGAAATTTCTCTCATCGATTCTTTTTCTCTCTTCGTTGCTGATGGCATGAATAATTAGATTCGGCCTTTTTATTTTCAATATGCAGGAGGGAGAAGCCTACAAACTGTATATGAAACTGACAACGAGAATGCTTAGCGTTTAATTGATTCACTGTTTGAAATTAACGATTATACTGCGGAAATAAATTGATCCTCTCGAACAGCTTCTTATTTCTATTTCTAATATGAATAACTTTATCTGGCAGACCCATCGAATGTAAAATTATGTGGATAAGCTCATTTATTCGGACATCGGGTTGGTTCGATACAGAACCGCGCAGGTATATGCATAGGATCTAGGACCCTTTAACATATTAACATATTTTTTTTCGAAACCGACGGCCTGTTCAACATAACTTTATTTTCGTTTTACCCGAGTAAATATTTCATTGCTTCCATTATTTCATCATTTCCTTTAGATAAATGCAAATCACGGATCTATAATTCGGCTTGTGTTACTAAATATTATTTATCGAACACCATTTAAATGGCACTGATCGTAGTGGGATCAGACCACTAAGGACCACTGTATTCAACTGGCTTTAAAACTGATGAAATGTCGGCATTTAGTGTTTCATTCTCTGACAAAATTTGTTAGCTAAATTTTCTACTTTCAGCATGTTTCAGTTCTTTTTTTTTTAAATGAGCAACAGTGCAAATGTTTTGCATAAAAACTAATAAATATATATGCAACATATTTTGAACTCAACTTTATTTCAGAGCTAAATAATACCCTGTTTTCCGATTGTATTGTTTATACAAAGAAGGATTTTGTTTGGATTTTTATTTCCGCTTACATATTTGCTTTGGTGTGAAAAATGAACAATGGACATTAAATATTTCATAACTATTGAGAAAATGCTTGTCATTTGACGATGAGAACTCTATTTTATGAAAACAAATGATGTTTGCAATAGCATAATTATACGAGTATATTGCATAAATCGCCTAAATAATGTCAATATTGCTAGAGAATTTAAAATTTTTATTCAAAATTTAAAACGCTAAACATACATTATTGAATGTAACAGCAAGGCAATTATTTTAGTTCTATTGTGAGCTTATAAATGCATCGCTTTATGAGGGTATGGGTAACATGCAAAACGTGTTTCTCATTTTTTAAGGCAAAATTTCTTCTCTGGTAATTAAACGCCAATAGTTTATATTTCGTACGTCTCCTGCACTAATGCCGAAAAAATTCGCTGTTCTAATTTTTCTGTTTTCTCCATTACATTTCCTGGTTCATCGATAATCTGTGTAACTTTGTTCGGCAACCATAACAAAACACGCCTTTTCCAAATACATGCTTTCTTAGGAAATCTGGGGAGTTACTCTCTATTGCGATGCGTAAGAAAAATGGTACCTAATAGGATAATTGGTACCCTTCATTGTGTTTCCTTTCGCATTTAATTTTTTTATATTATATTAAAATCATTCGTTAAAACCAAATATCTTGCGCTAACAAAATATTAAACTCATCGAACTAGCTTACGCATCACAATAGAGATTAACCCCCCTGCTACAATTTTTACAATGCTTACAACATAAATGTGATAACTAATGTAGTAAGAATAGTTTGGTTCGATTTTGCACAATCTTGTTGACATTTTTATACCGTGTTTAGTTTTTCAATTAAAAGTGCTTATTGTGTCACATCCAAATTAACGTACCAACTGATCCAAACAGCTGACAGCTGCTGTAACATTATGATATAAAATTCCAAGAATCCGGTAACCCAGTGATAATCCTGCTAAGGAATGAGTTCAACGCTTTAAGATGACTTCAGAAAGTACGCAGCATTTTATTCTTATGACAAGTTGAAAGTTAAACATTTTAGTTATTTTTAGAAACCCTGAATGGACTACTGACATTGCACTTTTTTAGAATGATAGCTGCACACCAAGTTTGCTTTTTCGGTGCAATATTTCCCTCCATTTCTGTTGTTACGCAATTATGCGCATAGGGCTACTACTTAAGACAACAGCGTTGTAGTCTTTTGCCTGTGACGTGACTTCATTGTTACCAAAATGTCAACTTTGTAACGAGTTGGAAAGTTGCAGGGTCACACGGATATTACTTTAACTAAATTTTATGTATAAAAAAGTTACATTTAAAAACACCCAAAATTTTTGATAGAGACGAGAATGAAACTGGTGATTTGGAATAATAGTTTTCATAAATTTCAACCAGAGGATGCAGGAAAACTTCATCTTTATTTAAAACGTTCTTTGTCAGTTCAGTTTAGTGTAGAACTTCGCAACTAAATGAAATCAATTTGTTCAAATTCTTGAAAGTTGCTGTATTGCTGATAAAAGAACGTGTTAAAAAGTTTATTGTATGTTATAAATATTTAAATCCATTAAAAAAACATTATTGTTAATAAAATTGTTATTCGGAAGGTAATATCAAATATTCAAAAAATTCTTGTATCAAAACTTGCTTAATTTGAATACAGACGTGAATCAGAAGCAGCTGAATCTATTGCAAATATCCTGAAACATCGTTAATCATAAATAAAATTAAAACTTTTTAATTGTTAAATAAGAATACCTTGGCCTTAGTTATTTCATATTAAATTACAATTGATTATTTACCACTGTAAACGTTACAAAATTGCCAACAATCATATTTTTTTCTAACACAAGGGCAATATTATCCGTTGTTAATTTAAGCAAAATAACGTATTCGTGTAAATCTAAAAAATTATTATTTTTTTAATTTTTTAAATATTTTTTTTTGTCAAAAGAGTGTTTTCAAAAACTCGATTAGGATATGCATAGACTTGTAGCAGGAATTCCAATTTTTAATCAAAATTTTTTCATAAGAAATTGAAAATCGCACCTATGGATCTTTGGAAGCAATGAAAATGTCGTGCCGGTACCGCGAAAAACGCTTAAGCAACATAATTTTTGGTTTTCACTTTTTAGTCGCAATAGATAATTTACGATCACTAAAATTAAATTATAATTATAAAATTATAACCAAAAATTGAGTACAAAATCAATGTTGCAGTGGCCATGCAACTTAGTTCAAAGAAAGTTAATAAAAACACTTGTTATGTAAAATTTTGTGTTTGTCCCTTAAGTTTTTTTTTTTGCGTTTAAGGCATGATGTGATCCTTCAAAAATGATTTCCACTTCCTTCCTTCACTGGGCAGCAAGAAAAACCGTCGAACCGTCTCAAATCAAAATGAATGGATGATTCACGTGGCTTATTTATATGGAGTAGTTTTGGGAAGAGTACTTAGTTCAGCCCTAAGTCATTCTTTTCATAATTTTGTAATGTCTTTCTCCCTCTCGTTATATATAGATTACAAATCCATTGAAACATTTATCATATAAAATGGACATTGCTAAGATTTTGGTTTGGCTTTTTTAAATATTTTCTTGTATAAAATATTGAAAAGAAGACCACCGTTCATTAAATCAGATTCTCGCTAGTGTTAGATCTGATTATATCGAGCTTTGTCAGCAGCCAATTTATTTTGTTTGATGGATTGACTCCAATCTCAAATAATTTGTGAGAAATTAATAAATCAAAATTGAAAGTAAATAAAATAAGAATTTCTTTTGCTGAAATAGTCAAATATTTTGCTTGAACCTTCGAATTTTAAATCGACATGAATGCTTAAATAAGTGTTGTGTTAAAAGATGTGAATTTAAATTTTGACCAACAAAAGCAATTTGCTTAATCAAATAAATGTTATCGCCGATGTCATTAAAACTACAACAACAATGATAACAAATTTAAAATTATCAATACGAGCCACAAACGGCGAAACAGAAATATACAATATTTTAATTAAAACATTTCTTAAGTTATCAGTTCTTTTCGTATTCGTTAAAAAAAACAAAACAAAATTAAATGAAATAATTGAGATTGAAAAAATTATGGTTCTGTAATAAAAACTTAAATCGTAATAAATTAACATAATGAATAATAAACATGATAGTTAATCAAATTCTAATTATTATAGCGATTTAATTAATAAGAGCGTTTAATAGCGAACATAAATTTTTTTGCCAAACACCCATAAGCAAATGGTCTCAACAACAAGCATATTTTTTTTATTAAAACGCCTTATAAAATTAATTAATTTTAATCTGTTCTCTTGAGCGATTTCACTTTTTGCTTATTTTTTTTAACAGATCATCTAGCAATAGATTTGAGAATTAAGTAAATTAGGCAATTTATTATAATTGTTATTACAATTTTAATTTCTCCAACGAAGAAAGACCTCTTTGCGAGTCACATTAAAAAATTTTTATGCTGCTTAATTACGAAAAAAAATTAAATAAAAATCAATATAAATATTAATAAAAAAGTACCTTTTCATTTTGCACTTCTGCAGTCCATCTCCGTCACATGTACATACATACATTTAATTAATAATTGATAATTGTATGCAATTACAAATCTTAAACTTTATAAAACAAAACGTGTAGAACATTTCATAATTCCAATAATTTATGTGAGAATGTCTATTTATTTGTCTGTATTATCTATAATTCTTTTTCTGAACGTGGGTCAACAGAATCAAACAAGTAGTCGCTTTTGCTGCTGTTGTACATAACATTCACCGCTGAATTAAAAATATAATTTATTATTAAAAAAAATATACTACGACAAATGGGTAGAGAGTATGGAACAAAAAAAATATATATAAATTTCCATATAAAATATAATTGATAGTTTCCACACATGTACTTTTACACATACATACATACACTCACCAGCAATAAGACAACAAATATATTGTACATATGTACATTATCACACAAACAACCATTTTAAAATAATTAGCAAAACAAACGGACAATTTGAAAATTTTAATACACAAAACGCTTAATAAATAATAAAATAGAAACAAATACTTAAACATGTGCATGTGTATATATGGGCATATACATGCATTTTGAATGCGAGTGTGTCAAACAACTACTTAATTCTAGAGAGGTTTCCTCTGGTCCAACCAAACAAACAGTCAACCACTCAGTTAGTCATTTAGTCAACCCAACAAGCAAACGATTCCAAATGAGCCACTTCATCCAGCGAATAAAACAAAATTAAACCTGCTCATCTTCTTTCTAACACATCAGCCACAAGCGAACTCTGTCTGCCACATATGAGTACATACTCTGTGCCACAGTAATATGGTACGAGTATGTATTTTTACAACTAAAGCCACCACTACTACAGCCATCATTGCTGGCAATAAATCATTTTTCTTTCATATTTTTATACATACAAACACATATTCGAACATCTTTTTTCTTATTTGCATTTTTATATGCAGTTTTTTTTTTATAAAAAGCTAAATATTTTATTTTTAATTTTACAATTTTATTAAAAGAACTTGTTTGGAGGCTTATAATTGCTGCTCAAAGTCAGGCTTTACACTTGCAACGAAAATTGATTTGGTGTGGTGTTCAAGTCCCTGTTATATTTATTGATAAAGGAACTTTCATAATAAATTTTTAATTTGGCTGATGGGCGACGAGTTTGCTTTTTAGGACATTTTTGAACGTGTGTATTTTTAAGTGGACCCCAGTGTACGCAGGAAATATCCAACAATGCCTTGTTACAAAATTTATTTAATGTTAACACAATAACCAAAAGAATTATGCTGTTTTGTTATTAATAGAGGGTGGTAAAGGCAAACTATTTTCCAGCTAAAATTGTTAAGCGGAAATCGAAAGTTTGATATAAAAAAAACTGGCAAAAAATTTTCAATTTAAAAAATAAATTAAGGAATTGTTAAAGAATGTCGTTTTCATTGCATCCAAAAATCCATTAGTATTTTTTTTAATTCCTAAGTCGAGTTCGAAAAAATTGTGCTCATAACTCCGAATTGCCTCTAAAAATGTGGGGAACTCTATATACGTTTTTGAAAATACTTATTTTATGATAAAAATAACAACAAGAAAAACTTCTTTTAATCTACCTGAAACAATTTTTATTTCTTCAATCAATAATTGATACAATTACATTCACACTAGAAGAAGGAAGTATCTTTCTAAATGGAAAGTTTAAATAGCAGATGCCACTTTAATATAAAATTATTTTCGTTGCAAGAAAACGACATAAAAATAGCTTCCAAATCGGTGAAATTGCATTAAAAAAGAGAACATACCTCCAATGACATGAACATAATAAAATCTGTTTTAATGATCCCAACTCGCACTTCTTTTATATTATAATTTCAGCATTTTTAATACGTTTTTGGAATCTGTTTTTTTTTTGCTGGATATTTTTTTAAGGATAACAACCCATAATCAAACTCTGCAGCAATTTACACTTTAAAATGGGTCTTATAATTTAACATTAATTAGAAGTATGCTTTTCGTCGGTTATAGGCTAGAACCCTATATTTTTTGAACTTTTTATGACAATTTTAATTAAAATATTATTATTATTCTTTTATTTACTCCGAAAATTAATTCTTAGACTAAATATATCTAAATCAGCAGCGGCTACAGAAGCCATCAGAGAAAAATATTATTTAAGCCCAAGGTCTTATTTAATGGTTAAACAATTTTATTTGCAAATTTCGATATCTCGATACATATAGAGTATCATCTTCAGGTAAATTGTATTTGTTTTCTGAAGATGATACTCCATGAGTATCGAAATATCGATATTTATAAATAATATTGTTTAACCATTAAATAACCTTTGAGCTTAAATAATATTTTAATTAAAATAATCTTAAAGATGCATTGAAGTATTTTTTTAAGTTGAAAAACGCAAAAGGTACTACTTGACTTGTCTGCAGATACAACAAGAATCTTCGGCGGGGATCGAACCTACGACTTTCGGACTACTAATATAGCTAGTGTACTAAGAAGGCACCTCTTTTGTAAATTAGTCCTCTCTATTGGCCCTTAGAAGTAAAACTTATTTTGTAAATTGTGTGGAAAAACCAACACTTTAAAAAAAAATTTGGGAAAATTATTTTCCACCGGGCGACATGTAACAACATGTCGTCCTGTGAACATTGTATAAATACATCATTATATGCTAAATGTTTTATTTTTAAAGAAACAAATTTGTAAGAAATTTTTGCCAATTAAATTTATTTGCCAGCTTGTCTAATCTATTTTCTTGTTCTAATTTTTTTATTATTGTACAATCAGAGGTACCGCTGCGAACCTTTTTTACATTTGAATTGTCAACCGCTAAATTGGCAAAATAAATAACAAAACGATTTTGATTGGAAACTTTAACATTGGCTATTAGTGTTTGCTTTTCTAAAAAAGAAATGTGTAGATGTTTTTTTTCACTTTCAAAGAAAAAAATCCTTTGGAACTAATCATAATTTAAGAAAAAGCTTTCAATATTCTTTTTGTTGACATCATAACTGCAGATAAAATCAAAATTTCAAAATTAAGAATTCTGGATGGTACGAATGTCCTTGCGCTTAATTCCGCAAATAAAAAAATTTTCTTATACACTTAGTGTGATATAATTCATCTCTATACTTACAACACTATATCTGTGATTCAGTCATAGATTAAATATTTGTTACCATTGAGTATCGAATGATGGCCATACGAGGACCCATAACAAAAGTGGTATGTTACGGTATTCCTTTGTTACAAATTTAGGAATAAATAGTGTTTTGCTCATGATCTATGATCCAATTTAAATAAATAATGGCCTAAATAATGCGGTATAAACATTGTAATGACAGTTCAATACCCATTTTTTTACGCTACCAAGTTAAAATATCCAGCAGTAACTTCCCGATGTTCACGAACTAGGTTAAGTCCAATTCGTGATCTTCGTTTAAAGAAAAACACGATTGTAAGTACAACTAAACATTTCTAATGTATTTCAAATATAAATGACCAAACAATTAAAGTGGTAATATTTCAGTTGGTATTTAAGAAACAAATGAAATTCTATTGGGGACACACACATACATTAATACATATATATGTATGTATATAAACATACATATCGTTACCTAAAATCCAAAAACCAAAATGAACTTTTGATGACCATTCATTCATATAAGTATGTAAGAATGTAGACATACTTACATGCTTATATGCATATCGTCACTTGAAATCTAAAAAAACCAAACAAACGACATCGACTTTTAGATTGATCATGATATTATTAACCCAATTCCATCTTTCTATTTCCCAAAATTCTAATCGTACATGTCAAAAAATATATTAAATTTATAATGTGTAAATCCCATCCGAGTTGAATTCCCTAATATACATAAATTGTACTCCTTTTAAAACAAAAAGTCGAAAGTAAATCGATAGTATTAGTATTCTAATAAATATTTGAAGACAAAAAAAACGCAATTGAAATTGTAAGTCTTTAATATATGATTATTGATACAAAAACTGAGCACTTTTATAAAAACTCTTTGCCATTCCTTAATATTTCTAATTAACTGTCCCAAGCAAATTGTTCAGTAAAATGATCCCATTTGTCCTTGGCAGCTTGCCTCGACCAATATCTGGAGTAGTTTTCATCAGCTCAACCAACTTTGAAATTTGTTTTTTGTTATTTTATTTTGTTATTTTGTATTTATTTATTTAATTTTTTACAGTCCTATATGTTTTGCATACTTAAATTTTTCATCTATTTTCGATTTTCAACTTGTAATGTTAATAAAACAACACCTAATGAGCTGTTGTAGATTTTTGACAGTGCGAACAACACATACTGACAACAGTGGTAAACCATAATCGCATTTTAAAAAATACAACATTAAAGTAACAACTGTTTTAAACCATAATCGGGACATTAATTTGTATTATATAAAATATATAATATTGTATTTGTATTTTGCTGCTTGTAAGTTATAATCTACATATGTTCCTGCCTTTTTGCTAATTCGAGCTCCAATCATATTTTGTGGGAACTTAACGAATTTTTTATTAATTTAATAAAGTGAAATTTCATCGGTTTCATTGAACCGAGTGGTTTTTAAAGTAGATTTTCTTTCGAGCGATCAATAGCTCCTCCAAATTAATCCAAAACAGTGCATAAGAATTTATATTTTGAAGTAAACAATTTTTCAAGTAATCAATGGGAACTCATCCGAATCACACTGTATATGTACTGTCACCAGAATTGCTATTTTCTCTAACCTGCTTTGCTAGGGGGACCTCCGTTTGTGAAGAAAAATAATCGGTAAAAAAAACTCAAATTAAAAATTTTACTAGACTGGCCTTCGTAGACTAGTAGGTAGTGTACTAGACTCGTAGTGCGAAGATCGCAGGTTCGAATCCTGTCGCAGAACTCTGCCAGTTTGTGTTTGATAATTAAAGGGAGCGCACAACAAGCCTTCACTGGCTTAAGTGTATGTCGTATGACATGGGCTATCACACCCCTCCTAAAATTTTACCATTCATTCGAAAATACATAAACAGTTTATTATATTAATTTTATTTTTCCAAAATATGCTCAAATATGTTTTCTCAAATTGCTCGAAGAATTTTTCACTTTATCAAAAATATTGTGATTAACTGAAGTGGCAAGCAGTGTGAAGCTTTACTTTTTTATTATTTTATTTATCAAACAAATATTTTGCAAATTAATATGCAAACAAGAATGTGGGTGCAATTAATTATAATAATTTTTAGATAGAAGTAATATAATTGATTGTTGTCATATAAAAAAAGTGTTAATTATACTCGTAGTATGGGAATCGTTTAGTTACGAAAACTCCCATTATTTATAATAACTTGTTATACAAAAACAATATAATTAAAACTTTATTTATACTTTTATATATTAAAAAAATCTAATCTTTAAATTTGCACATTTAATTTACATAAACAAAGTTCAATTATTCAGTTTGTTGCTTTGCCGGACTACGCGTGCTCGATGCCTCCTACCAAATATTTAATCCTGCTCTACTTAACACCTTCAAAATTTTAAATTTAATATATAGATAACAATCGAATTTTGACTAATGAGCGACCATTTAAAATTAATTATGCGACTAAGGTTACTCTAGATGAAAAAAATTTTAGTCGGTAAAAAAAAATTAAAAATTGTACATATTTTCTTAAACAAAAATTTTCATTTCCTAGAGATGCTCAATGAAGTTAATCGAAATATTGTGCTTGTGGCCACTGAAAATTGTACTCAGCCGAACCCAATAATATTATAAAATTTTTTAATGAAAAAATATGTTTGACCTTGGAGGCTAGCCCTGGAACTTCCCAATAACTGTTCTAGATTAGGAAAATGTTTGCGTATTAAATAAAAAACATTGTCTTCGATAACGGTGTTCGAACCCATTAACCGCTTAAATTATTTTGTGGCACTTCACGCAGTTTAAAAACTCCAAAAAAATAACCATTCGATTTGATTGAAATCTTAAACACAGAATGATCCGAATGTGGAAGAAGCGATTGTGTTTTAAAAGTAGGATCACTTTAAAGAGAATAGCCGGAAAGTTATACAATATGTTAACCTTATTTTTTGCACAATGTGGCGCAAAAGTAAAGTCATAATTTGAACTGGCTGCCATTATGTTATAAATAAAAAAAAACCCATTTCATAAAAACCATAAGTTTTTTATGAAAAGCTCAATTGGGCACCTCCTGAGTTGATGCATAATTGCATCCGTTTTACGGCATTTTGAATTATTTTTCGCAGAAACATCTGATGCTGTTAAATCTGGCGATCTGGACGCCTAGTTCAAAGCACTAAAACGGGAGATCACTCGACCTGGAAATTTGTGTCGCCAAATCTCCATCGTTGCCCGAGCTGTGTGACTGGTTGCTAAGTCCTATTGAAATCAAAAATGATCGAGTCCCAAATTGAAAACCTGCGAGGCAAAAGTGTTTAGCATCTGCTTGTATCGTTCAATTTTTTTTTTTTTTTGATTCTGTCTGACATTGTTGGCAACAGTAGCGATGTTCTCGGTTAAGCAAGCAATATGAGGCCGGTCATTTCCTGCGACATCTTCAGTTGATGTAATTTATACAAAGCGCTCATCCAAACGCTTTAATATTCGACTACATAACACTCAATGACATAAAACGATGACGAAATTCATGTTGCATTAAAACAATAGACTTAAAGTTTGTCAAATAATAATTTCACGTTAATGAAATGGCATATTGAAGAGCACAGTGACATTTGGCGCCATATGCAAAAATGGCAGCTAACTCAAATTATGACATGACTTTTGCGCCACCTTGTGTACCATTCGCTGCGATATCACCGTGTAGGGTATTACCTGGTAATATACAATTTTTTCAATGAATAAATTTTGCTAAACTTTAGTCCATTATTTTTTTTCAGTGTAGAAGAAGTGAAAATTATACAAATTTGTAACGAAACCTAAAAAAGCAGTTACTGAAAAATATACAAAAAGAAAGTTTAGCGTGAAAGTGTCCTCCTCAATCAATTTTAAAATATAAAAAATCTTTTCTTAAGTGGTTAAATAAATTATTGATTTACAAATTTAAACAAAATTGTTAAATCTCTGTTATTGCTACTCGTTGAATATCAAAACTTAAAGGGAGTCGTTATTTATGAATATGTAGTCAAATTAAAAAATAAAATTCTGAAATAATTTTGATAAGCAAATAATTGTCTCTATGTAAAAATACTTCTAATCGTAATTAGTACTAAAAATGTAGGCATAAAACCATTTTTAAAATGAATTTTTTATAAATAGAATTTCAAAATCATCAGCTCTCCAACTAAATATCGAAAACATTTTTTAAAATGGCTAAAAACGTATATATTATTTATTCACATACATACTCGTCTATATAAGAATTTAAAAGAAATAACTCTATTTTCATAGTATTTTTGTAGTTCTCTTTTATTTAGTAACATATTTATCACACATGAAAAATTAATTTTTGTTTATGACAAAAACATGAGCACTTCATGCTTAGACACAAATAAAAATATCTATATATACATGAAAATGTTTTTATATAAAGATTATGACAATAAAATGATGTTAAACAAAATTTACACACATTCAAGTTCTTTCACACAGATATTCGAACGCACACATACTTGGAAACATGTATTAGATAATCACAATTTAGTACAAAGAAAGAAAAGATAGATGTTTTCCAACAGATTACAGTGACAGGTGACAATGACAGCTCAATTATAATTATCATCATTATTGTTATTCCTATTGTTATATTCATTAAAGTTCTAATGAAGAACAATTTGAAAATTGAACAACAATAATAAAATGATAACAACAGCATCAACAACTACAGAACAGTTTTAAACTCAACAGCTAAAAACATGTTGATGGTGTTAAAGTTGATAAAAACAAAACAAGTTGTTTTATGACAACAACAACATGCTATAGATTATAACTTTAATTAAAAAAGAATTAACAACAAAAAATTAGTATAAATTTTATTATTTTAATTGCTAGAAACTATTAAAACCAATTTGAAAAATATTTCAACGTTGTAAATGTTCTTTGTCTTTAGATTTTTGTTTGAAATCTGTAACAACAAAAGAACAAAATATCAAAAAAAAAAAACATTATTCAAACATTAACTTAAGTGACTGAATCGCTGGTTGGCTGAATGACTTAACTGACTCCGGCTCGAAACTCCAAATGTGTTCTATTGTTGTTAAAACGTCACTTGTTAAACAACAAACGGTTAGTAAAACGTTACTAAGTTTTATGAAAATTTGCTTAACAAATAAACGAAAAAAATGAATTGTTCAAATAGAAATGAAAACAAAAAGTTTATATTTTTTTCAATAAGACAAGAAACAAGATTTTTAGTGCAAAAAATAAAACTCCAAGTTGTTGTTTGAATGAAAAACATTCTCATGACTGTTAAATATTCAGCCCGTTGCTAGTAGACTAGTTCTTAAAACTGAATAGAATTATTATTAGATTATTAATATTATTATGATTATGATTGTAGTTATTAATATTGTTATCATTTTATTGTTACTATTATTATTATTATTATTATTATTATTATTATTATTATTATTATTATTATTATTATTATTATTGGATTATAATTATTAGTATAACTGTTGTTGTTCTTGTTGCTACAATCATCATCATTGTTATTATTATTATTATTATTATTTTTGCTATTATTATTATTATTAAAATACATAAATAGAATGAACCAAAAAGTAAACTGATCTTAAAATATCAATAACAGTTTACATATATTCTTATTATATAAAAAACGCATCATAATAAAATTATATATTTACCATATACATATTATATATACAATTTTAGTTAATACTACCTGCAGACAAGCCGCAAAGCCTTCGCAAGGTTGTATTATAATTGAGTTGTTGTATAATAAAATTTTTAAATAAATGGAACTGATAGATGAATGATCTTCTATTATCTTTATTAGAGATATAAACGGGAATTTAGTTTCACTAATATGGGATTACGAATAGACAACTCTTGCTAATGCTTCACAACAGCGCACTAGATCGCACAGTATGAGTATTTTGATTACATTTTACAAACAATTCAACTAATAACGCATTCCCTTGACATAGAGCCGGCTGACTTACAGATGCCCCCTTATTTTAGAACAACATTTCATGCACATGTTTTTCGAATTAAGTACTAGTGAAGTTGAATTACCAGACACTTTTAAGGCCATAAAAGAAAAGATTTTCGCAGAATTTGAACTAAGTTCGGGAATTATCTCCAAGCTACATTATATCATTAAAAATTTATACTTCATTAGATTGAAACAAGATTTGATAGCAAAAGGGAGGAGCCGAAATAAAATAAGCTGTTGTGCACAAGCCAGACGAAATGTTTAAAAATTAAAATTAAAAAATATTTCTTTAAATTATATAGACCTGCTGCTAGAATTAACACGAGTATTTTCACAAGCCTAATCTGTAGCACACGCGTTAATATACATTTGCCCCAGTTTGACCCAAATAAGTACACTTTTAATAATAACAGTAAAACATATGGACATGCTAATTTCTGAAATAATTTGTCTGGGAACTTGACATTAGTTAACCTTGTGTCATATTTTGAATAAGAAAAAAGTTGCGTACTTATTAAAAAAGTTACAAAAACTGAATGAGAATTTTTATAATGCTGTCATTTATTTGCAGGAAAATTCCCTAAAGTCATGATATATACTTTAAAAAAATTCAGTTTGTTGTGCAAAAAAAAGAAAGAAAAATATGTCCTTCAATAATCTGGAACTATCACGACAAATTTTTTAACATGGCCTTGATCGTTGTCATTAAGTTAATACCCACTATTATGCGTTATGGTTGTTGAGGGCTTCAACTTCTTCAATTTCCTTCGTTCCATTCTCTGAATTATTCCTAGCGTCTTAAAAGTATTGCAATTTTATTTTCTCTATCTCCTTATCTCTCTATATATCTATCTAGTTCTCTTTGTCGGTAAAGCATTAAAGCTTTTAACCCTGGGGGCAAATTAAGGCATTTGATATGGATCGAAATTTCCATGCAATCCCAAAAAATTTTGTTTTAAATTTCGCCTAATATTTGACATGTTATGTTGGGTGCGAATATGTCTATTATGCCGACATAAAATCTGTTTTTCCCATTGTTATGACCTTGATATTATTGCATTGTAATACATTATCAAAATTAGTATTTCCCTATATTTGTAAAAGCAGGCGGAAGATTTCCACATTCGTAAAATAATTTTGGTACGATTATATTGTTTGTTTCGTCCTTTCAAAATTCTGTTATAGAATAGAGCAGATAATCAGTTTGTTTTTGATGCTGATGTTGATGCGAAAATTTCCAGTTGATACGAAACATTTCAAAAAAAACAACATTCCCTTTTTTTGTTTTATTTTCACAATTTTCATATGACTTCGTAATGTGAACGATATTTATATGAGCTAAATGGAATAGAAGAGCAAAAAAGCAGTACAACACAGAAAAATGTCAGTCAAAATGTCGCTTCCAACACGCGCTTACGATATTCAGTTTTATTGTCTACATATGTTTGTCTAAAAGTTTCTACATCTTTTACATCTCTGTGTCTGTCTGAATGTCTGTCTGTACTTCTGTTCATATCTCTTTTGTAAAAGTTTATTTGCTTTACATATACCGCCATACACACGTGTAAATATTATCATTTACTTGTGTAAGATATAATGCTAAAGTCTGTCCGTCCAACTGCCTGTTAATACAAGCATCTCCGAAAAACATTGAATCAGACTGAAACAGAGTAAAAGTAACTCATAGTCAAATCACTTGACAAACTGAATCACTATGACTATCAAATAACAGCATAACAAATGCTGGGTTGAATTAAAAAAAAAGAAGATATTAAAATCTAGACACTTTGAAAAGCTCAAATTAAGTTGTGCACAAAAAAATACTCTAAAAACATTTTATAAAAATATAAGGCAGAATTTTTCTTAACTTCATGATATAAAATTTCTCTTCTTTTTAGCACTTTGAAATGAAGTGGATTTTTGTACTAAATTAATTTTTATTTCAAATTTATTCATTGTACTTTTACCTCTTTGTGCGCGGAATTTCCCTAGACTTAATTTAATATTTTGTAATAAAACTTGTCTACAAGTATTGAGTATTTTTTTAGTATTTATTTAAATTCTTTTCCATGTATTTTGCGACAGAAGCTTAATGACGTTCTAACAATATTCTGTGTTGTAATGAAAAATTGTTATTGGTTAAGGTTGTGGCATTAATCATTATTGTTGATAACTGGTATATACAAACATGGGCCCCAACGCAAACAAATACATATATGTATGTTGAGAGAAGTGAGATTTGCTATATTATTCTTGTCTATTATATTTATAAATAACTATGTATTTAATAACCCCGTCTCTGAACTGAACGTCACTTGAATTCGTTTCTTATTCGCCCATATCGTTTGAACTAATCCGTAATCTAACATAAGTACTCGTAAGTTTAAGTTCAATAAGTTTTAAATGTATAATTCTTATGTCTTCATTTAAAAAGTGCAAATATTTATTAGCAAAATTGTCAATAAATATCAGAATTAGTTCTGTAAAAAGAGAACATTTTTATTTGTAAAGCCGGCTGTGCCTTCTCGAATAAGAGCAATGAGCACAACACATAAATTGACATACGAGGGTCGCGGTTCCAACTCCTACCAGACTCAATAGGTATCCCCGAAGTCAAGCCCAGAATGCCTCGCAGTGTGCTTTTTCAAAATAAAATCAAAAGCTAAAAAAATTCTTCATATCAGTTTTTCGACCTTTTTATTTTGTTTATTATTAAATCTAATTTCTTTAAATAAGCAATAAATATTCGTGTATGCTCGTATATAAATATATATGTAGTTTCTCGAAAATGGCCCTAATGATTTTCACAGTCAAGATGTGTTTGGGGGCTCCATGCGGAAAGACTTTCTATGAATAAAGCTTATACTGGCATTCTAAATTTTAAATGACTCGGTCAACTAGGAACTATTAAATTAGTCGTTATTGTTAAATTTTACAAACATTTATTATTATAAATTCGACTTTAAGCTCGAATAATTGGTTATATGACTAACTTTAATGAAAACTGTTAAAGTAAATTGGAGTAATTGAATATAATTAAAGAAATAAATATATAAATATAAAAATATCAAGACTTTTGCTTCATAGTGGCTTGATGTAACGAAATGAAATTAT
Organism: Germaria angustata; assembly: GCA_963681545.1. Classification (NCBI taxonomy): domain Eukaryota; kingdom Metazoa; phylum Arthropoda; class Insecta; order Diptera; family Tachinidae; genus Germaria; species Germaria angustata. Next base: position 59,576,599 of record OY812998.1, on the reverse strand, counting down.
GCAAAGACTATAAATATATAAAGATGTTGCACGTAGTACATTTGAAATTTACAAATAATTTGCGCTTCTTTAGGATGAGAGGGGGAAGTATGTAACAGGAAAAACAAAATCTTTGGTTTATGGCTAAAGCTTCAAAACTGTAAAAAACAACTCCTCTTATTATGATTGTCGCGTCGACTTCACATCAAGTCAATAGTAAAAAAAGACTGCAGTTCTGTACTCGTTATATGCAATAATCAACACTTGCCATTTTATAAGCCATAGTAGTAGTAATATACTATAAATAATATCTAATAGTTCTCGATAACGATCCCACAATTGCCAATATATGGATGTCGACTTGCTGTGACGTCCACGACGACAATAATAATAAGGGCAAATACTTTTTTTTGTAATTGCCCCCGTCAAAATCAAAGCTGCGTTCTTCCTGTCTCGACTGTGATTTTTATTTTTATTTCAATTTATCTATTGATTACAATGAAAGCTTTTATTTTAATTGGCATTTGACAACTTAGAAAATGATGAATTTGAATTACATATCAGTTGCTGTGATTCAAATTATTTCTAACGAGAAATATATACAGGAATAGAACTAGAAATTGTATGTAAAGGAAATCATCAAACAGTTCATTTTAAAATTAAATGTGTGTGGCCAGAACAAGTTAAAAAAAATTTTATAAGACAACTCCTATTTTCGAGAACCTTGCAATACACTCAAAGACATCAAAAAGAAAGAATCCACAGTTGGGATTTAAAAAATCAGGTAAACTTAACTTTTTGGGTAAAAAAATGCACTGTTGGATATTCTGACCATTGGGGTTAATAAAGGGGCACTAGATCTTTAAATAGCATCAATTTTTATCCGTCCACTTTTTCTATTTTCATGGAATTCATCTTCTAGAGAAGTTCCAAATTTAAAAAATCAGGTAAACTGAATTTTTGGGGGAAAAACGCACTGTTGGATATTCTGACCACTGGGGATCATAAAGGGTCAGCGATCTCTGTGTATTTCGTGTACTGGTGAGTGAGGAACCTTGCTAATATTTGATTCCTACCTTTTTTCAGGGAGTGGGTGGGTGGTGGCTACCTGACCCTTGTCAAAGAGAGGTGAGGTCAGCGGGCTTCTTGAATGGATTTTAATTTTTTAAAACTCGAAAAACCATGGTGAAAAACTTTTGGACTCAGCCAGGGAACGAACCTGGGGTACTTGGGTTTGTAGCCAAGCACTTTAAACACTACACCATGCCACCACCATTGGAAATATTGTTACTAACAAAATATTTTTTAAAAAATTTTCCATCTTCCGGCAAAATATAAGACAGATATAAAAATTACAAGAAAATATTTGTAATATTTACTCAAATTATTCGGTATATTCTCAAAACTAGTAACAGTTCGGAGTTCGGTTATAATGTGAGCCGGTTATAAGGATTTATCACATATAACGAACAACTTCTCCAGTTTCAAGAATTTTGTACTATTAGATATGTCATACAAATTATTATGGTTATAACTAGGGCGACAATTTCAATGCAAATGCATATTTATTGTCGACACTTTAAAACCTATTCTGAATAATTTTCTTTGCGTTTCATAAGATTTCCTGTAAAATGGCATCAATTTGTTTTTGCATATTTTGCATATTTTAACAAAAAACTAAGTTCTGTGCATATTTTTGTAATAAGTGCATATTTATTTGCATATTTTCCAAGTTTTTCACACCTATAATAATATTAAAAATATCCTCCATTCTCTCAAACTTGCACTGATATCATCTCTGAAATAACCGTCATTTGATACAGGATACAACGTGCATACTATGTACAATGTACACACATACATACATATGTACATATTTAAATGTTATTCATTATACCAGCTGATGTGTCAGTGCCGGTGAAAATTTATATACCCCCTTGTTAAACACAACGAAGTCGCATTTTTACAGCCGCCGCTGTAAAAACCAAGCGCAATAGCCCAAGATGTATGTAGTCTACATACATCTTGCCATAGCCGTCTAAAGTTTCCACTTAAATAATCTTCAAACTACAGTTTCCTTGGCAAATCCATAATAAAATTAGAGGGATTCGGATCTTTGAATGAGCAGATTAATTTGATTGAGGATGCTGTTACCAAAATTTTTGATGTGGAAGGTGATATTGCAGAAATGATAAAACAAAAATTTCAAAATCTACTACAGAAATATAAAGGATTCGACCAAATTAAGAAAATTGCCAAAAAGTTCAAACTAAATTTAGATGTACCTATTTCTTTAGAAAATTACTCCCCAAATGAGTATGCTCCAATAACTTCCGTCGATGTGGAGCGAACATTTTCGATGTACAAAAACTTTCTGCGCCCTAACAGACACTTTACATTTGGAAATTAAACAAAAAATGTATTTATTTATACAAACAAAAATTTATGTTAGTACTACCCTTTTAAATGTACAGATTCTATGGACTGATTTTGTTTTTATATTTGAATTTTTTATTTGATTGTGTAGACACAATTTCAACGAACTGAATTTTATTTTTTGTTATGTAATGTTATTTTCTTATGTTTTACTAAATATGGTTAAAATTAATTGTTTTTTGTTGCATATTTTTATTTATTTCCGCATATTTTCATTATTTTGGTGCATATTTTGACTTCTATGGTGCATATTATATGCGCATATTTTTAATTTTATAGTGCATGAAATTTGTCGCCCTAGTTATAACGAATTTCGGTTATAGCTAATTTTTGCTTATTAATAAAAAAATTTTCCTGAAGAAGACGCCCAAAGAGGCGTCGAAATATTGAATAAAATTATTATTTAAAAAAAAGACCTAACACTTGATTATAAAAATTATATATATTAAAACAAAAAAGGTCGAAAAAATAGTGTTAAATAATTATATTACTTAACCATAACGAAAAATTTGAAAAAAATTTTGAATGTCTATTTCAATGCTACACATACGAGAGCATAACAATGGTAACTGAAGCTTGAAAATAAATATTTCTAAAGAGAAAAGTCCTGCGTAAATACTTCGAAGCAAGATCTACGGGTATTTATAGAAAATAACAAACAAATCAATGATGTGAGTCGGCATAATCTCCAAAAACGTCGGCTCAGATGACGATATCGAAACAATCAGAAATTTTAACTCGTTTAACATTTGGAAATCTACTTACATTCTTCGCCGCATGATGATAAATATCTTCCATGCGAGTGTGAAATCAACTCTCCCTTAGGGTTGTGTAACGTGGAATGCAGTCGCACGCGATATACAGAATATCCAGGAGTATGTAAATCGTTGTCTTAGAATAATAATAAACATTTTCTGCCCAATGATAATATCTAATAGAAGACTCTGGAAACAATTCAATCAGCGGCCAGAAGAAATAAAAAATAGAAATAAAAATGCGAAAATTGAATTGGAAGAAGACCGCGGAATAGATGGGAAAATTTATTTCTTATAAGAAATTTTTCAGTTCGATAGAAAAAATTGTGAAAATGATTTGTTTTGAATTTATTAAAATGTTATTGAAAATTTCTTCAATACATGTATAATTTGTGGAATTAAAAACAAAATTTTTTTCAGAAAAATATTGTATAAAAAAATTTTACTAGCCACTAGAAACGGTTTTCAAAATCTGTAGAAAAATTGTTTAGCCAATAGAAAACAAATTTAAAAAAAAAAATTCGAATCGATAAAAAGAAAATTTTATGGAAATTTACGTAGTTTATTTGACAGATATTAATATTTGTCGCAGGAAAGGTAACTATATCATAAAAAACTTGCTTCAAATAAACATTCTATTTATTGACATGAATTATTTTCTACATACTAGTACATGAATTTTATAAAAAAATATTTTGTCATATCTCCATAATTAAACCCCAATTTTAAAATAATTTTTCCCTTAATTTATATGCTGCTGTAAAAGAAATCAAACTGTTCAAACACTGCTTGAGCTTATTTTACTCAAATTTATTTTGAATTTATGTCTAGAACTAGATGTACGATTTTTGTTATATGAAGGGCCTATTTTTGAAAATTTGTTTATTTTTCTGCTTGATAATTTTCAACACTTATGGTTTCCTCCTCCATTTTTTCCATTTGTTCGATATGAGTTAATAGCGTTGATTAAATTAAATTTTTTTTTATTTTCATTCATATATTTATTATATTATATATTATTTATTGCTGTTTTTGCTGCTGCCGTATGTGTTCTATAAACAAAGTGTTTATGCAAATGTTGGAAATTACACCTGCTTATTTGTACCATGTACGAGTACATTGTACGTACGAATACGAATTAGTTATGAAAATTTCTCAACCATATAATTTGTTATAAAATTTTAATAGGCCGATGTTGAATGAATGTTCAGAGAGGAATAAACCCACATGGCTATTACATTTTTTTTTTAATTTAACAAAGTTTTTCTAATGGGTTTCTGCTTTAGTTATATTCTTGCATTATTATATTACAACAACAAAAAAATCAACGCATTTTTATTTAAAATTGCCATCATGATTTGCTGTTGTATTTTGTTGTAAATAAACGGTTGCTACTGGAAGCGCAAATACGAAAAATGTGGAAAATACACACATACTATTCCACCATATATTTTATAATAAATACGACTATGTATAAAAATAATAAAGGGTGATTTTTTAAAGTTCACCCATTTGAATTAAAGTCAAGAAAACTATTTTTAATACCAATAAAATTTTCTTTATTGAATAGAATATTTTATGACCCTAATGTTTGAATATGACTTTTGTCATGTGACCGCTGCGGTTGGCGCAATGTGGGTGTCCAGTTGCTGAGAGTGTCGTCGACTTTACTGATTTAGGTCTTAATTGTTCTATGTTCTGTTATTTAGTGTGCGTGGTGAGAAAATGTTTCACAGTTAATCAAATTAACCGCTCTAATAGACGATTATGGCGATCAGAACCATTGTTTTTATAAAGAATTTAACACGCAGCTCTCGCGTAAATCTATTATTTTAAAATTTTGAAAAATGAACTCAATACTGTTACCAACTCAAAGATGTGAATGTTAAACAAAACACCCTATATGAACTAATACAACATTTCTGGTGAAACAAACACAATATGAGCAGTCAGCAGCGGTTATTATTTTTTCATTGAATATTTATTTGGAAAAAAAGGAAATCTAAATGCAACCATTTTATTAGTATTTTCTGATAAATCGGATTATTTTATTTGATTTTTGATTCCAAATTTATTTCTTCCCATTTTGTGAGTAGCAAAAATTTTTTTGATCTAGTACTAATGGTGCGTTTACATTACACAACAAGTATTTATATCTTTCAAAAATCCATGTGGAATGAAGAAAATCGTGCAATATGAACACTTATTGTATCTATACGTTTGGAAATCTGTGTAGCGGATGGTAAATGTTCATTTTCTAAACCTTTTCAGAAAAATACTGAATCTCATCTCATCAGAGCTGTTCAAATACAGTGTAAAGTTCAGTGTTCTTTGGCAGTATTTTCAGTGTACACATATTGATTAGGTGGTGGCGATTTTATACAATAATTAAAAAAAACATATATTTTATTTTAGCTTGTCTAGGAAGGTCGGTCAAGAAAATTGCATGTTGTTTTTGAAAATTTAATTCTACTTCATAACAATAGTGTAAACATGAGACAACTTGCAACAGACTTTTGTTCTCTTTTTTTTATATACGGGGAGAATTTCGTTTTATTTGCTTCCACAAAATCTTGTTACTTGTGGTACCATTTAAGGCCACCTTAAGTTTTATGATGTAAATAATCAAGAAAACATGTTTTCGGTGGCAGGTAGATCATTCATCATTGAAGTTTATTCCCTTCTCTTAAATGTTTTTTTTTATGTAAACATGAGTTCTTTATAATTAACTTCAATGATATTTACTATCAAAAATTAGTAGTTCCTCCTATTTGGGTATTATTTATTCCTCTACTTGAATGAAACGGTCTCTCTGTTTTTTTCTGATTTAGTTTTATTTTATGGAAAAAGTGCAATATTTTAATTCAGCTTCCTAACAGGATTGCGTGCTCTTTCTTAATAAGTTTGTGTTTTGTATTAAAGAACACCATTATTTCTTTTTGAAAGGGCAGCAAAAATTACACATTTTTTATAGAAAAGGCAATTTACTTAAAATTTGCAATATTTATTGTTGGAAGGTTTGGCAACTAAACAAGTTTAATATAAAGCAAAACATCTAACATCATCTAACTTTTGTTGCTGCATTACTGTATTAATTACTGCATAAACAAAACTAAGTGACCTTTACAACTCATACCAAATGAGTTCACCGAAATTTGCTGCAGCATTTATGTCTTAAAATTTCATTCCATCTGTTAGCCTGTCGCCTGTCGCTTTAATTATGAACTTACCTTCTGTCTTTAATAAACCTAAACTGTTTTAGTTTCTCTAAACATCGCTAACATGAGACTCATAACGATTTAGTGTTTTGTGGCACAACTTAAAAAAAGGGAACACTGAGGATATTTAAAATTTGCGTGCTATCATGCAATTTTCATGTAGTTTTTCTTTAGCATTCATGCCAATTTTTATAGAAAAAAAGTAAAACAAACAGTTGAAAAAAATTGCAAAACGCCTCATACAATATTTTAGTTAAAATAGAAGGTGGCGTTTTAAGACAGCGGTGGATTGGAAAAAAACTTTTTTCAAATATAATTATGGTGGCAAAAACGAAAAAATTACACATTACCACAAACACTTTTGGAAATTTACATGAGTCTGTCTGTGTTTGGTGAAAATGTTAAATAAAATTATGATTTATTATTGTAAATGGTCTCCTCTACTTTTTGTTGTTGTTGTTGATATTTTCAAAGCTTTAATTACACATACATATTTATTTACAGTTAATTTTACTGTTTTAAGCAACAAATCTGACATTTTTGCCAATTTCCACACATGTGAATGTGTGTGTGTCTCTCTTTTTTTCGCAATGTTTACTTTAAGGATACAACTTTATTTGTATGGATGTGTCATTTGTATACCAACTCTATTTGCATGTGTATAGTGTGTATGTAAAAATGGCTGGCAATGCTGTTTTGTTTGTATTGGTTGTTTAATAAAGAAAACATGAAAGTAGCGCTCTGAAATTGAAATGGTTTCGGTTGTTGCCACATTGGTTACAGACTCCTTTTAACAAGTGGTGAACACATTTGTTGTATGTTTACTTATACTTGTTTATTTTTTGTCTAACGAACACAATAAAATTTAAAGTGGATTAAAAAAAACACCAAACGAATGTTAAAGCGGTGCCTTTGCCATGTAGTATGGAATTAATAATTGAAATTAATAATTTTCATTTTTCCTTTGCACAGAAAAAAATTTAAAAATTATTTCAATCAAAAATTCGTGGCATCAGCTAAAAATTATGCAGATTTGTACCAGTAACCAAAATGTATTATGTGTTAATAACAAATAAAAACTTAATACTTGAGTTTAAAATTTTGAATTAAATATTTAATTATATACTTGAAATTGAAATATATTATTTGGGATATTCCCCCCAACTGATAAACAATTAATAGTTCAAAAATGTATTGTTTGTTGTGGCTTAAGCTGTTCATTTGTCGATATTTCAGTGGTCGCTAGACCAAATTGTCCGTGAACTTAAATAAGCAGTTTGGAAACACTCAAACTCATATTTTTATGCCAAACAAATCAAATACAATATGAGAGTTATCTATCGTTTGTGATTATTACATAATCAGAATGAATGCTTTTATACAAACAGCAGAACAAATAATTATACTCAACATGAGTCTATTTTATTTTTCTTGCAATATAGCATCAGCAGTGTGGCACGTAGCGCTGCCCAGTTGAAACCACATGCCCTTGATGTCCATATCATCCAATTTAGGTCAAAAGAAACATTGATCGATGACGCCATCAGCCCAAAATCTAAACCAAACAGTGACTTTCTCGAGATGTAAAAAAACCTCACAAAAGTTTCTTTTGGCAAAAGAAGTTATAGCTTAAAAATTGGCAACCCACAAAGGACGAAATGAGTTTCTATTTCAATTTGCACTTATTTGAGCGAGAATAAAACGCTTTGAACAATTGTCTAGATAATAAATATTTGCGTTATTGCAACAAGAAAATTTCTTATTTAAATATTTTAATTCCATTATGATAATTTTTGCTTTAGCACGTGTCCTTAAGTTTTCCTTTTATAATTTTTCTTGTTTGTTACTTTGGTATAAGGAACCTGTTTTTAACCACAATAAATTATTTAAGACTTTTTCACTGAATTCCGTTAAAAACAAAACTGTCTTTTGTTTTGAATTCGCGTAACAAAAAAAATAAAATAAAATAAGAATTATTATGTGTTGAAAGGGTTAAAACTGATCAAATAACCTTTAAGTCGAATTATTTATAAACTTCCCTATTACAAAAACAATAAACTGTGCTTATGCGCACAGTTGGCGGTACAAAACCTGTATAAGTATGCCAAAATGAAAAGAACATGGCCAAAACCCTAATACCAAAAGTGTACATCCCTTTGTTTAAGAGTTAGTAGACGTCTGCTCTTTTCCTTTTATTTTGAATTTTTTTCCTTAGCCGGTACAATATCAAATGATATAAAAAAGTTAGTTGACAGTAATGTAGTCAGTCTAAAAGAAGAAGTTTTAAAACTGGGGAGAAACGTTTTCAACTTCAAAGTACTAAAATGAAAAGGACTAAAATGTTTAAAAGCGCGAGCGCACATGTTGTGTGTGTGTTTCTTCTTGTTCTTGTATTTCAGTTTTATTTCAAATTTAAAACAATAGGAATTCCCTTTTGGCAGACGTGTTGCTTTTTTTTTCTTTCTCTTTGTTACTTTTGTCGTTTGTTTTTATAATTTTTTTTTTTGGGTATCGTTTGTTCCTCAAACCGGGGCATGTGTTTTGTTTATTGTTGTAAGAATTAAAGTTTAAACACAGTTTTTTAGCGTTGTTTGTAATATAATAAAATAAATTAACATATTTTCCGCCGTACATACGAGGGAGGTTCTATGGTTATACGCCCAAATAAGTAGCAATCAATAATTGCATGTGTTGTTTCGATTTTGTGATACCAAATATGATTTTTCTCATCGAAAATTAGACGCCAGTTGCATCGTCCACTTATTTTTTGTGCAGCTATACACTTTCTTCTTGGATGAAAACCCGAAACTTGGCGCCTGCCTTGTGTTGCTGTAGTATCAACTAGATATACGTAGTACCGCACAGTGTTTTGACTTGATAAAAACAGCAAAGAAGTATCAAAAATGGCAAAATATAACTATTGAACTATGTATAAGATTGTTTTTAAATATCTGCAAGAATATGGTAATCTCCCAATATCCTGTTCAGAAAATTTATGTTTTAAGTTGATTTAATCTGCTAAGAACAACAAAAATTTACAAGATTTTTTGTTTTAATTGCTGTAAGGATATTGAATCACAGCTACATTAAGATACCAAAAATAACAGAAGTTAACCAAAAGTAGCAAAATATCACTTTTGATCGAAGCACAAAATTTTGTTATAATGGCTACAAGGACACATACACCCACTAAATATGATTTTTCTAAAAACGATCTCTACAATTTTTTAAGGACTACAATAAAACAATAAAATTACAGTTTAAGTTCTGAATAGCAAATTTTGATTTCGTCGGAGCATTGATATGTATGTACTCCTACCTTGAAAAAAAACTTTTCATACCTTTTTTTGTAACATATGCCTTTCTGAACTCCACGAAGTGGAGTTGAGAAAATCTTGTTCAAATTAAAAAAAAACGTGTTTCTTAAGTTACATGGAAACAGAATTTTTGTTCAATTTTTAACTGATACTATTTCTTTCACGTAAGGAAAAATAAATTGTGACATTGGAAGCTCTTATTCTCTCAAGATTTATATGTATTTCTAATAGCACTTTTAAGGAGAACAAAAATATCAATAAAAATTAAATGTCTTAAGGATGCATTTCATATAAACTATAATGTATAATATCCGTGGAATTAATAACGTTTGTAGTACTTCTAAAAAATCGGGTTTTTATAACATCTTGAAGATGACTTTAGTTCTTTTCAACAGGCCATTAAAGAGAGAATATATTGAAATGTTTAAATCATTGGAAAAGTTTCGAATTTTCTCTTTTTCCGAATCATTGATCTTGTTGACTTTTTTAAAGTTATTTTTTTTATATATTAATATCCACGTACGTCTTTATTTTGAATAAAATTAACAATTTTTTCTTAAGCTTAATGGACTTAATAAAATATTTTATTAGAGATTAGTCGAAAATGTTGTGTTCAAAGCGGTAAACTTTTACCACTTAATTCAATTTAAATAATAAAAGAAAAAAAACATTGCCGCAAATCCCCCAATGTTTTATATCATGCAATTCCTCTTAATTTTCAATCTTCTTTACCACTTAAATTTTTGCCAATAAAAAAATTGCATGCCATAAATTTTTCTAATAACGTGATCGAGTCTTAAATCCAATCAAAATGTTACACGCTGTTGAAATTTTGTTTTTGTTTTTCACTATAGAATCGATTTTTGAAGCAATTAATTATCATTGATAAAAGATATATCCAGCTAAAAGGAGACACTACTTCGTTGCAGAAAAAGCAGATTTTTGTTTTTCAAAATATTTGTGTCAGCTAATTCTGGGTCAACCTTCGTTAATACTGACAAACTTTACAATAATACAAATTAACAAAATGCTGCATGTATACACGTACAAAGCAACATGCAGTCATACTACCATATGCCAGTAATTGTTGCAACACAAAGAGTGAGAGTACAGTTTTGTTTTTAATTGAAGTTAACAACTTAATACTCTAGTTTTATATATTTTTTCGTTGTTGTTTTTGTTGTTTTACAAATAAGGATTTAACGATACAATTAACCACTGAAGACAAAGCGACTAGTAAGAACAACATTAACAATTAGTAAATGGAATTAGTCTGGGAACACAAAAAAAAACAATTTTAATTGAAATATTTTTAAAGCAGGTAATAGAAAAGAAATAATTTTTTTAAACAAAATTCTGTGACAAAGTAAAATTGAAAGAATGTTTAAAATCAAATATCATTTATGTAATTTATAAGAATTTGTTAATGTTTTTTAAAAAGTTTACGAAACAAAATTCCTTTAAAAATTTTATTTATAAACATTTGAAAAGTATTTTTAATAAGAACGTCTAACTTTTTAAATTCACACTTACAAACAGATTCCAAGAACTTTTATTTTAAATTTTATTTTGATAAGAAAGTGAGTTTCAAAACGATCACAAATAATTTCGAGTCCTTAACAATATACGTACTGGAGCATTTATTTTTTATGTGTATTTGGCTTCGTCTTTTCTGACCATATGTATATCTGCTATAAGCCCACTGATTCGGTGACTTCAAGGAATAGTTACTAATAGACAGGTTCAAAATATTCCTTCTTTTTCTGATTCTTGTCATCGACATCAAACCAGTCGACAACAACATCATGGTAATTGTGGGATCATTGTCGCCAACAATTAAATTTTATTGATAGATTACGTGTATTATTATTTACAACATGGATATAATTTCCATTTTGTTATTATTAACTTGACTTGACGACAATCAAAACAAGGACTGCTTTGAACCTGCCTATTAGAAATGCAGTTTGATAATTTAGAATAAGAGCGAACGAATAACTCTTAATGTCCTCGGATAGCCAATTTCTGTGCAACATTTTTTAAGATGGTGGGCGGATGTTGTTATATTATTGTCATTTTGGTTAATATTCTTCATTCACTCCATCTTAGCAAGCACTTTTGTACCTATAAGTATCCAGAACTTTTATATATCATTTGATCATTAAGGACTCTTGTGGAGATCCTAAGTGACATTGCCTAGTGCAGACGTGAAGGTTATAAAAAATATTATTTAATTTTGCAGCCATCATATTTAGTAGTAAATCTTTTTTTTTGGAAACATGTTTGAAACCTTAAGTTTGTGGCGGCTTCCAAGTTGTTTATACTCAATATGATTACTATGAAACCACTCCCTAGAGAATTTTTTTTATTCCACTTATGCGATCAGTCGATCTCTAGCTGCTGATGTTGCTACAAACAAAGTTGTGACTGCCAATGTTGGCTGTTTGCTGATATCGTTTATTTAACAAAATTAAGCTTTCATTGTTGGTGCTGCTGCTGCTGCTGTATTTGTGTCGCATGAGCTGATCTTAACAATGGATTAAGTCAATTGTTCAATTGTTTTACAACACGATAACTTAATTAATGTTACGAAAAAATGGCTAAAGAAGATGAAGTAAGAGCATATTGGAACTTAAACAGAATATTTTGTTAAATTTTTCTATAAAAAAATGCTTGAAACATGACAAATTTTCAAGTTTAAAAATACTTGTACTTGTGTCTTATTTTTCATTTTATTGTCGTATTAACTTTGATCTAAAGCGCCAGTAATTTGCTTATCTAAATGTTTATTTTTTATGTCTTGGTTTCTTTGTGGTCTTTTTAGATTTTTAAACATACGAGTACTAAATAATACTCGTAGTTATAGTCCCATGTTTTATTTAGAGGTCTTAAATGTACAAAGACTTTAGGATCTTATTTATTTATTTATTTTTTCCAATGTATTATATTTTTTGTGTCTGCCCAAACAGTATTGTTTGAAATTAATTAAAAATTCACTTGTTCAAAAATGCGACAGACATACTCGTACTTGCATACAGCGATTGTAATACGTACGAGTATGGATGTGTGCATGTATTCGTTGTACAACATATTGTGGCAAACATGTGTGCATACATGGTACGAACTTGTACACAGTTAAGAGACTTTAAATGGAGGACAGACGAGAAGACAAACAGAGAACCAATACAATAAAAGCGGATACCGAAATTGCTGATGGCGCTGATAAACTTATTAAAAGCACATTAAATGCCACCAGCGCAGTGGCAACACTAAAATATTTATTTATTTATTTATTTATTTGCTCCAACATAAGCACGAACGAGCCATGATCAAGTAAAATGCAAACTTCAATACATTTTATTACACTCAAATGAAAAAATGTCACATCGAATGGTTAAAGAAACAACTCAAAACTGCTTTCAACAAAAAGTTGCAGAAACAATGGACGGCATAATTGTTTAAGATTCTTTCAAAAGCGAAATTAAGCATTCGAAAAATTATAATCATAAATGACATATTTTATTCTAATTACCCTAGAGAATTTTCTACATTCCCAAATTTTCGGATTTCCGGAATCATATTTGGCAAACACAGAAAATGTAAAATTAAAAAATAATAATAAAAAATAGTTTAAATTTTTATATGAAATTGATATTTAATTAAAATTTTGTTTAGTTTGTATTGAGTTCGAGTCCAGAATTTTTTGATTCAGGTTAATAATTTTTGAAAATTAATTTTGCTAAGAGAGAAGTAAAGAAAATTTAAATACACTAGCAGAACGGAGCAGTAGTGTTTTTGATGAAGGCTACACCATCATCATCAGCACTCATGTGTCTATTACTTCTTGTGTAATGCAAATAATTAAAAAATATATATGTATATGAAAGGAAATTGATTTCTATGGATAATAACATTTTTAAAAGTTGTGTGGTAAATATTGTTAGTAATTTCACTTTTCCTGAATGTTTTCAAAATTTAGTTTTACGTAAAAATGAAGAAATCTCACAGTAAGAAAAGAATACTGAAGAAGGCGCTTAGCCCATACCGCTCAGCTAGCAAAGCAAATTTGACGTGGGATTAAGAACTGTCAAAAGCTTACAAAAAGCTTTTCACATACATAAGAATTCAATAAACACTTGGTATTTGTAAATGAAAGTTTTATATTTTTTGTCCTGTTTTCTCTGTAAAGAAACTTTAATGACTTGCGATCATAAAACTGACTCCTCGTAACTTTTATAGTTTGGTTTGTATTTATTGTCTTCCAGGAAAAACAAGTTTATTTGCCTATAACCACCATTAGAATGGAGTATCTGGTTTCTCTGCTAAATACATTTCATCTGCACTCAAGGTTTTTTTGAGTTGGGGTTCAGTCCAGTAAATATTATAAGAAAACTCTGTGAAAAAAGTTATTATCTCCAATATATTCCATGGCAGCTTAATGCTCGCAAATTTGGGGCAAAATATTTTCGTAAATATACTTATATAAATTCGACAAGTTGACGACAAAATTTATTTTTTATTTATTTATTATGGTAACAAGGCCAGTATGTGTGAAGAATTTCGGATATAAGAAAAAAGTTTAGACATTGTAATGAATACGCAAAATGGAAAGAATGAGAGTATTTGGATTGGTTGGCATTTTTGCGAAAAAGTAATGTCATAATTTCAATTGGTAACTATTTTTGCAGATAACCCCAAATGTCGCTTTGCTTTGATATTTATGATTTAGATATAAAAAGGCCGTAAAATAACACTCCATGCATTATAAAATCAGTTGGCATTACTGGTTATACGATTATTACCCTTGAATTTCATCCAAAACATGTTTTTCAGTGCGTGGCTGAGTATGTGCGCATGCGTGTTATGAAAAATTCCTCGAAGTGGCGAGATTTTGAATATTAATTAATAGCCTTTTCTTTTCTAAAAAGTGCAACATATCTTTCATAGAGAAAAAAGAGTTTAAAGTATTCTTTAATAAGAGCAAACTATTAGGAATGATAAATTTTTTTTAAGTCAGACCGAGTAATAATAATATTTTTAAAAAATTGATCGACAAAATGTAACACTTTTTTCACAAAAGAAAACGCTTCTAAATTATATGCGTAATTTTTCGAATTGTATATGTGAAATCAAATCTCTCCCTACAAAAACATGACGACCTTTAATGACAAGAATAAATAATTACATAATAAAAAAAATTCCAAAAATTATTGTTTTATACAAAGTTGGATTCGTTCAGGTATTTGTTGCTTATAGTAGCAAACGGGATATTAAAAGCACTAATCAATCAATTTTTATATGGTTTTTGACAAATTGTATTACTCCTCCTCTCCACGCCGCACCTTATATTGGTAAACGGAAAAGGTTACATGCAACAAATTACATTGTATAAATCAAGTCTAAGACCACATTTACACTGTAAATATAAAATAGTACGATTAAATATTTGCTATAATAAAAATTGTCCAATTCATTATTGATTGAATGTCCTGCCATTTCCGATATCCCGTTTCCTTCAATATCCCTTCTATCAGCGAGTAGAAAATGTTACATGAAACAAATTTCATACGAACATGCATCGTGTAAATCCAGTCTAAGTTTTAACCTTAATTTAAACTACTACTGTTTTTCTCAGTGTACATTTTTTTACACTTATGCCCGTTTGTTTTGTCATTTGTTATTCTAGTTTCTATTTTATTTAAGATTTCTTATTTAATATTGCATGTGAAGTTTGATTGACAATTATTTCAAGATTTTTATCAATAAACACGTTTGTGTTGCTTTACTTTTGCAAAATTCATTCCTTTGGAGCAACTAAAAATTTATTCAACAAATAATTCTTTAGCTGACGCTGACGGTTGAGCAGCAAATTAAACCTTTTGTATTCAGCATGTTTATTTGGAAAGTATTAATTTCACGGCAGCAACAAATTGTCATGTTGAAGTTATTGCTACTTTAGATTTTCATTGCAATGATGTATTATTTATTTCAATTTATGGTTTCAAGATGTTCTACAAATTGTATAGAATAGAGTAGTTTTTTTTTTCTTTATGTATATGATGTATTCGTAGTAATTCGTGCAAATTATTTTATTCAAATGGTTGATTAATGGCGTTTACGTTTTTTTTTTTTTACAACATTTTGTGGTCATTAAAGTCAAATGGTTAAAAGTAATAAAGTTAATGGTTTGACCATTAAAATATACTTAGTATTAATTAAATATATGCGGTCGTACATGCGTGGCAATAAGTATTATCCTGTCCATAGATATTAAAAAAAATAACGCAAAAGTAAACCATAATAGTGGCTATTTTAAGCGACCAAAGCAGAAAATACTCGTAAGGTCACGTCCAAAATCGATTTTCGAAAATCACGGTTTTATCAATATCTTCCTTTTTTTGTTGCCGGAAGTTAAAAAGCAAAAAAAAAGTGTAAAATGTTTTACCTTTCAAAGTGAAAGTAGCGAATTTAATGTTCCTTAATTCACTCATAACCAACAATTTTCATACTA
The DNA here is from genome assembly GCA_963681545.1 of Germaria angustata. Classification (NCBI taxonomy): domain Eukaryota; kingdom Metazoa; phylum Arthropoda; class Insecta; order Diptera; family Tachinidae; genus Germaria; species Germaria angustata. Next base: position 59,560,383 of record OY812998.1, on the reverse strand, counting down.
AGGCAAAACACATAATTAATTAGTTTAGCTAAATTTCGGAGTAAATGTTAGTTTTATGCCCTTTTTGGACATGATATCAGAACAAATAGGTTTTTCCCCTAAAGCGAAAAAAATTAAATGAATAAATAAACAAAGTTGAACGGAAATTATTTATATATTTCATAAACTCGTTTGTGATACTCTCCAAGATATTTACTCAAAAAATTTGATTGCTTGATTCAAACTCTTATACTTATAGAAAAATCAACAAATATTATATGAGAATTCCATATAATTCAATCATATTTTTCTATTTGTGCATCTAAATGCAATATTGCCAATGAAAATATGCCTGCATTTCACTCATACTCATCTAATCTAACAACAAGCGTTCTATAGTCTATTATATTAGGAATAATTTTTTACATATTTCACAAACTATCTTACGCAATTTCATGAATTATTGAATGCACTCTACTCTATGATCCTGAAAAATTGCCAAAATGTGTGGGATTTCGTTGAGGTATATTTTTAAAGTGACAAATAACAATGGTATTATTAACTCATTTTGAGTTTCAATCGACTTCAGCGCTTATTCCTTATTGCAACAGATATTAAAAAACATATTTCGTAAAATTTCACATTAACTTCATCGTTTCATTTGAAAGAAAATGCTTGTTAATTTTATCGCCCACTATAACCGCATATTGTGTGAGCAGTGAATAGTAAATAATCACTTACACTTAATTTAGTTGAAACTTTTATACTGTCGCACAACGTCATTGCTTCCATTTCATTCAAGTCTCGTCACAGCTCATGCAAAATGACGATCACCAGCTCATGCAAAATGATATACAGATAAAATTTTGTAAATTGAATTTCTGATGATCATGTCTCATGAACTCAAAAGTTGCTAAATCGTTTTATTGTATTTGTAGAACGAAAATAAAAGTCCAATAAAGTCTAGAATAATGATAAATTAAAAATTTTTTTGCGATGTGTTGAACACAGCAAGAATGAATGAAATGAATTAATGGCTTAATTGAAAAATTTGCTCTGAATGTATTGTTTATCACTGGGGAAAGAACAAAGTTTAAATATGTATAACAGCGTTACAAAACATGGCTTTTCTCTTTCGATACACTCAAACAAAAATGCTTATAGAAAGAGTTTAAAAAAATACGTGACTTGATAATAGTTTCCCGATTCATTTTATTAGTAAATTGAAGGGACAATTCAAAAATAATAAGACTGGATCAGATATTGTTTCAGAACAAAGAATTTATAAATCGTTAACTTATGTGCCAATGATGTCAGAAGGATTATAAGACCAAAAAGAAGTAATTTGATATGTCTAATGTTTTTATAAGATAACGTGTGGTAGTAAGAATAATGAGAGACGTAATAAGGTATATATATGCAGATAACTTAAGGAATAAATCAAAGACTACACTCTGCAGGAGATACAAGTCAGAATGTTTCAGAATGGAAATGTTTTACCTTCAAAAAAAAAAGAAAAAAAAACAACTTTAACGAAACATTGTTTTAATACTAACTTATTTTATGTTAGAAATGCTCAATGTAATAAATGTTCCAAAAAGATAATAAACTATCACACTGATGCATATAATATCGCCCAAAATTATGAGCATTTGATTCGTAAATTAATGCCCCGATTATGGTTTACAACACTTAAATGTTCTGCTATTTCGAATACAACACAGCATTAATTTATTTTTTGATTATGGTTTACAACATCTAGGTGTTGTTTATGTTACAGTATTGCATTTTATTTGTAGTACATATTTCCGTAAAAATACATACCTGCATGCCAAAAACTATTAAAGAAAGATTAAAAAGCGTATATTTTGTTAGAAATAAATAAAAGAACAACAAAAAAATATTTATTTTATTTTATTATTTTATATTTATTTTATTTATTACAGTCCTGTATGTTTTGTAAAACAAATTCCATATGCATACTTAATTTTTTTATCTATTTTCGATTTTGTGGATTTTTGGCAGTGCGAACAACACATACTGACAACAGTTGTAAACCATAATCGCATTTAAAAAAACACAACATTAAAGTAACAACTGTTGTAAACCATAATCGGGGCATAAGGACAATAAAATTTTTTTTTTAAAATTAGTATCTTCAAAAATTAAAATGATTTGTTTTCTGTTTCTTAAAAATATTTACTTTCATTTGATTTGCTCAAATTTATTCAACTTATATAAGTGTGAGCGTATGTGTGTATGTACGTACAAACAACATTCAAATTTTTTCAGTTATTATTATCATATAAAAAATTTTTCCTGAAGAAGACGCTCGCAGAGGCGTCCAAATATTTAAAATATTAAATTTTTTCGTTTCGTAAAAAAGGACATAGAAGAGTTATTGGATATTTTCAATGAAAGTCCACCTAATAATAAACAGGATTTATGATATATTAAAAATATAGTTGTAATTAGGGGTCTGACCTCCGTATTCATATATGTACATACATATGTGTACAGTGCTTACTAATGATATCGTTACGATGACATTAAGTTTAATTTATTTTTGATCCTTCGTCAGGTTTTGTGGCATCAAAGAGAATATATGAATTTTCTCTAATAATATTGGAATAACAGAATATTAAAAAACATCCTACAATGATAAGTTGTTTTAATATCATTGCAAATGATCCGAATTTTTGCACTACTTTCAATTCATAATCTCAGCATGTTAATTGATTTTTTGATGCTGTTGCACTTTTTTCATTTTTCTGTTCATTTGAAGGAAAGTATTCTAGAAATTACTAAAATGCAAAAGTTGTATTATAATAATAAGAAGATCACATAATTTCCTTTCCAGTCGTATGCAAAATGTCTATATTTTCTTTTCCATTATGGAATTCAATTTTCTTTTCTCTTCGCCATTAAACATAATTTTTTGAATCGGTAATCTAGTTAATTGCAAATAATTTCCGAATTGCTTACCTAGAAATGTAGTATATGACACTGATTATAATAAGAAAAAATGCCTTTTTTTATATGAAAGACAATTATCATCAAGGACACGGTATTTGTTGCTAAAACATGAAAGAGTTCTTTAAAATCCGTCGCCTAACAAAATCGTTTTTTTCTGCATATGATTCATTAAAAAACGATGGAATTACATTTCGAATTTATTGTTTTCGTTTTTATGCTCAACAACATTGTTGCCGCCTCTATAATGTTGTTGACTTTAATCAATAAATGCGCATATTTAATGTCAAAAACATTAAACATTTTATAAAGATAGTGAACTGACTGACAATCAATGTTTCTGCTGTTTTAAAAGCACTTACATAATATATTTTTGTTCTTTCTTCGCTCGACTCAGCTGCAAGATTGAGTTGTTAAATTCGTTTTATTATTTTAAATGCGACACATTAACTAAAATTTCATGATAATTTTGATTTTTTTTTTTGCTGTGGTCAACACGTTTGTGCTTAATATTTGCAATTCTTTAAACAACATTCATTATTAACACTTTTAATTTAATTACATTTAATTATAAAAAAGTTTTCACTGCAGTCTTTCACATTGACTCGAAGCTGACACAAATGAAGCTTAAATTAACCCAGATACATTGGCTGACTGGTAGAAATTCTACCCTCAGTCTAGATTGTAAACTTTTAATATACAAGTCGCTTTTGAAGCCGATATGGTGTTACGGAATTCAGCTATGGGGCACTGCTTCAGCTTCCAATGTAGAGAGAATCCAACGAATGCAAAACAAAATATTAAGGTTAATAACTACGGCTCCATGGTACTTGAAAAATTCTATTTTACATCGTGATTTAAATATGCCACTTGTGACCGCTGAAATTGCAAAATATGCTGGAAAATATTTAACAAAACTCGAGTTCCATCCTAATCCCCTTGCTCGTAACATCTTGAACTTTCCTGGACACATCCGCTTAAAAAAGAGGGACACTACGGCATTAATACGCAACTCTCCAGATGAAATTCTTTGAAAATATTTTTTGTGCGTAACATGAATTTTATGTATTATTAATTATTATCACTAAGTTTATGTCCGACACTGGTTGGGCCTAATAATTATTTATATATTTAAGATTTGAACACTTATTGTTAGTTCAATTATTTGAAGACACAATAAACATATATTAGCGTGAAAAAAAAAAAAAACTGCAGTCTTTATTGTTGCTGTTGCTTGCGTTTTAAAATATTCATTTGAAGCCGAAAATGTTTTAAAAAAGGTGTTGCTGGTGTTTAAGCGAACGAGAGAAAAAACACTTAATTATAAATTCTGTTATTATCACTTTTTCTTCTTTAAGACAAAAACCAGTGAACAAAAAATGATAATTTAAAGGTTCTCACCGTTAATGGTGAGTGAGTTGGTCTACAGACCTAAAAGTTGAAAAAAGAAGAAAATGCCATGGAAAATAAAACAAGTTTTGCAACATATTGTGGAACGAAAAAAGTCCAGCGTTAGCAGTTTGTAAGAGAATAAATTATTTTCTTGCCGGTTCTATTTTTTTCGTGTTCAAAATTGGAATTATCCCTCCTGTTCTGTATTCCAACTAAAATCAATTTTGGGTGGATTGATTTTACGTGATCAGAGACAATAATAATATTTTCACACCGATATCACCACTACGGTATCAAACACCTCCGTGTTGGTCATTAGGTAGCGATATGGTATTGTCCAGAAGGCAAAATTAGTGAATATTGTGGCAAGGATGAACACAGAACAAGCTACCTTTTGATGTCCTTTGTAGCCTTCAAAATTTTGGATGGTGACAATGTTGCAGTGTAAGGAATAATATGATTATTAACTTATTTCTATACGGAAGACGGCAGTAGAACGGTAACTTATCAATCTTAAAGCGGTGTAGCAATTGCTTTAACGAAAGAAACATTTGCAAAACATTTACGGTTAGGAGTATTTACATGAATTAAATGGTTACAATTGGTATTTTGATAGTCGTTATTCAATTTCTTGGTGTCAAAATATTATCTGGCTTAATATGATGAGGATACATAAATCGGATGCCGGTCGCATATTTAAAATAGTATTAATTCCGGTATATTTTACTACTTTCTATAACTCGATTATACCCAATACCCTTCATTTGGACACTCAATGCTGCTCGATACTTTTAATGGATCTTTTGAGCTTGCAATGAAAAGTACTTTCCGCTTTAAAATTGAAAAAAAAAAAATAATAAATTTTGTGCTACTGTTGTTTTTTTCGTATTGCACTTCTAACAACGAATTAATGACTTCAGAAGAATAACGCCAGATATCCTTTCTTATTGAGGTACTTGAATGCTTTTTGGAGACATGAAACGTCACATCGAACATCACACTGGACTATGATGCAAAGGACTATCAAGAGCTTCTGATTCCTCCATATGTATGTATATCATCCATAGTTACGGATGGAGCAGCATGTTCAGTGATACGCTCATTCATAAGCACACAACACTGGGTCATACAAGCATCAAAGTAGCCGCTATTCGTATGATCCTAATATCAGATTCTCACAAGATCGTGACTAAGTGTATCATGAGTTGAACCTTGAGGTACCCCCCTAATTAATCTTGAACTTGTCTGACACAATACTAAGAAAATATCTAGAGCCACCACTTTTATTTTGCCAAAATGGTCAATTGAATGACATTATTTCTTCGGCAAAAGGCAGTCGCTAAATAATATGTTGGACTCTAAAAATATTTCATAATTTATTTAATTTTTTATTACGTTATTTTTCATCTTTTGCTTTTGTAGTTTTTTTTTTGGCGATTAGATTAATTCTGCAACTTATAAATTGTTGTATTTCAGCCGTTGAATTTTTATATAATGTTTATAAAGTTCAACTCTGAAACTATTTTTAAGAAGTTACTTGATACTCGGTATCCACTACTCAATACATTGCTAGCACTATGGTGTACTCAAAATTACCTGTGTGTATTAGGGCAAAAATTTGAAAAAATATCGCATGTAATAATTTCTCTTAACGCTGCATTTTAGATTTTTTTTTATAAATGTAATTACTGTATCCACACCCTTTTTCCTCAACATTAGCGTAGCTAGAGAATTTTTCGGGGAGCTTACAGTCCCTGCAAATTTTGCTATAGATATTGAGGCTACAGCACTTTGACAAGGAGGACAATAATGTCATAAGAAACTCCTTAAGAAGGAAATAATTTCTGGCGGGTGTATTTTTTTTCTATAATGCGGGCCATTTCTGGGACTACCACATAATTGAAAATTTTTTATAAATTTAAAAATATGAGGTTAGGTTAGGTTGATTGGAGGGGTATGACAGCCCATGTCATTACGACATACACCTAAGCCAGTGAAGGCTTGTTGTGCGCTCCCTTGAGTTAACCTTGAGTTAACCATAAGATATTGAACCAAAGGTCTAGAGAAACTCCGTGTCACTCACAAAGTTCCTTAATTTCCTCCAGCATATTCCCCGTAATCGGCTTATGTCCGGTAAGATGTCACTCCCAAGATATCGGGACCTTATTTGTGAGAAGGCGGGGCATTGGCACAAATAGTGTTCCAATGTTTCGCTCTCCTCCCCACATGCTCTACATTCATCTCCTCCCGCTATTCCCAAGCGTTTAAGATGTGCCAGTAGTTGAGAGTGCCCTGTGACCACTCCCATTATTCTACTTAGTTCGAGCTTGCTGAGTCTTAGCAGCTCCCTCGTTCTTCTCTCGTCTGGATCTCCCCATAGAATTTTTGTATTGATTCCCATGGTTCCGTTATTCCAGAGAGTTGAATGGGCCCTTTGTGCCCAAGTCTTTAGCTCTGATTTAACTGCATCGAAAGGTTTCGCGCATTCCAAGCTTATATTACCTAACTCTATTGCCCTAGAAGCAAGTGAGTTTGCCCTCTCATTTCCAGTTATCCCCGCGTGCCCCGGCACCCATATGATGCGCAGTTCACCATGTGTCGAGTAACTGTTAATGGCGTTTTTGCAATCCCAAACTGTACGTGATTTAGTGCGTTCCTCTGAGATTGCTCTGATGGCCATCTGACTATCTGTGAATATATTCACAAGTCCTGACCTCCTCATTACATTGAGTTCCCTGATACACTCCGTTATCGCCCGAACTTCCGCCTGCAAAACTGTGCAATAGTCCGGCAGGCGGAAAAACAGTTCCGTGGTGTTTTCTATATAAACACCAAGTCCCGTTTTCCCTCTCGACCTTGATCCATCTGTGTAGCAATGAAGCCCCATGGGGATCTGGTTCCAAGGGTCGGTTAACCAGGAATGGATGTCGGGAATCAATGTTCCGCAGTTGGCCTAACCTAACCTAACCTAACCTAACCTAACCTAACCTAAAAATATGATATTCATCGTATCACATCTAGTGGAAAATTAAAAAATAAGGGCTTTGTTGATTGTTTTTACTTTCAACTAGATTTGATTCATTGAGGTTAAAGAGTTTGGTTAAGGTGACCATATATTGTAAAGTTCTTATATTCAAAAGAAAATTTCGTATGATATACTTCTTACAAATAGGTTTAACTAGAAATATGCACAGAAATCATTCCCCATAAAAGCTGACGCAATAAAATTAGCTTTTAAATGGAGAAACTTTCGAGGATATTCTAAACAATTTGCTCAGATTTAAATCATTTCAATATGTGCTGTGCCTCAGAAAAATTCGATATTAAAAACGTTTACAAAAAAATATATAGAATTGAAACATTTAATTGTCTTAGGGACCCTTTTGATTTAATTTTATTTTTCCTTCAACTCACAAATATAGAGGCCTTAAAGACCAACAATGACAACAATAGCAACTTTGACTGCAGACAACAACAACTAATCAATTTCATATCAATTTGTAATTTTAAGCAATAATTGTGATAATTAGCTAAGCGTTCCTTCTACATCTTCCCGACACACATACGGGTACATAAGTGCACACGTACCTCGAAACAAGCGGGATGCTGTCTGCCACATTCCGTCAGTGCAGTGATTCTTCTTTAATTTTTCTGCAATTCCTTTGATTTCAGTTGAAAAAACAAGGAACAAAGTAACAAACAAAAAAAAAAAAAAAAAAAAAAACTTCAAATAAAATTGAAGTATTTCAAAGGTGATAATGAGTGAAATCGCAAAGAATAAATATCAAAATGATTGAACTTCAGCCACAACAAATACGTGAGTTAAAGGCATGAATGAATTCATTTCTGAGCGTGTGTAGTGTGGGGCTTAATGAATTTTTCATTATTCCAATTTGCACCTTAAACTTAATATTTTTTTCCATTATTATTATTATTGTTATTGTTTTTGTTGTTAACAAATGTTTTAAACATTATTTACTGATTGTGACTTTCAAGCTGAGCACAGGCTTTTATTCAACCAAGAGGCTTTAATTGCTGCTTATACGAAATACGAGTCTGAAGGCTTGTATGTGGGTAAATGTCACGAGTAATTAAGAATAGTATTTCATGTAGTTGTTTGTTTTTTCTCGCTGTTTTTTTTTTCTTTTTTTTTTTTGTTGCATTCGGTAACACCTTTTTATGGTTAATTTGAAGTTTCTGGGGCCGCACAAATAACAAAGATATTTCGTTAGTAAATTCATTGACGTGTTTTGTGAACATTGTTTTACTAGTTTCTAACTCCCTCCCTTTTGTTTGTTTGGAAAAGTTTTATGTTTAATTGCAATTGAGCTAATTTTATTTTATTATTATTATATTATTTTATGTGTGGTTAGTTTGGGTAGCCAGTGGTCTTCTAGTTGCTCTAGCACGTAGTAACTTCCTAGAAACTTGATAACTAGTGTATGACTGTTTGACTGGCATTTAAACTAAATAGCCTTTGCAGTATGTTTAACTATTTTTATTTTCAAAATTAATTAACTTTAGGTGATTTAGTGTTGTTGTGGTGGGTTGGGTCTTCGGAGTTGTGTTGACGACATTTTATGTGCTGAAGCCCCCATCTCATCGCTTTCATATTCAGGGTTGAATTTTGTTTCCTTCCCTTCGTTGGGGTAATATTTTCTATAAGATTTCATTTCATATTATTTCAGGAATTTTAATTATGTTTTAATGTAAATGACATTTAATTAAGTAATTCTCTTTTCTTTTATTTCATTGCAGGTAAATAAAAATTTTCGTGATTTTGCTTTTGACAATAATTCATAAAAACTATGTAAGTTGTAGAAATTTGTTTTAATGAATGTGATTAATTGTCGAGGATGTTTTTTATTCTACATATTATTTTTGTTGACCATTATATTTGACAAACGCTTTCATTAGCTGTATTCGTTTTAATTTAAATCGTTGTTAGTAGATGGCCTCAAGTCATGCAATTAGTAAGTTTTCGAACAATTAGGAAACATTTAATAAAATATTGTACGAAAACTAGCAAATGACTATATATTAAGAGTTTATTGCTAAGAAACAAATTTGTACTGCCAAGTGTTTCAATTTATTGGTCAACAGCTTATAAATGAACAAACTGTTAGTAATGAATATCAGGTTACCATAGTTTGTCATTTAATTTCATTATAAGACATTCTATATAGAGGAACATGCAATAGAATAGTTTTTAGTTTCAACTCTGGTTGTTGAAAAAGAATCACCCACCTCCAAAATAAATCTCTTTCACTATTTATTTATGTATTTCAATGTTTCAAAAACAAATATAAACTCTATTATTAATTGGGCTTAACAAATATAGTAACAAAGACCTTAATTCGTTCACAGTAAATAAGACAGGATTCTTTGGTGTGAATTGAACCTACAACCTCCCTATTGGTAGGTTAATGCAGTACCCACTAGCGTGCCGAGACACCCAATCTTATAAAAAGATGGCTTAACTTCACTTCACAAATAAGTAGAAGCCATTCTAAAGAAATGACAATTAATGTACTTATTAGGATATTAAGTATGAAAAATATTTATTTGTGTTCTAGTTAAAAAAATTTCCTTAAAATTAAAAGAACATATTTTACTTCAATTTATAATTAAGACCAAAGTTAAGGTCTCCATGAATCTGTTGTTGCATAGGTCTTAATAATGGGTCTTGATTAATACTATCTATTTTCAAAACAAATTTGTTACTATTGACAGACGTAAGTCAGGTTTCAGAGGCGATTGAGTTTTCTATTTAATGTGGCATTGTTTTGAAATTGGATTTGTGTGATGGCATATAGTTCATCTCGTGCTCTACTCTGGCATGTCGGCATGTTCTGTGTCCCAGTTCACGATTGTAAGCGGAATAGCAAAAGAGCTGGCAAGTACGCAAGAGCAGTCTCAGCCATAGACCTAGTGAACACATGGAGGATATTTGTATTTCTTTGGTTGAGCCGTCAAATATTATATATATTATATACTTACATATATTAACGAGTGGCCGCTAAGCAAAAACGAAACCCAGGTTGTTCGCAATCTCCTCCTGTAAAACCCTATGGAAAAGGTTGCCGGCACTCTTTGTGGGCACCATTACGGGGCGCTGCCCTGATCATATATGTATATCGGAACACCTAGGATTCACTTTTGGTGGTCCATGTAAGATCTGCTTCTACAAAGTGGACGAAGTGTCAGTTTAACGTTTCGTTTGCGACTGCCAAGTGCTCTAGGCCTACGGGCTTAGACATGTAGCGGTCGTTTTCTTTAGGACCTCCCCTGCCATCGACTGTTCTACTAGGCTTTATTAAAATTCTGTTCCTCAGGAGTTTTAGCTTGTGAATTTCGTAATATATAATGCGTAGTTACAATGCATTACAATGGGTCTTACGGCCTCGAAGTGCGCTTGGGAATAGGGATCTATCTTGCAAATTAAATTAAAGCTTCAGGTCTTACCTCTAAGTAGGAGTTTATTATATCTTTCATTTGGTGGTAAATATTTGTAAATTATACAATTTAATTAAAATATTAAATGATTAAATCCATAAAGAAAAAATATAAATAAAAAAAGTATATTAGTGGAGTACATACATTCATTGTTACGTATGAATATGTACGTTATATATTTAAATAAAATATACAGGACGTACAGGAGGTAGCCGTGTCCCTAGATCGAAATTTCCTTTAACTCATACTATCAATTTTTGTCTATACACTTCATCTCTAATATGCCGATTCGTAGTATGAGAACAGATCACTTCTACTTAACATATTCGTCTTAGAGCTGGTGATGACTTGGCTGATATCAGGGGTGTGTAAGTGATGGCTGGATATCTGATATGCTTGTCGGCAGGTAGAGTTAGTAGCAATTGGGGACTATTTATCTATGCTGATCATACGAGTATATCTCGGGTAGTGGTGATTAACTAAATTGCTTTATGCGATGGTATACTAAATTACTCCCGCACTTTAGCAATGTATGGACGTATTGATTTCACCTGGTGATAAGATCACAGTGAGAATAGAGTATGATTAAAAAAGTTTTTTTTAGCGAATCGGACAAAGCCTTGAATAACACGCATTATATATCGACTTTTTTGGTGCCTTCGTAGACTAGAAGCTATTGCGCTAGACTACTAGTAGTCCAAAGGACGCAGGTTCGAAACCTGCCAAAAACTTATGCGTTTCTGCAGACAAGCCAAGTAGCTTCGCAGCTTGTATTTGTTAATATAAAGAAGACAAAAGCAAAATTATGTCCCGCAAGTTTCTCGGGCTGATCCATATATTTTAAAGTGATTTAAATACACGTAAATTGCTAAAGGTAATCGGGTATTGCCCATTCTTGTTGAAATATCGTCAAAAACCCATGTTGTCGTTTTTAAGTTATGCCCCAATTATGGTTTACAACAATTGTTACTTTAATGTTGTATTTTTTAAAATGTGATTATGGTTTACAACTGTTGTCAGCATGTGTTATTCGAACTGTCAAAAGTCTACAACAGCTCATTAGGTGTTGTTTGATTAACATTACAAGTTGAAAATCGAAACTAGATTTTAAAAAATTGAATTATGCATATAAAATTTGCTTTGAAAAACATACAGAACTGTAAAAAATAAAAATAAAATAAATAAATTCAAAATAATAAAATAAATATTTCTTGAGCTGATGAAAATTAATCCAGATATTGGCCGAGACAAGCTGCCATTTGGATATAACAAAATACAGCTTAAGGTCACATGGCATCATTTTTCTGAACAATTAAATGGCTTGGGACAGCGGATTAAAAATATTGAAGAATGGCAAAGAGTTTGTTTTTAGAAAAGTGCTCAGTTTTTGTATCAAAAACAAGAAGCCATCCTTGATTATGCAGAAAACTTTTATAAAACTATAAATTATGTTATTGTAATTAAGATATTGTAATAACTTTTGGTTTTATAAAAATTATACATTCTTATTCTATATATGGTAGTTCCAATGAATTTGAACTATCTTGAATTCTTTTCCAGATACGTGACATTTGTGTGTTTTTTTGTTGTTCTTTTATTTATTTATAACAAATATAAGCTTCTTTAATATATTTTTAACAGTTTTTGGCATGCAGGTATGTACTTTTAAGGAAATATGTACTATAAATAAAATGCAACTCTCTGACATAAACAACACCTAGATGTTGTAAACTATAATAAAAAAATAAATTAATGTTGTGTTGTAGGCGAAACAACACTTCATTTAAGTGTAGTAAACCATAATTGGGGCGTTAGTTCCATTTTTAAAAACATATAATTTTTTATATTTTGCATAGTTTTTATATTTGCATAAAACTAAGCGAAAGTTAGCTTTAGTTTCTATGGCTAAATTAAATACTTATCGGCCGATTTTCAGGGGATTTATGCTCTTATTCACGTTCTGTAAAAACATAAAAATCGTATTCAACTGTACTAAGTTGAAAATTTTTGGTTTTTTAAATCGTTTAAATAAAAACAAGTGAACTTGTTGCAATTCTATCTAGTTCATGATTCAAAAGTAAATTCTAATGTCGATGAATTATTTATATTCCTTTAATATCATAACAAATGAAAAATCTATGAACTTTCATGGAGTGTGAAGTTAAAGCTGGTATAGTTCCCGATTTGAATTTTTTTTAGAATTTTTTTATTTAAAAACATAATTATAGAAAATATTGTTTGTATTTTTAATTACAACTTAAATATAATTTTATATGATTTTTTTTCTTTCTTAATAGATTTTCAATTAAGCAAACACATAACACAGTTAGTTTAAACATTTTAATCCACTTTTAATTAATTACAAAAAGTTTTTATAAAATATTTTCCATCTCCTCAAATGAAAATTGTAAGCTGAATGCAAACATTTCTCACATTAAAAAATTGAATTTTTTTAATTATAGCTGACCATCCAGCAAAATAGAACAACAGACAGACATTTAGCAACAAATAAAAAAAAACAGTTTTTTGTTTGATTTTGAAAGAAAGCTGCACACAAATTTTAATTACAATTACGTGTTATTTTAATGACTTCATTTAGTGTTTGTTACTAGTTTTTGTGGTACTTGAGTCACAGATATACGAGTATATTTGCCCTAAGAGCTTCAGTTTTGTTATTTTTTTTATTAAGCAATTAAATTCACTTACTTACGTCTTATTAAAGGTACTTCAAATCTAAACGAGAAATACAACAAATGAACTTATTTTTTATGTTTGAAACAAATATTACGTTCATGTATGTGGATACGTGCAGACAGATAGACGTACGGACAGGCGGAAGGACAGACAAAAGAAGAAACCCGACAACAAGATTATTTATGTATTTATTTTCATTTTTTGTAACAGTCAGTAGCAATAAAACCAGGTTAATTACTTTATAACTCGCATATAGATACATTTGAGGGAATCTGCTAAAGTGTTGCGGAATGTTAAACAAGCCATTAAAATTAAGTAATTTGTTTTAAGATCAAGTAACAACATTGTCGTCTTTTGAACTCGAATCTACGTTTTTTTACCTGACTCTCTAAGTTCAATTTGAAATGGCTGAATGAATAAAATGTTACCTTGTTGTATTTCAGTAAAACGACAAGGGAAAATTGTTGCTTTTAGATTCTTTCAATGCAAGGACTAGAGACCTGCATATATAATGCAATTTTTAAGGCCGCACGATGTCTCCAAAAAAAAAACCTTTTTATATATGTATGTAGACTGGCACATACACAAAAGATACACTTTCTCTTAGTGCCTCCTCCTTGTCTGCGTGTTTGGTAAGTGTGTTGGTGTGTCAGTTGGTATAAAATAATATTGAAAATGCCTGCTGGGCAGCCGCAGTTGTAATATTAGAATTTTATGCACCATTCAATAGAATCCTAACAGCGACAGCAGGTTCAGCAGGTTTCTTTATTAGAGCAACACAAACAAATTAAATAAATGCAAGTACAGCTGTTCCATTTAGTCTAAATATACATGCGATACAATAGAATCTGGCATCTTATTAAAAATGTTTATGTAATATTATGCAGGCTGCTGGCGAAATGGAAATTTTGTCACATTTATGGGAACGAATAGATTTTTCGTTTAGTCTTGTTTAAATGAGCATATAAAATGTAAATGACGCGCCTGTAAAGAAATTCAAAAAGTTGGATTCTTACAGGAAGAGATTAAAGCTGACATGGCTTTGAATTAAATAATCTAGTTACAAACAAAGCGGTTAAGCAGTCGCAAAAACATGTGCGAATAATTTATGTAGTATATTTTTTTTTTGTACTTAAGTGACATCTTCCCTTACTCCTGCAATGTACAGTATGGCCTTGTATTAAGCAACTATTTTGTACCGAGTTTTTTTTCTAAAATCCAAGATTGATGCAATGTCTGAGTAATAGTTTTGTGGATTAAAACATAAAATTTTTTGCTTCAGTTCAAAAGTATTGCTATTCCCATTAATATATTGAAATCTTATGGAAATTAATGACACTAAAGTTATTATATTTTTTAAAATTTGTTAAACCGATTTCAAGAGAATAACTTCTTACGCCCACTGAGGCTCTAAATGAGTGAAAACATTATTGTCATTTGTCTATTCAAGTATTCCTCATAAAACTTTTACCCATTTTGTCAAGTTTTTCGGAAAATTACAGTATAATAAATTTTTTCTTGTCCTTTTGTGATGTACAATTTCATTTCGAACAACTACTCATGAAATCGCGTATGATAATTTGTGAATAGTTGAGTAATTAATTCCTAATAGAAGAGCCTGCGTTAAAGAACGATTTCGTTTTCAAAAATCAAATCAACTTCAAAATTTAAAAATTTTCTTGTCATTTGTGTACCGATTTTGCGAATACTTTTTGTATAAAAAGATATGCTTCAGAGGTGGTTTTATTTCAACCAGTTTGTGATAGAATCAGAGGAAGAGTTGCGTTGATTGAGGGAGCATTGTATTACGCTGTTACTAGGAAAATTATTAATAGGATGATAGGGGACATTCTATTCTATTATTCCACATACCAGCTGTTAGAGAACGAATAATCCTTAAGTAGTAATTGACAATCTCAATAATAAGTACTTAGATTATTTGTATGTCAAGGGTAGAGGTAATTGATTCATTTATGTTTATTTTAAGTTTTGAATAATTAATAATCAATTACGTTTAGAAACATTCCAAAAGTAGACGGACAAATTTTCGATTACGATAAAATAATTCAAAAGAATCGAAAGTCATCATGATACAGGGTCCGCCATCTAACGTTTTTTTCTCAACTAGTGCTTATTCCGTGAATGGTAACACTTAGCTCATGTCTGATTTGACAGATAATTAGTTTTATCCTTCCGCTGAACGAATATGGTTGTGTATACGCTTGAACAACGCTTCCTAAGTGGGCCTGCGATCGACTTGCAGAAGATGCCGATTTTGCCAAAAAATATCATCTTTTCAGATGAAGCTCATTTTGATCTTGGCGGGTATGTAAACAAGCAAAATTGTCGCATTCGGGACACAGAAAACCCGCACGCATACATTGAAAAGCCGGTGCACCCAAAACGAGTCACTGTTTGGTGCGAATTTTGGTCCAGAGGCTTAATTGGGCCATTTTTCTTCGAAAATGAGCAAGTGGTGGCCGTCACAGTCAATGGCGATCGTTATCGGGCCATGTTTGTTCACAAAAATTCAAGAGGAGGATACTGGCAACATTTGGTTTCAACAGGACGGCGCTACGTGCCACACAGCCGAAGCTACACTCGATGTTTTGCGCCCTGTTTTTGAAGATCGCATTATCAGCCGCAGAGCTGATGTCTTTTGGCCACCTCGGAGCTGCGATTTGACACCGTTGGACTATTATTTGTGGGGTGCCGTCAAAGATAAGTGTTACGCCGACAAGCCAGAGACAATTGACGCTTTAAAGGACAATATTCGGGAAGCCATTGGTGAAATACAGCTGCACACAATCGATAATGTGCTTAAAAATTGGACCGATCTTGTAGGCTACTGCATGGCCATCCGAGGCAGCCATTTGAATGAAATCCAATAAACAATAACTGCGGTATTCATAAAAATTATTGTATGTTTATTAAGGACTTATTTGACAAATTTTTATGGGATATTTGTCAAATAAACCTTTAATAAACATACAATATTTTTTATGAATAAGGCCGTAAATTTTTTAATCGGTATATAAAATATTAAAAATAAATTTATATAATTATAAATAATTTATCAAATTTGTTATTTGAGATATTCTCCAAAATAACTATAACTATTGGTTAGCGCCAATGAAATGCAGGCATATACCTCGCTAAGCCAATAACAAACAATAAAATATTAAATAATTGTAAATAATTTTTATATTTCGATAAATTGATGATATTCGACCTTTATCTTGATTAAATTATTGAATTTTTTGATGTCAAGGTCTTTTAAAAAAAATTATTTGAGTTTCCTGAAGAAGACACCCGCAGGGTGTAGAAGTATTGAATATTATAAAAATAATTGCCCTTATTATGATTGTCGACGTCACATCAAGTCGACATCAATATATTGGCAATTGTGGGATCGTTATCGAGAACTATTAAATATTATTGATAGGATATTACTACTAATATGGCTTATAAAATTACAATTGGCCATCAATATTAGTTAATTATTGCCTACAACGAGTTCAGAACTGCTGTCTTGTTTTACTGTCGACTTGATGTGACGTCGACGTGACAATCATAATAAGAGGGAATATATTGTTTTTACGAAAAAGACCTCGAGGTCTATAAATAGTTCCATAAGTTGATTTGTATATACCATTAAAGTTATTAGAAAAATTATTTAAAAAATTATTTTTAAAAATTTTAATGAGAAATGTACACTTTATATAAAGCATTGTACGAAATATGAAATAATATTAAGAAAAAAATCGTTTTCGCGTTGTAGAAGTACCGTGTTAAAGGTACTTCTACAGTTCTTAATTCTTGTTTAAATGAAATCGGTTTAGGGAAGAGCGTATTATAGAAGCGATACCTGTATTATTATTATTTATTTTTTTATTATTATTATTTTTTTTTTGTTTTGAAAAACCTCATCTGCATAATGCTGTAATAAAATGCAATAAAAGTTTCTAAATTTTGGAAGTGGCAGAGCCTTTGTTGCCTATATTTAATGAAATTTGGAAATTTTTAATGTTATTTCCATATATTAAACCATATTAATATTATGCATCTTTCATTAACTTTCTCCGTTGTCATCATAATTTTTTAACAGCCATGCTGTCATTTTATAATGTATACAATAGGTAAAAAGGACATGTATCTTAAGGAATTTGTGTTTTTTTCTTCAAAATTGCTTTTTTTCATTAGTGTATGAAATGGAAAGCATTGTCCTTAAAATATGAAAATATTTCAACGCATGAAATATTTAATTCAAATTTTTATGCTAATAGTATTCTTCTGGAGTATTAGACAATGTTATAAGTAATTTTTGTTTTAAATCTGTGTCACACATGTCAAACGTATGCACTTGTTGACAAAGAAGTACGAAATTTATTTAAAATATACAAATATGTAGATTACACAGGGCGACAAGATATCTTCTATTTTTAATTTCAGGCAC
Organism: Germaria angustata; assembly: GCA_963681545.1. Lineage (NCBI taxonomy): Eukaryota > Metazoa > Arthropoda > Insecta > Diptera > Tachinidae > Germaria > Germaria angustata. The sequence continues at coordinate 59,542,433 of OY812998.1, read as the reverse complement.
ACGACGGTTATAAACAATACTTGAAACTGAAACTTTAAGAATTTAACAATTGGAAATAAGCAATATATAAGTACATATGTAGCTGATGGTTTTTTTTTTTTTTTTTTTTGTATTCCATAACCATACTTTTTTTCAGCGAACAAGCAAACGTGTCAAAATTCAGGCATTCAATAAAAAAAGATTTATAATATGTATGAGAAACAATGTAAATTTTTGAAATTCTATTTAGTTCTCCATATAAACTTCACCTTGATGACATGATTAACACAATTGGATCCCTCATTATTTTACTATTAAGAAAGGCAAACAGTGAAGTATTTTTGAAACAAAATCTTTTTAAATGCCAGAAAGGAATACTTCTTAAAAGAAGAATATTATTGAGATAAATAGTTAAATTGACTAGAAAATTTCATGTCACAAGGGCAGTGTTCCCCTGTGCTATATTTATACACATGTGTATGAGTTCCCGCTTTCAGGTTTGACTTTCAACACAAATATTTTTAATATAGCCGTAGCAATAATATTTATATAATTTGGTCCTTTTTTTCTTTTGTTAAAATTACGGCTGTGTGCTTATTCCATATAAAGAAAACTTATTTTTATCCTCTTTTTTATTAAGTATTAATAAAAATACTATAAACTTTTCGTGTTGATTTAAAATATCAACTCCTTAAAATAAAAAAAAAAATAAAAAAGCCTTGAAGAGAAAAAATCTTTAAAATACCAGATAAAAAATAAGCTTAACCTACTGAAATGTTAAAAAAAGTATTTCAAATTATAAACCACAAAGAAAATGATAAAGTATTTTTAAAAATAAATTCTTAAGATACTTAAAAACATGGATACCGGCACTTTTGTATATTTATTTCGATATGTTCGTGTGTTTTATGTACCTTTTAAAACAAAATACCCTTAAAAAATATAAAAGTTTCTTTTCTCAGTCAAGTTCAGTTTCACAATTTGTTTGGCGCACGCATTAATTTCATTTATTTTATATATTTTTTTTATCATCACTAGAGTTTTCTTCTTAGTTTTTATTTTTATTTAATTTTTGTGTGAAGAAGTCTGAACAAAATAACAAGAATATTGTGCCCAAAAAACTGCTTCCCATTAAAAAATCTGGGTGAACTGAATCTCATGTTTTGTGTTCTCTTCTGAATTTTTTATAGGAAATTTTTTTTTCTACGTAAATAAATATATTTTTAGAATAGTCTAAAATACTGATGGGGTTATTTAATTTATCAACCATCTTAATATTTCATTTTATATAACACATTCATATCAAAATTATTTGAGGTATTCTGCCAATTTTTTAGGGCATATAACGCTTCATAAATGGACTTTCAGATGTGTTTTTGGTAGAAATTTGAGACGCCTTACTATCCTATAAAAATTAAAGATAAATATTAGCAAAATGAAATATTAAAGATGATAAAATGAAATTTATAAATAGTTATTTGCTGTATTGTGTTGTTAAAGCTCCTATTTTTGTGTTGGCAATAATTCTCATTTATATATGGAAAACTTTTATATAAACATTAACCTTTTTTCCAAAATATACGAGTAGTCTAAAGTCTGTTGGTGTACTTACATAAGTCCCAATGAAATTTACTTATACAGACTTGCTTATGACCCACAACCAATTCATATATTAAAGGAATATCTAACAAAAAAGTCTAGAAGGCAAATATAATTTGAGCATAATTTGACTGACAAAGACAAACAGCTGTAGACCAAAAAAATCTTTAATAGATGCTGATGAGATTTAAATTTAAAATATGTTAAATTGGTATTATCAGCTAAAAAAATTAAAATAGTTAAACAAATATTATTAGTTTTTCTTGTATATAAAGCCTTAATTTGAAACTACTGCATGATTCAGTAATAAGAAGCTTTCGCACAAAACTGACTGCACAGTCTACGATCCTATTAGCAAATCAATTCAACGTCAATTAACTTTCGAATAATAATCCCATTTCCTCGTTAATTTTCTTAATTTTTTTCCTCGTCCAAAACAAGTATTATTGCGGCTCCAGAACTAAACAAAACATGCGAAGTCAGGCTGGATGTATCTACATATATTTAAATTTTTTTTATTAGTTTTTATGACAGTTTAGCGTAACGCAAATATTTCTTTAAGTGTTATCGACCTTAAAAATAGCATACAAGCGCGTGAGGTACAAGATGTTCGAATATATGCTTGCAGCAAAGTTGTAGTAAAGTCCCTATCGGCTGTCTACACAACATCCAATCTACTTCATGAATGCCAGATGTGTCTAATTAGGAACACGAAATATTCAGATCTAGAGTTCGAGTAGCACTTTCCTATACGATCTCCCCAAGGCCGGAACTTAAAGGTGTAGTCGAAATGTGGATAAAGTGGTGGGCGTGATGCCGTAATTCGCGAACTCAGCAGGAACCTTTTGGGATCGCGGAGGCAAGATCGTCTAGCGATATCAACCGTTCCATCTCGAATTTTACCTGATCCCGATGTGGCTACAGAAAATCTACAGTTCAAGATCAGCTTCGCATAATTGTAGCAGTTTCAGCTATAGATTTCTATAAAGGTGTCTATGTCAGGAGGACGAATTTACTATCGAAGAGGAATAATTTGCTATCGGACACCATCCTCGAAGCAAAGGATGAACTTTTGGCAGCCTTTTGCTATAAAACACAAAAAAAAATATCGGGTTGCGGTATTAAGGAGAGATAAACTAATTTATCCGCCATCGGCCTGCTGTAACAACGAATGGAACGAAGGAATATCAACCAGAATATTATTTTATCTTATACTCTCTCTCCCTCTCTCTCTCCCTCTCTCTCACTCTCTCTCTCTCTCTTTAGGCAACCAAAAAGGAGTAAGCAGGACCCAAGTAGCTCCTTCAGTCTTAAGAACAAACTAACGGCCTGTTCAACGTAACAGCATGGAAAATATATTTTGAGGCTCTTTCAGCTTTTTTAACAAATAAAATCTGAATATAAATGTGGGCAGGGTTTTATCACATATCGAATAGCTCCGCAATTTGTAAAAATCTCAAACATGAGCAACCATAAAGCAAATATTTCCCAGTGGGACTGTTAGTTAATAAAATCAAAAAATCTTTACAAATTCCCCATATTGCGAATATTTTGCATTCTATGAAATTTTTGTTTAATCGATAAAGCATTCATTCATGCTTTTCTCGTAACAAAATCTTGCTGGGTTTATTGCTTCATACAATATGCAAACTAAGCAGAAAAAATATCAATTCCTGTTCTTATGTCGAATACGAGTATGGTTTGTTGTTTGCAACTGACAGCAAAAATCTCTAGGGAACCAACAAAAATATCATTAAAATTTTTATAAAAAAAGGGTTTTTTGACTACTTTAAGGGTAGATGTTTTTTCCTTCTGTTTTAATTTTCAATCTAAAAACTCACCTGAATAGAAGTAACAATCACCATTTTTAAAATAGGAAACCAAAAGCAAACTTTGAAATACAAACTAACCCAAATAACAAGTTGCAATTACCGCCGACACAGACATCTCATTGAATTTACCAATTGTTTTCTGGCTTTAAGTGAATTTAAAAGTTATTTACTGCAATATTTCATGGAAAAAATTTAGTTATGTGCATATGTATGTACATATGTATATTCATATATGTATACTCTACATACATATGTACGTACACACGAGTATATGCTTTAATACACAAATTTCTTTTATCTTAAAAAAACAGCAAACAACAGCCATTGTAACTTTACACTCCATTGTAGTTTTACAAGTTTTGATTCTTGTATGCATGTTTCCATGTAGGGGGAGGTTTTCCAAATAGAAAACTATTACATGTCCTACAACAATAACAAAGTCAACTACAAACACATGAGGAGTACAGCCATCAAAATGTTATTTTTTTCTTTCTTTAACTTTCATTACATTCAAATATCCAAAGCAGCAGTTTTGTTAGAAAACTGAGGAAAAAGTGAAAAACATCCCCGACATATGTCGGTACTCGATGGCAAATTCACTTTTTTGTTGGTATTTTCTATTCTATCGCATTTTAAACACACACATGCACACTCATTCGTTTTCATACGATTAATCATATTACATTGTATGACTACTATATCGAACGCAGGAAAACAGCAACATTGATAACAAAATGTGAGAAAATAACAAACTAAATTGTTAGTTTCTATTACAAACTAAGCACATGCATACATTTGATCAGAGCCTTAAAAGGGTTGAATCTTTTACAATGAAATATGGTATGAAACAAATGGCACAAAGTAACAAAGCGAAATTTTTTCTAAAATACACAGGTATTGGCAACAAATTCACGTAGAAAAGATTTTCGTGTATTGACGTTTTGAGAGCTCATATCAGATTTTCTTTTTAGGGAGAAATAAATTTTCTTCTAGCGAGTTCTTAATTTTAACTCTTCAGTTGATGTTTGTTTTGTTATTTTTCCTTTCATAAAAAAGGTAAAAAATTGAAATTAATTTGAAAGAGGGATATAATTAGCGGAGATATTTTTAAAAAATTTTCAATGTTTTTTCTAAAATCCTTTTAAGTTTCCGAATGCATCAAAAAACCCCAAAATATTCTACTTGAATATCAAAATTATGGCAAATACTTAAAGTAAGTAATAAATATGACAAGTCAAAGCAATAATTTATATTATTTCTATTAAGAAGAATTTTCCCATATTATTTAGATTTTTCTCTTCTTTTCTATTTGATGTTATTTAAGTATTCAATTTCATGCTAATGCACTTTGGTATTTTTGTTAAAAACACAATGATCGTTTCGCTTCCTGAATTCTTTCTTCATACAAAAGCTTGTTAAATATTTGATATTATTTACTACCAGCAGCTGCTTTAAAAGTGGCAATGATGTAATGGATGATGATATAGCGACCATATAAAACACCACAGCTCCATTGTGTTAGTGCAATTGGCTTCTCTTAGTTCTTCAGTAAAAAATTATTTTAATAAATTATTAATCTGAATTGACACATTCGGTACTCAAATTCGAGTGAGACTATTTAATTTCAATTTAACCAATATGCATACGGTTAGTTTAAAATATTATTAAAAATAATTAATAATTATGGCAAAACTTAAAGTGTTCTTAAGGGTTAATTTCGTATTTATTCAGAATAGGAGCTAAAATGTCCCAAGAAATCTGTGTTTTGTATTGTAAAATATCACTACCAATCGCTTCAATTAACAATTCGATTCATTAGTTTAGTGGCCCTGCTACCGTTGAAGGGCTGTTCTGGTTCTAAATCAGCATCTATGCATTTAATTGTTTTTAATCCTAACGAATTTGCTCCTTTTTGTAACACATTCCTTCTTTGAAAGTTTCCAAACAGTTAGTTATCTTGGTTTTTTCTATGCGATTGCGATTGTACCATATTTTTTCACCTTTCTTGTTTTTCGAAAGAATGCTCACGAAAAACAATTTACAAATTGAGACTACATTTCAATTACACAAAATTTTCCCTAACATGTACTTCCCTTTTTTCCTTTCGAGAAATCTGCATTTGTTTTCAGTTTTGGTATTTCAAACATGCTTTAACTCTTTTTCAGCTTTGGGACAGAACTTTCGTAAACAGGGTTAACAAATACAAACTGCGAAGTTACTCGACTTGTCTGAGTTTTCGGCTGGAATCGAACCGGCTACCTTTGGACTACCAGTCTAGTACACTAGCTACTATACGAAGTTATGAAATAAAATAAAATAAATACTCTGTTTCTGCGATTGTAGAAAATCTTTTAAGAATTTTTATCATATATGCATTGAAGTCGAATATTTCTATTACCCTTAGCCGTTAATTATTTTTTTTAGCACATATATACTTGTTTAGACTTATCATTATTATTAATATTAAATTCGAATTGGGTTTTCTCATATCTCAGCCATTATTACCCTAGTTTTCTTTTCAAATATTTAAAGAGTGGGATTATAAAATGTCAATGTAATGATGTAGTTGGAAAGTATTACACTTCCTCTCTATGAATAACCTATTTAAATGTGGAAATATCCTAAATTCTTAGATGTCCATAAAGAAGATCTTTTGGCTTTCTTATTTTTTTTAAGAATATAAACAACTATCACATCATTTATTACCGAAAATTTCAAATTCGGTGTTTCTCCATGGGTTCATATTATGTGTAGCATCTGTTTTAGATTCCACAAAATTTTTTTCTTGCCATTTCGTGCATCGACGTTGGCAGAGAAGTAACAGAGAAGCACATACTGCACTCGGAATCTTAAAATAAAGCATTTAACTATGCAGTTTATGTTAAGATTAATTAACAGTAAAAACAAGTCACAACATTTTCACGCATTGAAAAATCAGTTTAAAAATTTAGGCAAATAAATATATGATAAGTACACATCTTGTGCATCAAGTGATACATAAACAGGAGGAGAATATGTTTACTTGTTTTTAAAAAGGATTCGTGGGGGATCGGAGAATGGATAAAAAAATTTAATTACTTATATATTATTATTTAGATTAGCAATGACTAGTTATATGTATTTATAATACGATAAAATAATTTAGGAAATTGTTAAAAATATTCTTAAGAAATATATTCAAATATGCTGTTGAAGGAAGGAAAAATATGCAAAAATTTGCTTTTAAAGTTGAAATATGCAAAACATATGCTGTAGCAAATCGATGCCAAAATTCGTTGCAAGTTTTGAAACGTATAAATAAAAACCTAATGCACATATTGTTTAGTTGGTCTGCACACCATGTAATTGATAAGTTTGAAATATTTATTTGCCACTCAGTACCGTTTTCTGTTACGCATAATTGTAAGTATGTTCTCATTTATTAAACAAATAAATAAAAAAATGCCATATTGTAGCATATTTTTTATACAATGTCCTACCTTTACTATATGGTATGTATAAGGAGTTTGTGTGCCACCCAAATTTTCAAATATTTTTTTAAATATGTATGGATTTTAGCGATAATAAAACATTAAACCTTTTTCGTGTGCATTCTTTGTTTTTTGTTATATATATTTTTTGTTGTAATTATTTCTTGTTCTTTTTCAGAATTTGTTTGTTGTTCAGTTTGTGCTGATTTTTGTTTTACAAAAACAACAAAAACGAACAAAAGTTGAAAGAAAAAAATAACTTTGTTTTTCTAACCCCTAAAAAGTTACAGAACAAGTTTTCACACTTTTCCAAACACGACTTTTTCTAACGTCTTCGCAAGGCAGATTTAATTGTATGTATGGTATATTATGGGATGTGTACCAATGGGTTGAGTTTTCCGTAAATAATTATTTCTATTTTGATTTTTTCCAAATGACACATTTTACTTAAGATTTTATTTACTAATGGCTTTTAAAATAATTAGTTTTCTAATGTATTTTCCATTATGTCTCATACCCCGATTGAGGGTTCTTTATGGCTAATATTAAAATTTGTTTCGTTATAAATTTTTGGTACAAACGCTCTATATGATAGACATTTGTTTATCATTTCATCAGTTTCCATTTACATAGAGTACATATGATTGCATTAAGGTTAAAATAGTTTTTCCATGAACTAATTTTTTCGGTTTTAAAAATTTTTATAAAATTTTAAGGCAAATAAATAGAAATAAATTTCTTCCGAAAAATTAGTAATCATATCGTTCTCCATATTTTGTATAGATTTCCGTTCAACATATTTCTTTAGAGGAGATTGTTATTTTATATTTCCATAAATTTAAAACTTTGAAGTTGCGTTTTGTAATACCAGTTTCATAACTTCGTGCTGTCATGAATTGGCAGTTACTGTTTTCACGTCAGTTTTCGAGAATCGAGTTTTCAAGCCCAAGAACGTATGCTGACCAATTTTGCGATGATGTCCGTATTGCTGACAACGTCAGAGTTGTAGTTGTAAACAAGTATATGACGATAAAGAAGCAGTCAAAAGAAAGGAAAGATTTAATATTTTTGTGTCAAAAATATTTCACTTAAGGCCCAACTATAATGTGCTTAACCAAACTTAAGCTAGTGTCAAAATTCAACGAAAAGCATGTCAAATGCTTAAGTAAATTACTGAAGACTTTTAGGTGGCTATATTGTACTTATTAAACTTAAAAACTTTTTACACTTAGTTGCAAACATTTGTACTTTTAGAAAACTATTTTCGTTTTTATTTCTTTAAAATGTAATATTTTTGACGAAATCTCATTAAATTTGTAAAAGTTATAAATATATTACCATAAACAAGTAAATCCATGTTTATCTTTTATTTATTTATAAAGTAAACGAAAACTAAAATAAAAAAGTACTAAAAAAGCAACAGTGGTTGCATCTTTTAATTGTAAACAATTATATGTATCTATTGTGTACAGTGTTTATTGGAAAATTTTAAAAAATGGATAGAAAACTGAAATTTCTGAAGACAGTGAAGTTAATGTATTGTGCATTTGATGGAATATGTGTTCTTCAAAAAATAAGAGAGACGATGAAGAAAAGAAACGCTCCTCAGTACGGGAAATAAATAGAGACGGAAAGAAGAATGGGTTCTTGATGAGTCATTTGCTTAAGCAAGAGCGAAATTGAACGCACTTTCCTTAAGCAAATGACACTTGACGAAACTTGACGAAAAGTTACTTAAGTACATTATAGTTGTATACATTTGATTGTGTGTATTCGCACATTTGCTTAAGTTGCATTAAGCACATTATAGTTAGGCCTTTATTCTTATTATTATAACATATAAACCGTGATTGAAGTTTATGTTTAAAGATGTGTACCTTTTCCAGACTTTTCCTAAAATACTGCAGATAAAATTTAAAATTTTTAACTACAAACTTACAAATTGTTATTTAAAAAAAAAAAAAAACTTTTTTATATTGTTTTCATTCAGATATTTTTATCAATATATATCTACTCTTTCAATATTAAAAAATCAAAAATTATTAATAATTTAAAATGAAACCTCCACAATTGGTGGCCCCGAATTTGAGAATGTCGAAAACATTTCAAGATCTAAATTCCGAAGAACTTATCGGTACAGTGAAATAACTCCCAAATGAAATAAGTCCCAATGGAAAAATGAAATAAATCCCAAAAATTTTTCCATACAAATTGGGACTTATTTCATTATGAAATAAGTCCCAATGCATTGGGACTTATTTCATAATTTTTGTTGGGAGTTATTTCATTATGAAATAACTCCCAAATGAAATAAGTACCAACAGTTTTTTTTGATGGGAGTTATTTCATTTGGGAGTTATCATTGGCACTTATTTCATCGCAGTTGGGACTTATTTCATTTTAATTGCAAACACTATTTTACCATTGGGAGTTATTTCATTTTTGTTGGGAGTTATTTCATTTCTCTTAAAATTGCATTTTGGTTAATTTTGATGGTTTTGTAACGGTTCTTAAAACTGTCTTAAAACAAGTACAGTAGTTTTCCGATTTAACGAACTAAATAATGTCAGCCCTGTTCGTTAAACTGAAAAATTTGTTAAACCGAGTACTATTTATGACAAAGTTTGTTTACTCAAAAACTATGGAAATAACAACTCTAAAATTTTTGGAGAATGCCTTTATTGTTATTTTAATTATAAACAGAGTAATAAATAAAATAAATGCAATTCATATGAAATTGTATTGAGATCTTGCATCAGAATTGTGTCTATTGCTTTTGCATATTGTTTGCGGAAATCTTTGTATTTGCATCTCATTCTATACTTAAGACTCTAATTTTGTATTTGTTCGTTATATCGAGTACAAAATTACGGTACTCAATTCAAAATTTTTATGAGTTCGTTAAATCCCGAATTTGTTAAACCGATGGTTCGTTAAATCGGAAAACTACTGTAGTTTCAAAGCAATCACGTATTTTACTTAATAAAACAGTGTAAACATCATCAGTTCTTGTTAGAATTTTGTTTAGTGAAGATCGGTGTTAAAGTGAAAAAAATGACAACTCTCGCGTTTGAAATAATGAGTGGCAAAAGAAGAAATAGTAAAGTGCTATACATTGTAGATGAAAAACAATTTTATTTAAAAAAATCTGAAGCCAAAGGAAGGCAATATTATACGTGCTACGAACGAAATTGCAAGTCGCGAGTGATTTTAAAAAATGGGCAGTGTCGTAAGGTAACTGATTTCATTGAACATAACCATAGAGACCAACAGCAACTGTATGATGAGCTAAAAGCCCTCAACGAAATTAAGGATAAATGTTTGGATGTTTCAAGTACTTTGGGCGCAGCTAACGTTGTAAACGGAATACGGGCGAATTTTGGGAACATTTGCGTAAGGTAAGTGAATAGTGGTGTAAACTATTTTTACTTTCATTGTGTGATTAACAATGCTTTTCTTTATTAAAGCAACCAGGAAGCGACGAAAAATATTGATTTTAACAAAGTTAAACGAGGTCTGCAATATTTGACATCAAAAGTTTTTGCGGCATCTCCGAAGACTCCAACAGATGTTGTCAGTATGTTTCAGAAGGAAAATATCTTCACAAATTTTGGACTTACGTTGCATGAGGGCCAAGAGAAAACAGCGTTTTTTAAAGTGTGCCACGACTCGAATGACTTTGCATACTGCGTCTTTGGATCCGATAAGATAGTCAAGCTCATTAATGAAAATATTCCCGACAACAACAATAAAAAGATTTTGATCGATGGAACATTTTCAATTGTACCGCTGGGATGTTTTAAACAATTGATTTTGCTGCATATCGAATATTATGAAAAGGTTAGTCATCGCGAATGCAAATCACGCCGCACCGCGCGCCGCCACGCGATTTCTTATACAATAATTAGACTAATTTTTATTTTTACTTCCAATAGGTTTTTCCAGTATTTTTTATTTTGACGAATAAAAAGTCAGCAAAATGCTATGCCCATTTATTTAATTATATCAATTCTAATGTATTAAACTTAAATGGTGCGACCTTTATCACCGATTATGAAGCGAGTCTAAGAAGGGCTATTAAAATTTCATTTTTGGATGCAAAAATCTATGGCTGTTGGTTCCACTTTTGCCAGGCAGTACGACGACAAATAACTACAAAACATAAACAATTATCTCAATTGATTCGACAAAACAATAAGGCGTCATTGGAATATCATAAACTATTATCGCTTCCCCTGTTGCCTGCCATGCACATACTGGGTGCATTCGGGAAAATAAAGAAAGACATAGAAACGCTCGAGCGTCATTTCGAATTTTCGGACTTTTTGGAATACTTCGAAAAGCAATGGTTACAGAAGGTAAATACTTTTAAACAACACTAGTATAAATTATCTTGCACATAATTTCTTATTTGTTTATTATTGGTCTCCAACCTAGATTGGGCCAGACGCACTGTCTGTTTTTGAAACAACGACTCGAACGACTTCCGCCGTCGAAGGATATAATGGAGTGCTGGGCAAAATTATTCCCAAACAGGGAAATTTTTTTAAGTTTGTTAAAGTTTTACAAACAGAAGAGTTCAACAAGTCCCGAGATTTTGAATTGCTGACTAATAGCGGTGGAGCTTTGGGAAAAACTAAAAAAAGGAGGAAATTTATCGAAAAAGCGGAACTGATTGAAAAAGCCAATGAAGAGCTACGTTCTGGATCCATAACTGCGACTGCATTCATAAATCGGTTGGTTTTCCCGCAAAATAAAATTGTTTATGAGATGGAGCCAGATGAAGATCTCTTTGAGGAACACCCGTATTTTGAAGATGAAGATGAGGAGGATGATACTGTATCGGAGCCACCAACACTACCGCGCTCTCAAATTCTGTGTGTGGTTTGCTTGGAGGTTGAACCCAATATTCTGCTGATTCCTTGCAAACACATAAAAACGTGCAATTCTTGCGTCCTAAAACTACAAGCTGCAAGTATTGCAAATAGACTTGAAACATTCAATTGCCCTGTTTGTCGTGCAGAAGTTAACGACACGATGGCGGTTTTTTTGTAAATGAATGTTTAACTTTTTTTTAAACAATTTTTGTTATTAAATTATGTATAATATACATAAATTTATACCTATAATTATTATTACTATTATGTATATGCTTACATATAAGTATGAAATAAAAAGCGTTCTGTAAAAGGAAACCAAAAAAAATTGGGAGTTAATTCATTTTTGTTGGGACTCATTTCATTGGGAGTTAATTCATTTTTATTGGGATTTATTTTTACATTTTGAAATAAGTCCCAAAAATTTGGACTTATTTCATTTTTGACTTTGGGAGTTATTTCATTTTTTTCAGTTGGGCGTTATTTCATTTTTCATGGGACTTATTTCATTGGGAGTTATTTCATTGGGACTTATTTCATTTGGGAGTTATTTCACTGTACCGAACTTATCATTTTACTTAGAAAGTGGAAATTATCATTTAGTGAATAGAAGAATATTTTTGAATAGAAGAATATTTTTTTCTTTGTAGTGAAAAAGTATTTTATTTTATAATAGAAGAATAGTTGCTTTTCAGTGAAAAATTTTTTACTCATCCATGTTTTCCTGAACATTCTTCGGTAGATATAAAGGCCACCGGATATAAGAAAATTTGTCACTAATTACCCAAAATCATTGGACATGACATAAACCATTTGTAATGAATACTGGACACATAAAATTTGACCCTAACGAAAATATCTCCCTTATATGTTTTCTTTTTATCTTTTATTTTAATGTTTTTATTAATTCTATTTTCTGAAAACAGTATCTATATCTTATAGATGGTTAATTCAGTGTCCTTGTTTAACAAATCTCTAGAGATTTCATTTTGTCATACACAACTTTTGTGTGACTGTATTTTTTCAGGATTCGTAATTTATTTAATTGCAAGTGCCTTTATATGTGTACGTGTGTATAAGTTAATTAGCACAAGGTTGACATTTAATTTAATCGGAGTAATTTCTACATTAAGACTGATTATGCTTTTAACTTTGTAAATGCTTTTACCGTTTTGTGTTTTTTTTCTTCTTCTCATTATGTTTTGGTTTTAATGGGCGTGTTTTTAATGAAAACCTAGTACATATGTATGTACATAAATATATTTCAGTAAACTTGGTTCACTTCACTTCATCATGTTGCCATCTAAACAAATTTTATGAAAGTTGACATAACCGCACATGTAAGAGTGCTACAAGGCCCACTAGCAACCAACCCAACCCAACCAACAAACAAAAACATCCTGTTTTAATCCCTGTACAACAAAAAAAAAAAAGCAAATTGTAACAGAATACAACAATTAAAACACAAAAACTACAAAAAATCGTATTTTACATTAGTTACATTTACAAACAAAAAGCCACGGCCATAGGAGAACCACAAAACCCAGTAGTTGAGCTTTAGAGTCTGAAACACACATGCTCGATACAAAACACAAAGTAAATGCCCCATGGAATTGCCCCTTGGTTGCCTGTTCATTTGTTCGTTAGTGTTGAGTATGTTTTTTTTATTTAGTTTTTTGACTGAATTAACATTGACGTGTGCTATTTGTGCAAGCTCCGGCACAAAAAGACCAAAAAACAAAAAAAAGTAGCAGCAGAAAAACCCAAAATCTTTATGGTTTGAGTTACATTTATATGTTGCTTGTTACTGTTGAATTTGTTTTTTTTTGTGGCTGTTGTAGTTTTAGCCCTGTTAGCAAATGTGTATGAATGCCCGTATGTATATCGGTTTGGTTGTTGGCTTAGAGGAGTACATTACTTTTACATTACATTTTATTTTGTGTTAATATTTGTAGGATCTTTCACTGCGGAGTTACGTACAGCCGAGTACATTGCTTTTGTTGTTTATTTGCAAATGTTTTAAAGGTTTACCACAATGAAACATAATTATCAAATTAGTGTGCAACCAATGGAGGCTAATGAGTTTGTGGTTAACACATATATTTTAATATGAACTTAAATTCACACATACTCATTTAAACTCAAGTATACATAAGTTTAAAAAATATATGTACATATGTATGTATAATGGGCTATTTCCCAAGTTAGTATTTAATAATAAATATTTCATTTTTTCTTTACTAAACTCTTTGACCTTGATCGAAATGGGATAAGTTCGACCTTTTCAGCAAATATTTAGCAAATTTTTTTAGAAAATTTCATGGAGAGCCAAGTACATTGTGTTGTCCAACTCAATATGTAGGCACCTGTCCACCTTATGAACAAATTATACATATTTGCACGATAGCAAATTTCCTGCTTTGACAGTAATGCGCCAGTACGATTTTCCCCGCTCTGGGAACACCGAACTGTGGTTACCTATTTCTTTAAATGGTTATTGGTGACACAAGTTGTCGGCAATTTATACTATTGCGGCTAAGTTATAAGAGTTAGAATGTATATGCCTGCCTTGCAGCTCAATTTTCTCTAGAGAAAAAGCTTTTGCGGCTTTTTTTAATGCCTAAATGGATGTAGAGCTCCTGTAAAATTTTCAATAGTTGCAGACCCTCCTAGAAAATTCTCTAGTTACTCCTATGGGCTAAGTAATCAGAAAAACCATGGGAACCTGCTAACTTGGCAATATCTTTTACCCTTCTAATACAGAGAAGAATTATTTTAATATTCTATTGTTTGTTGTTGGCTTAGCTAGGTATATGCCTGCATTACATTGGCGCTAAACAAATCATCAGTACCCTTTTAGCCAAATCATGATTGAAAACATTTAAAGCTCGTATACTTATGCAAAAGACTACAAATATGTATGAGAATTCCAACAGAACTCAATCATATTTTCTATTTGTAATCAACAAAAACACAAAAGTATAAATTTTGTTTTTTCATTGCCTTATAAATACTTTCATTATCACCCAAAGGACGATTAATTGTATAATTATAATTGTTTGTTGTGTTGTGATTGTACAAAAAGCTTTCTAAAGCTATTTATACTTTTGTGTTTTTGTTGATTACAAATAGAAAATATGATTGAGTTCTGTTTGAATTCTCATACAGTGTTTGTAGTCTGTGGCATAAGTATACGAGCTTTGAATGCTTTCAATCATGATTTGGCTAAAAGGGTACTGATGATTTGGTTAGCGCCAATGAAATGCAGGCATATACCTAGCTAAGCCAACAACAAACAATAGAACATTAAAGTGGTTATTTTGGAGAATATCTCGAATAACGAATTTGATAAATATTGTTATAAATATTCTATTTTACACAATTAAGAACAAATGTTACTCTCGCATGAAATCGGCCATTGCTAACGCAATATGCCTTGGTAGTCGTCAATTCCATGCGATTTCCAATTTCTAGAATATGGGTGAATCTTTATTCTTTAATGACTGCCGCTTAAGAAATAAATTCGAAATAATTAATATTTTTTTCTCGGTTCTATATCATTCATACTTTTTTTTTCACGCAACCTCTTTTAGGAATGTAACAAACAATTTTCTTTGGGTTTAAAGGAAAAGCAGCATTAGTGGCTAAAAACTTTTTGCTTCTTTACATTATTCTTATTGGTTTTTTTTTTCTTTCAATTTGTGTGTGTGCTTTTCACAACGCTATTTGTTCTCTTTACTGTTCATGGCCTGTCACAGAAATGTCAGCCCTCAGTAAGACAAGCATAAGCAAATCTTTTAAACTTGAGATATACTTACTCATTCATACATATAAAAAGCTTTTAATATAACCAAGTAAACAAGTCTTTGTCGCCTACTGTAAAAGAATCTGAAGTAAAATTCACACCAAGGACATTCAGATCATATCAGGAAAATTGTATATATATTATGTTATCTTGGAGAAATATTAAGCTCCTGAATCGGGTTGTGTGCTGGCGTACCTTCAATCTCTGCTCTTGCTAGAACGATACGGGGTCAGGATAGTGTGGGTTGCAGGGCATGATTGCATCTAAGGCACAGAGAGGGCTGATGAGTATGCGAAAGGTGGCACGGTTTTGGATCTGGCTAACTCACAAAGGGATATATGTATCCGCTTAGTTGAGTTATATAATGGATTTAGGGTGTGGGCGCCGAGGGAAACGGATCAGCGGCAGCAGGACGAGACTTGGAAGGAGGTCCCTAGCACTTCTGGTTGGTATTATTACCAGGCGTTGTGCGATCGGACATACATATGTCGCAACATCTAGGATTACCTACGATGGCCAGTGCAGGAGCATCTACGGCGCAGAGCAGGAAGAGTCAGTGCAACACTTTCAATGCGACTACCCATACTATGTAGGAGCGTTCTCAGATATCTGAGAAATAACTTCTTTCGGAACCTGGACTGTCTCAAGAAAATGCCACTGAGGGCTTAGTCGGTTAGTACTCTGGGCCCTATGGCATCTGAGTGTTCTCGCAACAATTGTTGCGAGCTGCCCTGCCAATCTGACCTAATCTTAATTTATATCTAACTGAATATTGCAAATATCCATCCTCTGAAGTGCAAATCCAGTAAATATGGTGGTTGAGAGAATATGAGCCGAAAGATCATCTACAAGCGAAATATATTGTGGGCAAAATAAAGCATTATAGTCTTGCCAAAAAATTCCGAAAAATTGCGAAACGAGTCCACAGAAAGTTGTCTAATAATGGTGCCCCAATTATTCTTCAGCATCATTCGTTTTTACTAGTTACTTACGTACCTTGGTGTTCTCTGCATTCTCTGCATTCTGGAGAGATCTTGTACCATTTATTCAAACTTTAATCGGAGTAGACTTGTCATATGCCAGTATCAGCATTATTTAGGACATTTTTAGATAATCATATCTCTAAAGGTCACCCTATTTCTGAAGACGAGGGTATATAATTTTTAATACCAAACCATTTCCATCTATGCCTCTTTTTGAAAACTTCTGCGGTATAAAAGGAAATTTGTTGAAATAAATGTAAATGGTGTAAACTAAAAATATAAACTAAAGCAAAATAATACAAATGAACTATTTAAGTGTTTTAAATATGGGGAAAATTTTTAATGAAAAGGCAAAAACAGCAGCAGCAACAACAACACCAACAATATATGTATGTAAGAACTGACAGTAAAAGAATGTCTTTAAGTGGAAGAGCACAAAAAAAATTCCGCATCAAAAAGAATCCAAAGAAAATTTGCGATAAAAAGGAAAAACTTTAAACATGCAACAAAATATTTGTCAGCTTTGTTTCACGAAATGGTGCCAAGAATATTATAATATCTTTCAACTATTTTGTTGTCGTTGTTGTTGCAATTTTATTTGTCATTTTATTAAACAGCCAAGACGACATATTTTGAGTAGGCTTTTGTTTTTTCTTCTACGCGCCATCAGCACAATAAGAAGATCAAAAACAATTTTTTTGTATCGTTTTAATAAGCGAATTCTTTAAAGCGTGACAAATGACAATTTCAAAATGTCTTAATAAAATGTTTCGTTGCTTAATTTGAATCAGAGAACAATTATTAATATCTCATATTTATTGTTCGTCTATTAATTAAAGCAAAGCGAGTTCAACTGGTTCAAATACTAATTTATTTTAATTTCAGTGATAAATTGAATTGAACTTTTACATGTTTTCTGATAATATTTAAAATTTTGCTTTCCCTCGGTAGCATTTTTAAACACATATAGACGTAAACATACTCGTAATAAGTTTCACCATTGTGGAATTAAATGATTTTTCTTTTGAAATCTGTATTTGTGGTGCTAAACGACTCGGATCTACAAGAGATGCGATCGATGTCCTCTTGGCCACAATATTTTTAAATATGCTCTTTATATAGTAAAAATATATTTCAACAGTCCTGTTGTCTCGGTCTTCGAAAAATTATAAAATGAAAATTAAAATTTCATAAAACAAAGGAGTTTTACTTAAATTAATATATGAACTAGAGCCTGAATAAAAATAAACATAAATTACAATAAAATTATAAAATCATAAAAAAAACAAATACAAAACGAAGAATAGTTCATATGGTGGAGTAGAACCATCTGACAATTTTGAACCAACGATTCGCATCAATAGGCAAAGTTAGTCTCACATTTTTTTACACTCAAGTGATGACCCCTACTCGTGCGACATTTTGCGACTGAACTAAGAAAATAGGCTATGAAAAAGGGGGTAGGGGTAGGGGTAGTAGTGTTCGGCTAAAGAATGTATTCTCTCTGTAATGTGTTGTGCGATTCGCTGGCACATCGACCACGAATGGATGCGTTCTTAACGAAGAACGAGTAGCTCGTTAAAAAGAGCGGCCTTAGGAAACAAGCTCCCTAATGTCAGTAGGGCACATGCCATTGTAGTATCGATAGAAAAGCGAAATACACTCCCACAAATCGTGGTCGTAAAGTGAAAAACTGTTTTTGGAAACCGTGCAAAAGTGAATTTTTTTTTCGTGTTAAGCCAGAAGGTGTCACAAAATATGAATCGTATTATAGCGAGACCGTATTAAAAGACGACCTTATTAAGCGAGGTCTGCTTGTACAAAGTCATCACATGCAGTAATTGTTGCCCTTGGGTCTCCTTTAGCTATTGGCTTCTCTCGCCACGTGTTGGTTGGAAGGTTCTTTAGTCTCTTTTAATATTTGTCTATTGTCCTATGAATTTTCAACAATTTATCGCACACAATTTATTTAAGTGTACATATATCTATCACAACTGTATTTCCTTCATTCTAATAATTCTTTCACTTCTAATAATCATTGTGTGAAATACGATTGAGTTTTTCTCTCTTTGGTTCTTGCGACCGTTTCTTCGCATTTATTATTTTGATTGCATTAAATCCCTTTCCATTTCTATTCTTCTAAAAAAATTCTATCTATAATTGGCAAACGGTTTCAAAATTAGCATTTAAAAATGGTAAATATAATCAATCACCTACGGAAACTGCGGGAAATATATTGAATTTTTTGCAATTGCTGCGTTTTTTTTTTTGCATTACAGATACAGATATAAGAATATATACACGATTTTTATTTGATAATTGTATTAAATTATAAATAGTAAATGACACCAAAGCTCAACAACAACAACTAATAATAATTGTGGCACAAACAGTCAGTCACAAGCCAGTGCAACAACACAGCAGCAACAATTGTAAAAAAATTAAATATAAAAAACAAAAACTAAATAAAACTGACAAAAAGGACACATTTCAACAACATTTAAAGATTTCAAGCAACAACAAAAAAATTAAAATTAATAAAATGAAATGCGTCCGTCTGTCGTCTTGTAACCATAAACAGTCTTGGAAACTGCCACAAATGACGGACTGCAGCAAGTATGAAAGTATTTAAAGCAAATAAGAAGAAGAGGAAAAAAAGAGGAAAATAATCAACCAAAACCCAAAAGCAAACATTCAACCAAGCGTTGAAGTGGAAGAAGCTTAAGTAGTGAATTGGAAGACAAAGTGTATGGAATGGCAGACAATCTCTGCTTGCACCTGTTTAAAAAGTTCAACACCACACACACAATCAGTATGCGCTGTCAAAGTTTGACAGTTAATATACTTTAGCATTAATAGCATAGAAGTACCAGAAGTATGCCTGAATACATACATACACACGTTCGCATGTATTTATGTATGGATGTGTATGTATGCTTTAGTAGTGCTTGGCTTTATTTAGTTCCTTTAGTCTATCTGGTCTGGGCTTTGCTGTAAAGCTGGAGGAGGCCACTTGTAGCCAAACGAGTGCAATATGTGAACTCTTTTGCTGCAAAATAAAAAGTCTGTCCGCTTGTCTCTTTTGTATAGAGTATGAAAGAAAAACTAAACATTTTAAAGTTAAGCTTTACTAAATGATTGCGTCAGGGGAGAAACAACTACAAAGTCTAGATTTTTTGTTTGTTTTCATTTCAGCTAGAGCTTTCTATCTTCATACTCGTACTACGTGGCTGCTGTTGTGGCTGTTTTTATATATTCAACATATTGCTTTTTTTATATTTATTTCTCAAAATCAAGACGTGCATCTTAAAGATTGTTGAGTTGGCTTTATAGACAAACGTACGATGTAATATTATTACCATTGGGAATATCTATCTACATGTAGTGACACATATCGACGTACATACAGACTGCATACATTATGTTGCATGTATATTTTAGTATATTTAACTTGTTTAAAACATTTTATAACGCGTGCACAAAGTTATGAAAACAATACAAGAGATCAACTAAAGAAAAAAATTACAGAAAACAAAAAAAACCAAATCGAAACTCACACGAAATAAACTCAAACAAGAATGAAGGAAAAAAATTAAGACAAGTAACAGTCATTTGGACAGTTAAAGTTGAAAACTACACAAAACCACAGAAACCAACTTTCGAAGGAATCGCATAGGAACAGGAGTACGAGGAGGGGGAAAAATACACAAATCACATCAACAATTTTGATCTGTAATCATTTTTACCATTTTTCTTCTTATGTATTTACTTTTATTTATTTTTTTTCCTGCCAATAAACTTCATTAAATATACATTGTGAAAACACATCAGAATATCTTATCTTTGACAGTGAATCAGTTAAACAACATTTTCTGATAATAAATCTAATTGTCACATAACAGCAACAGTAACAGCAACAACAACAAAAGCAAAAATGAATTGAAAAACCCCCCAATTGCTTATCGATATCATTATAATGATCGATTAGTCAGAAGAAAGAGTTGGAAAGAGAGGGTGACGACTGGCAGGACAGGACAAGACTATAAAGTTTCAGAAATTTTATTTATTGTCGAACATCAGGTATTAAGTTCAAAGAAACATAAACATATTTATCTGATTTTTAATTATATTAAAAGATTGAAATCATTTTCAGTAATGAAGTTTTATTTGTTAAATGTTTTTAGATTCTTACTAAATGATTTTCGTGAGTGTTTATTTAATGAATTTTAATTGAAAGTCAGGAGTTACAATTGCTCGTGATTTGGTATTTGTTTTTATTATATGTTTATGTACATATAATTTTTTTTATTTTGTATGTATTTGAATTTTCTTTGTTCTTTTGTTTTCATTTCACAACAGAGCCCGTCATTCCTTGGGAATATCTATCATTAGGAGATTCTGCCAAAAATTGTTATTAGTTTTCGTTTATTTGTTATCGTAGAGAAAAATTGAGAAAATTTTAAAATTTGGTAAAAATTCTCGCAGACACTCGTTTCTCTGAAAATTCTTCATTTTAAAATCTTAATTTTACCTACGAGGGCAGCTTGATAATTCTTTTCTTTTTGTAACACCTGACCTTTTCTATTTCCAGCACGATAACGTTCAATGCAACATTGCTTCCTTTAACTCTTACCAGACCACTGTCTAATTTTGAACAAGTTACGTCTATTAGTTTGTTTTAACAGCCACTGAAAACAGACAACCTCGTTAATTTTAACGAAAATTTAAAATAATGAATTTCAACTGCTGGTTAAACATTGTTTTTTTTTACCATCACGGAAACCAAATAAATGTTTAATAAATATTATAGGAACTTTGCACCATCGATTTTAATTGTTAAAAAGTGGTTTACTGAGGTCCGTTGTGATCGTACCAGCACAAATAACGCCAAACTTTTAGGCCGTCCAGAAATAGTCGATAAAACCCATGGACTAATATTGTGGACGATCAGAAAATAAATGTGCATGAGATGACTAAGGGCGTAGGCATCTCAGTAGAGTGAATACATCTTATTTTGCATGAATATTTGAGTATGAAAAGACTATTCTCGTAGTATATGCGCAGTGGATCACTCTCGACCATAAACGCAATCGTGGTGACACTAACAGGGTGTTTGGCCAAGTTCAGGTGCTATCCGAGAGAGTCTTTGCGATACAAAATTTTTTGTTTAAAAGTTTTTATCAAATGACAATTAATAACTATAAAATTATTGTTTAAATATTTTTTATCAAGTGCCATTTTTATTATATGATCGAGACAATTCAGTTCGATTTTAGTTTAAATAGAGTTCTTTAAAGAGCAACAATTCATTTTATTATTAAAAAGTTTTCAATAATAATTATTTTACATAATGTGTGTATATACAACAAACTATTCGTTAAATGATGTTAGATGTTGCAAATGTAAACATACATTTAATTTGTTCAATATCTTCTTTTCCACTTAATATACTCAAATCTGTGTTAGGCTAGACTGGATGGTCACAAATATCGCCAGAAGACTAGAAGTGACCCTTAGCGATACCAGCATATGATAATAATCTTATCAGTATGGCATTCCAGTTAGTGGTATATGTTCCGAATGACTGCCAGACAGATTTAGTAAATCGTAGCAGTCTACGCAGTAATATATTCCGTACAAGTTCAATATTCCGGAAAGTGTGAGCATCAAGAATTCTATACCTTATGCGGCACGGAGTCAGACAATGGTATAATAGGTGTTCTATTGGCTTATATAACCCTACATTTCCTGCAGGTATTATCGAGCTTTGACAGCATATTAATCTGTGTACACTTAATACTTCCAGTAGAAGTATCAGTCAGAGATAAAAGAAACTTAAACTATTGTAGGGTCATAAGAATTTTTGAATTTTTATTTCATATTGCGCCAAACTTGTTCAGCTTCATACCTTAAACCAGAGTCTATGACCCTCTCCGGATTCTGACTAAGTATACGAACTAACACTGTCTCTTCAGGTGGTAAAGTAACATGTCTTTTGGGCAGTGCACTCGCCAACTTCACTTCCAATAATCTCCTCATGCCCATGGACCGTCACATAATACATTTAAGGCGTCCATGCACATACGTGAAATCATTGACTAGTAAATATTAATTAGCAAAATTGCTTTGATTGCTGCTTGACCGTAAATATCACGCGTAAGTTCAAGGTTTGAGGTGTCAGACCTTTTAATGTAGCCAACTTGACTACATATATTTCTGCCTGGAATATACTACAGTACTAAGGAAGTCTGTAAAATTCCTCTATGCCGAGCTCCGGGCAGATACCACCCCCTCTTTCATCTTTGAACCTTCGGCAAACAAATCGAATCTTCCACCTCCATAGTTAAGACCCTCGAGATCTTTTTTTTGCTCCATAGTAACGTGTAAGTTCACCGCCGAAGTTCATGATCGGAGTAATTTAGTCTGAGCTACATTCTATATCCTCCAATAGTGTATTGTGATTAAAAGGTCAGGTCTCTATATCAATAGTTCCGTTGCTCTGAGGCGAATTAGGGATCTGCATGCTGCGTTTAATGCAGTTAGTCCGATTGGTTCAACATCCAATAAAACATCTCAAGTAAATCACTTAAGTGTAAAGAGATATATTATTCTTAAGGAATGGCATTTTCACTGCTTCTATAATCTGAGCAGTTCAAAAGAAGAACAAAATTTTCAATAACATTTTTACTTGTACTTTTACAAACCTTTGCAGATATAGTTTTTGAAAATATTTTCATAAACGAAAACAATACTTATTTCTTTAAATATGAAAGTCCTTATTATTTCAATTTATTATTGCGACGAGTAAAAGAAAAAAAAATGTGACTGAACTGTTTTGCAAGAAGAAAAAATTTTTACTTTTTTCTTTACAATTGATTTTCTGTAATCTCGATCTTATAATGATGTAAAAAATCTCTTAGGAAGATGTTTTAATATATTTGGTTTTTATTCCTGTTTATCAAAAAACGACATCAATATCAATCGTATGATCGAAATCATATTACAAATCGATCGATGATGGCACCACAAGAAAGATCGATAAACTGAAATGATTCTTGGCGAAGCTTCCATTCAAGCAATAACAGACACAAAACAACAAACACAACAAAAGACTAAAATTTCTATAACTGATGTGTTATTGTGTTTGCTGTCTGTTTTGTCCACACTCGCGTCTGTAGCGCCTTGGACGATTGCAACATAAAACAATTTTCAAAAACAAAAAAGGAACATTTAAAGAAATTGTAACTTCATCATGGCACTTTGATTGGCACATGAGCACGATTCAACCAAAATGCAACAGCAGAGAGCGCAATGTCTGCAAAAGTAACGAACGGCCTTAATAATAAAGTTAAAATAAAAACTCCATTGAGCACGATCACAATTTGATTTGTGTGAGACTTTTTATATTTCACCACTAAAGAGTCAGTCGTCTTAACAATTTCTCTGTAATTTTTTTTCGCTGCACCGCAAACGGAAAAAAATATCTTAAATAAATACGTCATCATCAGATGCAGCAAACAATATGAACGACAAAAAACAGATAAACATTTCACAGGAGTAGCAGCGGCAGCAGAAGACCAAGAAATAACATCATGATCTTTTTATTATAAAAATATATACATATACTTGCAACATTTAAGGAAAGAATTCTACAAAAAAAGTGAACAGAAATGCGTAAAAACACGCATACTTAGCAACTGCATGGCCATGCAACATACAAAAAAGTCTGCTCAGATAAACCGAGTGCAGGAATTGGGTGTTGTGGAAGATGCAAATAGTGTTGTCAAATGATCATGAAATAAAACGTTTGTGTTACACAGAAATAAATAGAAATTAGAAATAGTTACAAAATTCATTAATTGGATTAATAAATGTAACTATTGGAAGGGCAACTAAGTAATTGCGGATTTTTTTTAGAAAATCAAAGATAATTTTTTCATGGAACTAAATAACTTTATTCTGTAATGCTCTATTGCCCATTTTGATCAATGACCTTTTGCTATCTTTCAATCAGCATCGTAATCCCACATTCATAAAAATTCTGTTTTTATTATTATTTTTTTAAATATAATAGATTTTTCTAACTATTTTAAGGGGACCCTTTTTTACTCACTCAGTTACGATTTGACATCATCATCATTATTGAGATTTTTACCATTCAAAGAGTTTTGTAGAGATCAAAACAAAAATTAATCAGATGTTGCAATCTCAGGACTATATGTTGGATGTGACAAAAGATCCCAACCAACCTAAAATAATTTTTGCCGAGTGACCAAAGATGTGTGTGGCCTTGCATTGTCATGATGGAATACAACACCTTCTCGATTTGTCAATTCGGGCCGCTTTTCTTTAACTGCATTGCTTAATCTCTTTACTTGTTCAATGTAGACATCAGAATTGATCGTTTGGTTGGGTGGTAAGAGTTCAAAGTAGACAATTCCTTTGTAATCCCAACAAACTGATAACAAAACCTTCTTTTGATGAATATCAGCTTTTGATGTTGTTTGAGTTGGTTCACCTGGCATGCTCCACGATCTTTTCCGCTTGATATTGTTGTAAACAACCAATTTTTCATCGCCAGTTATCAGTCGCTTTAAAAATTGATCATTTTTTCTTCAGCAAATCGCAGCTGTTAATGCGTTGCGTTAAATGCGTTTCTCTCAGTTCGTGAGGAACCTATGTATTTTGAACATAGCCCAGTTGTTTTAAGTGATTTTCAACACATGTATGGGATACATGAAGCTTGTCTGCAATCTCATGTGTTGTACTGTGACGATACGAATCGATTATTGCTTTGATTAGAGCGTCATCAAATTCAACTGGATGACCAGAGCGTTTTTCATCTTTGAGTGAAAAATCACCAGAACGAAATTTGGCAAACCAATTTTGACACTGCCGTTCTTTTAAAGCTTCGTCACCATAAACAGCACATAACTTTTTATGAGCTTTCGATGCGTTTTTCCCTTTGCGGAAATAAAAAAGCAACGAACGATCAAAAAACTTTTGTTACTGATTGACAGCTGAATTGAAACTATTAAATAACAAACTTTGTTTTACATTTTTTGTTTTACTGCGTCGCAAACCTAAAAAGCAAGCAAAGAATTATTTGATTTAAATAAAAATCAACAATGAAATATTTGAATCAAATAAACAATTAATTGAAAATATTGTATTTGCAACTGTACTAACCCTTACAAAGTTTGTAGAAGTGCAATGTGGCGCAAACCTAACGTCATAATTTTAACTGGCTATCAGTTTGTTATATATGAAAAAAGAGCTCTGTTTTCATAAACAGTTTAGGTGAAAGTGTAAAATTGGTGACATTATTAATCGGAAAAAAAATTATATAGCCCAAATGGTCAGCTCAGGAGTTGATTCAAAATTGCGTTCATTTTACTTCATTTTGGATTGGCTCCAAATTAGCGATTATGACATTATTTTTTGAAAGCAACGGAAACGAGAATACTTTTTCTGTAAATTAAAAAAAAAAAAATAGTGAAATCTGAGGAACTATTAACAGAAAATATTATTCCTATCAATATTCTATTTTTATTCAACACTGCTGCCAAAAGAAAAATTATTGTATTCCACAAGAAGCATAACAAAACCAGCTTAATTAGCATCACTTGGCAATGATAATGTACATGTGATGTAATTTTTTTATATGTAGTTTATCATTATGTTAGAGCAATTTTTTCTTTAAGATTTCTGCTTTCAGGATTCCTGCCAATTTTCTTTATTAAATCTATCTAGAATATATAAGAAAATATAGGCAATGCTGGAAAAAATACTCAATCTAGTTAATGGCTTTTTAAGTGTTCTATCAAAAACCAATATGTTGTGTTTAAATTTCTTGTGTCTTCTTCGGTCACCAATTGAAATGTTTAATCATGAAATAGTTGTTTTAGTTTGTTGGCAGTTTTTTCTATTTTTATATATTTTTTTTTAAATAGACAATTATGTATCATGCCGTGAATGCTATATTATCTATTTTGTGTAGTTGAGGGACACAATGATTGCGTGTGAAAATTCGTTGAGGCTTCTTTTGCGTTTACAAATACGTTGCCAGCAAATGTATGGATAATTTACTTTTTTTTTTGTTCGGTCATATTGTTAGATTTGTCAAATTAGGTCCTGCAATTAAATTTTCTGTTTGTTATTACATTGTAAAAAACAATGTAATATGGCTGCATGTTTGCATGAAAGTCCTGCAGTTATTTTAAAACATGCAACAAAAACTTAAAACATTAAATAATAGTTTAAAATGGTTAGTGGAATTGCAATAAAGCTAATTAAAAAATTCTCCTAAAGAGAACTTAAATGAGATAATATACACATAGTTTTTTAGATAATCCCAGCAGGTCTTCAGCAATAATAAAATAGAGATAAGGAAACTCGACGTTTGTAAGTGGAATATCCATATGATTTTTAAAGAACATTGTGAACTCTGAACGTGAGTTTAAAATCCAATTTATTTTCAAACAGTGACTGTGATTACTGCCCGTTAGATTTCAGCGCATTTGCAACTATTCCAAAATAAAATAAGGATTCCTGCGGCAGATATTTCATTTGTGATATAATTGTGTGAATAAAAGCAACTTGAAAATTCATGTAAAATATTTTACAATTTAAAATAATTACCCGAATATATGTACGTACATATGACAAATACTAATAAGGGGAAAAAAGTGAGAGAAAAATATGTAGGTAAATTATTGGTTGCCTCTTATTATACCGGGTGTGTCTTAGACGTTCTCATTTCACAGCTTTGCGGTTAGTTTGGTTTTGTCATTTTATAATCAATGGACTGACGTTAGAGCCACTCTCATAAAACAATAATGGCATGAAATAATATTTACAGCCATTTTCATTGAAATTAAGAACTATTTTTAATTATTTTAATACAAAGTTAACCTCCAGAAATACACCCTTCTTAATGTATGACAGAGTCAAAAAAAAAAAAAAAAATAATAATAATGAAAAAAAACGTTACTACATGGGATATTTTAAGCTGGTTGAACTTTTTTGTTAGAAAGCTTTTGTTTTAAACTTTTTAGATTATTTTTGAAGCCGGTATAGGAGGCACTCTTCGCTTGCTTTCACATGTTAGTTAAAGTGCGACCACCTCTGGAGCATACCAACATTGAACACTCATCTAAATAGATGATAATTAGTTATTATTTTGTATTGGGGGTTCCACTTCCAATGTTCCTATCCAATTAGTTTTTCTTGAGACTCCATGCATTGGCCGCAGAGCAACCTCAGCACAATAACACTTCGTAGTACTATATATGTTGGTTAGAAGGGGACCACTTCTGAGGCCTGCCTCCTTTCATATAAAAAATAATTTTCAAAGTCGGTGAACAAATGCAAATAAAAAAAAAAACATGCTCTTGACTTCCCCATTCGTTTATGAAATTGTTTGAAATAAAAGTTTGATACCAAATGCCAAAAATAAATGAGTAAGTAAAATAATAGCCGGCTTGTGTGAAAATCACCCATATTTATGCACAAAAAATTTTATCTTAGACTTAAATTCAACTTGTTCTGGGCGATGAAAATAAGTTAATGAAATTTTCCTAATGTAAGTTGCCAGTTTGTTTGTCAAATGCAATAAATTTTATCTCGGAAGTCTGACAAATGGCGGCAAAACCAGGTAATAAAATTTTAAGATGATCGATTTAATACAAGTCGTTCGCGATCATCCAGAGAATTTTTTTAAACAAAAAAATAAAAATAACTCCATCGATTGGACTCCTCTCTGCTACTCTTTTTGGTGTTGGTGATGGAGACACTATTCAAAATATCATTAGATTTATTTTCAGGCCATATTGTACTTAAAAATGCAAATGTGAAGCGATAATATTTTTAAGCCCTCCACTAGCTAAACATACTGAATGCTTTTAGTCACCGCCTTGAATTAATGGTTGGGAAATGCTCTGGTAGTTTAAAGGAAAAAGTTAGCAGTTTATGAGAACTAAACTTTGCATTGCATTATTTTAATGGATTTTTTATAATATAAGCTGTAAAGCAGGCATTTTTGCTTGTCTATGTATTATTTATGGATTCGACATCGGCAAAATGGAAAATGGTTAGTCCATTCAGAGGATACTCAAAGTGGTTATTGAAGATTAATAATTGTAAAACGATTTTATTTGGAAAACTATTTTCATAATCCATTTATAAATTATTGTGAAGGTATATGATATTACAAAATTCATCTACATATGTACCATAGATGTACATCCATATGCATGTACATCATATATAATTTGGCAATCCCAGAATAGTTTCGAATTTAATTTTTTTTCTGTTTTTCGGAGCTTAATAAATATGCAATTATGACTAGTTTATAGGTATACATCACATAGATTATCTCTCTAGAATTGTTCTAAATTTTGAAAATATATAATATTTTTATAGATTTTCTTATATATTTAATAATAATAATTTATACATATATTCATCAAAATAATTTGACACTTTAGCAGATATGAGTACAAATGGTCATGCAAATTTGTTTACAGACAAACATGTACATATGTGTAAGTATGTTTGAGTTTTTACCGTCGGCCATTGCTTCTCCATTTTTCATTTATCCAAGCCAAACACCCTTTTCACATAACTCTGAAACCCAACCCCATTAACTACATCAATAAATTGTACTCATACAAAAACTCTATTATATGAATCAATTATTACACTCTTCTTTTGAAAACTTACCTAACACAGTAAAATTAAACCCATAAGTTTAAACTTTAAGCTCTTCTAATCTACTTTTAGAGCTTAAGGCTATATCTCTCAGCTAACACTCACTAACGACTACTATTAGAAGCACCTTGATTTAGCAACAAAAAAAAAAGAAAAAAACTAACGTCATCAATAATATACAACAAACATAAAAAGTGAAAAAAGTCTACAACTCTGCTTTTGCTTTGTTGGAATCGGGCCTCTATCAAATAACAAACAAATCATAAGAAAAGCAGCAACAAATCATTTCTTGTGCAAAAGAGATAACAAAAACTCATACTGACTAAAACAAGAACGAAAAAGAAAATTTTACTCACTCTCTTAACAATCAATCATTCTTCATTCATATGCATGCATATCAATCCACAAACACACTCACACATATTTATTTATACATGCATGAATTGATGTGTGAATTAATGGAGAATATGGTGAGAAAATGTTAAATCCCATTCATACACTGGAACGTATTTTACTACTCATACACATCAGGGAAGGGAAATGGACCTTTTGATTTTGTACCATTTATAAAGAGAAAATGAGTCGTTTTTTATTTATCAACAGAAACTTAACAAAAAAAAAGCATCCGTAAAAAGTTCACAAGTCCACAAGAAAACATTTTATTAAAAAATATTCCTAGTGCATATATAATTCATTAAAAAGTCTTAATTCTAAAAGTTAGTCTACGTTCAGACGAATCATGTCTTATTGATATGATGCTATTTTATAGGCGAGATCGACGAGGGGAAAAGAAACGAGTACGCATGTTCATGTACTGTCAGTACGTTTTGCTTTCTCATTAGTAATGTCAAAAATGCTCAAACAACGTTTTTTATGTACACATACATAAAAAACAAGTCGTCAACAAGACATGACTTGTGTGAACGCCAAAGAAATTTCAAAGAAGAAAAAGTAAGAATCATGTCAATAAGACATGATTCGTCTGAACGTAGACTTAGTTGATAAAAATATTTTTGGTTAAAAAAATTAGGCATCTGCTGCAGTTTAAAATTGAAACAGTACGAATTTATTGAGATCTTTAAGTCTTTTGCTTGTATCAAATTCAATTTTGTAGTATATCTCGTTCCTTTGTTCTAACAATATTTTAAAAAGAATAAACACGTTTGACATTAGCCCTTAGAACTCCTCCTAAAAACTCTGGTAATATCCGGGAATATGAACATGAGGTGT
Source organism: Germaria angustata (assembly GCA_963681545.1). Taxonomy (NCBI): domain Eukaryota; kingdom Metazoa; phylum Arthropoda; class Insecta; order Diptera; family Tachinidae; genus Germaria; species Germaria angustata. The sequence goes on along the minus strand of OY812998.1, from coordinate 59,511,947 downwards.
CACAATCTTACTTCTAATTGAATTCATGGCGTGGTTTGTTTGTAAAACAAAAAATTAAAAACATAAAACATAAGCAATATTGTAATTTTTAATATGTGTAAATTAAGTCCATGTAATGCGGTGGTTGCAATGAGGTCCAAAATGTACAATTGTAATATAACTTCCATCCCTGATTCACATACAGTAATTATTTTAATAGTGTAAGTTTAGTAAATGTGTTTACTTCAGAGTTTTATTCTCCTGTTGTTTTTCTGTGTGGCCAATCTAAACTGTTTGTACAGCCATAGTTGGATAACATATTCGGCGGATTTTGAGGAGGAGTTAAGAGAACAAACATTCATACAATATATACACATATGTATTTACATATGTATATGTATGTATATAAAATTAGAATTTTAATATAAGTATGTATCAAAATCTATATAAAAAAATATGTGTAGGTGTATTAATATATCGACTAAACTACAATATCAGCTCTAATTCCGGACAGTATTTTAGTAAGATAACATGAAATATAAAAATTAGAAAATGACCTGCCCAGTCGAATTTTTTATAGAATTTCTTTAAAATATTTTTTAAAATTGTGGGGTATATTTATTCGATTACCTGTCCAAATTTTTTTTATTGTTGCTTTGCTGTTTGTAACTGACGGTTATAAATAGCTCCTCGGGACCGGCCAATTTATTTTGATATAGACGAAGCTCTTTATAACCGGAGTATATTAAATATTTTTGTTTGTTGATAAACAAAAGTCAGGAACATTGAATTAGATTAAATTTATTTCTTATTTTTCTTTCTCGCTTACCAAGCTAAGAAAACATTTAGCGATTTTGTTTTATTGTATTTGGTATAAAATAATGAGTTCGCTATAGACGAAAGATCACTGTAACCGATATTTCTTACAAACGTAATAACTTTTATGAAATATGTGTACAAAAATTTTGCGTCTGGAAAGCTGTTCATTAAAAATTTAAGCGAACTACACAGTATTTTTGCAATTATATCATAATTTGAATAAGTTTTGAATGGATTCGAAGACAGCAACATAATTCGACACTATTTAGCCTAAGGACGTAGAATCTATAAAGCATCTAGCACCTAGCATATATAAAGGGTGATTTTTTTTAGCAACTTTCTTTTTGATAGCTCAGCTGTTTTCGTGTAACATGTTACTGTTAAACATCTTTAATTTGGCCTACAATTTAACTATGAATCGACCTGCAAATGAACAAGGCTTGCTTGGCTTTATTGAATTTTATTATCAAAGTTCATGCTCGGTTAAGAAAATGCATCGTCCACTTTTTTAGTCGGAAATTGTGTTCAGCGAAGAAACATTGCATCCCGAAAAATGCACTTGGTGTGGATTATGGACCGTACTTTTTCAAAGACGACGAAGTCAGGAACGTTACTGTGAATGGCGATCGCTACCATGCAATGATTACAAGAGCTGGACTTAACTGATATGTGGTTTCAATAAGACGGTGCCCCATGCCACATAGCACGCGAAAAAATTGGGGACTGTCAATTGTCCTCCTAGATCGTGCGATAACGTCTTTATACTATTATTTGTAAGACTACGTCAAGGATCATGTCTATAGCATGCAACGGTTGACGCACTGGAAGCCAATATTGAAGAATTTATTCGTCAGATACTGGCCGATATTTTGGAGAGAGTATGCCAAAATTGGACCCAATGTATGAACCATTTACATGAAACCATTTTAAACATTGAATTATATAATATAGATCGTTGTACCAACTCAAATTAAGACTTCGTACATTTCTCTAAATTTTTTAAATCTATCCTGAAAGTTCTTAAAAATCTCACTTTAGTTAAACTATGGAGTCGTCTGTAAAAGTGTATTTTTCTATTTTTCTGCCTAGTAATAAATCCCATTTGCTATTATCCTGAGAGTATAAAATAATTTTCAAAATGGTATTGTGAACTTGATTGAAGCTTACTGCTCAACACCAAGCTTTAAGTCTCTTTTTCTGTATTAATGTACTTTTTTTTCTTTTTGCAAAATCTGATATTATTTATAACAATTGGTGATGGTTGTTATGCTTTTTTTCTCAAACGTTTAGCTATCAACCATTTTGATTTACGACCTTTATGTATTTTTGCTTTGAAAGCGTAGAAATTCAGTGATGCGTCGTCATCATCATCATCATTGCCTTCATCAGCAACAGCAAGAGAAATAACATCTATTTGCCTTCGCTTTCCACATGACCGTTGTTGGCTGTAGTATTTCATTTGGAGTGTGTGATGTTTTTGTTTTCGCCTATTGTTTAATCTAATATATACTTTATTCACAACTACATTGAGGGCATTGTGTTTAACACTAATGCATAGATGAAGTAAAGTTTGCCCCCTTTTCTAAAACCAAAAGGCCCCCCAAAAGTAAAATAGAAAAGAAAATAAAACAAAGCAAAGAAATATCTACGGTGTATAAATGGCAAATCTTTTTGGTGACTTCCGCTCTGTTTAAAGCTGGTTTTGCTTTTGACAGTCTTGTTTTCGTTAATTTTTTCTTTGGCTCTGATAGACAAAACTTTTTAATCTTGCTTAATTTCCTTTTTTCTTTTTAAGCACAAAGTTATTCTCCATTATTTTCCCATCCACTTTATCCATTTATGCTGAAATGAGCTTAAACACAGACCTATAATTAAAAGTAGTCTAGCTTTGTTAAACACACATAAACAGATACATACATACATGCATACATACACAAAGTCTAAGAAATTAATTTTTATTCTTATTTCCTTGAAATGAATCAAGAAAAAATAAGAATCGAAACTACACACTTGAACGCACATTTTGTTATTTTTTTCATACTTGCAACTGATTGCCGGTGTAGAAAAAAATTTTTTGAGGAGGGTAATAATTTTTGAATACTTTTTGTTCCACAATTGTATTTTCCTTGCTTTTGTTTTAGTATATTTAATGAATTTTACCGCCATCACCAACCATTATATTATCATTATCGAATATTGTAGGCGTTTTCCTTCGTTATTGTTGTTACTTACGTTTACGGTCAGATACAAGTTCGTTGGCGATGCCATTTTATGGTTGGTGATTTTGTAAAACGATTTTTATGACGTCGTCACATCTTTTGGAACGTTGTTGATGGGAGCGGTCGCATATGCGATGTTTCAAGACACACAATCGTATTACGAACAGTGGTGTTAATATTTGTTCCCTCATTTACAATGATTATTTACTTATTCTTCTTGACAACTTTATATGGATTTATACAGCGTGTTGTTGTTGTTGTTGTTGTTGTTGTTGTTGTTGTTTTTCAATGAAATAAAATTTAACGGCTAGGGATGAGAAAGTTCAAATTAATTATTAATTAAAAAGAATATATAACAAAATTCAAATCGTTTCTATGCAAAAAAATTTTTTTTGTCAAATATGTATAATCTTCTGTCGTATGTTTTCCAGCTGAAATAATATCCTTTGGAATTATTTATAGCCTGACAATTTTGAATGGATTGATTTCACTTGACAGAGTATTTAGGGTTTGATTTGTTTCATAGGCATTAAAAAATAAAAATATTTTCTATCCGTAACAAATAAAAAATTAAAATTTATACGAATGTATGTATGCGAATATGTTTTCGCAAAAAATTTTATATGACGAAATATGTGTTTTCATTTAATTATAAACTTGTCCTATAAAAGAATCTTTGTAATTAATAAGAGCTATTTCTTATAAAATTTTGTAATGAACACTTAAACCATCTTGGTAGCTAAAATTTGTTATCCCTTTTAAGAACACAGCAAAAAATTAGGAATTTATTTCCTGGCTTCTACATACATTAAAAAAATTTTTTCTGAAATATACATTCATAGGTATTTATTTAAATGTAAATCTTAACGATTTACGAATTATATATATATATATATATATATATATATATATATATATATATATATATATATATATATGCATATTTCAAACTTTAATATTATAAATGTGCCTTTCATGGCCCATTTATAAGATCTATGCAAAGCAAATCGATTACTACAAAACAGAGGTCGCAATTGTCAAACTCCTTACAAAAAAGTTCGCGTAACAATTTTTTAATATAGAGTTTAGCCAGCAGCTGGGCTGCTTCATAGACCTTATTAGACCTTGATCTATTCCAACGCTTTTGTTTTATAATTTTATACATATTTGTAAACAAGCTTGAAGTCTAGCGACCATTTAACAAAAAATATTTTATTTTAGCTTTAAAGTCCAAATTTGTTAACAAACCTGTGTTAAGAAATCGTAACCAAGTTTTATTTACTTTTTTTAATTATCATAGTATATAAAGATTGGAGACTACTTTCATTCGAATGAAAAGGAAACAGAACAAATCGCAATTGATTTTTTATTACTTAACATATTAATAACAAGAAATGAAACAATTTATTTCTGTTTCCTGATGATGCTAAACAAACTCTATCAAAATATTGAAAATAAATAATCAATTTTATTTAAAAACAAAATTAACAAATGATTACTATGATTCTAAAATCACACCATAAATATTTATTCAAACGTAATGACCAGCTGCTTATTTCCGGAAAAGTAGGTTAGGTTACGTTAGGTTGATTGGAGGGGTATGATAGCCCATGTCATACGACATACACTTAAGCCAGTGAAGGATTGTTGTGCGCTCTCTTGGGTTTAACCATAACATATTGACCCAAAGGTCTAGAGAAACTCCGTGTCACTCACAAAGTTCCTTAATTTCCTCTAGCATATTCCCCGTAATCGGCTTATGTCCCGTAAGATGTCACTCTCAAGATATCGGGACCTTATTTGTGAGAAGGCGGGGCATTGGCACAAATAGTGTTCCAATGTTTCGCTATCCTCCCCTCCGGAACCGTAAGTGCCTGTTTAGATTGGACGATTTTTGTCGCTGCAATTCTTAGTTTGTTGGCAAATAGGGGGAATAGAGCTAATAGGGGAAGAGAGAAACTAAAAAGAGTACACATAGGCATGTACTCTTGCAATTCCTTTTTCCCGCAATTCGTAATACGTAAATTCCTTGTTTGTTTGCCGTAAGAATATACTTAAAAAAGAAAATATCAAAAATTACATGCGTATGTATGTATGTATGCATAAAATATCTGCGACAAAAATCGTTCAATGTAAACGCAAATGCAATTTTAAAGAAAGGAAGACAAAAATTGCAGCGACAAAAATCGTTGAATGTAAACTGGCACTAACTGTTAAGCGTTATAATACAAATTTGCATTTTATTAAAATACAAATTTTAATACAAATTTGTATTTTATTGAAATACAAATTTTAATACAAAATTTCATATTATTAAGTCAATGCAATTGAAGATTATAGGCTTTTGGTGCATGTACGAAGAATAGATTAATTAAAAGCTTTAGTTGCAATAATACTGGATGGCTTAAATGTGATGTCATATTTGATAATGTCATAGAACAACCGAATAAAAATTGTCAAACAAGCAATAACAATAATTTCATATTCTTTACTACAAATCTGATTACTTTTTTGAAGCTGGAAGAATATGTACGCACTGTGCAGATAAATTTGGACTTAAATCTTAGTGATCTTAGTATTAGAATACCTAAACTAAATACTTCGGACAAATATTAAATAAAACAAAAGACTTTGTTTTCCAAGCAAAATTTAAACTTTAGAAATAACTATTGTTTTCTAAGCAAGAAATAAAACTTATTTTTAAAGCTAATATTTTTAATAACACTACAAAAACTAATGGAGCCAAAAGTGGTCCGCATAACAAGGATTGATTTGGTGTACATCTTAATCTTAAAGCATTTCGCTTCTAATATGATTTTTTTTTTTTTTTTGGAATAATCATTATTTACGGCTCCTGGCTTATTTATATATTAAAATATATTATACATTATATTATATTAAAGCTCTTAGTGAACCTATTCTTCATTTATAAAAAGTCTTTAATGCATGCATTGATTTAAATTATGTAAAAAATAGAAAAAAAAGGTAAAATTTACTTTATTAACTTTTTTGTGTGTTAATTGTTTTGGGCGTAGATGTGTATACGAGTATGTCTGCATTTTATTGACCCTAACCAAATCATCAGTACACTTTAGCCGAATTGTGTTTGAAATGCAAATACCGGTCTTCGTCCACAAAAATAACATATTTTTTGATAATTATATCGTTGCATTTTTCGAATAATTCATTTATGCAATTTGCATTTGTAAAAGAAGGTATTTACATCAAAATTTGCAACGAATCCTACATGGTACCGATTTTCTAGATCACAACAGAAAAAATAGTTGCTTGAAATATTTGTTTTATTTTCATTAACATATTATTTGTTTTTGTGTGCAAAGTTTATAAGAAAAATTAATAAATTTAATAATGTGGATATTAAATATTTAAAAGTGCTATTTTTTCTTTTGTGAGCTTGAAAGTGAAAGGGCATTTATTTGCTTAACAATTTTTTAGTTTCCTTTTAATATGTGTATCAAACGAAAGGGGTTTCTTGGGAGAGATCCCAACATAAAATGTACTCATGATAAAATTGTACAATCTAACCCCGAAATATGGTTGAGTGCAAAATATCTTCCCTATTTATATGTTTTATGTGCAACATATTTAGAAATTAATGTTTCTTTTTTTACTAACGCAGAACACAAACATTGAAAGAAGAGCAAAATATATGTAAAATTTTTGTGAAGAAATTAAAACGCCATTGAACTAAATTTAAAAAAAAAAAATTACATGGGTTTTAAGAAGGCTCAACTACATGTATCATTTTTTGGTAGTAGTTAGAAAGAGAAAACTTGGCTTCGATGCAGGACTGTTTAAAAGCAATAAATATATTTTGCTTGAAAGGGATTCGTATCTGTTGTGTTGTACCTACAGTGGGATCGCGAATGTCAGTGATTAGTGTCATATCTTTCTCAATTATTTTCTTAATTAAATTAGAGACCCTTATGAGTACACAAAATGAATAATTTATCAGTTAATATTAGTATAACAAAAATAATAATATTGATCTTAGTTTTCTTATCAAAGTATAATTTTATTTTTTATTTACTTAGAAACTATTACATTTAAAATTATAATAAAAAAACACAGTACTAAAGCATTAACGCTATCATCCTAATATTATTTATTATGCTCTGAAATTATTTAAGACAATATACGCTTCAGAATGTTAGCGAGGGTTAACATGTACATAGAAGTTGCATGTAGTAACAAAACAGTAAAACCATAGCATACCATGAGGCGCATGTTTATATAACTGCCCCCTGGTGTCGACTTTAAATAATGTCAATCATTGTTGTATCGACTAATTAAATTCAAATGGTTGCCGTCTGTAATAATAGATGTGTAGTTGCTGCTATTCGTCGGTAGAAACGTAACTAAAGCATTCAAATGGTCATAAATGTTAATACATTGTAATCAACTTAAAGAAAAATTAAAAGAATATGTAAATAAATATTGTCGGCCCTCACCTTTTGCAACAATGTGTGCTTAAATATTGTTGCAATATATGATTAAAGATTTTAGGAAATAAATTTGTTCCTATTAAAAAAATTATAGACACAATTATTTTATTTTTTAGTTTACATTTTGTTGTATTAAAGAGTTCATAACATGAAAGAACAGAAAGAACAACAAAACATAAACAAATTTATATACGCATTCAAATTTACTTACATGCGTATGTACCCGAAAATATTTGAACGGCCTGGTTGGAAAATGTATGTACGTGTATGTACATAAAAAATATTTAAAAGTAGTCCAATATTTTTGTTTATTTCTTATCACAAGATTTGTGCTTGTGAAATGGAGATTTAGAAAAATCTTGAAGAACAAAATTCTCTTAAATCAATTTTGCTGTCTTCGGTGTTTTAGACATAATTGTTACTTTATGTAAGTCAGATACCTATATTAGCAAGAACTTCTGCATTATCCCTGTCCACTATGATGCGATTTAAGCTTCACCTGCATAATCTACATTGTTTTCATTTAAAATCCATGCGATAACCGAGACACAAAATTCTTAAGTGCTGCGATAGCGGAGTCTTCAATGAAAAAAAAAAAAAAATTGCTGATGCAAGAGGAGAGGAGTCGTAGTAGTTGAGTGTGTCATAAAGAGAGGGCGTACTAAATATTCATGTCTAAGAAAAAAAGATATGCGCATATCATTAGTTACCTTTTCGAATGAAATAAAATAAACTGATGTTATCTTGTTAAAAAATAAAATTCTGTTGAGTTCAGAACCCCAACAGCAAAAACAACCGGCATAAAAGTTAATACACTTTTGATGCGTGTATCCCCTTGGCGCATAAATTTATATGGGCTTTAAACATTTTCATAACCAGGCTTGCCATTGCTCTTGTAGTTGTTGCTGTAGTAATGTAAAATTAACACAACCTGGATTGAAGCAAATTCTTGTTTATATTGAACAACCTCTCCGATCCCAACAGCCTTGTACAAGTAAAGATAATAAAAATATGACATTCAAAGAATTATTTGCCATCATATATTTAACAAGATAATAAAAATATTAATAAATTCAAAATAAGTAAATTTTTTCATGTTTGATGAACACATTAAATAATAATAACTAAATTCTGCTTAATTTATTTATTTGAAACAGAAAATATTTTCTCAAATTACATGGTCTCGAAGAGTTCATTATAAATTAAGGGAACTGTATACATATGTTTATTTTATTTTCAATCCTTAGTATTTTATTTTGAACAAACTTAAAGATGAAATATGAAAGAGAATAAAAATTGGGGCTAAAAGTCGAGAGTTTACTGAAAATTGTTAAATTGCTAAAAAGAAAAACAAAAAATATTATTTTAAAGTTAAATTACACCTTTAGATTAAAAATGTGAAAAAATACCTTTGTTTTTAATATTACCAAAAAGGTAATTTTCCAATTTTTGTATTATGTAAAAAATTTCAAAAATTAATTGATTAAAAATCTATGGCGAGGCCAAAGATATTTAATAATCAGAATTATTTTACAATCAATTTAAATTTATCTTCTTTAACATTTTAAGGTTAAAGTTAAACGGAAACTTTTAAAAATATTTGATGACAGAATGAAAATTTTCAGGTAAACCTTAAAAGCCAAATGCATTTAACTAACATGTTTACTGCATAGTTTAGTCTAAATCTTATCTTAATTCTTCAACATGAGTGAGTTTTGTAGTTGTAAGTTTAAAAAATATGATGTGAGCAGCCAGCCACATTAAGCCAAACACGTAAATAAATATTGAGCGACTAAACACTTGCACACATTCATATATGCACGAATAAATTCCTAACAAATAAACAAAAACATTTCCACCGTGTTTTCCATGGCATGCCACTAACTACAAGAAGAAGAAAAAGAAATAATAGAAGGGAGCTGATAACTTTAGAGACTTTAGCCAACATCCGTTTGTAAACATTTCTATTATGCTTCGAAATATGCACGAGTATATACACATACTCACACACTTAAGTGTATTATTCAGTTATTTCCTAACAATGGCTGTTTTGTTCTATGTGTCCGTTCTTTAATATGTCTGTCTTTTTGTTTGTTTGCCTTGTCTGTGTCTATGTAGTCCTTTCCCTTTAAAGGCTGCTGCTTGCAAATATTTAAATGCCTGCTGCTATTTTGCAGTTTTTTTTTTACTTTTTATATTTGTTTTTGTATTGGCCATTGTTGTTGTCATTGTCGCATATTTGTTTCCGGTTCGGCTTTGTTCTGCCATAACGGCATTTCACTATAATTGAAACGGAAGCTTTGGTTTTGTCAGTTTCACTGCATGTTAAAACTCTCTCACTCACTCTCTCACTCTCGCTCTTTCTTTACTATCACTACTGCTATCATACGAGTACATACCATTCCCTTCTTTAATATTGTTACTACATTAAACGGCTGAGAACAGTGAAATAAAAAAAAATAATACGAAAAGAAGTGAAAGTAAACATTCTTTCGCATTTATTAGGGTCGTAAAACATTTATAAAGATTTTGTTTCTGCCAACATTTAAATGGTTATGGATAATTAAATATGAATCTTAAGAATTATGTACATGATGATAGGCCGTGGGTCACCAAAATGTTCTGTCTACTTGTGGTTTACTTATTCTACTGTATCTATTACTTTAATTGTTTGAAAAAGCAAAATTATATATTTACATAGTTGTTTAATATCTAATAAATATAATTTCAGCATAGGAAATGAGAAGGTGAATGTGATATTGGCAAAATTAGCGATTTATTTCGAAGTTTATTAGCATATATAAGCATCAATTATATAAGTTTATGGCAGCATCGACTTTCTTTATCTTAAATATAGTACATGTGGCACATAATTATTCATAATTTTTAATTATTGAAATATTTTAAATTGAACGAAAATCTTAAAGCTACGTTTCCCTAATAATAATAGGATAATATAAAAACTCTACGTAGAAAATAGCTCTACGTAGAAAATAGCTCTACGTAGAAAATAGCTCTACGTAGAAAATAGCCATACTTAGCTGGTCTTGTCGATCCTCCGAATTCCTCTGAGCCCTAGGATTATAATATTAAACTGTTCCTCCATCTCGCTAAGAGATAATTGGCAGCCGGGGGCGTTTTTTAATTTTTGAAATGAGGTTTCAAGGCTGTTATGGCGATGGTCAACATGACATTCACTCTCAACGAATCCACTACCACTTTGATAGATATGACCTCGGCTTAGAAAATCCTGCAATGAGTAGGGAATCATTTTAAAATGTGGAAATTCAAACCTTAAGTATACTCCATATCTCATATCTTCGTGATTTTTGGATCCAATATAGAAGTTCTCGCCTCATCTTCTTCCATTACAAGGAGTGTAATCAAATATGATGTAAGAAGTGAACTTTTCTTTTTTTGTGCAGTTCTATGTACAACTGGCATAGGATCCGTATGATCCTTATATTTCAAGAGCTGGATATGTTCAGCAGACTTGTGAAAAATGATATGCGGAATATTTCTGACTGCAGAATCAATATTTATTTTCTTTAATACAGCGAATAGTGTTCGTAAATTTTTTTTACATGCAAAGAGTCTTCCTTTATATAAATGCTTATACACTTTATTATTTTATATATTTGATGGGAGAAAATATACACACTGTGTGCATGGACCGTAACTTAGCCTGACGCACGGCACAAGGCAGCCTAGATGATTTCGGAAATTTAATTTTTTTTTTAATTTAACCGTATTTATGTTCTCATATTTTTCTGCAGAAAATAAAAAATGTATTCAGTTAATTCTTTTCCAGAATGAATTTTTTTTAATTCGGCCATTGCTGTTTATAGGATGCATTTGAAAAACGCATACAGGATTTTTTAGAAACTTGTAAAAGTAATTTTAAAATAAAAAAAAATAGGCATTGAAAAAATTCAATTCGCAACATCTATTTTAATGTTTGATTCCAAAGTCAACGTTCATGAAATATTCTGATCATTTTCTATATATTCATTCAACAATCATTAGAATTTTGGAATGAGATTATTAAAACTACATTCTTAAGGGTAAATTTATCTCTATGAAAACACTAACAGCAAAGTGGTACACCTAATGATTCTTAATCGTAATGAATTTGTGGTTACGTTCTTTATTACCAGGAGTCTGTGTGTTGGCCAATGTTTGGTATGAAAATTCATAAATAAATTCCTTTCATATGTTAGACTCTGTAAAACAATGTAGATACATGTGTATTCATACATACAGATATACGAGCATTGTTTGCAATTTTATGATTTATGAGGTCAAGTGTTATGTTAATAATACAAAGGTCTAGGAAATTAAATCAATTTCAACGGAAGGATAGTTTGGGGGTAAATTGATTATAATACAAATACATTTACATTTGAATGTTATGACAATGGATTATAAAACAATTGATAATATGTAAATATAGGAAAAAAGTATACAAAATTTAATTAATACTAGTGATCATTGTACAGCTAATTATCGCATTAAAATATTTTAAATTCAAATATTGATAGAAAGTGATATTAAAAGAGGAAATGTTTAAAATTTAATGAGATTTTTGCTTCTATCTTGCCCCTCCTGCATGTTTGTGTTCTATTCTAAAATAATAAGCAGCAGCGCACAAAAAGAACACATTCATTTTTCAATATATTGCACATAAAATATATAAATGTGCAACATGTAAGGATTTTGGTTTAATTTATTTTCACTATTATATTTATGGGCGAAAAACTTCTAATATATTAAAAAAATCTGAATATATAGACATTAAATATATTTTAAAGAAATATTTTTGTACTATTGTGAGCTCTAAAAAGTCATCATGGCGATGGTGTTTGTAACATGTAAATCCTGTGCCTCATTTTTATGGCAATATTTTTTTCAAAATGAAAGCTCAATAAATCAGAAAACTTTATCAAGCTATTATAGCTTAAAGTAGAACTATTTTAGTTGGACTAAAATTCAATGAAAATTTATTTTTGTTATAAAAATTAATTAATATAGTATTAAATAATGGGCCTTATTATCAGTGACGTTATCGTGTTTCGATAGTTGTCGTAGTCGTTTTTAATATATTTGTGTACTTACATGGTACACAATTTACACAAACGACACTTACTAATGAATCGAACCAATGCGGATTGTTTCACATTTGTCATCATTGTTAAAAATTATGAGTCACCAATTTGTAGAAACTGTCGAAAAACATACAATTTTAATATAAATTTTTAGTTGATGTGAAAAATGTTCACTTTTGTTCAAAATTAGATGTTAATTTTGCATTTTTATCTTCTATTCGCTAATGTATACTACAAAGCAGTTTGGACCTTTTGCCTTTCCTCCAAAAAATATATTTTTACTATTATTGTATTTTTATTATTCCTGAGTTTTTTTTATTTTTTTATACGGGAAAATGCTCGTCCACAGCGACGTTCATCTCATTGTGCTCGTTCTTTTTTAATGAAAGGGACATCAAAAGCATTGTCACCTGGTTTAACAATCGATATATTTCTTTACAAAGTAGAGGCACAAGAAACGTAGGCGATAACCTAAATTATATAAATGGGCCCCATCCGTATCATGACTTGTCAGATTCATAATGTACTAATTTTTTATTTATTTTGAATTTATAGCATGTCCACACTTTTGTCTATCCCTTAATTGTTGATTGCAACAATGCCTGGAATGCAATTGTCACACTCCTCATATAAAAATCGGCAGAAAAATTATCGTACACTTTCATAAATAGAATTTGACAGTCATATTACCCATCACCTGGGATGTTGCATAGACCTTGACACTCATGGTACCAAAAATTGTATTACAATTATAAACAGTGATTCATTTTATCGTGCTGATCGCACGGTAGCGACATTCAGGATTAAACCGAATGTATAAAATTAATTGATTAAGCAAAGAATTAGGGAAAAAGAATTAATTAGAAATATTGTTCGTATAAATAAATTATTTATTAAAAATTTAGTCATTCACATCTTTAATTTGTGTTTTTAATCTTGTTGCTCGTATAGTAATAACATTTTTCTTATTCTTTTTTGCAGAGTTTCAAACACAAATCAAACAATTTTTTGGATAAAATATCACCTAAAAGCCTGAAATACAAAATACCACAAGAAATTAACTAATTTTTGGATACATATTTTTGCTGCTAAATTTCTAATTTATCCTCCTTATATACGCACGTTATACACCAACTAAATAATATTGGATTTTTTTCTACAAACGTTAAAACATTCAAAACTTCACCCAAAAATCTATATAAAGTCGAAACGTAAAAGAAGATAAGAAAACCATTAAAGGAACATCAAATAAACGTAATAATTTTATACCTCAATTCTTAAAAACTAAGATCACTAAGTTGTAAATTTGTACTTAAGTGTTTAAATTTTAAGGTAAGTATAGTTCACTTATAAAATTTAACACACAGTGAAATAATGTTTTTGCCTTTTATTTTTAGGTTTACACTGAGAAAATACATAAATAAGAATTAAAATAATTTATATTTTAAATATAAGTTGTATAGGAAAAAATTTAGCTTCAAGCAATTTCACGAAAAAAAGAAATAGATAAAATTCTACAACCACCCGGAACAATAAGTGAAAGAAAAACGAATTAAAATTGTATAAAATTTAATTAATTTGCTTTGTAGCAAAGAGTCACTAGATTTTAAGTTCTCAAAATCACCTACACAACAAACGAGCTACATAAATATATACATACACACACACACATACAACCTTTAAGATGACTATGAGTACAAATAATTGTGAAAGTATGACGTCATACTTTACAAACTCCTATATGGGTGCAGACATGCACCATGGTCACTATCCGGGTAATGGTGTTAGCGATCTCGATGCCCAACAAATGCATCATTACAATCAGACACCAAATCATCAAGGCAATATGCCTTATCCACGTTTCCCGCCTTACGATCGTATGCCCTACTATAATGGCCAGGGTATGGACCAGCATGGGGTCTACTCGCGACCTGACAGTCCTTCGAGTCAGGTGGGTGGCATGCCGCCTACGCAGGCGAATGGCGGTCAAATGGTAGGACAACAACAGCAACAACAAGCTCAACCTCAACAGCAACAACCATTAAGTGATGCCCATCAGCAACATCATCCGCAAGTGACGCAACAGGTAACAACGCATCTGCAACAGCAACAACAGCAACCAGTAGTTTATGCTAGTTGTAAACTGCAAGCGGCTGTTGGCGGTTTAGGCATGGTGCCTGAAGGCGGTTCACCGCCCTTGGTCGATCAAATGGTGGGGCCGCACCAAATGAATCCACAAATGACAATGCCACATCATATGCAGCATACACAAGCTCAGGTGAGTGTCTTAAGATATTGATATTAGAATTTATTTGTAAGTTTTATTTTTAGTTTCAATAAGTACGGAAAATAATAAAATTGTGCCTTCTATTTGTCATATTTTGTGGTTTAGAAAGCAGTATTTCGCTCGTGCTCTTGTCAGTCTTAATCAGTAAACCTTTAACCATGTTTTAAAAAGTTAAGGATATTCTAAACTTATAGAAAAATTTATGAAAACTTTTTGAAAAACGGAAGACATTAAAAACACTTTCGATCGTGTTCAAAAAAAAACTTACAACAGCTTTAGAGACCATTGTTAGGCAAAATGTCTTAAAACAATTATTTTACGAAATCCTTAAAATAAACACATGTCTACTTTAACCATCTTGTAAGTTTATATGTCTAAAAAATATAATTTTTTAACCTCAAGTGTCTATTAATACAGCGTATAGAGATTTATGTTGTATCTTAAATTAAAGCTAAAACTGTTGTTGGCTATTAGTAGTAATTTACTATTTTCTTCACGTATTGAAAATATTAATAAATTCCTCAATTGACTCAAAATGCACAACAAAATTCATAAGAAATGCTAAAGAAAAAATACTGAATAATATTTTTTAGCGGTGTTCATACAATAAAAACAAAAATATAGAAAAAACCAAGTATTTTAATACTTTCTTCATTCGAATAAAAAGTATTTTATGAATTCTTCGTTTGTTGATTTTATTTCATAGAAAATCTATCATAGAAATTTGAAATTTTGAAAAATAATTAATTTTCTTTAAAATAATCCCCCTTATTATAATTGTCGACGTCACATCAAGTCGACAGTAAAAAAAGACAGCAGTTCTGAACTCCTTGTAGGCAATAATCAACCAATATTGATGGCCAATTGTAATTTTATAAGCCATAGTAGTAGTAATGTCCTATCAATAATATTTAATAGTTCTCGATAACGGTCCCAAAATTGCCAATATATTGATGTCGTCTTGGTGTGACGTCGTCGTCGACAACCATAATAAGGGGAAATGATTTCTTTTTTGCACATATTACATAACTCGATTGAAATTGTATTCGCGTTTGTAACATCATAAACTACAAAATGTTTGGTATACACAAATAAAATTCCTTAATTCATAAAAAAGTTTCGAACAAAATTTCTTAACATAACTTTATGATGTACAAACACTACGAGCATTTCAATGAATTAATCAAATATGTAAAATATATGTACTGTTTTGAAGCAAAATAAATTATTTAAAAAAATTATTAGCTTCCATCATGAAGCAAGGCATACAAATAAAATATAATCAACAAAAATATAATAATTCTGAAGACTATTTTTATTCAAATGAAGAAAATATTTGCAATGTCGTGCAATTTATAATTGTTTTAATTACAAGTACATCACTAACATATATTTAAATATTTATAATTTTTCTTTAATAATCCTTATGAATTTTATTGTGTTAGTATTATACAATTAAGTAATCAAATGAAAAAAGTATTAAACTCCCTTTAAGATCTGTGACGTCAAGCTTTTATTTAAGGTGCAACATGAACAACTATTTGCTACATTTATAGAGTATAAAACGATGTTTCGAAAATATCGTATCTACTTAAAGTAGGTTTACTGACCTTCGTAGACTAGTAGGTAGTGTACTAGACTCGTAGTGCGAAGGTCCCAGGTCCGAATCCTGCCACAGAACTCTGGCAGTTGTGTTTGATAATTAAAGGGAGCGCACAACAAGCCTTCACTGGCTTAAGTGTATGTCGCGTGACATGGGCAATCACACCCCTCCAATCAACCTAACCTAACCTAACCTAAAGTAGGTTTTGTGCTTGCGTTAAAATTTTCATATAACAAATTTCTTTTTGAACACATTATTACTTAACAATAGCTTATAAAGCTGTTTTAAATATTTTCATATGCCCGTAAAACGTTTACAATTCTTTTTGAAAAGTATTTTGGATATTCTTTTAGCAAATTTTAAAAGTTATTTAATTACTAGCAAATGCTTACTGCAGACTTTTAAATGTAAAAGGAAAATTCTTAATTAGGATTTGGGGATCAGCAAGCCCTGCCTGCCCTCTTCGAGCTTAGCTAAAAGTAATCGCTTGTATAACATCCCTTCCCAGCTCTTTGACACGTAGGCTTATGATGTTACACAATTACGCATCAATTAAGCTTGCCTACCACCAACCTTTGGCTTAATATTATGGGAAGCAATAATTGTTATTTCTAAAGTATTTAAAAATTATGTGAAGCAAGTTGTTCGCTGTTCTTAACCGTGTCTATTAATAGTACGTCGTCTAACCCATCAAATATTTTTGTTAATATTATGTATAGGCTCAATTTTTGAGAAATTGGTTTGTAAGTTCAGAAAAAAGAAATAAGCTCATTTCCTGTCGCCACTGGTTGACAAAAATCTGTAAATCAGAAACCGTTTATTATTGTTTCTGATAGACCCTCCCTCCGATTGAAAAGCTAAACATGCATGCTGCACGTTAGGAGAAGCTTTTTCAACTTTGACAATAGTGACGGCAGCTGCAGACCCGCTTGCATGTTCGTATCATCTACAGACGTAAACCAGTGATTAAATTTTCGACCAATTTATATAAATAACGTTTTTTTATCTTCCTGATTGTGTTTCGAAAAATATCCTCTTAATAAGAGGTCATAAAATTCTGTAGAATTTGGAAAATGTCCCATATTGCGTTAAATTACTTATTACGGAAAAAAATATTCTATGTATGTGTGCCAAGTTTTAATTCCACTCAGCCGCTTATGTGCCATTCAATAGTAGAATTCTATTATAAGTCCACAAGTGATCAAGTCCTTTAGAATGATAAATTGTATCCTGTTGTCCATTTTTGCTTGATTGAATAACAAATATCGAAATATCCAAACATACAAACTTTCAAATTTATAATATTCTTTGAATTTGCTGTAGGTTACAAAACATGGTTGAAGGTTTATTGATGACCTGGAATATAAGCACCAGCGAAAAGTGAGCATTTAGACTAGAATCATTATTACAATATTTATCAAAGATTGATAAATGATTAGTGAATGAGATTAAAATGTTTTTTAATAATTGCTACATAATTAAATATGAAAATAAGAAATATTCCTGCTTTATCATAATTTTAACGGAATAATTAATTGTTACTTTTTATTATTTTCTAAATTTTAAATAAGTGATACCAATAAATAGTTAAGTAAGGACTTAATTTTTTATTTTTTATTTATTTATTATTCTTTATACACTGAAACCGTGCAATGTGTGTTTCAATATGATAAGGTCACTTTTTTAATTTTGATAATATCGATTCTATTTACATTTAACTGGTTGTTAGGTGCAGGAATTATATGATAGTATGTGCAAAATTAAAGTTCACAATAGTTGAAATGTAAGGAAAAAAATTACAAAACCTGTTTAAAGAAATTTAAATAAATAAATTTAAATAATAGTAAATGATGAACTGAGTTCATCGATATGCTGGTGTTGCGCTGAAATTAGAGGCTGATCAGAGCAGTTTAACATGTATCATTTCAAATCCCGAACGATTGTGTAGGCGACTAGTGGAATAACGCCACTCTAGTTTATATACCATCTACTTGATGCTTGTTGAAATGACATTTTGCGGAAGAGGACCAAACTGCGTTATCAGGATTTCTTAATTAAAAATTTTCTCACAAAGGATCTACAAATTCTTCATATCATTATGAAAAATCAAAACAAATTTTTATTACCAGTTTTATTTACATTTTATAAAAGTAAAGCAAACTTTGGACTAAATTGTCGTATGCAACAATATGTGTACAAATCATGTCGTATTTGCTACAATACGTACAATTTTTATCTAAAAAAAATTTCGCATGAAGTCATGCGAACCTCATTTTACTTAAATAAAATTTCATAACTTTTTTTGTTAATAAAAAATTATAAGTACTAGCAAATATTAATAATAATTATGCCTTTTGTGGGCGAAGGAAGCTAAAACAAAGTACAATGAAAACAATTTTAAAATACGTGCATTTTCCATCCCTGTTTATTGAATAGAACATGAACAATGTAACTATTGTTGAAATGCTAAACGTGGCACAAAAAATGCATTTGTGATTAAAAATGTAATATGTAAATGTAAACAATAATAATAATGACATCAATGAAGATATTTGAATAACAGAGAATAAACTCAGATTAAAGGAACTAAATACCTGTCACACCGAAAACTTTGAACATTATCAATTTTCACCCATTAACTTTCTATGTATTTTATTTACTTTATATTTATTTGCACTTATTTTTTCATTTTTAAAGTTTTACGTTTTAAACTTTAACAGAGAAAACTTAAATTTTAGTGTTCACAAATGCCGTAGTTGTATATTCTACAGATTATCTGCAATATTCTGTAAATTGAGAAAATATTAATTCGAACAATTTAAAATTTTAAAAATAATTGCTTACTTCGGCAGTCAATTGTATCAGTTGTAAGTCGTTCTCGCTAATAGTTGTAAAACCACTACAACGATGTGTTTGTCAAACTGTCGTATGAAGACATGGATGGAAATGTCAATACGAATGCATTTTGCTTAAAATATTTTAAGTGAAATTTCGTAAAATCAGAAATATATTAGCAAAGATTCATAAGAATTCTGCCTTTTGTGAGCAATAAGAACAATGAAAAAAATTATTTTTCATCCTTGTGTCCTTTTATTTGAGTTGTATTCTACTTCATTATTTTTCTTTTTAAAAAATTGAAGTTAATTACATTGCTCAGAACTGTTTTTGTTGTATTTTTTTTAAACTTACCATCTATAACATGTTGCAAATTTATCAAATATATATTTTTTTAAGATAAAACAAAAAAAATCGAAAAAGAAGCAAGTAAAAGGCAAATATTTTATTACCTCTGAATATATAATTTTTTTTGTTCGGTGAAAAGAAAAGTGTAGAATACATATATTAAAATATCTGGTGTGGCCTATTCTGCTTCAGGTCAATAAAAATTTGGATTTTATTACAGATTTATTCCAACGTTTTGTTAAACTTTTTGTTTACTTCTTCAGGGTGTTCTTATTTATTTAAAAAAATCAATTAGGCGAATACCCAGAAAAAGTGAACAAAAAACTCACGAAACTTTGGAATAAATATGTATACAAACTGAGTTTTTATTGACCTTAAACCAGATAGGCCTGACCCGCTATTTAAATATATAAACAGTACGACAAATTGATTTGACCAGAAATAAACGATAAATTTTGAGTTAGAGTTTATTCGCGATAAGCGTAAATGTGAAAAATTAATTCAATTCTCTTATCATTTTGAACTTTTGGGCAAATAAGAAACACGAACGTGATGCTAGTGGGTCGCGTGAACCCAGTGAATTTTTATTGATTCCAGAAATCCATTAGTGCATTTTTTCTTAAGAAGTCAAGTTGACAAAATTTTAATCAAAAGATCGTAACTGCTTCTTCAAATCTCCTTTTAGTTATTGTAAATACACATTTTAACTAAAAAATACTTATGGCTGTAAATCTTTTTTCAATATTAGTTGATACAATTATTTCACATGATTAATAAGTTTGCATTCTTTCCAAACTGTAAAGTCAAATTCAATTGTAATTTGTAATAAAAACTATAACAACTATTTTCTTTGCAAAAAATAAACAATTTCCCAATATACTGAAGACAGATATAAAATCGACGAATAATTGTCAAAAAAATAATATCCTGCAATGATAAGCTTGTTTTAAAATCATAAAAAATTATCCGATTTTGCAGTACTTCCAGATCATGATTGTCGTTTCCTTTTTGAAAGCTCCAGCAAAAAGGTAATTTAAAATTAAACCGAGAAAGTCAATTTCTTGTATCTGTACAACGTAAAATCTGTTTCTTTTCATGGCATCTGTTCTGTCTGCTGCATTTGTAGAGATTTTAGCTTGAGATTAAAACGAAATTTGTAAATGTTATATTTTATTTATAAAATGTGTAGGTAATATTTCACACGCCAAAATGCGAAACACTTAAGCTTGATTTTGGATTGTACAATCCACTGGCTTGATTTTGGATTGTACAATCCACTGTCTTGATTCGTTTTAAAAGATTAGGTTGATTTTGTATTCTACGACATGAAAAAAATTTGCAAAATATTTTAAGCCTAGAAGATCTTATAATTTTGTGCCCAATAAATAAAATATGAAATCGACATAAAATATAAAACGTCAATTATTTGTTTATACAAACTTACTTTTGATTGCAAAAAATGTTTTGTTGTTTTACACTGATTTCAATGTAGGAGAATAAACTAGGCTTTTTCACTTTGTGTCTTAAAATTTTCTAATTTTTCATTGGACCTTTGCCACCCTGAGCTTCCTTTGTTCGATACAAAATTAAATCTTATTTTTAGAATTAAAAAATATTTATAAAATTTGTTATTCAAATTCATAAAACCCTTTTCTTTCTTGAGAATATCTCCTGCTTTTGAGGTAATACGAGTACATTCAAACGTCGCACTACAGTGTTTTTTTGGGCTTTTTGTTGTGCAATTTCAGAAGTTTGAATTTTATCTGCAGTGTTATTGAAAAGGAACAAAGCTTACAAGTTAATTATCTTTTTCATGGTGATTTATAAGATTTAAAAAAAAAAATTTCCATAAATTTTGTAGTCTAATAATATTATAAAAACGAGTGAAAACTTTTAAGCATGTGTGGACAAATTCCTAATAGTTAAATGTCTTTTTTTAGGCATAAAAATGAAGAAAATTGTAAAGTTATGATGAGGATGCGATATATTTTCTGGTAATGAGTTTCAGATGTTATTTACAGCATAAAAACTTACAAACATACAATCATTATTTGTTCATAATATGATTAATGCGGGACGAATGATCACTGTGTGGTTGCATTGCTTTTGAATAATTGTTCGGATATATTTTTTCTTACAACACTATAGGAGCGTTGAATATAAAGAAAATTAATAATTGAAAATTTTATAATTAAATACATTTTTAAGATATAAGATAAGGATAGTTTTTAATTTCCTCAATTTCTGTGATCGGGTCTTATTTCTGGTTTCTGTTCGTGTTTAAAAATCTTTGTATAATATTAATAGAATCGTATCATATTAATATATTGAATGCCCGATCTTATCTGTCCTATTTATTTTAGTTGGGTTACAATGATGTCGGAGTACCCGATGTTACGGAGGTAAGATTTTCTCACTTTTTTTTTATATATATGTATAGAAAAAGAATTCCAATTCAAAAGTATTTGTATATAATCTTTTTAAGTTTATATTAGTTCTAATTTTTAGTTTAAGTAGTAGAAATTTAGGGATTTACGATTTAATTATATATTTTTCTTAAAAAAAAATTCCTTATATTAATATATAATTTTTAATTTAATATATTAGGTTCATCCAAGCCATCATAATATGGGCATGTATGGTCAACAGCAAGGCGGAGTGCCACCTGTTGGTGGTGTACCACCACAGGGAATGGGTATGCATCAAGGTCAGGGACCACCGCAAATGCATCAAGGACATCCTGGTCAACATACACCACCATCACAAAATCCAAATTCACAACCATCGGGGATGCCTTCGCCTCTATATCCCTGGATGCGAAGTCAATTTGGTAAGTGTCAAGGAAAGTGATCGACAATTCCACGAAACGTATTAAGTGGAATTTTTTCTTCTTCTACAAAAATCGTAGTTGTTTGAGTGTAGTTAGAGAATTTGATACTTGGGGATGCCAAATTTAAGTTTTATAGAGAAAAAATATGTTGCAACCGAGCAAATTTAGCTTCTTAATACGTTGTTTTTTGTTTTGTTTTTTTTATTTTTTATTTAAATAAAATATAAATAAATAGTTGTTTGGAGAAACTGATTATGAAATTGGAATATGTTTGCTTAATAATATTTAAGATGTAACACTTCCCGATTCTGGCTGCGCTTCAAGAGATATTCCTGTATTTTCCATAAATTACTCTGAAACCCAAATATCTTTATAAAAATGTATCTCACAACGAGTTCATGACATGAATGTATATCGTATGGTACATTTTCATTGATATTTAAATTCACAACATATTCGTATTTTGATTATATGATTTCAATTGTGTATATATTTTTGGATCCAGGAGTAGAACATTGACATTGAAAAATTTAGTTTTCACGGTTTAAAAAAAATTATAATAAAACTAGTGTCCTTGACAACATGGGCATATATTTTCATTTTTGAATTCTTTCGCCTAATCTTTTAATATGCAGTTATTCTTTTATAGAGTTATGAATTAAAAGTATTGTACTGCAAATTATATGAATTTACACGGCCAGAAATCTACGAAATAACAATTGCGTTTTTCTTTTTAATTTAAAAATTAAAATATATTAAAATTGCTCAAAATTATACGATTTAAAATTATAAATTTTACATGAATGTTAATTTTGAATGAAATTATTTATGTTATCAATTGTTTCTTTTTTATATTTGTTAATCACAGCAAATAAATTTGGCATCCCTTAAGTAAACGTTTTTAAGTAGTTTAATTTGGAATTGAAGTAGTTTTTTGTTTTTGTTTGATTTGGTAATAATTTTATTTTTGCCCATTTATATAAATTTAAAAAAAAAGTTAAAAAATAATCCTTAAAATGAAGTTCTGTGAATAGCCTTGTTAATTATGAAGTTTGGTATGTGAAACGGATCTAATTGGAAACTATTTAAAAAGGTTTCTGTCCACACTAATGCAAATACATCAAACTTGCGCTGTGATAAAAATTGATACTAGATGTCACATCCAGTATTTGAAATTACACCTAATTCTGTTTTTACGTGTGAAAGTTAGCTGATATAAGAAAGGAGATATATTAACATTAGAAAACCAATTTTATATGAATTCATTGTTTTTATATGTGTTGCACACCTTTATTTTATGTAAATAGTCTTGTAAACACATCATACAGGATACTGGAATAAATCTATTAAATATGAAAAAAAAAAATTCAAACACACAATTAAAAAAATAACTGAACGATAATTCATTTCGATAAAACATAAAAATTTTATAAATGTATTGTAAATGTTATAATTCTCTTTCACTTCTCGGTAATGTGATTTTTTTTAAATCTTCAACAATGTTGGTATTTTTGGCTTAAGTCAATATGATATATAACAATATAACAATAAAACAAATAAATTTATTTATTTAAAAATTCTTGATGCATATAAGTATATTATAACATATAAATTTGGGAATTTTCTTTTTTATTTTGCAATAAAAATATTTCCAATCGGTAATTTGCTTTACATATTTTGTTATATTGTCAACACTGTTTTTGTTTTGTAGCCAACAAAAATATAAATTAGTTTAATTTGACTACACTATAAAAGTAGCATGGACAACAACGTGCAGTCGTGTAGCCGTACAGTTGTGAAAATAATCATTTTCATATACACACATGTATTCTATTTTTGACAGATTGTAGTCGGTAGCCTGCTGTCTCGAATGTGTTTAATGCATAAGATGTGCATTCTCTTTCATGTCACTTTCATCATTCACCTGTATTGCTAACGTTGCAGGGATTTTTTTTACGTTTAGATCCCGCAATAAACAAATACATATATTTATAACGCAGGAAATAGTGTTTAGTTACTCCTAAAAATATTTGCTTTTGACAGTTCATAAATTTTTGTTTGCTTGGATCCTTTTTAAAGTTCTTTATAATCACATTATTCAATGCCATGAAGTCATATAAAATGTTGTAAGAAAAATAATAAATAGCTTATTCGAGTTGCATAAAAAAGAACGTAATTGTATTTTAAATTGTTTTAAATTGTTAATATGCGTAAAAACAGAACTAGGTGTACGATCCCCAGTATGAGGGTGCTTTGAGGAAAACATGTACGTATTAAAACAACGACGTATGTCAAAAATCAAATTTTTTGCGTTATTGATATAAAACTATTCTTTAAGTGATTATCGATGGTATTTTTTTAAAGAACACAATAGATTTTATTAATTTTATTTAAATTGAAAAACGATTTTTTCTACTGTTGATCTTTTTTGTCAAAATTTTTGATTTAGTATTAATGACAAATTTATAAAATTATTTCATTGGTCGTCACTAAAACAAATCGCGGTTTGAAAACATTAAACCTTATATGTTTATGCCAAACAAATAAAATACAATATGAGAATTCTCTATCGGCATAAATATGTATATGAGGTTGAATGTTTTCAAACTACACAAAGCTCACTGACGATTTGGTTTAGCGACCAACGATTAGTTGGGGAGAATATCACAAATAATAAATTTCAATATTAAGTATTAATAATTAATACAACTTGAAATAAATTCTATAATGCATTACATACAGGTATGTTCCAGGTTTCGACTCGGATTGAAAACGCAAATTTTTTTTACTACTCTAATTGAAAACGAATAAAAACATGGGGATGTGAATTGCAGAACACCAAAAAATGCTAAAGTAAACCACTTTCGAGTGAATTCGGATTCTAGAACATACCCGATAATCTTGACTTCATAAGGGACAGTTGGTTTAACTCAAATGACATACCTTCCTGTTGCAAGGACCACTCAAGTGATAAAAGTCTTAAATATGCCAAAAAGTGCTTTTATTGCGGGAAAATCTTAAACTGGATTTTTAAATATCCGGAAAAGTTACGATCAATGGCCAATTCAATGCTACATTTTGAAATTCGTAATGGATTTCGAATTGTTTTTTTTTTTTGCCACTTTGCTAGCACTAACCGCAGAACACGGTATAGCAGTAGTCGTACATGTATTCCAAATATTATTCAAATCGAAAATACGAAAAATTGTAAAATTACCCAGTATACATTTTTTAAATATTAAAATATTTAAAGAAAATCGTTTTAAATAAACATACTCGATCTGTAAAGAAATTTCATTAAATTAGAAAATTACTTTATTTTCCTGCTAGTTTACTTAGTTATTTAATTTAAAATGGAATTGAAAAATTACCTTTTCTATTTTATCAAAACCAACTGGTTGCACTCATAGTAATTTTGAGACAACCTTGACTTAGACAATGTGCAATTTTACAAGACCTTGATAGAAGCCATTAACATTTATGGGCCTTCACCAATCAATCAATAGATTTGCAAACTAAATTATAAAAGGCAACCAAATACCTGACCGAACAAAAACGGCAAGAAAACCAAAATTTAACATTTTAGCAAAAATAGCTGAAAGTAGTGCAAAAACAAAAATTATATTAGGATAAGCGTACAAAATAAAGGATTCTACGGAACAGGATTATGTGAAAAAAGGATAAAGGCCAACAACCAACAGTCATACATACATAAATTTTCGACAGGCGTGCAGTTTTAAGTTAAAGGATATTTTCAGTTTAAATTGGCATGGCTAAGAATTAAAAGGCGGCCACACATCTAATTTAAATTGTCCTCACTAGGGTTTCTGCAACTATTTTGTTTTATTTTTGTTGAAAATTGGAGCGTTACTAATGTGAAGATCTTAGTTAACAGCATGTAAACAAATTTCTTTTATCAAAACAAATTGTGTAAAATAATGTAATGTTTGTCTACGGCAAACATACGCTTATATCTAAATGCATAAGAGATTTTCACATGTGCTTCTATTTGAATATATGTACATACATATGTACATATATGTGATTCTAACGGAAAAGTCCTAATAAAATTAACTAAAAATACTTGTTAGGTTTTTATTATTCAATAGCTTTGCTGACCATATGTTGGAGAAAACTCTAGCAAAATTTAAATATTTCTTAAAAACATGACCAAGTGTGTTTTTCACTCTCTCTCTCTCTCTCTCTCTCTCTCTCTGTCTCACTGCTTGATCCTGTTTGCAAACATTTGTTTCGTGTTTTTTCCCTTGACGTTTTGTTGGTGTTTTTATTGTTATTGTTATTGTTGCGAGATTGAGATGTAAAGCAAAATTGATTACAGCCATTAGTTACACGTTATGTGCTGCAATGGATGCCATCAATTTATTAATCTTTGGAACACGACGGTTCGCGTATTTATACAAAAACACTATATTTGTTGTTGCTATTGTACATTTAGGATTTTTTCCTCTCGTTTTATTTGTTTGTTGCTGTTTGTTATCCAAATACAATTCCATTCATTCATGCTTTTGCAGTTTTACGTATTGTTTATTGTTGCTGTTATTATTGCTTTCAAAACAGCTTTGGCATATTCTCAAGTTTAGCAGAGGAAAACTCACACGCATTGTAAAACTGGCCGCCTGCATCATATTTTGTTTGGCTTTAGAGCTGATTATTGACACTGGAGGCGAAATAATATTCTGTATAGAATTTTTTTAAATAAAATTTAGGGCCTATTTTTGTATTTTTGCGTTATTTCATCCTGATGAAATTCTTATGCATATTTAGATATTCATATCAAAACCAAATTTCCATATAACAGTTACATGTTTCATGAATAAGAAATTTAATATTTATTTAGTAAAATATTGAAACCAGAATAAATTTATTTATTGCCTGTTTTTAAGAAATTCAGTTCTTAGAATATTTGTATTAAAAGCAACAACAAGAACTAAAAATAGTTCTTTGGGCAGCAATAAAAACTAATTTAAATTATTTTTGAATGAAACAAAAATTATTTTGAGTTTTAAGTGTTGCTTTTAATATAAATATTCCGACGAATAAAATTTATAGAAACAGGCAGTTAAACTTCCATTCCATTCTCTCGCTATTATAGCAGCTCTACTCGTTCCTCTACATTGATAATTTCGCTCGAATATATACTCTATTTCCATATAAAATTTAGAGAGTCTCATTATTGTAGTTTTCGAGAGAATGTATAATTGTAGGGGGTTACCCATCGTCCCCGCCTGCCTTTCACTAGTTGTTTTTTTTTTTACTATAAGTAACATAACAAAAAAAGTTACTCAAATCATAAATAAATGTTATTTTGACACTGATAGATTTTTTCTATCCGAAATATTGCCTATCAGTCAGTATTACGGTTGAACGACTTTGGGAAATATGTATTGCAAAGCAATCGGACATCGAATTTGGCCGAAAAATCATCTATTCTGACGAGATTTATTATCATCTCGGCGCGGAAAATTCGCATGTAATTATGATAAACTCAATGCGTCCAGAAAGAGGGACAGTTTTGTGTGGATTTTGGACTGGAATGCTAGAAACGCCATTTAAGTCAACGACCATCAACCAGGATTACAGATTTTTATGGCTTGAATAATCTTTAATTTCAGCAGAGTGATTCTTTGTATTTGGACCACTTATATATGTACGTGTATAAATATCATAAATTATGTATATAGAAGGAAAGTTAATTAACTTTTTTATTTACATTGCAAAAAAAAATTGAATTGACATGATCTTATAAAATTAAATTACAAATCAATAAACCAGGAAATATTTTATTTGGGATATTACCAATTTACTTGCTCAATCATATTGCATGTGTGTGGCTAATTCTAATTATTAGTTTCAGCAACTAGCCAACCAGTTGAAACCCTCTTACTCTACAGATCGAGTTATAATATATCTCAACAATTCATCATAACAATTTATTGATTCTACGCCAAATTGTGGGCGGATAGTACCAAAAACTCATCATAAGCAATTCATATTGAAGATTTTCGTTGTCAGTGTGCATATATGTATACTTGCCAAAGAAAAAAAAAAAAAAAAAAAAACATAAAATCTTCAATACAACATTTCCATTATACCAACCACAAGCAGTCATTGTGTATACAAAGCACAGTGGGTTTTTTAATTTCAAAATTAAATTTTATGCCCATATAACCCTAGAAATTTATATGAAAACATTCGCAGCCCCACTGTACTTTGTCGTTGATAACCACTTAACGCCTGTTTAAGTTGCTTGTATCCATTAAAATTATAAATGACCATCTTTGGTCTCCAATATCACAAAAAAAGAAGAAAAACTTGAAACACAGATATACAGAGTATAAAAACACTCAAGTTCTTTAAACGTGACTAAGTTCTAAAAAATGTATGGGCCAACAAACAACGAAAATACAAAAATGAGCAAAATATAAAGATCCCTTTGATCTAAGGTCACGATTTTAGACAAAGCAAGGGGAAGTGAAAAACAAGATACAGTAACAGTCTGAATTAAGATGTTAAAGGGAATTAACAAACAAAGATTAAATTACGGATACGTTTAAAGAAAATTTAGAAAAAACTCCAATAAAGTTTATTTTACAAAAAATACATAAATGTAAATTTTCAGGAATTTGTATTTATAACTGGAATCCTTTGATTTCCTGAAGATAAATATAAATACAATTTTGCATTTTAAATCCTTTCATTTCGGCTCTAGTGAGTTTCCTTCATATTAAGGCCATAAATTTGTTTTTCTTGCTTAAGCGACATTCAACAAATTTTGCAACAAGTGTCTTATTTTATAATTTTTTCATCTTCAAAGAATAAGAGCATGTTGTATGCGGTATGGAGTATGAAATAAATTTGTATTCTACACTTGGAATACAAATAATATGAAATTTTCTACATGCAGTTTATTTTATACAAATATTTTTTGTACTTTTATTTATTTTAGCTGATAATGTAATGTGCACATGTTTAAGATATTAGTGGAAAAAAGATTTATTATTTCTCACTCCTAGTAAAAAGTGAGAACAGGGAAAAAATGAATGAAATACTAATATAATTCTAATAATTTTTTAGAGGATTTTTTACAGATTTGTATAATTCAGAAAAACGCAAATATAAAAGAAAATTTTGGCCATATATCATTCTGAGGATAATAAGCAAATTTTTTTAAGTCATGTCATTAGCTCCAAAAGAAAATTAAAAATGGTGTATGGTGTTGTCATATAATATAATAGAATTATAATAATTAATAATAATTATACAAAATAGATGAGGATGAGATTTAAATAACATGTTTTTGCTTGCAATACTTAAAAATAATAGTTTTAAGTATTAATTCATTTAACTTGACATATATTTTCTTTTTTGTGATAATCAATTTGAATTGAGCTGCCAAACGCCTGATTTTATGCTCCACCACTATTCGAAAATAAGTTCCTTAAAGTATTGGAAAAAAATCTTTAAGCCCAAAAATAATTTAATTCATTTTAATGTTTCACAAATAAAACATGTTGCAAATTGGGGAAGATTTTCGATATAAAAAATATATATTTGAAACATTTCCCTTTGCTTTCTTCTTATTTTATTGTACTTCTTTTAAGCCAAAAAAAACGTATTTTTTTCATGCTACTTTATAAGATATATATTTTTTGCAGCACTAATAAAAATAAAGGGAATAAAAATAAAATAAAAATCTATTCAAAGTCATCTCCATCTTAAACTTCTACTTAAACTTTTCAGCGCAATTTTAATGCAACGGCGAAATCATCAAGCTGAAAAAGTTTTTAGTGCTTCGTTAGTGTTTCTATTTCCTTTTTGCTTCCTGTTTTCACTTCGTCTGTCCGGCATTTTTCTAGTGTTTTAAACAAAAAGTTTTTTCTTAAGGATTTTCTTGTGCGCGCTTACGTCAAGGATCTATTTGAAGAAAATAAAAAAGATGAGACAATAAGTACTTAAAAAGACGATTTTCCAAGCTTAAAACTATGAAAGAAAACTAAAGTGACGTAAATGTCTTAAGAAAATTATATTTTAAAATAGAGCGACGAAACAACCTTTAGAAAATAAACGAAATTTGATTGTGTAGTAAAAACATGAAGTCAATGAGTTTGAAGGAAGAGTAAGAAAGTTTCACTGTAAAAGTTTTAGTTAAATACCAATAAGTTAAGCTGGAACAATAATTTGTCATCTTAAATAACGCTCGTTAGTTGAAGCCAGAGTTTTATACACAACGAGTTGGGATATAAGAATTAGGATTCCAAAACTATTCATTAAAGCTCATTTTAAGGTCCCTCAGTTCCAAGCGATACCAAACCTCAAATAATTTTGTAATCATGTCAAATAAAATCCATTAGTATTTATCTTATATATGGGACTGGATGATAACCTTTTGACGATATTGGTTTCATTTTTGTATTAAACTTTTTTTATAATTTTCTTTTGCGAATATCTTGGAGGAGAATCTAATGCATTTCTATTGACTTTACCATCAGTCCATTAATATAGCGTTGTCATCATTACATTAACCTCATATTGTCAAGACATAAGCCTGCAGTGCCTAGTCCGGAATAGCTGTTGAATCCAAAAATTTTTAGAAACTTCATTCATTGATATTATTTTCAATAAGCAAACACAAGATCTAGGTCTTCAGTTTGCAGAACTAGTTCTTACCTCTACAAATATTTCCTCTAAATATTTTAGGCGCTGCAAAAGATATTCTGCAGTAATTTCTTTCATTGAATCATTTTATTCAGAGACATTCGATACAATTTTTATGTTTTATATACATACGTGTACAATATGATCATTCAATCGGAGTGCAAAATGTATAAAAATATGAATACCCTTAAATAAATAAATATTTTGGTAATTATGTGGTCATTGTCGGAACTTACAAAATAGCAAATCTACGTCAATATTAGTCAATAACACCTATAGAATTGCCACTTTTTTTAATGGCGATTTAATGTGACGTCGACAATCATAATAATGAAAAATGTGTAAATATATTAATGTGGTGCTATATTGTAACCTTTTATATACACAAATTCAAGATTGAATATTAGGAATAAAAAGAATCATAATAAAATAACTTTTCTTGCAGTCATATTTTGCGCAGCTTCAGTCTGTGGTAATAGTGCAAAATGTTATATAAAGAAAACTCCAGATATCGCAAAATAAATGTTCTACCCGTAGACTCCATGATATTGCAAATATGGAATTAGTGGAAGATAAGTTAAAAATAATAACACATAATTTATACATCCGCTGTTAAAACTCAGATCATGACCAAATCAATGGCTTAGCACCGGCTTGGACAGTAAATAATTTTACAAGATAAAGTATATATAGAAATTTTCAAATCGGTTTTTATTGTTAAATTTTCCCTGCAATTAATTATAATGATGTGCATACATATTTTATAAATTAAAATAGATTACAAGTACAAAATATATATGTTCTTGCACTCTTTACAACACATACGTTATAAACCAAAGAATGTACATAATACTTAACACAAATAAAATAAAATTTAATTGAATAAATAAATAAATAAATAAGTGAGAATATAAAAAAGTCAATAAACAAAAAATAAATAAATACATTAACACAAATAAATATATATGTAAATAAGTAAATAAATTAATGAAGCAATGAATATATAAATAAATAAACAAAGACACAAATTAATTAATGAATCATTGAAAAAATAAAGAAGGGAAAAATATATTGAAATATAATAAAAGAAAGAAATGCACATATAAATAAGTAAATAAATAAATAAATTAAGAAGAGTTGAGATAAGTAGCCTCTGGCATTAACCATTCATAAAAACTTATTTTATCATGGCTTTATTTTTTATACTTATATTGCAAAGGCATTTCCTGCTGAAACCGTTCGCAGTAAAAAAGAAATCGAATTTCTACCGAGGAACGACAATTTCATTGCTTCCAAGAATCCATTAGTGCATCTTTCAACTTCTCAGGAAGTCAAGTTTATAGAAGAAGTTAAAAATTCTGAAGTATCTACCTCCACAAATCTGTAAAAATCTGTTTTCGACTTTAACAATATTTTTCTTATAAAAATACATATTTATTACATTGAATCTACTAACTTTTCTTTAATTCATAATTGATACATTTTCTAAACGTCTAGACGTCTTCGTATGAAAAAGCGAAAAAGTTAATTTTTTTGTTAAGAAAAACGTGGCAAGAATCATATATTAATGGAGCACGAATTTTTCATGAACATTTTATTAATGTAACTTTCGAGAAAACATACTTATTGCAACCACTGAAAATATCATTCCCTAAAAATTATTTCCACATTTTTCATTGAGAATACATTTTTCAAATTTTAAACCAACCTGTTTTAGTTCTTAACGCGTGATCAAGCTGAAAGTTTCACATTTATTACATTTTTAAGACTATTCTTTTGGCTTAACTCAAATTCTTCTATATAATGATAATGGAAACAGAAATTTATTAAAATCAAATGGAAACTTTAAATTTTTTTCGACATTATCTGCAGTTGTTCGCCATTAAACTAATATTGTAAAATTTCGCCTTCGTCTAGATGTCAAATAAAACTCCGAAATTCTCCATTTGATATGCTTTGGAAATTTTTTATACTTATTTAGTGCTACATGAAATCTTAAGTAAAAATATTAAGAACATATTCATGATAATGGCCAAAGGGAAGAAAACAGTTTTAGGGGCTATTGCAAATTTATCAAACTTATAAAATTATTTGCAACACTAGCTGATGATGGTATGTATTGTTTTTAAAACAATCATTGTGGCCATTAGAGAAAGAAACTTTTTTTTGTAAAATTCAAGTTTGGCAATTTTTATATACTTTTATTTCCGTTTCCTTTTTGGCTCTTTCTATACGATTACGAGTAAGTTTACGGATCAAAAGATAATTTCCAAGCTGCGCAAAGATGTTGTTGTGTTTCTTAAACTTTTTTCATTGTCGTTGTTAAAAAACGTTCAATGAATAACAATAAGTTGAGTGTTGGGAAAAAAATGTTTCCAGATTGTAAGTGTTAAATTAAGGAAAGTTATAAATAAGTATGACAATCCTGTGCTGTTGAAGTATGAATATAAAATAAGGATATTTATAAATTCTTAAGCTATAAAGTTTATATAAATTTATAAATTTTTTTCTATTACTATTTTTTTTTGAAAATTCTAAATTTTTTAAAAAACATCATTCTTTAATCATAAATATCCACCCATAGTCAAAATGGTTTTAATTTGTAGTAGCTCAATATGGCCCACACGAGTTTGTGCTGCATTTGGCCAAAAATACAACAACAGTATTTTCTATACTGTTTTTCAGAAAACATTCTGTTTTCTTTCTTTCTCCCTCTATCTCTATGCTTTTGTTTATGCTTCACTGGACGCTTCGCAATGGGACACGGGCTTCATATGGCATGTTTTAGTCAGCTGTCAAATATTTTGACATGGGTTCCAAGCTGAAAATTCCAAAATGGTTAAAAATTTCTCTGTTTGTTAAGTTCGCTTTCATACAGTTTGGTAACTGACAATCAAGAATATAGAAATGAAATGAACAACACCGAGAAGCATACGAGTTAGACAAAATAAATACCATTTTCTTTATATAATAGAGATTTGATAACATACATATATTTATATATGTATGTCTGTATATACTTGTGTATATAATATAATTTTTAAACTCTTAACAATTAGTAAATTTCTTTTTTGTTTTTCCTTAATCAACGATTGATGGAAAACACAAAAGTATTTGAAGCAGGTTTAATTTGAATGTAACCCCTTTTTTCTAATACATTTGGTTGTATAGGAGGAGCAGTTAAAACCCTATAGATTTGTAAATTAGTTAAGGCCAGTCATTTTTCATCATTTTTGTATTCGTATTTTACTTTTTAATTCTAAAGAAAAAAAAAACGGAAAAACGTTAATTAAAAACAATACTTTCTGGTTATTTAATCAAATTTGTAATCCAGCTTGTTTCTTTTTTCCTTTATTCTTTATTCAAACAAACCACTAAGTCCCTTGAAATTGCTGGAAAGGCAAGAACAAGTTACTAAAAATTTAATTACAAAAAAAGCTTTAACCCTTTATAACATTTTTAGTTGCCATTGTTTTTGACTGACAACCTCCCTTTAGTTCTTTTTTTTTTGAAAAACGAAAAAAAATCTATTATATTTTGCAATATGAGACAATGAAGTTATTTTTTGTGTTACTTTTCATATAAAGTTTTGGTTTGCGTTTTTTCTTTATAGATATTGTATGGTCAGACTCTGTCAAGAGCCATCAAACCATTTTTGCATTTGTAACAAAAATATTTTTTTAAATGGTAAAAAAAAAACATGAATAAGACAGAGGAAACCAACCTCATTGCGATTCTCGTTATATAGAACCATTATTTGCTCAAATCTTAAACTCTATACTTGCCAACATTTGGATAATTCAATTAATATAAAAAGTAAGTGCCGAGAATTACTTCTTATATGTATGTTAATTAAATGAAAAAAATCATTATGGTTGTTAGTTGTGTGCGGGAAGTGAGATGACTTTTCAAAATACTCGTTTATCCATTAAAGTAATCCCCGTCGGATATAATACAGTTGTGCCAGGTTTTTTTCCGATCTTTGAAGCACTTCTTGGTATAGCCGTGAGTTCTTTCAGCGATGTACACGTAGTATTTAACTTCTCAGTTGTTGCAAATATCTATATTTTCAAGTGTTTTTTGAGATTTGCAAACATGAAAAAGCAGCAAGGGGATAAATGCGATTGATTAAATATAATTGTAGTGTTGTGTCCGACAAAAAAAAAACTACCCTCAAGCAACAATGAATGATGAAGACGTACACCATTGTGCTATGAAAGATATAAATCGGTTTTCCACGATTTAAGTATTGCTTGTGAACGGTACAAAACTTAAAATCAATGCTCCTTATCTAACTTACCACCTCTTGGTAAGATATCCTGATGTACTTCTTCAATGGTTTTATCAACTATGATGAGATGGGAATTTAAAAACTCAATTCGTCATTGGAATCTTCTCGGCCTGTTTAGAAGAGCTTGTATCATTCATAAGCATTTTGTTTACTTAGAATAAGATCTCCGTATCCCACTATCTCACTGTCAATATTTCAAGTGTTTCGAAACAGATTATTCCTTTAAACCAACGTAAAAAAAGGAGGAGGTTATATATTCAATATTTTTTTGAAATTTCTTTTATACGAAAGTATATGCTCCAGAGATGGGTCCATTTTAACCAATATATGATAGGACCAGGGGGTAGGGTACATTTCATACAAATTAATACCCAATTATTGTATATCATGCAGGCTATAAGAATGCGAGTGTTTAAAGTTGGTATGCTTTAAATATGGTCTCATTTTGATCAATGTGTGAAAGCAGGAGAAGAGTAGCTCCCACACCGACTTAAAAAATAATCAATAAAAAGTTAAAAATGAAAAGTTTTTAGTAAAAAAATTAACCGACATCAAATACAGCCTTTAAAACGGTCGAAATAAATGTAACATTATTATTTGAGATCTTTAAAGCCGGTGACAAGAAAACGAATTAACTTTCTGAAGCTGTATCTGTTGTTGCAGTCAGCCATTTTATTAATTAATTTACTTCGCCGATGATTCTGCTACCATTACCAACTAAGGTGGGCGCTGTGATGTAGACATTAGCGTAGAAGATTATTAATCGCTGCCGGTACTGTTCAGTGACCAGTGTTGTGCCTTCATCACTTAACCAGTCCATCAAAAAATATCAAAATGTTACACTAATGCACATCAGGAAAACATGAACAGGGGTCGAACCCACGTTCTCAACAGCCCATTTGCATTTAATTGTAAATTTTTTTGGAACCGGCTTCAGAGATCTCAATAAGTGACACATATAATAATGTTATATTTATTTCGAAATTTTTAAAAACTATATTTGAACATATTTTCTGCAAAATACTTAATAGATTTTTTGGCAGCTCAAATAGCCCAGCGTATAAACGTTTCTAACCTTGATGTCTGTAATAAATAAATAAACAAATTGTTGTATACTTACCTTTTTCTCCCAGGAAGTGTATCAAAGTAAGAATTAAAAAAATCAACTCTTTTTGTATTTAGTAATTCACGTTTTCAAACGTCTGACGTGCCATTAACTTGCCCCTTCCTGTTGTGATGAAAATATTTGTGTTAGAAACCATCAGTAGCAGTGGATGGACAACAAAAAAATAAGTTAACATAACAGCTGAAATGTGTCAAAAAACTAAAATGAAAGTTCTTTCTTTCTTTTTAGGGAAGTTGACTTTTGGGAATATCATACGTTTTTGCATCACTTGCTCAAACCGTAAAACTCAGCAAAAGGAAGAAAAAATATGGAAAAATATTAGAATATTATTTGGGTACATCCTTAGAGAATTAAAATGATGTTTTCATTTGTGTCGAGTTCTTTTTTTAAGCAAATATATATTTTTTACTCTTCTGGGGAAATCTCCAAAGGTTTAAAACACATTTTTCAATTTTATTTGCAAAAAAAAGTTAAATTAAATTATAAAATCTGGAAATCGTAGCTTGATTCTTACTATTTTGTAATCAACAAATACTTTATTACATTTTAATTTCCTAATTTTTTTTGTTCCTTTAATTTAATAATTTTTGTCCATGACGTTTGACCTCCGTAAAAGAAATAAGTATTTACCTCTCTTTCCACTTGCCCTTCTGTTTCCGCAAGTCATTTTATGATGAATTGACAGTTTCGGATATTTTTTGTTTATTGTTCATTTTTTTTTTGTTAAATAAAGTATGAAAAATATCTGTTAAAGATGTTTGAAGTAGTTTTACTTACTAGAGGTGTGAGCATATGTGCCCCACGGTTTCATTTGTTGGGCCGTTTGTTGATGACACTACAAAAGCCACACACGAACTTTTATGTAATACTTTGATTTTTTTTTTTTTTTTTGTTAATTTTGTTCTTGCAAAGATGATTCTTCTTTGTTGTTCTTGGTGTGGATTTTTTATTTTTGTTGCTGCTATAATAAATTTATAAACATTAATAATGTGTGGTTTCTCTTGTGACCATTTTGGTGTAAACGACGTTTGTATTCTAGTGGATGCGTCCATTCTGAGATACATACGTACGTTCAAGTACACAATAATTGTGTTGAGCAAAAGTCTTGATAGAATGTTTATTGTACGATTGTCTTAATGACAAAGGAATTGTGTTTGATTTTGGCAGGCATTTTGTATTTGGTTTGCATTTTGTTTCGCTTTGTCTTCATAAGTGAATGATTTTGTTTCTTAAGCTTGTAATTTCCGTAATTATAAAAACATTTTAGTGAATTCTTTAAGAGATATTTTTGCTCTTGTGTACCACAAATCATTTTGATTGATTTGATTTTTTCCCCTTTGTTTTCTCTTTTCTTTTTAAGAAGTCCTAATGTGTACATGAGCCCATGCAATTGGAAAATTAAAAGTATTTTCCATATTTCGCAATTACGATATTTGAGACATTTTTTGAAAAAGTCTAGAAACAATTAGAAACAGATAACAATGGTGAATTCAGTTGGAATGTAATTACTTCGCTTGGCAACAATTTATAGATAGTGCTTTTGCGGTACCTGGAAGGTGTGTGTGCTATAGTTTCTATAAATAGATTCACACACTCTCAGATCTATTACCTCCAGTGAGATAATATCCAATTCTTAATAAAGTCGCAATTATTTATTGCAATTTTCTTCGCCCATGTACTATACAAAACGTATTTTGTGTGTCCCATTACTACCATGCGATCTCCGAAGGGGCTGCACCAATAATCCGGCTAGGACAAGTCGTAGGGGCTACTGGTAGGGATAGTAACATATAAGTCTTATGGAAAAGGCCAAGATATAGCAAGTCACCCGGAAAATACGCAATTTCCATTGAGAGCGCTGTCTTTCCTTCACCCAATAATAGCGCTTAACCACCGCTGGATGTTACCAGTCGGTACCAAGACGAGATAAGACAAGCACATGCGATGAGATGCAGATGAGATCTAACTCCTCTGCGTTTAAAATTCTTACCAGCCATGTGGAAAAAGCACAAAGGGAAGTATATCCCCTCAAATACACAAGTAAAATTTCAAAAAAAGGTTTTTAAAAATTTTAAAATAAAAAAAATTTAATAAAAAAATTTAGACTTGAAAAGCAGCCTCTAGCAAGTTTGAAATAAATAAAATATTGAATGTGTTACATGCTGAGATCTTTAAAGTCGATGTGTCAAGAAAATTCACAACTGAAGGCAATATTCGGTCCATCCATTCAGCCATCTGGGCACCGCTTCAAAGCTCTTAGTAGGTAACGCCTATAATAATAATTTATTTAAAATTTCCTAGAGCATATTTTTGCAGCCGGAAAATTTTTTATTGAAAGTTTTTATTACTAATTTTTATATACGTAGGCCAAAAAGCTGATTGCCGATATAGTACGAAATTTTCTAAATTAATCATCTTAATGGAAGATTAAGATTATAACAAGAAGATATGTCTGATGAGTTTCCCGAATTGAAGAAATAGATTTGCTGCAAACTTTGGTATGGTGTAAGATATTGTTAATAAGGAGATATGGTTTTAAAATTCAAGTCTAAAAAGCCTAAATTAATAATATATTTAAGCTAGGTTTAATTTAAGTTGAAACTGTGTTTAAGGTTTTGGAAAAAGTTTAAATTACTCGTAATTTTAAACTAATTGTAAACCGAATAGTTTTAGATCAATGCAATAATTTATATATTTTAGTTGAAACATGGTTTAAATTTGGCTCAAACATATTGTAAGATCTATGTATCTTAATATACAGATGGTTTAAACACAGCTTAAACTTAGCTTCAATTTAGTTTTCAAGAGTTTTTGTTTCTTAGTTAAACTTAGTTTGTGTTAACGAAGGTTTAAGTGCAAACTCACTTTAAACGTCGATTTTGATTTTCATACCGCCCATATTTCTCATCGGTACAGATTTGGTATTCATTTAATAATTAATAAATTTTTATATATTATTTAATATATTTTTATATATTATTTATGAAATGCATTCATATTCAAAAAGCAATTATTTGAATTTTTTTCTAATTCATAAAAAAGAATATCTGAAACCTTCAGAACGTCTCCAGAAAAATACACTTATTTATTAATTAAATTTTTGCTAACGTGTCTTCTTATTTTGATTTATTTTTAATGTGACAACTATTTTTAACCTGAATTTAACTGAGCATTGGTGCTCAGCGAAACCTAGATTATATGTATGGTCCTAACAAGCTTAAAGTTAGTTTAAATTACTCCTGAAGTAAGTTATAACCAGGTTTAAACTTAGTTTAATATAGGTTGACAAGTCCCCACTAGAGTTGAACATTTTTATTTGTAATCATATTGGGGCCAAAAACTCGATATTGAATGGAGGGATTATAATAATTACTTTTCAATATAAATTCATTTATCGCCAAAATATGTAGATTAGAGCCATTTGCTTAGTCAGCAAGTCACGTTAACTTGCTGGCCATATTTATATTAAATTAACCTTTTTTCGCTCTTAAGTATGTTTGGCATCAACAGGCAAATTTGGCATATAGTAGAATGAACTACGGTCTTAGGAAGCCCCGTCTTGAACAAACAATAGATTTCCAGCTACGTTTAGACATAATTTTTTTTATTGGCCCTCATGAAGACCAATTGTGCCACTAAATAAAAATGTAATTTTTATATCTTTGACAAAAAATAATTATACTAATGGAAAAAGATGAATATTGATAAAATGCATTTAAAAACTTACACTTACACGTACAAAAAAATAAATATGTACACCATATTTGTATGCGGAAGTAATTACAACCATATAATTTATATTTTCGAAATCTATATAAAATGTTTACAAAAAATAATGCCAAGAGTTAGATTTTAATTTCAAATACATTTGCTTTCATTTCATTATACCTTAAATGTTAATTAGTGTAACTAAAACACAAGTCGAACTTTTAAAAACTACAAATAGAACAAACTCTAATGAAAGTTTATTTGTTATTCATACATATGTATATTGTATAAAATGTCCACGCCAAAATGTAATCAACTGTGGATACAGAAAATTCCTTTTCATGTATGAATTTTAGCCACTTCCTGTTTGATAAAGTTTGGATAAAACTGAATACCAACTGAATAATAAAAATCTTAATATTTTTATTATATATTTCTATAAACTTTCTTTATTTTTTTCCTATTATTTCTATTTAAGATTTTTTCTGTTCTGTTAATGACATGACCGAGCAAAGCGAAGCCTGAGCTTTTTAGTGCTCTAGATGCCCGTCTGTCTTGTGTCCATGACTATCTATCTGTCCGTCTGTCTCTACAACCTCAGGCGGCCATATTTAATCATTGGCTGATGTAAAAAATTGGGATTTGTAGCAAAGTTTATGTTTTTTTTCTATTTCATCTACTCCAACTTCTATTTTTTTGATTTCATCTGTTTTTGTTGCTGCTTGTATTCATTATGTGATTGTATGCAGCAGTGTTAAAGAATGCAGTCTAAAATTGAAGATGTGTTCATATGTAACTAATTATTTGGTAAATTTTTTTTGATGAAAATCAATTTAAGATTTCCGTTACTATAGTTTCGTCAGCAAGTCAATTACTATGTTTATACGCACGTCTTATTTGCAAATAAAAAAGAAGAATGTTGCCGTATAACTTTTTTATTGTAACTTATTAACTCACTTAACAAGTCGTGAATAACGACACTATTTGCAAATAAAAAGTAAGACGTTGCCACTTCATGAAAGTCTTTTGTGTTTTACTTACCAAACAATCATATTTTCGTCACATGGCATCACTAATAATAACATAAGTTCTGTATGCAATTTCCCGTATAAACAGTGAATTAGTTATTTGCAAATAGTTCTATTTGCAAATAAGACGTGCGTATAAACGTGGTAAATATTAACTTATTCGACATATTTCCACTTAAATAAACTTGGAATAAACCTCGCTCCTAAACATCAACAGGTATTTACGGCCTCAGTATTCCGAATCCTCAGCTTTGTTTTGAAGAACCAATAGATTTTCTATTAGATTCAATCTTATTGGCATTGGAAATCCATTCTAAGAAGTGCATCTCCCACTCTGCTGTTGCCTATTTAGAATTTTCAAGGATTGTACTATTTTATTCAGTCCAATCATGAGTTGCTTTAATAATCAGTTGATCAATAATAAGTGAATAAGCGACAATCAGCTGTTTTCCTTTTGAACTGTTGTTTTGTACGAGCAGGGAATAAAAACTATATTGCGTTTTTATTAAAAATAACTTTTTAAATAAAAATCAAAGCTCAAAAAATTTATAGTGCAACGTTTTAAATGCTTGTGGAGGACGCACTGTGGAATAAAGCACTAAATCAGCTAAAAGATTTCAAGTCAAATGCATACCCAGAAAAAATTATTGCCAACTAAAATTTCAAACAAACATTTTATATAAATTTATTACGTTTTATTTATTTATTTATTATTTTTTTTTTTTTTGGAGTTCAATTGTTACAAAAATATAAATTTTTTAATTTACCGCTATCAAAAAAATAATAATAATAAATAATTTCACCGCCATTTCATCAGATCTCTGGCGTTTTGTCAATTTTGAATTTGCTTTCTAAATACCATAAATTTTATCTAAATCGGTTAATAAAGTGCTCTATAAAAAAGCTCTTGCTAAAATTTAGCAAAAATTTATAAGAAATGAGTCATATTACGCTTTGAAAAAGAAAATCCCAAAATATTTAATATGTTTTCGTCCATAACTTTTTAATTATGAAATTTTAATGATTTACAACAAATATTCATGACATTTATTTAGTTGTAGATAATATTTCTATCTGAAAAAGACCTGTACGAAATTTTCATATTCCCCACAGGAGATTATCCCAAAAAAAATAATCGCGTCCCTATTTTCAACATACCGATTCCGAAATATTTAACTTAAGTTAACGATCGCATGTCTAACCAAACCAAAAATAAAAAGAAACTTGTCGTATGTGAAATGCGAAGTGAAATTTATTTATTTTACTGGACTACTTGTGCAATTCCGAAAATATCTATGTATGTAATATTATTTACAAACAGACATTTTTGCGGTTGTACTA
Source organism: Germaria angustata (assembly GCA_963681545.1). Taxonomy (NCBI): domain Eukaryota; kingdom Metazoa; phylum Arthropoda; class Insecta; order Diptera; family Tachinidae; genus Germaria; species Germaria angustata. The sequence continues at coordinate 59,469,286 of OY812998.1, read as the reverse complement.
TTTCTAATAAATTCATAATTGTTATGATGTATGGTATCATCTTCTATATACTTACATACTTACATATATAAAATTGTTCATTGATGCACATTAGGCTTTTTTTACTCTTATCAGACAGATGGTACAAGGGTTGATCTAGAAAGCCCGTTCCTTGGGCTCAGCAACTACTTCTTATTTTTATATTTTTTGTTTTGTATACGTATATATGTGCTCATTTCCCTCGTTGACCGAAGTTTACTCGTGGTTCATGTGATTTTATTAAGGGTGATTTTATTTGATACCCATATAAATGGGTTGCCATTTAGAATATCTCTTTAATTTTGAGTCCTCTTCTTGTGTTGTTAGCAGGAGTCAAAGCGAGAGTAATGGAAAGAGCAGATATAGAAGCGGGAATTAGAGTTAAAATCTTCATAGAACATTTTTGCATTCTATGTGTATGATGTATATCCTTTAGTATTACGAATACATTTTGTTGATTGGTTTTAATCGTAGTTTACTGAGCGCAAACTATCAAGTAGAGTCTAGATGATGCCGTTTTGACATGACCACGTAACTCCTCAGATGGGTTATAAGTAGAATCTGTACTGGTCCTATCATTTGGAGTACTAGATCTACCCTGCCGATACTTTGAGATTTTTTCAGAGAAACTGAAAAATCGTTTTTTCTTTTCCTATATCCTGGCAACTTGGCAGTGGTCGTCAAAGGGTAGTACGAGTCGGTTTGCAAGTATTCCTGAAATTCAGTGACCCTTTAATATTGAGAGAAGTGTCGATATCTCTACAATAGTATTTCAGGAGTTACGTTGTGCGGTTCAAGTTGTAGGTAGGGCACATGTTTCGATATTATGCCATCTATTATCAGCCTCTTGAAATGTTTAAGGATATTGGTTTTAATAGTCCCAAGCGGATTTGCAACTGACACCGCTATCTCACTTGCCTGTTCATTACTTAAGAATTTCTCACCGTACGCTAACTAGGGTACGGTGAGAAATTCGTCCTAGCCTCGACATATCTTTCATATATTTCCTGACGTGGTAATAAAGGATTTCGGGGATAGAAGTGCTGTCTGGCTGGCGACAAAAACTCCAACATTACCTCGAATATTTCTGTCATAATAAGTTTAGTTTTTCTAAAGGCTTTTTCTAATATTGAGATTTTATTAAAACAATATCAACTCATTCTCTTCGACCTCTGTGTCTGTAATCTGTTTTTGGTCTATGATTTGTTTTAGTTAGTATTTTTGTTAAGTTTAATCATACTTTTTTTTTTGGTATTTGGCTTAAAACGGTCTCCCATGGTGATGGTGCTGTATATGATTTGGACTTGTTTGTGTCTTTGTTTCTCCTTTTGTTTTTGTTATTTGCAGTTTTTTGAATGAAGCATGCCTGCCTTAAATACAGTTGATAAATTACGCAAAATCTTATGGAAAAAAATTAAACAAAGCAACAACAGCAGCTTCATAAATATGAGTTTTACACCTTGAATTGTTTTTTTTTTCATCTCGGAATACATTGTCTTCTATGGACTTCGATATTAAACCTCTGCAGTAGTGGCAGTTGGAGTTGGGCATTGTTTTAAGCGCACAGGGGGAAGGGCCGTCATAAGCAAAATTACATTTTAATGACTTTGGTTTCGAAGATGACCTGTAAGCAAGAAAAAAAAGAATCTTAAAAAAAAACATAATAAATTTCCACATGGCGCAAGGCGCCTTTAACGCGTTTATCATTCTGTTATTTTTTATTTAATTTTTAATTTTTTTTCTTTTGTCAGTTTCAAACATAAAGTGATAAATTTGATTAAATTGATATTGTTCATCAAACTTCAAACGCAAGTTTTAAAAAAGCGACCTTAATTCTTTCTAAATAATGGAAGAGGGTAAAAAAAGTCTAACAACAACAAACAGGTCTAATGAAAAATGGTTTTCAAAGCCGTACACATCTTTGGTTAGCAACTCGCACGCATCTAATAAATAAATGGCCGAAAAATTAGCTTCAAAGTCGAAGTTTTCTCTTGCAACTTGCTAGAAAATGTTCATGAATTAAATACAAAATTATTATTAGAAGGAATATCTCACATCTAAACAGTTTAGAAAAATTTTATATAAATAATGTTTTTTTTCAGTATTATTCAAGTAATGTTTTTCTTTTCTACGTTTTGTTTTTGATATTAAAGTGAATTGTAATTAAATAGCGATTAGGCCACCATTTTTTCTTTTTGTTATTAAAAAAAAAGAAACAATAATAATTTTTACCAGTAGTTTGTTATTTCTTCTTGCCTTTTTTACTCTCCATATCAAATAAAGTTGGCCATTGGGCACGTTTGTTTGTGAATGCCACCACCGTCACCAATAGCCACTACTGGCTGCCACAGGTTTTGATAATGAAAGTCTGGCAAATGGGTGCGTTTTGTAGTTCTGTTTCCACTTAAACTCAAAGGAAATCATTAAAAATAATTATATTTTATGGCTTTTGCAGTATAAATTAATATTACTTTTTAATTCTGGTAAAATGGAATATGTGTGTACAAAAATAATAAAAATGAAAATCTACAAAACAAAAAATAAATAATAAATAAGTAAATAATAATGGAGAAAGAGCAAGAATGTCTTAAATATCTAAATCTAATGATATATATATATATATATATATATATATATATATATATATATATATATATATATATATATATATATATATATATATATATCACTTATCAAAAGATCTTTTTAATATATACCATGAGGTCTATTAGCAATGCAATCGTTGCAAATTTCCATCCAATAAGGGCTCTCTTCAGTTTTGGGAACAGGGATCAAATCTAATAAATATGGTGGCTAAGGCATGGTTGGGCTGTTGCTTATTGAACAAAAAATTATACACAAGCAACGTAGATTAGGTGCTGGTTGTGTTGCGAGTATCGTGATGGAAAAGTAGGAGGACATCAAGCTCACTAAAAACATTTTGACTCGCGCGTAACAATAAAAATAAAAATTGTCACATAGTAGAAAGAATGGAATTATGTTTGGGACGCCAATACCAATATTAGACAATATAACAATTTATACCGCAAAATTAGGCACCTAATTATGTAATATCACTTAAGTGAGGCGTTGCTTTATTTTAGTGTCCATTGTTGATTTTTTTCTACAAAAAAAAATTGTATCGAAGCAACGCAATGCTGCACGTTGGTGAAATTCAATTAGGCATCAATGAATTGCTGAATTGTTATGCCATGTATATATCCTTTATCATACTAGGAGTTATTCTTATTTTCCAAGTTTTTTTTTAATATTAAATTTTGTTTCGATTTTGTCTTTGATAATTTAAAACGGGAATTTTTTTTGAATATGTACACGTATCCTTTTTAGTTCAAAATTATTATCATGTTACGATAAAACCATTTCTTGCGTAAATCGTAAAAAAATTCCTCGCTGCTAGTAACAACATTTAATTTTATATTACTAAAAAAAATTTTTTTTCTGGAAAATTTTATTTAATTTTATTAAATTCTTTGGTAAATTCTTTTTGAAAATATTTTTTAATATATCACGTTGAATTGAGATTTAGTAAATTTTTGTGAATTCTTATTCATGAATTTCCTTAATATTCCTTATTTCTGTAGGGGAAGAATAGATGGGGAAACACAACGGAAGTAATGTTTTTGCCAATCTTCTAAATCCATCCTCAGTACATTGAAGGTTCAGTGTATTTGCAGCTCAGTCACGAATCAAATCTCAAATTTCCTCAATTTTCTGAATGAAGTGAAATATTTTTTCACTGGAGGATAAAGTTTTTATTATTGTTTATTATTTATTTTTTAAACTATCATATAATATTTGTTTATTTTTGTATAAGTATATCAGCTTGAAGGCTTTTTCAACATGATTTGACTAAAGAGTACTAATGATTTGGCTAGCATCAATGAAATGCTGACAACAACAAACAATAAATTTTTTTAAATGTTATTTGAGTTCAACTTTTAAATTGGATTAAAAAAAAATTGGGTGACAATTGTTTTAAAAGAACTAATAGGTTAGGTTGATTGGAGGGGTGTGATAGCCCATGTCATACGACATAGAAGATAGATAGAAGTAGATTTACCACAAAAGTGGCAAAGTTTGGCACCGCTGGCCTTAATCGTAGCTGATGTTCTTAATTAATCTATTTATAGAATCAATCCATCTGGGGGGTTACTCTCTATTGCGATGCGTAAGCTAGTTCGATGCGATTGATGTTTTGTTAGCGCAAGATATTTGGTTTCAACGAACGACTTTGACAATTACAGAGTGCATTGATGCCAGATTTGCGAAAGTGAAAAAATCAGATGCGCGTAAACTCAATAAAGGGTACCAATTATCCGATTATGTACCATTTTTCTTACGCATTGCAATAGAGAGTAAGCCCCCTGGATAATTGCTCTAGGTATGAGTGATGCCAAAAATATGAAATATTTTGCGCTGTACATTTGGTGGAAATGAGATTTTCTAAATAAATTTTAAACAAATTTCTGCCAACGAAAACATAAATAGAATATTTGTTTGGATGTTTCTACCAAAATTAAGAAATAAAAAATATCATTCGTTATAAGAGCACCTTGTTCTGAAGATTGAAAAGATCTACCTACAAATCTTCATTTCATTTAAAGGTGACACTTGCATTCAATCTTGATTGATGGCACTTGTCTAGTAGACGTGCAAAGTGCATCATGCATTTGACTTTTTTCTCTACCCTAATTTTGTTGCACGAATGTAGTACCTCTTCTTTAGGCATTAGAGGTGAAATCAAAAGGGAAAATTTTTTCTATAAACATGCTGTAATAACACAGCTAGAGTATGCAGCCAGCCAGCCAGTTAGTCAGTCAGCGGTTGCGTCTAATTCTAGGAGTGATGGTTTAATGTGCAGCAGGTCTTTAATAAATGTTGCTTCAGGCAGTGCGTATAATTATTTAACGTTTTGATTTGAAATAAAATAAGACAAGACAAGGTTATACACCGATATACATATATACATATAAAAAACGAATTTTTCTTCATTTTATTTTAATTTTTCGTTTCACATGCCTGGTATGAAAATTATATCTTGTGTTTTTGAGAGTGTGTGCATGTATGTGTGTGTGTGTGTGTGTTTGGTTTGTCTGTCTGTATATTGAGTTTGATAATCAGCATAAAATCCCATTTTGGATACAAAATAAGACGACGGCCATACACAACACATGTTGAGAATTTGACAAGTACAAATGCCAAAAAGGGGATTCAGAACTACAACAAACCACATTTCAAAGAAAAGGTTGTTCCTATTTCAACAATTTTTATTTAATTTTTTATTTTATTCAAAATAAAAGAAGCATGTTGCTGTGTATTTTTTGTTGATTTTTTTAATGTAGTTGTTGCCGCTTAATTTTCGTTTAGTTTTAGCTTTTTTTACATTGAAAATAATTTTGTTTATTTTTTCTTATCCAACCAACAGAACGCAAACGTGGCCGCCAAACTTACACTCGATACCAAACGTTGGAACTGGAGAAAGAATTTCATTTCAATCGCTACTTAACCCGCAGAAGACGTATTGAAATCGCTCACGCCTTGTGCTTGACTGAGAGGCAAATAAAGATCTGGTTCCAAAATAGGCGCATGAAGTGGAAAAAGGAAAACAAAACCAAGGGTGAGCCCGGTTCGGGAGGTGAAGGAGATGAAATTACACCGCCAAATAGTCCACAATAAAATTGGTAATAAGAGCAATTACAAACATAAAAAAATATGCAAAGAAGTAATTTTGAAAATATTTGAACAAATCGTGTATACTTGAATATGAAACAATAGTGTAAATTTTTTAACGTTATTTATGGGTTTTTATAAAATGATTTTTTTATTGTTTTGTTTTTAAATAGAAAAGCGAAAGAAATTTTTAGTTTATGCGAGTTTTTTTAAAGATAAACTCATTATTAAAGATAAACTCATTATTTTTTATATATATATATATAGAAAAGTCGCATTTTTTAAATAAATCTACTTTGATCAGAACAGTCAAACTGACAATTCGTATTCGTGTTAAAAAATGTTTCTAATCGTCCCATGTAATAACTCTCGTACTTATTCAAATCAATAAGATATTAAAAGAAAATCAATTTTATTAACTCCTACATTTTCCATTACAGAGCGGAATTCGTGAAAACTTTAAACTATTTTACATGTTTAGCTCCATCAACTAGCAAAGTTTGATGAAATTATCTTAAAAACATCTAAAGTGGAAATTTTGTTTAGTCCAAAAAATATTAATTATTAAAACAGATTTTTTGTACACCAGGCTAACAAAAGCTTATAACGTAAATTTTCAGAAATTTATTTCAAACTGCTATAAACCGAACTGCAGCTATTTGAATAATTCTTTCACCATCAGGCTTATTCTATTTAGCGTCGGCAATTTTAAGACAACATCACTCTAACACAACAGCAACGCAAGACAACACCAAAAATGCTGACGAAAAATCAAAGGCAATTACAGACAATATCAACGTCAATTTTTCTTCCAGAATACCAAACATACGTTAAAATTTATTTATAAATGGCAATATTGTCAACTGGAATACCGATTTGCAACAAAAAATTAAAAAACGGCGTTGTTTTTTATTGCCGTTGCCACATAGAATAAGTCTACGTTCACACGAATCATGTCTTATTGACATGATTGCTATTTTATAGGCGAGATCGACGACGTTTTGCTTTTTCATTCGTAATGTCAAAAATGCTCAAACAACGTTTTTTATGTACACATACATAAAAAACAAGTCGTCAACAAGACATGACTTGTGTGAACGCCAAAGAAAGTTCAAAGAAGAAAAAGTAAGAATCATGTCAATAAGACAGGATTCGTCTGAATGTGGACTATGGGTGAATATTCACGTTATTCAAATATTTTTAAAAAATGTGAGAAACAGACGATTTTTCCCCTGATATGTTGTTTAGCAATTAATGAATAACTCTGAAATTTTTCGGGATAAAACATGAAACTTTACATGCTGATATAGTATGAAAAAAATATAGATTTGACGTGGTGTAGCTCTATTAGCTTGACAGATATAAAGATATATGTCCACACAGGCAATCCATTCTAACAATGGTGAAATAATCATTAAGAAATCTGCTACCTGCTACCAGTTTTTTTGGCTTGGCGTTTTACCAAGTTTTCAAGTTTTTTAATTAAACAAATTTTAATACGTTTTCTTTATAACTCAGCACATTTTCAATAGGAGTAAAATAACGACTAAATAAAGGCTGGCGAGCTGCTGAGCTCATAATGAAGAATAATTTTCAATTAAATATTGCCACGCCCACTTTTCTATTGGTTGAAAATAGACGTTATTTTTACATCGATCCTTGTAATATTCAACTGTCTTCACGGAAAGAAATATTTTTTTATAATAAAGTGTACATAGTGATCTATCCTGAGGTCCACTAAATATCACGAAATTATTTTGAAAAACCTCTGAATAATTGAGCAAGACGTCACATATTCGTCGAAAGAATTCGTCTAATTTATGTCCATTAGCTCAAAAGATATAGAGGTAACCGGCATAAATCGTATTTTTTAATCTGTCGGGGTGCCGTAGACCACGTTCCAATCTATCACATGGTGAAAGAATCATTTTAATAGCTGCAACCGTTCGTGAGTTATACTGGTTTGAAAAATAAGTTTTAGCGAAATCCACCTTCTACCAGCTTCTGTTGACCTGGTGTTAAAAAAAAAAAAAAAAAAAAAAAAAAAAAACAATTTTCATTTTTAAAATTTGATTTTTTCGTGGTGAAAAAAGTTCTTAAGTTTTGCTTAATATCTCCGACGTTTTTCAAGGTAATTACATGAAATTTGGTGGACGGGTAGGGTTTATGGTGGGGAAAAAGTTTCATTGGAAATTTCTGCCACGCCCACTCTATATTGGGCTAAAGTGCGCACTTTCTTAACCTGTTTCTAATGATAGTGCTTTTACATTTTCTGAAGACAATATGATTTTTTATTAAAGCTGGGATTGTGTTTTATCATGCGCAAAAAATTTCGTCTAAAAACACCGAGCAGTTCCCGAGACATAAAATGCACAATTTTTTATGTTATGATCAACTTGGTCCGGTAATAACACCGAAGTTCTTCAAGATAGGTATATGAAATTCCATAGTTCGGAAGAGTAGGATATGGAGATTCATCTAATTTTTTTTTTAGATTGTTAAAGTCCATTAGCTCAAAAGATATTATAGAGTTCACAGACATAAATCGTATTTTTTAACATCTCGGGGGACCACCAGGCGGGCCATTTTAATAGCTGCAACCGTTCGTGAGTTATACTGGTTTGAAAAATAAGTTTTAGCGAAATCCACCTTCTACCAGCTTCTATTGACCTGGTGTTTTACAAAAAAAAAATAATAATAATAATATTAAAAAAAATAACGAATTTTCATTTTTAAAATTTGATTTTTTCGTGGTGAAAAAAGTTCTTACGTTTTGCTTTATATCTTCGACGTTTTTCAAGGTAATTACATGAAATTTGGTGGACGGGGGCCACCAGGCGGCCAAAGGTTGACCATCTCGTAGACCACTTTCCAATCTGTCACATGAAAAAATTTATACCATTTTCAATAACAAGAATAGATTTATTTTTGATATATTTTTTATTTGTTTATTCTTTTTTAAATATGTACAACAATTTACGATGAGTAAGCAGTGATTCATTAGCCATGAATTGTTTATCGCGTTTTTTTTCAGGGAATTGCTTTTCGCGAACGACTTCAAACTGCCATATTGGTTGTACTCTCCAAGACGTTTTTCTTATCATCAAAATTTTTCTTTGTTATTGTCGTGCAGGGGCGGGGCGTCCAGAGCAAATGTCGACATTAACATCATCTCAGCCAATTTGGAAGGGCTCAGCCACTTATGAACATATATTTACTCAGAGTATGCATGTCGTACGCAACAGTGAATATTGAAAAACATCGTTTCATTTCTTTACCAAAAATTGTATGTAGTTCCACAGAAAATCGCCGATCTCACCAAATGCATTTATTCATTATGCCTGCAACACAAAAAAAAAAAAGAAAAACAAGGAATGTTATTTAATAGAAAAAAGAACGTTTTAAAAAAAGAAAAAAATCGACTCTCGACATGAGCGTAAATAGGCTACCAGGAGGGCTAAGCAACACCGGAAGAAATTTAGCACCCCAGAATTTTTTTCTTGGACGATTTCCTACGTAGAAAAATTCTCAGTGGCTATAGACCCCCTAGAGAAATATCTATATGCGGTTATGACAGTAGGCTTATCATGAAATTCAAAAAAATTTGAGAATTTATTTGCTTACGATAGCATCCCGTTGTTATCGTAAATTTACAAAAAGGGCCACCATTTAGGGATTTTTTTTTGTTGTTTCTGAGAATGTTTATTTTTATTAAAACTTGTACAAATTTAGAAAATTTTTCGCTTTCCTTTTATTTTTTTTTATAATTATTAAAATAAAATTGTTTCATTCTATTTTGCTAAATTATTAATTTTAATACAATAATATTTTCTTAAACTTGTTTTTGTATGTGTAAAATAATAAGAGAAAAAACTAAATATATAAAAGTAAAAATTAATAGTAAAGCAAACTCGAACAAAACCAACTCATGTGACCTCAAATTTAAATAAGTTATTTAATGTAAAAGAAAAAGCAAAAGAAAAATATACATATAATTAAATTAAAAGAAAACTAAAAATAATTTTATTTTAATAATAAGTAAACTATATTATTACAATTAATATTAAATTAAAACCCCATTTAGAACTATAATTATATTTAATTAAACACACAAAAATGTTCACTTGATGCCTGATTTTGTAAACTGAAACGAAAATTTTTGATTGAAAGCAAAAACAAATTTGGGTTTTTGTTTTGTATTATTGTTCTTAATGAATATAAAATTTATAACGAAAATTACCTTTCAGTTTATAAAATCAGGCAGTTATAAACATGAAAAAAATAAAAAAAAGTTGCAATGTATAAAATTTAATCAATAATGGTGTATTAATTAATAATAAAAGAAAATCTATTTATATTTATAAAACAAAATCTTATTTAATTAAAATTCAAATGTAATGTAATTAAATTAAAAAAAACAAACATGCTTCTTCAAAGTCGACATGTAATTTTTTATTGTTTTCTTTTTCACTTTTTGTGTTTTAATTTTACACACAAAGTTAAAAATTAAAAAAAAACAAAAAAATATATATAAAATTAGACAAAGATATACCAAACGATATACAATAAATAATATTTAACTAAATAAATTATAAATTGTTTTTTAAACTACACTCTTACTTTCACTTATAATTCACTCAAAAACTGTCACACACACTCACACACCTTGAGTAAATATTAAATTATTAAATAAATTGAAAATAAAAATTACAAAATTATTACACAAAATAAAAAAATATATGTATATGTATATGCATAAACATTAAAAATAATAATTATTTTTCTCATTTGTTTTGTTCAAATCGTATTCTTCTTTTAGAAAGAAAAGCGCCAAAATGATAAGGTCACATTCTTTCTATTCGTTAAAAAAAAGCTTTTAAAAATAATTTATTTGTTAAAGAAAATTTCAAAAATATGTCCATATATTGCAATGACTTGAAATTGTAGGGGTAAAATAAATTTTTACATTCCCAAATTGCAAAAGCCGTATGTAAGTATATGTATTTGCGCAGATCTCTTCAAGCAAAAGGCAATTTTAACCCTCAAGTGCATGCGAGGTCAGCTCATAAAATGTTCTTAAAATGTTCTTAAAGACAAGTAGAATCATTTGTTTTTCATATAACGTTGGTTCATATATGGTCCGCCATGCATTTAATTGTGTTTTCATTATTCAATTTATTATATGTACGTAATTGTGTGGCCGCATACAATAAGTTGTAGGGATACTGAAAATTTGATTTGACTTTCTGTTTGCGCTTTTAATGGTTGAAAATTTTTCGTAATTAATTTTAATGATGGTGGATTATCGATTGTAATGAAAAAATGAAAATTAAAAAAAAAGATATTTTTGTGGGGGTTGGGGCACAATATCTTCGCGAGTACACGTATTAGTTTTTGTTGGTTTAGTGAATGAAAGCAATTAATCAAAGTCAAATACTTTTTGAGTCATGCAAATTAAAAACTTTTTACATTTTTATTATTTCTCATGACAAAAAAAAATATAAAAAATTTCTTAAGTTGACCTAAACACGGCAACAATACAATATTTCCGATCGCAATTTCGAGAAAATGAAATGAATTGCACGTGAAATTTTATGCGTCTAAAGTAAATTTCTGTTCGATAGAAGATTCGATTCTCAACGAAAATTTCGACAATATTGTCAGTTCATAACACAACTTTTTTATATGGTAATTCTTAAATGCAATATTTTTAAATTAAAAAATTAGAAATTGATTTTTCGACAGTCTTCTTTAATTATATACTTTTTAATGGTGTCAAAAACAGATAGGGTCTATACAAAGTGTGATTACGATCGTTGAAATGCGAGCACATTTGCCTTAACCATTACCGAATATTTTCTAAATAACTACGCTACAGTTTGTACGGAAAGTAAAGACAAAATGCCAAGTGTCTTTTTATTTGTTGCACATTATATAAATGTAATTGATGGCGACAAATATTACGCATTTCTTTTAATTTCTTTTTAAACAGTGTCTGTAATACAAGCACCAGGCTGTATAAAATATGGTCCAAAAATGGAAACGAACTCCCAAAAATTTTCGTACATTTTGAGTTGAATTATGAAATAATTCCTGATTTCATGAAATTTATTTATTTATTTTCTTTATGAAAATGAAATCAGGCCAAGATTATTTTTGGGTGTTACTTTTGGAACTTATTTTACTTACATCAATTTAACAATTTTTCATACAGAACAAAATCAGTTCTAAATTGCTCTTAAATGTACCACAGGGGAGTCGAAGGCCGGTAAAGCAGCAAAACTTTAGAAAGCATGGCCGAGTTTGGACATACCATAAAGGAAAGAATTCTTGCGGGCAATCCAGAAACGCATTAGAACGCAAAGCCGATTTCGGCTATACCTTGAGCCCGACCAAAGGCTGCCAATAATACAGAAATACTTTACATTAAGCGAAGCCGATTTCCGACATACATTGAGAAAAAAGTCATTGCGCGAAAGCGAAGCCGGGCTCGGAAATACCACAGCGGAGAACGTGTTTGCCCCCGCTAAAGGCCGGCAAGACAGAAATGCTTTAGAAATAAAGCTGGACCTGGATATATGAGAAATTGTTAAATTACAGAAAATGAAAATATTGTTAAATTGCAGGGATGGAAGTTTTTCTTCTACTAGGCATGTAAAAACCCGGATTACTTTCTTCAATCATATCTACATTTTGGATTTATTTCATATTTAATTTCTTGGCATGAAGTTTATTTCACCATTAAAAATCTCAAAAATTTTTGTTTACATTTATTTTTCAGATTTGCTAATTATTTAATTTTCCTGGGGATTTATTTAATTTAATATTATTATGACTTAATGCGTATTTTTAGGTCCGATATGTTATGGTTAAACCCAAGGGAGCGCACAACAAGCCTTCACTGGCTTAAGTGTATGTCGTATGACATGGGCTATCACACCCCTCCAACCAACCTAACCTAACCTAGGTCCGATTTCATTGAGAGTTATTTAGTTTTTATTTTTGGGCGTTATTTCAAACAACCCAAACACTAAAGAAGTGATAAGCAAAATTTTTATGGGTCCTCGAATCATACCATATAGTCTCAATATTGGTGAAGGACCATTCAGCATAATAACTTTTTCCAGGAAATCGATCTTTAATACTGAGCAAAACAAAGCAAAATAATTCATATTTACAATTGGAAGTAAGAGACCTTATCATTTTATGCGCTTTTTTATATACTTTAACAAAAGGAAAATGGATTTCATTAGAAATTTATAAACAGGATATAATGTATACCGATCAATCTACAGTAAAAATAAAAAAATTAAAAAAAAATATTGGCACGCACACACACACATACTCGTATTTTACAAATTTAAATTAAATTTTTTAACACACTCCACCACACAGATTTCATTAATAAATTTACATTATATTTTGAATTTCTGTATATATTTTTAAAAACTCATGTAAATTAGTAAAGAAAAATTTTAAAACATAAAGGTATTTTTTAAACATATTTATTTGAAAATTAAACTAAAAGTAATTAATACCTTTTATAATGAGTGTTATATAAAAATACCTTTTAAAAATACCAAAGTCTTAAAAATTATATATAAAACTTGGAAATTCCTTATATGTATTAAATAAAAATGGGGAAGAGCTTTCAAAATGTTGCACATGAATATGTGAATTGTTAAGGAAGGAATTTATCGTACAAAGGGGCTCTTTATCATAAGGGTTTGCAAGAAACTTGGTGTAGGTAAGCAGTCGCTCCCAAAAAACAAATTTAATTCTCTTCCCGAATTGTTTTGCTTATGGGGCTTTTAATATATGACATATTAATAAAGGGTTATGCCCCCTTCCGAAAATTTTTTCTAATTATGCTAATGCCCTTTACGCAAATACTTGGGCTAATAATAATCATTTATTACTTATTTATTTGGCAAAAGCGAGCTGCAAAATTTTGTAGGGGGCTGAAAATATTCCTAAGGCGGGCTAAAATCTTTGACGAGAGGAAAATTATGTCATTTATAAGAAAGTCCACTAGAGGGAAAAAAAAATTCTCTAGGGTGTTAAACTTATTCAGGGGGTATTTAGGACCCCCGCTCACAGGCCATCTACACCCATATGAACTAAATAAGAAATTGACGATATATGCCTATGCACTTTACAAAATTTTCTTAATGCACACTATGTCATTCAAGGTTTTGAAATTAAAACTTTTGTGCCCCTATTGCGGTTCACAACTCAACTCAGTTTGGTCGTGTAGAGTCAACCCAACTTATGCACAACCAAACTCATTTTAGTTATTGTGTATCGCAATAACTAAAGTGAGTGTGGTTGTGCATAAGTTGGGTTGACTCTCACACGACCAAACTGAGTTGAGTGGTGAACCGCAATAGGGGCATTGATTTACACTTTTTAAATTTGTTTGTTGTGGACACAATCTCGATTTATTTCAATATTACGTATTTTTATTTTATTATTTTTAACTCTATAATTCGTCTTGCTTGCAGCCTTATAATTTACTGCTGGTTAAAATTTTTATTAAAAAAACTGTTTCTCCGGTTTGCTTTACGTTGAATACTTTAAAAAAATCCGTATCAAAGTTAATTTTGTAAAAAAAAAATTATATTATGCTCCAGTTTAAAACAAATTATTTTGTTACACTTTGAAAGCTCATTTCCATTTATGTGGATCGTTTTTTTTTATTTTATTTTGTAAATATTATTTTTATTGCAAATTAAGGAAATTAAAAGTAAGTTATTTAAATTTTTATTTAAACAATAACAAAAAATTTATTGTGATTGTTTCCTTCTAAAACAACTGAAAATTATTAAAAAATATGGCTTATTTCTATTTTATTTATAACCGTCATCTTGTAACTTTTCATTAGAAAACAAAAAAATAAAATATGAAAATTAAATTGGTATTTAAAATAATAAAATAATTTTCAACTTTAAGGAAAAAAATTATTCATATAAATTTGAAAATGGTAGTTGGCACAAAACAAACCTCCTAAAATACGTAAATTTAGGCCTGTTTCTGTAAGAAATTATAAAAGATTTAACATTTTACAAAAAAATTTATAATAATAATAAGAGTAATAATAACTTCAAAAATAATAATAAATAATTTTAAATGTATTTACATACATTAACTATATTAAAATTAAAATAAAAGTAACTAAATATTTGTAATATTATTAACAAAGAAGAAAAATTATTATTGTAAATAAATAAATTAATATAAATATATACATTTTAGAGTAAAGGAATCAGAAATAAAATAATAAAAACACGAAATATAAAAAAATTAAAACGATTTTAAACTTAATATATAGATACGCATATCGCGCACTAAATCAAAAATAGTTGCTCTTATTATTATTGTCGTTGTCGACGTCACAGCAAGTCGACATCAATATATTGGCAATTATGGGATAGTTATCGAGAACTATTAAATATCATTCATAGGATATTACCACTACTATGGCTTGTAAAATGACAGGTGACGATCAACGTGTACAGAACTGTTGTCTATTTTTGACTATCCACTTGATGTGACCGTCGACGTGACAATCATAATAAGAGGGAATAAGAACCAAAGCCCATTACGTAATAAGGTCTATATATATATATAAAAGTTCAGTACACATTTGTTTATATTTTTTATAAGGATTTAGAAAATTGCATTCTTGGCTTTGCTGTGTAATAAATTCGCCTTGTATAGATAGACCTAATAAATGGGCCCTGGTTACAAATCAAAAAATCTCAAATGTTTAGGAGAAACGAATTTTTTTTACGGTATGCAAGTGACGTAAAAGAGCAGCATGTGGTGCGTCTCATACTGTCAGCCTGACGCATACCTTAATAAGATCGACAATGTTATGTCAATAACAATATCAGGCGGTCTACCATGCATTTCGATTCGAAAAAGTACAACTGTTAGAAAGCAATTTCATAATCGAAAGATAATCCATATTGCATAACTCGATCGAAACGATGACGGAATTGTATTTAAAAACAAGTGCAAAAATGGATTACCATATATAAACTTCTGCAGGAATCGAACCTGCGATCGGGACTACTAATAGTCTAGAACACTAGCTTGTAGCCTACGAAAGCATCCGAAATAAAAAGTAGCCAAATAATACAAAACAAAAAACAATATGTATTTTTTGCACAAAATATTTTATTTTATTTGTCCTTTTTATTGTAATAATAGATTGCGTTTCCTTAGGGATTGAAGATAAATATTTAAAATACATATGGCCATTTTTAAAACAATGTTCAGATCTTCTCCCAGCCTTTAACTATATGTGGTCCATAAAATCTACAATAGATCTATTTTTAGATCTGGAGGCATATCCCTTTGCTACTGCTGGATGCTTGGATATATATTAAACGATTTATTTATATTGTAGTTTATGTCTGTATGCAATTTCCTTTAAGAGGTAAAGAACAAAAAATTTTCAATAATTTCACTAAAAATATTAATTAAAACTTATATTTTTTAAAGCAAAGACAACGTTACTAAGTTAAGCTTATTTATTACAGACTTATTTATTCTAACGTGTTTAAATGTCGCCATTTTTTAATTTCGTTTTTGGCACCTCTAAGTATATTGTGATAGATTTAGCATTATAAATTCTGTGCCAAAAAGAAAAATGTGCTTAACTGTGCAGGAGAGCGGCTTTAAATTTCTAAGTTGATTTTTAAAAACGAGTTCGCAAAATATTATAAATATTCTATAGCCTCTTATATTGATAATAAAATATTGTAAATTTCATGGGTTATTGTTCTAAATGAAATTGATAAGCAGAAATTTCGTGAAAAATTTGGCAAAGTTATTTAAATTTTGCTGATGAATTTCTTTAAAGTGACAAATTACTATTGTGCTTTTAACTCGTTTTGAGCTTAAGTCAACTTAAGCACTTTTTCCTCTTTTTAATAAAATTTTTCATATTTTAGCATATGGCATATTTTTTATAAATGTTGCATACTTTGCACGTTTAAGCATATTATTGGCCTATTTTATTTATAACGATAAATATGCTTGAAAACCATGGCATTCGAGAGTTCAGAACAAAATGTTTTATATTTAGAATCATTATATTCAGAATCAGTATTCAGTTTTGGAACCAATTTGCATTCATTCGCAAGTGATAATTCTTCTAATCAAAATAGAACAGTCTCTTGAAATAAAAAAACTTCCGAAAAAATTTGCATTCAACGATCCAACCAGGATGACAACGTCATTAGCAGCTTCTCTAATGATGATTCTACGATTGACCTTCCCTATTTTCTTCACTTGTTTAACGTTTTCATCAGTTGCTGACGAAGTGGAGACGTCCAAAGAGACATTTCACAGACAACCAGCAGAAAGTCTCCGACCGCACCAATCACTTCTAATCTCTATTTCTATAATAATCGAACAAAGAGTACCATATGGTTCGAGATGACTGTACCAATATGAAAAACAAAGAGGATCGACTGTAGGTATACCACGAAAAAATCATTTGCTTTCGCAAAACACCTCTTATTCAGACGCATACATCCTCAATTTCCGTATCCAATACAAAGTATGTGAACATAATACACAATTTTCTGAAAAAAGTGTAACATTTTCTATCAAATTGATCTAACAAATTGGACTTCCTTAAAGGATTGCTTGATTCCTAGTCAGTTTACGCTTATTAACGAACACGAAATTCCCCTTTTTATCTTTAAAAGGGCAACAAATGTTACACCTTTTTTAAAAAAGGAAGAATAAAGTCAATAACTTTTTTCTTATATCTTTATAGAATATTCCAGTAGGCCATGTGGAAATGGACTACAACAGCATGGAGGCTGGCTAGAAGTAGAAACGATTCCAGCAAGATTGTAATTGAACTCGTATTAAATAAATAAATAAAAGAAAACCAGTCAAAATTTTACCATTTTTTAAAGGTAATTGATCATTAATTTTTCTAATGTAAAAAAATTTATTTAAATGTTTTGCTTTCTATTTCAGTTAATCAAAAGGAGTCAATAAACTTTTAAATGCGTTTAATCAAAGAAGAACAGATTATCTAGACGAAAGTAAAACTAATTGCATTTTAATTAAATAACGATTTCATTTATTTTATATATTTTTAAACTTAAAAGCAAATGTATTTTTAATTATTTTATAATTTATTGTAGAAAAATTAATGCGAACATTTATTTTCACAAAACCGTGAATATCGCAAAAATCTAAAAAAAAACAAAAACACAAAAACTTGTATAAAAAGAAATGAGGAAAAAGAAGAAAAGTTTCTGATGAAAATATTTGCATAATTGTGAATGATTTAATTAAATTTCTATTCGTTAGAGATCATTAATTTAAACAAGAATTTTGAATTAATTTCATCAGACCGAAAATTTAACGTTCGTCATCAAATTTAGAAGAAAAAAGAAAAAAAAAACAAACATGAAAGAACTGACATCACATCATATATTTTGTACAAAACGGAAGATGACAGCGACTAGAAAAATGGGCTACAGCAAGAAACCGTAAATTATATAATTTCTATTAAATTTAATACTTTCGAAAATAGATTTATATCCACTAAAAGAAGGTATATATTCTTTCAAATATTGATGAACTTTTTCAAAATTTAATCAAAAGCATGATTTTAAAATTACCATGTCCTTGAAAGACACAGGCTCACTTTGAATGAGATGAGAAGCTTAAGATCAATCATTTTGTGATCAAGATCAAAAATTTTGTGATTTTGCTCTTTCATAATATTTAAAGATTTTTAATTGTTCTTATTTATTTAATACACTAATAATATATTTCAAAAATTTATAGTTGTATTTTAATATAGAAAGACATTTTCGATGCACTTCATTAATTATGCTACAGAAATTATGAAAAAACGCTTCCGGTTTCAAACTCATTCGCAACGTCTTTGTTTAATTTGGTTTTTTGATTGTATTAAAATTTTCAAAACTATAGTGTGTTTGAAATACTTTTTACTTGTTCATTTCAAATTGGCTTCAGTTCAATTTCACTTTTTACTTTTTGCTAAATTTAAATTTTCTTTAAATTCTGAAAATACTTTAGCATTTACAAAATTATTAACGTCAACTGTGAAAACAATTCACAGTAACACTTAGAGAAAAAACTGTTTAATACTTAAATGGATTATATCCGACTTTTCTCTCGATATTAAATAAGGGAATAATTAAGAATACAAGTTGACAACTTTTTTACTAAAGAACTGACTTGTAAGTTATTAAGACCGTTTAATGCAAAACAATGAATACAATATTAATTTTGAACTTGAATTTTATGAGTAATTAAGGTATCCCCACCAGCTCTAGTTTAGAAGAATCAAAAGAGAAGAGAAAAAAATATAGAATGCCCCATAGATTTTGCAATAGAGTGGGTGGATTATTTAATAGGACTAAAGACAGAATTGAAAATTAAGATGTGTCAGATATACTATACAAAATTCCATGTAATGCAATGTTCGAAAGTGTGTACATCCAAAAACATAAAAATATCATTTTTTCTTAATCGAATTTATTACCTGAACAAACAGGTAAACAGCAATTTTAAATACAAAAAGACAATTGCAAATGTTTTTTTTTGTGTTAGAAATGTTAGAAATAATTGATATACCATCAACACAGAGAATGAATTATAGTCACTGAAGAAAATATCATTTTATTACTTTTGAAATTTGTTATTATATTCATTTCCTCATATGTAAACTTTCTGTGTTGGAAAATATTAAAAATATTTTTCTTTTCAATATTTAAATTTTAAAAACTTTTTAAATAATTTGAATTTGCCGAAGAAGACACCCACAAAGTGTAGAAATATTGAATTTTGTTAAAAATAATATCAAATAATTCAATAACTATTTGGTATATAATTAGTTAAATATTAATTAAGGTAAAATTACATGAATTAAATTTAGTTTACATGAAAAGCAAAAATTTTTTGAAATTGTTGTTCTATAATAATTTACAACAAAAAATATTGATTTTTTTGCAAATTTGTTTTCCATTTGGCTTTTATTTCGTTGCAACGTTTGGCTGGGGAGGATTTATATATTAAAATCACACTTTTATATAAATAAATCAATTATTACAAACAAAAAACAAATTTTATTAACATTATAATTAATATGAACTACTGAACGCATTATGTTTAGCAAATATTTGTTATTGAGCTTGAGGCTTAATTCAGTAAGAAAAAAATTCATAAAAGTCTGAATATTGTATTTAATAAATTTATAATATTTAAAGTAAAATAGACCACCAGATCAATAAAAAATATTTATTAACATACACAATAATAATAAATTCTAATTCAATTACCAAAAGAAGTATTTATGCGTATAATTAATTTCTTAAACAAATTTTAATTTTTCCAAATTGTTTGATCTATTAACTGAAGTATTATAAAATAACTTAATAAAATAACAAAATAAGGACCAATGAAATAGTGGGACCTAAACAAATTCAAAGAATAAAATAATGAAACTATTCTTAAATCTAAAAATGAAATAAAACCCACTCTTTCATAATAAAATAACCGCCATGCAAAAAAAGAATTAAATAAGACTTGATGAAATATAATATAATAAAATCCAAAAATAAGAAATTAGTCCAAAGTGCATAAATGATTTAGAAATCTAAGCTGGATATGAACATTTTTCAGAGGAGAAAGTTCGCACGCCCGGTCACACGTCGGTGATGCAGAAAAACTTTATAGAGAGAAGCCAGTTTTGGACATACCACAAGGAATTAAAGAAATTGAAATGAGTCCCAAACAAAATGAATTAAGTACCAAGTTTTCTTTCTGATCAAAAACATTTTTTGGTTTTATTTAATTTTAAGCATTTTCATAGAATCAAATAATTCCAAATAGAAAACAAACTCGTGAAATAGATGAACGATAAAATAACTCGAAAATGATTGACATTTTGTGGAATCATTTAATTTTTTTTTTCATTTTGAGCGTTATTTCATACAGCCTATAAAAAAAATCGTTTGAATAATTTTAACTATCAGTTTGCTTTGTGGAAATAAATTAAAATTTCCAATCCATAAAACCTTGCAATACCAAAAATGATAAATAAAAAATTATGCTTCAGCAAAGAGTGTTGTTTTGTACTGTGAAAATATAAAATTTGCGTTTACAAGCCTGCGTGCAGGAGTCATAATATTCCAGCTTCGGAGCGCTAAATTTGTTTTTAGTACTTCAAATTCAACTGTTATAATTTTATGTTTCATGTTCACTAACTGCATTGCGTATTTCTTTAATTTAAATTGCAATAGTCCAAGCACAAGTATATTTTTAGATCACATGATATTTTGACATTGATATTTTTTTCTGTCCGAAATATTGACTATGATTCAGTATCATACCTCTGCAGAGCAAAATTAATCGCTTTGCGCTTGAACTACATTGGGAAATATTGCAGAACAAGCAGACATCGAATTTGACGGAGATATCATCATTTTGACGGGGGGCATTTCGATTTCGTCGTTTATGTCAACAAACGAATTTGCCGCATGTTGGGATTGGAAAACTCACACGTAATAGTTGAGAGGGCAATGCGTCCACAGAGAGCGATATTTTGTGGTGGATTTTGGAGCGGCGGTCATCACAACTTATTTAGTTGTTGAAAATGTACTTGTATTTGGACCACACTTTGCATCAGCATTTATTTTTAGGGCCTTATTTTATCCTTATCCAATGTCTACAAATGGTTTATGAAACAGACTTTGACGGCAGTACAAGTTAAAATTACTGTTTCACTTATTGTATAGTCGACATCACAACAAAAAATTGGCACTCGAATCCGTTTTCGACAACAATGGAGTCACCAGTAAAATTACTTGTCTTAATTACAATAAACCATTGTTAAGCTATTTCGCATAACTTTTATAAAATTTATTTATTAATATTTTCCTCTAGTTTTTCTTGTTCTCCCATTCTGTAATTTTATTATACGTTTTAATAAACAAAAAAAAAAACCTCAATTAAACTTAAAACAATTAAGAATTACACGAAGAATTTTATTGTATGAATGGTTTTCGATAGAATTAAGCTGGAATGTAGTTTGCAAGTTGATACCCTTTTTTTGAAGTTTGTGGAGTTTCGGTCGGTGCAAGGACATATTACGAAGGGCTACCTACTACACGTCTTCTCCACTAGGCAAAAAAGATAGTGAAAACATGTATTCCTTTATTTTTGGCATTATCCAGGCTGAATTAAAACTTGTGCAACTAAAATTGCCTAATGGAAAAAGCGTGTTACTATAACACGCCATTAATTGGAGTTTTAATGTTATCGGACATAATATTAGTTTTTCATTCTTATAATAAAATTTCGACAAAGAAAGTGAAGGATAAGCTCATATTATTATATGATGAACTCTTATAATAAAATTTAGTGAGTGCCTTCGTAGACTAGTAGCTAGTGTACTAGACTGGTAGTCCGAAGGTCGCAGGTTCGACTCCTGCCGCAGACTCCGGGTGTCTCTGCAGGTAAGCCCAGTAGCTTCGCAGTTTGTGTTTGTTAATTTAAAAAAAAAAATATTTAAACTGTACTTAATCGCTGAGCGTCGTCACTTAATGATGCTCAATATAAATTTCAGACACTTTTACTTAAGACACACTGACCTTCGTAGACTAGTAGGTAGTGTACTAGACTCATAATGCGAAGGTCCCAGGTTCGAATCTTGCCGCAGAACTCTGGCAGTTTGTGTTTGATAATTAAAGGGAGCGCACAACAAGCCTTCACTGGCTTAAGTGTATGTCGTATGACATACCTAACCTAACCTAACCTACTTAAGACATGCAACAAAAACTGAGCATGATTCTTTCTGGAATAAGACTTAAATCATTTAGGCAACAGATTGTAGTTTTCTAATGCTAAAATTAATTGAGTTAAAATTTTATTGCATCAATTATGATATTTTTATTTACAAATTTAATTAAGAAAAAAATAGTTAAATGCATTTTACTTTAAATTGTGAATTCACTGAAATCTCAATTAAATTATATATATATATATATATATATATATATATATATATATATATATATATATACTATATATATATATATATATATATATATATATATATATATATATATATATATATATATACTATATATATATATATATATATATATATATATATATATATACTATATATATATATATATATATATATATATATATATATATATATATATATATATACTATATATATATATATATATATATATATATATATATTTAAATTAAATGAAATCTTTCAATAATTTTTACTTGATGAAATTATATAAATTTTAGTTGAATTAATTTTCTATAATAAAATAATTAATTACAAGAATTATTAGTTCATAATGACAACATTTAATTATATTTTTTGGAAAATGAATGCATCCAAATTTAGTTTATGATGAATTCATTAAAATAATAATTCGGTAATTTTTTTTAAATGCAGGCATTCAAAAATGTCTGGTTCATCACGAATTCACTCATAATTTAATTCACTTTCTTTTTTTGGAATTTTTGTCTTTCATTGTGATTTAAAGAGCAAATAATAACTATTCTCTCACAGGTGAGATCTCTAACAATATTGTCACGATAATAAAGAATACGGATTAGTTGTCAAAAATGACGACAATCTGCTGTTGTGACAAAGGCGTCCAGGCAAAACATTTTGGGAATATAGTCTAGTCGAATGACAATGATAAGTTATCAATGATAATTTCGGTATCATTTGCTTAAAATAAACTAAATTTATAACATTTTATTTTTCGAACTTTTCATTTTTCATAACCAAAATTTTAAATTGTTGTCTTCAAAATTTTTATGGTCAAGACAGAATTTTTTTCTCCATTACCCCCTGGGGAGCATTTGGCTTCTACAAAGCATCTTCCATATTACACGAGTTGTTGCAGTTGTTTTCACATTGTTATTTTTGCCCTGTATCAGTTTCGTTAATCGGTTGTTGTTTCAGCCAAATAGATGATTGGTCTGCTGTAGCAGGTTTAGGATAATGGGGCTGCCATCATCTGTCATTGCCTAAAAACAGCGGCCTCTGTGGATTCGGTGTAGTGGCGAGGACCCTTGCTAATCTTTGATTCCTATCTTTTTTTCGCAAGGGTGGTGGCTGCCTGACCTTTGTCATGATGTTATCCTCTTTTCCAGCCGGAGTGGAGGTCAGGGGTTTCTCGGATGGACTTTTTGCGGGGAGGTTGAAGCCACTTAATTTTAAAACTCGAAAATCCATGGCTATAATTTTTTGTCCTTTTCCTGGAAACGAACATGTGGAACTTGGTTTTGTAGGGAAGCACTTTAATCACTACATCACGCCACCACACAAGACAGAATTTATTGATGTAAAATTATGAAAACTTATTTAATTTTGCCATATATTTTTTCTTTATCCTAATTCGTTTATTAGTAATACTAACTTTAAAGGCAAGTTCTAATCATTGGCCTGACTAAAATTTAAAAAAGAGCATAAACTTAATATAAAACGAATATAATTTTTCTCTCTGTGTAGTCACATAGAAACGGTTCCGCCTATTTTTTTATTCTCTTGCAGCAAATAAAATTTTAAAAACAAAATACATTTTGCATACTCATACAACTCAGTATTTGGTGGATGTGTTTATTAAATTTTGAAATTCTTTTATGATTTTGCAATACAAGATGTCCGTCGTACGAGTAGTTTTATTTTTTATTTTTTTATAAAAGTCTTTATGCATTTATGACAAATGTATTCAGAAATTTATCATTTTATTTCATGTCATACTGCAGTTAACAAAATGCTGAATCCAAAAAAAAAAGCGAAAGGAAAGGAAAAATACTACACATACGAACGAATACTTTGGATGGTTGTCGACTCACAGTTGGTATCTTTATTAATTGAATGTGTTTGAGTTTATAATAAATACGAGTGCATACATGACAAATGTAAAACGCATACTTATGGTTGTTTGCATAAGCGTGGATACACTCAGTCGTATTAAATTAAGGGCATGTTTTCTATTATATATGCACAAGTTGACAGATGAAACATTGTTATAGTTTTGTGCCTAAGGAGTTTACAAAAGGCTCGGTATACTTAAAAAAATAAAATTTGGAGTTTGTTCGCCTTAATTATGACTAGTAGTAGGCCAGTGGGTGAAATTGGACCCTAGTTACATAAAAAGGTTTATCTGATTTTTTTATATTTATAACACTCAAGAGGATGCCTTTGTTGACTAATGGGTAGCGTACTACACTAGTAGACAGAGGCTTGCAGTTTTTATTCTTGCCGTAAAATCGAGGCATTTCTGCATTTTATGTGCGCCCAAGTAAGCAAAGCAGACCGCTATTAAGCTTGTCAAGCTCGATAATTGTTATTTTGAATACCACATATTTGCTACAAATGTTTATAAGTCCCAAAATACTCAACAGAAAAGCTCGGTAACAGCCACTTAACACAACAACAACAAAATAATAATAAAAACGAAGAACGAACTGAAGACAAAATGTTTCTGACTTTAAAAAGAGGGAGGTTATCAATTCGTGTCCATTTTTTTACTTTACATTTTTAATGTTTAATGTTTTAATGTTTGTATACGCATAACTTTATCATTTGTGAACTGATTTTTAAATTATTATTTATTGTTTGAAAGGATGTAAACAAGTTTGATTTCATAATTTTTTTGTCGAAAATCGGACGAACAATTTACCACCCCCATATTATCCTATAACTACCCCATTCATTGGTGGATTTGGAAGTATAGCTTGCAGTTTGGTTGCACAAAAATTTAAGTGCAAATCGGACGGACAGAGTAGCCGCCCGCATAACTCCGCCATTTATCGACCTATTTTCAACATTTTTTTCAATCATTCCTTGGAGCAAAATATAAACTACAAATGGATTATATTGGGTTTTAAACTAATCCATAGTTGCTTCGGGGTTGAAAACTTTTTGATTGCCTTTTTGTATTTATCAAAAAAGTTTTACGGCACAAATTTTGTAAAGGCCTTCAGAAGAATGATTTTTTAAGTTCCTTCCATCGAAAATGGGAAGCAACTGACTTCAGCCCGATTTGCGAAACATTTGTGATTATCCTAAGAGACAAACAGTGATTATTTTTGCAATCATGCCCGTATGGATATATTTACGTGTTTCTGTGTGTGCCTTTGGACTGGATAAGCCAGTTGGAGCACAATTTTGAAGAACTTGACTAACCTTAGTTATCGTGTGATTATGAATCGATGTTAAAGATCGAAAATAAATTTTGAATAAAAGCAATTCTTGACCTGAAAATATAGTTAATATAGCCCAAGTTCGATTACTAATTTTGACAATTCAATTCAATGAAAATTTGAAAATATCAGCTTTTTGAGTTTATAAATCTTTTTAAAAAAATAGTTTGAGCAAATTATTAACCTGAATTGCCAAATTAAAAAAATTAAACCTGAGCTACATTAATTAAGTTTTCAGTTTAACTAATCAGTTTGAGACGAGCGACTTGTCGAGGCTAAAAAAACCCGTGTTAGGAGATCGGACATTAGTCCCCTCAGGGGTATAGACTAGAGAGAATTGAGGAGCTACCTGCATAGCACAGAATTCTTATAGGGGTTTTTCCATATGTGGGGACATACAACGGGCTCTTACTGGCTTAGATGTAACTTTTTTGCCATGAGTATCGCTTTCCTCTCACCAACCTAACCTAATGCATTTCACATATATGACAGGATTTTTTCAAATATAATTGTTGCATTATTTAATTAATATAAATTTTTTTTTTTGCGATGACAGTAAAAAAAGTAATATTATTTTAATTCAAGAGCACTGCTGCTAGAATAAATATATATATATATATATATTTTTTAATAAACAGGGTCGAAGAAAATTTATATATACATTTTTAAATAACTCCGAGACTACTTGTCAAATAGATTTTGCAAATTCCTAATTTTTCAATCCCTCAAAATTACGACGAATGCCTTAAATGTATTCGAGGAGCATCTTCCCCCAAAGTTTTCGAATATAGTATTTTAACTAGCAAAAAGTTTCGGGAAGGTTTTCATAATTCTTCTTTTCTTTAAAACAGAAAATTCGCTCTTTACCCTTGAGGTAATTTAGCAAATCTAAATTAATGCCTCTAATTAAATTTTCATGAGTGTGTCTATTTTGTTTAGATATTTTTGCTGTCTGACTTCTAACAATAAGATCAAAAAGTTTTGAATCCCTGGCTGGTTGGTTGTGATTTTATTTTTTATTTTTATTTTTTTTTTTTTGTGTGTAAATATTGGATCTTAATATGTATATGGATTTGAAACGGCCAGTATTGGTACTGGCGAATTTTTAGTTTCTGTATTCGGTGGCAAATTGCAAAGTTTTTACACTCACACAAACAAATTAAACACCACAATGAAATAAAATTTGAATTTAATACCGATTGATTAATGGCTTATTATGATGTCAGATTATTGAGATCGTTTTAAAGAAGGACACAGCAGTAATCAATATGGTTTATGTATTTATTAAATTGTTGTTTTGTGTTATTTCTTGTTGCAAGTATTCCTTTAATAGATTTTAATTGAATTGAAGACAAATTTACTGCAAAAGTAGTATATATTTAAGATTTGCGTTTGATGTCTTATGGGCTTTAGGAATATGGTTTTTATATTTCGGATATATCAGTTATCGGATGTATCAGAAATTTTAGGGGCAAGAAGTCAATGGCTTTTTTATTTTATTTAAGGAAACTGCTTCGACATAATTAACTGTTCGTAAAACTAACTGCCAATATAATTTATAGGATTGTAGTAATATGTCGAATAATAATAAATCTAAATCCAAATTATTGGCCTCACAATTCATTATATATACAAATATGTATGCCATTATAGATTTATAATTCACAGTATAACGCTCGAGGGGCAGAAGTTGTATTTATTTTCAAAATGTTGCAAACTAATTTTTATTGATTTATTGTGGGATTTCAAAACATCATTAAATAGATAATTTTTATAACTGGGAGAATATTATTTTTTTCTATCAATATATTTAAAGCCACCAATATTTTTATTAAACATGTTTATTTCTATGAATTCTTTTGAACAAAAATTATTACATGATCGATGGTGTGAACCCGCCGTCTGTCCACAATTTTTTTTCTCTTATCAAAGTGATATGAAAACATATAAACACATGACCATGTTCATCAACCACAATCGCTTTCTTGATCATTAACAACACGGTTCATCAAAAATTGGTATGCGCTGTTCTTTGATATGCCCCACCATTATCGCTTAAGATATTTTCTTAATGTAAAGTGAAAAAATTTCAGACCAATAATGAATATTTCCAGGGTATTTCACCGTCTAAGACTGCTCTTGCCTCCTGCCTGATTTTCACGTTACCATAAGAACTGTGTGTAAAAAAGTTCCGGAAAATGAAGTTGTGAAATTTCGCAAACAACTTTCCGTTTGTTAGTACTCAGTTCAGAAAGAAAAATACTCGCGGAACTTGTGACATTTACTGCCTACTGAAGCGACGTCATAATCATAAAAGGAGATTTTTCTCCATCGACTCCAAGAAAATTTAATGTTCAGAGAATTATATTGACACGGATTTTAAACATTTGGTATTTTTTAGGGCTTTGCATTGTTAAAGTTTATTTTTTGTTGCTGTTATTTAAAAATCAATGAATTTATGTAAGAAAATTGTTTCATGAATTTTAGGTTTTAAGATTTCTCTTTATTTATGAACATTTTTCTTGTTTGTAATCCTTTTTATTTAAATTTAAATAGGCTACTTAGTTCAATCGTATTTTATAAGCCAAATTACATGTGATAGTTATCAAAGAACAAATTACACCAAAGACACACGTGTAAATCATTCTGACAAACACTAGCAGAACGGAACAACATGCTGTTTTCGAAAGTCGCTACACTTTCATCATCAGCGTTCTTGTGTTTGGTCCACTTTTGTGGTGTCAGTTGATGTGTATTTTTTAGCTATTTATACAAACTTTTTCACTGTAAATAGAATACGTGAATTTTTTTGATTCATTCGTATTACAATTTGTGAAAACTTTTTTTGTAATGGAAAGCCCAAATTCCACCTCACTAACTTACAACAGTGTGGCCATTGTTATTTATTCTTTACCAACTATACACATGTTTTTTAATTTGCTTAGTTTGTTTTTAACTTATGACAAACTTTTTTGGTTTGTTACTATAAGTATGTATATTTATTAATTTTTGCTACAAGCCATTAGCTTTGTTAATTTATATTTTAGGTTTTAAGATTTCTCTTTATTTATGAACATTTTTCTTGTTTGTAATCCTTTTTATTTAAATTTAAATAGGCTACTTAGTTCAATCGTATTTTATAAGCCAAATTACATGTGATAGTTATCAAAGAACAAATTACACCAAAGACACACGTGTAAATCATTCTGACAAACACTAGCAGAACGGAACAACATGCTGTTTTCGAAAGTCGCTACACTTTCATCATCAGCGTTCTTGTGTTTGGTCCACTTTTGTGGTGTCAGTTGATGTGTATTTTTTAGCTATTTATACAAACTTTTTCACTGTAAATAGAATACGTGAATTTTTTTGATTCATTCGTATTACAATTTGTGAAAACTTTTTTTGTAATGGAAAGCCCAAATTCCACCTCACTAACTTACAACAGTGTGGCCATTGTTATTTATTCTTTACCAACTATACACATGTTTTTTAATTTGCTTAGTTTGTTTTTAACTTATGACAAACTTTTTTGGTTTGTTACTATAAGTATGTATATTTATTAATTTTTGCTACAAGCCATTAGCTTTGTTAATTTATATTTTAGGTTTTAAGATTTCTCTTTATTTATGAACATTTTTCTTGTTTGTAATCCTTTTTATTTAAATTTAAATAGGCTACTTAGTTCAATCGTATTTTATAAGCCAAATTACATGTGATAGTTATCAAAGAACAAATTACACCAAAGACACACGTGTAAATCATTCTGACAAACACTAGCAGAACGGAACAACATGCTGTTTTCGAAAGTCGCTACACTTTCATCATCAGCGTTCTTGTGTTTGGTCCACTTTTGTGGTGTCAGTTGATGTGTATTTTTTAGCTATTTATACAAACTTTTTCACTGTAAATAGAATACGTGAATTTTTTTGATTCATTCGTATTACAATTTGTGAAAACTTTTTTTGTAATGGAAAGCCCAAATTCCACCTCACTAACTTACAACAGTGTGGCCATTGTTATTTATTCTTTACCAACTATACACATGTTTTTTAATTTGCTTAGTTTGTTTTTAACTTATGACAAACTTTTTTGGTTTGTTACTATAAGTATGTATATTTATTAATTTTTGCTACAAGCCATTAGCTTTGTTAATTTATATTTTAGGTTTTAAGATTTCTCTTTATTTATGAACATTTTTCTTGTTTGTAATCCTTTTTATTTAAATTTAAATAGGCTACTTAGTTCAATCGTATTTTATAAGCCAAATTACATGTGATAGTTATCAAAGAACAAATTACACCAAAGACACACGTGTAAATCATTCTGACAAACACTAGCAGAACGGAACAACATGCTGTTTTCGAAAGTCGCTACACTTTCATCATCAGCGTTCTTGTGTTTGGTCCACTTTTGTGGTGTCAGTTGATGTGTATTTTTTAGCTATTTATACAAACTTTTTCACTGTAAATAGAATACGTGAATTTTTTTGATTCATTCGTATTACAATTTGTGAAAACTTTTTTTGTAATGGAAAGCCCAAATTCCACCTCACTAACTTACAACAGTGTGGCCATTGTTATTTATTCTTTACCAACTATACACATGTTTTTTAATTTGCTTAGTTTGTTTTTAACTTATGACAAACTTTTTTGGTTTGTTACTATAAGTATGTATATTTATTAATTTTTGCTACAAGCCATTAGCTTTGTTAATTTATATTTTAGGTTTTAAGATTTCTCTTTATTTATGAACATTTTTCTTGTTTGTAATCCTTTTTATTTAAATTTAAATAGGCTACTTAGTTCAATCGTATTTTATAAGCCAAATTACATGTGATAGTTATCAAAGAACAAATTACACCAAAGACACACGTGTAAATCATTCTGACAAACACTAGCAGAACGGAACAACATGCTGTTTTCGAAAGTCGCTACACTTTCATCATCAGCGTTCTTGTGTTTGGTCCACTTTTGTGGTGTCAGTTGATGTGTATTTTTTAGCTATTTATTCCGTTCTGCTAGTGTTTGTCAGAATGATTTACACGTGTGTCTTTGGTGTAATTTGTTCTTTGATAACTATCACATGTAATTTGGCTTATAAAATACGATTGAACTAAGTAGCCTATTTAAATTTAAATAAAAAGGATTACAACAAGAAAAATGTTCATAAATAAAGAGAAATCTTAAAACCTAAAATATAAATTAACAAAGCTAATGGCTTGTAGCAAAAATTAATAAATATACATACTTATAGTAACAAACCAAAAAAGTTTGTCATAAGTTAAAAACAAACTAAGCAAATTAAAAAACATGTGTATAGTTGGTAAAGAATAAATAACAATGGCCACACTGTTGTAAGTTAGTGAGGTGGAATTTGGGCTTTCCATTACAAAAAAAGTTTTCACAAATTGTAATACGAATGAATCAAAAAAATTCACGTATTCTATTTACAGTGAAAAAGTTTGTATAAATAGCTAAAAAATACACATCAACTGACACCACAAAAGTGGACCAAACACAAGAACGCTGATGATGAAAGTGTAGCGACTTTCGAAAACAGCATGTTGTTCCGTTCTGCTAGTGTTTGTCAGAATGATTTACACGTGTGTCTTTGGTGTAATTTGTTCTTTGATAACTATCACATGTAATTTGGCTTATAAAATACGATTGAACTAAGTAGCCTATTTAAATTTAAATAAAAAGGATTACAAACAAGAAAAATGTTCATAAATAAAGAGAAATCTTAAAACCTAAAATATAAATTAACAAAGCTAATGGCTTGTAGCAAAAATTAATAAATATACATACTTATAGTAACAAACCAAAAAAGTTTGTCATAAGTTAAAAACAAACTAAGCAAATTAAAAAACATGTGTATAGTTGGTAAAGAATAAATAACAATGGCCACACTGTTGTAAGTTAGTGAGGTGGAATTTGGGCTTTCCATTACAAAAAAAGTTTTCACAAATTGTAATACGAATGAATCAAAAAAATTCACGTATTCTATTTACAGTGAAAAAGTTTGTATAAATAGCTAAAAAATACACATCAACTGACACCACAAAAGTGGACCAAACACAAGAACGCTGATGATGAAAGTGTAGCGACTTTCGAAAACAGCATGTTGTTCCGTTCTGCTAGTGTTTGTCAGAATGATTTACACGTGTGTCTTTGGTGTAATTTGTTCTTTGATAACTATCACATGTAATTTGGCTTATAAAATACGATTGAACTAAGTAGCCTATTTAAATTTAAATAAAAAGGATTACAAACAAGAAAAATGTTCATAAATAAAGAGAAATCTTAAAACCTAAAATATAAATTAACAAAGCTAATGGCTTGTAGCAAAAATTAATAAATATACATACTTATAGTAACAAACCAAAAAAGTTTGTCATAAGTTAAAAACAAACTAAGCAAATTAAAAAACATGTGTATAGTTGGTAAAGAATAAATAACAATGGCCACACTGTTGTAAGTTAGTGAGGTGGAATTTGGGCTTTCCATTACAAAAAAAGTTTTCACAAATTGTAATACGAATGAATCAAAAAAATTCACGTATTCTATTTACAGTGAAAAAGTTTGTATAAATAGCTAAAAAATACACATCAACTGACACCACAAAAGTGGACCAAACACAAGAACGCTGATGATGAAAGTGTAGCGACTTTCGAAAACAGCATGTTGTTCCGTTCTGCTAGTGTTTGTCAGAATGATTTACACTTGTTTCATGAATGTTTTATGAATGTTTTCCCTGTAAAATTCTAAAAATTCTAGAGTACAGCCCTAGACTTTATTCTTATTTGTTCGGAGAAAAAAATAACAAAATTTGCTGCACCTAAACAAACAAAAATGCAGGCAAGTACATAAACATCAAAAAAAAAAAAAAAATAATTCTCGTAGGTCACAAACGTGCACTTTTGCAACGGACAAAAATATGGATCTGGTCACGATAAGCATGTGTATCTATTTGATAAAGTAGATGAATACACCGGAGACCCTTGCAAACCATTTCATTAAAAGAGGGATGAAGTTCTTGTACAAATGTATGCAGACCAGCAATAGTTAATATTTTTATTTTCAAACACCACCTCAGACTTAGTAGAAAAATCATAAACACCTGAAGCTTTGCTGTAGAAATTTTTTTACTTTTTCATCAATATTCATGTTGTCCCTTAAAGTAATGGCCTTCCAATATGATTAATTCACTTGGGCCCATGTATTGTCCATACCTCTGGCTAGCGATGTAGCCTCTATCTCCCCATTCGTTGCAAGTCTCAGTCCTTTTATCCATTTCCTTAATTTAATGATCAGGAAAAAGTTACCGGCTTCCCAAACCGAAGTGCACGCTGTCTGAGGCATCATTAATTCCTTTCCGTAATTAAAATTATTAAAAAAATTGTTAAAAAGTCTTTTGAAAATTTAGAACATTCTAATTTTAATAGAACCGTTGCTTCTCGCGTATTTATTTAAATGCATTCATGTCAAGTGTTTTTATTTCAAGTGATATTGATAAAGTGTGTGACATCTTTCTTTTGTTAATTCTCCTCCTATTTACTCCTACTTTAGCGTCTTCCTTATACATCTTCCTTGTATCTTTTCTATAATTTTTTTTACCATTCATGTTTTGTCGTTTGTTGTTTTAGTTTAATTTGTGTGTGTGTGTGTGTGTTGATTTCTTTTTTCCATCTGTAATTTTAATTTTACTTCATCTCATTGTGGTTGATTAATGATTTGTAAGAATTCCATGTCATGTCGTGTTGTGTTGCGTTTTATAAATATATTTCTCTTTGAATCACCATCAATAGATTTCTTAATTATGAATTTACGAATAAAAATTTATTTTGATGTGCTTTCGCCAGTGGCTTTGGTAATTGTTGGCTTTTTTGTTTAAACAGGAAAGAAGAGTATTTGTTGCATATTCTGATAGTGATCTATGATTTTCAATTAAATTTGAATTGAAGGAAATTATACGTTAATTCCTTTAGTTAGTAATGAATTAAATACAATATTTAATAATTTCCAAAAAAATTGTTCCTTTAATTTAAGAAAATAATCATAAAGAATTTCACCTCTACTTAACAAATAAATCTATTTCATTAGCCAAAGAAAAAAATTAGATTTTGTAGTTGTGACACACGATCCCTTCATATTACTGTTGCGGCAGGGTTAAGAAGAGATATTAATGTCTCAGCCTGTATGGAATTAAAAAATTGTGGAAGTTCTTAAATAGCAAATGTTTATCTTTTCCTACGGTAATCATGAGTCTAAAGGACTTATTTATGCTGCGTGATAGTGAGACAACTGCAACTAACCCTTTGTGTGAATCTACAAAATAAGTGAAACCTTGGAAATAAAATACATAAAGTTATTGGTTGAATTTACAGCATTAATCTGCAAGAAATCTGATGAAATTGGTAAACTATAAGCGTCACTGTGGAGTCATATCAAAACCCTGATTTTTCTTTACAAGTTTTATAATAAAAAGTTTTGCTTTTATCTGTCACAAAGCTGTCTGCACTCAAGAAAGAGACGAGCTAAAATTTAGAAAATTTTAGTCAGTTTAAGGATACAATGATTGACGTATGGCCGGCAAAGTTATTTTTGGCTGCCATTTAATAAACTTGTCGTCGCTGTTAGTAAAAATTAATATCTATTATTACTAAAAAAATTATTATCTTGCAAAATTATTTTTAACAGAAATGTTTGTTGAATTCTGAAAATCGATATTTAACTTACCTCCAAAAAATTTATTTTATTAAAAATTAAACTTTTTGTTAAATTTGAATTCATTAGTTTTCCAAGATTTATGTATATCAATTTTTAGTTGCAGAGAGAATACAATAATGAAATAATGATTTCATTGAACTATATAAATATTTTCATGATTATCCTTTGGCAATTCCCAAAATGAACTTATTTATTTTAATTAAAGAGATAAGTAAGCATGTGCTAGTTTTTACCTAAAATATCATTTGGAATTAGTTAAACTTTTCTTTCCGTTTTAAGTTTTATCCCAATTTACGGCCTGAGTTTACAAGTTTAAACAAACACTTTATTCGAACATTTACAATGGCAACAACAATAAAAGAAAAATCAAATTTGTTTTTTGTTTTCTATAAAAATGTTTAAACGAAATGTTTGTTGATATTTACAAAATAGTTTATTTGTTTTTGGAACTTTTTAGAACTGTAGCAAATCATAAGCCAATAAAAAAAGTTTTTTTTGTGAAATTAAAATATATACAAACTTAAAATGAAGGCAATCGCTTACTACTTTAAATCAAGTGAATTTTATAGACTATTTATTTGCAACTAAATCATTTACTTAACTTAATTTCTCTGACTGAAATCAAAAGTTCTTATTTTTATCAAATAATTTCATCAAGATTCTTAGAGTCGATACATTTTATTAAACATCTAATTAAGGCGTTGACTCTAAAATAAAGTTTCCTAACTGTATCTTTTAAGGGACTATCTTTGGAAAGTATTCCCAAGACTAAGTCTTCTCTTGCAATGTTTTGATGCAGTTTTAGATCTCTAGAGTGTATCCAAAAATTTATCTTACCGGACCAGCTAAGTGAGTTGATATTTGTCTTACGATTTCGTTAAAATTACCTTGTTGCTTTGAAACCTTTCTATCCTCTTTGGAGTATCTTGCCACTTTTATTGGGCATATAAATAAAATTTGTTATGATTAAAAAAAATAAAAAATAGAATGATTGACCAAAGATATTACATTAAAATTTTTGATTGAAACTATGGCAAAACATTTTGAAAAATCAGGAGAAAGCTCTTAAACAAATAAATAGCTATTGGCATATCATATATTAATCCGTATTAAAAAAGCAACTTAAATTAAGTTAAAGAATCAGGTATGTATATTAGATACAAAATTAAAATTTTCTGTGGAAAAATATTGTTTTAATTACGTAATGGTATTTAAAAATTTTGTGTATTCATAAACGTGTCAATTATATGACTACCACTCCATGCAAGCATATATTTTACCTTTAATAAATATAATTTTAAATCTATATTAATTTTAAATTATAGTTTTGATTATATACAAAATCATTAAAATTTTCATTTATTTACGTGTATTAAATGTATAAGTAATAAAATTAAATATCAAATTCTCTAAGTTCAATAACATTTGAAATTGTACAGAACAATAATATTTATTTGCATACAATAATGAAAAACCTGCAACATGAAGATACATGGTTTATGTTGTCATTGTGTGGTTAGAATAAAAAATTGCATTACCATTAGACTAAATTACTTAAATGGCAGAGCAAAACGACATAATACAAATTCAGACATAATTACTAAGGACATTAGTATACATTACATTCACTAACATACATTCAAATACATTCATATCAATTGAAAGAGCAAAAAAATATGAAGCAGGAAATAAAACATACACAACAATATCCTTTTACATTTGATGGCAATCGCCACAAATGAACCTCTAATAGAATATTAACTTCAAAAACGCAATTTTGGTATTGTGGCTTCTAGTGAAAACAAACTCCAACTTGCCAACTCTTCGAAAGCCAAACGAACAGTTAAAATGAGAATGATAAGAAGTTGAAATATTTCTGTGGAATAACTTGGTTTAGAGAAATATTACAAGTAGGAGCCGAGTATGGTAAACAGTTCCTGCTTTCGAAGGAGAATGATAAAATTTTTTAAAAAGTATTGGAAAATTGTCGAACACGTGTAAGAGTATGAGTGAGAAGAATATCGAAACTACTACATAAACATTTGCATCGTAAAAACCTTTTATTCTATAAATATTTCAAAACCTTTTCTCACCACTACACTAACACTAACGCACTCATACATACTCATATGCTTACGAATTTTCGACTTTGAGTTTAATTTAATTCGAATTTCTTTTCAGTTGACCAAAAGTCCTGCTACAAGTAACTTCACAGTAACAAAGCATGCGCAAGAAATTCTGAAAAATACCCACTAATGGTTTAAAAATCTTATTGTTATTATAAATAGAATAGAGCTGCTCTCTTCACTCGCACATAGCGGCCTTAAAGAACATCAACCATAATTAACTGTGGCTGGCTCACACACTTGTTTCTCAATGTAATACACTTGCTATTCAATACCAGTTACACCATACAGCACTTTTGCTGAGCAGGAGAGAGATAGAGAGAATATAAAAACTCCGCCCACATTATTTGAAATACTTGAATGAATTTCAATATGGTTGCTTCTAGAGAGTGTAAGCAAGAAATAAAAAAATGTTGAATGTATGGAATAAGAAACACATGGAAGGTTGAAGCGCCATCATTTCCTACGTAGCACCACTACACATACACATCCTACTAAAGCACTTTCATCAATGCAGTAGCAGTTTTCAGTAAAAGTAGAAAAAATTTTTTTTTGGGGATCCCCAACTCAAAATATTTTATTTGTGTTCCAAAACTACATCAACGAGTATAACAGAACATGTGTGAGAAATGTGTTTATCATACATACCGGTGATGTTGTTTATTTTGTATTGCACTCCCTTCAAGTTTGAGAGCAAATTTCTATGTAAAAAAAGTATTATCGTCTATGTACGTTGTCTTTCAAGGAGTAGGAAGAAAGAGTGTGTGTGAGCATTATATTTAATTTTTTGTTCATCTACACAAAAATGTTTTGAAATTTGAAACTGTCAGCCGGCGCGCGCCTCATTTACTTTGACATTTATTTAAATGATTTCTTATATGATTTGTTTTCCTCGAATATCATATTTTCTCATTGTTGCTATGAAAAGCTGTTTGTTGCTTTTCCGCTGGCTATTTACATTTCCATTACCATTAAACACTAGAGCACTTTATTATAAAAAGAATCCAACAAGAGCTAAAAGGCAACACAATGGGCAAAATTATTAAGTGTTGACATTGATTTGAATATCTTAATTTAGTTTCTGTTGGCGTTTCTTCTTTAAAAGAAAATAAAATTTATTTGAATTATTTTTTGTGTGTTTTTGTTGTTTGTTAGTTTTTATTGTTTAACAAATGAATAAACATTATTTTTAATTTCTATCAACATTCTACACATTCGTACAACACTTCTGTATGTAATATGAACCAATTAATATTATTTCAAAAGGAAAACGGTTAAGTTTTTCGTAGTTAACACATTCCACCGTCGCAGTTTTAATAAATTTCAGAATTTCACTCTTATGTTCGTGGAAAAAATCATTCATTATTAAAAAATTATTACTTAGCAAACAGAAATTTAAGAAGGACGGTGGTGTAAATCATTTATAAACAAATTGTTATGAATAAGAATATTATTCAAAATAATAAAATAAAAGTACATTAATTTGTATGACAGTGATTTATGGTCCGTGTTTTACAGAAAATTTCTGCAATATTAATCTTTTATTATTAACTGAACTGAAATTTATTGATATATGTATGCTCGTATAATTTCTAATTAAAAGTAAATCGAATAGTTTTCTCAATTGGCTTTGAAATATGTATGTTTTCTTAAAATCCACAATATAATATAAACATTTAAAAAATATAAATCAATTAACTTCCTTATTATTTAAGCACAAGGTCCTTTTTTATATCAATAGTTTTGTACTCTTCTAATACCATCTTCACGATATTTGATATACAATAAAAATACAAGGGAGATGGTACTGCAAAAGCTCGGAATTATTTATATAAAACTAAAAAAGGAACACCTGAAGTGAAATAAACAAATTTAACACCTTAAAAAGGTAAAAAATCGGAATAAATATATTAACCTATTATTATTATATTAAAGCGGCACGATTCGTATGTAAGAACACAAATTCTATCTTGCCAATGAATTTAAAACTGTATATACATATGTAAATACTGTACAGATATTTGTTTAAAAAAATATTGTAAGAAAACACTTAGTACCAGTCACTGCGATAATGTAAGCCAATTTAATGATTTATTCTGCTTCCATCATATGAATAAGACTGTATTTTCTAATTCGTTAGAAGTTAAGTTAACGTCATTTAAATAATAAATAATAATAGTATGGAATATATACTAATAGTTGTATTAAAATCAATTCTAATGATTACAACATAAGCTTGCCATTGCAAGAAGTCAGACATAATTTTTTTACTCAGGGAGTTGATACCTATTTTTTATTATTTGCAAGTCTATGGAAAAACCCCTACAGACTCTTTAAAAAAATAAATTTTTTAAATATATAAACATTGAGAAAAAAAAACCAAACAAATTATTTAAACGAGCAATAGTAATGCGTTTTATTATGTATAGTTGTGAAGAAAAATAGAGAAAATTGGCCAACAACAACACAATTTTCTAAATGGATGAGCCATAGCAAAGTTTGTGCAGTAAGATTTAAGATTAGGCCAAAAGATTGTATTGCGCATTGAGGAACATTAAAAAATTTGTTGCTTAACAAAAAATTTGAGTATATGTACCCACTAATAAGGAACATTCAACATGAATAAACATATCCCAGACAGAGCAAAAGAAATTGCTTCTGGATTGATTCGATGCTGTTGGTATGCATATAATCGATCTATATTATAAAACTGTTTTAATAAGAGATGTTTATTAATAAGCTGTTCTCTTTTGACCATCATTTAATACAAGCCAAAATACCACGGGCTTTATTGCTTGTTTTACACAATTAAATACAAGTCTTTGTATTTCTATTCCTCAATAAAAATTATTACTTATTTAATAATTTCATTCACAATAATGAAGTAAAAAGCCTAACAAATAGAAATTAAAAGCCTGACAAATAAAAATTAACTCTGGATTAACTCTGAACACCCTCGCCTTACGTTCAATTTCTAATGAGCACTTCGAGTTCATTTTTGTCTTTTAGATGGCACGAAAATATTATTGATTTCTAGATATTCGCGAATTTGAATACTAATATCCGAGGCATTATTCAATAATACGAATGTTAAGTTTGAAACTTAGAGAGATTTATCATTGGCTTGATTTATATGTCTACAAAATGAAGTATTAAAATTTAACTGGAAAAATATTCTTGTGTCAATGCACTTGTTCTCGCACGTTAGAATTTGTATTTAACATAAAGTTTCGATTACTTAAAAAAATTATTCAAAATACAAATTTCTATCATAAACTTACTTATTACCCCGAAAGTACTCAAACACATTTAATAGCGAGTTTTTTGTTTCAATTATTTACCCAGCTATTACGAGTTAATATTTTGTGAATCATTTAATTAATATCTTACATTTTATGTATTGCCGACAAATATTTACCTAAATTTGGCAAATACAAGCCAAATGTCCGGAAATAAGCAAATATTCGAGAGCACGAATACGAATATATGCGTTACATTCCTACTACCTGTTTACAAAAAATTATTATAAAATTCAGAATGCAATTATTCACATTAATATTGAATAAATTGCATATTTTTCTCTTGATTTAGTCTCCATAAAACAAAAATGAAAATCAAAACATTAATATAAAATTTCCAAAAATGATCGGATTTCACCTGCATTTTTCTTCAATTCTGGAAATGAAATGAGAGTTCTTTCCATTCATACCTTTCCTTATACAAATTCAGAATATTGCTTTTTATTACAACCAAATTATATAAATATTTTCTCCATTAGAAAATATTTCATACTACATTATTTCGTATACTCGTTTTCATTATCTCGCAATATCATCAAATTTAATATGCGGTTTAAAGTGTTAATGACAATGTTTTTGGTAAATTCGTTAAGCGCTGCAAAGTTACTGTCACACAAAAGCTACAACAACTACAAACACTCTGACTATTCCCAGCAAGTAAAGAGTAATCCAATGTCATTTCTTAGATTTGATGTAAAAGATAAAAAAGTTTTAGGGTGATATATTCATTGTGCAAAGGAGTACATTGAATCTAATGAAAGGGCACTTAACAGTTTTAAGTCTTTATGTTGTGTGGACACATGGAAGTTTATTTCTTTTTTTCCTATTAAAGGTTACTACTAACCAACTATCATCTTTATGGCCGGCCATCCTCATACACTTACAGCTTGTACATACACATACTCATGCAAATAAATTCGTTCGTTACACATCCATGTAATTGATGAACAAAAATGAATATGAAAGGATGTGACACCAAGTAAAAACCTTAATGCAGTTTATACGAACGCACAGTGTAACGGCAATATTTGTAGTGTTGTGTACAGCATTCTTATATTTTTAGAAAATGTTACATTTTTTTCAAAAAATAAGACAAAAACAAGTACAACATGAAACTGCTTGGGTGCTGTATTGTTGTTGTTTTTTTTTGTGTTTTTTTTTTTATTTTGTATTTGGGTTTGGTTAGAGTGTTTTTGAAACAAATCGACAACAATTTCGTTAAATGAGTATGATATTAAATTTAATGATGCAACAGTATTTTAGTTTTGTTCTACTTGTTTTAATAAATTTATTTATTTTTTATTGGGCCCCTTCAGCTTCTCATCTCTCCTAGTTGTAGTTTAATGATTTTTTTAGCTACAGTAGCTGAAATACAGACAGATCTTAAAATGTATAAGTTTTTTAATTAAAATATTTTTAAGCTGGGTATTCAACAATATATCAGGTCTAAATTGCACAGACAGCCTTTGACAAATTAAATCACGGCGTGATTTGGAGAGCACTACGATGCAAAACCGTTCCGCTTAAATTTATTTCACTTATTAGGTTCCTTTACCACAATGCTACCTGTCGAAATAAATATGGTAAAACGTTAAGCAGGGCAGTAAAAGTGGAAAACGGTATTCGCCAAGGCTTAGACACAGTTCATAAAAGTGCCCCACAAAACGGAAAGGAAATTAATTTGGGGACTGCAAGGTCGTTTAAACGATCTTAATTACCCAGATGATATTTGCCTATTAGCTCACAGCTTCTCAGATCTCGAATCAAATCTGCGAACCCACAAAGAATTTTATAAGTTCAAACAACAATTTTGTAAAAATTTAACAGAAAAAACAAATCTTTTTTACCTGTATTTTCACAAATCCCTACTAATAATTAACAGGGACAATAAAAAGGTTTGACTGAATATACAAACAATGAAAATACTCTTACCAGAGCTTTCGCACTAGACTAGTAGCCTAAGGGGCTTAAATTTGATTTCCGCTATAGACTCCAAGGGTTTCTGCAGACAGCCCCAACAGCTTCGCAGTTTGCGTAAAAAAAGTGAATTCTTTCTGAAAGAATCGATTTTTGAATAGCTGATCTTATTCTTATTTTCGCAAAAAAAGAATACGAATGAAAGCCAATAAATTTATCTATCCAACGCAAAATAAACCAAGTCGATATCTTAAAAACTAAGCAAGTTATGACCAAAAAGGTAACCAGTTCCACTACCGCCTATTTCCGCCCACTTTTTGGTAGAACTGGTTACAATTTTATTCATAACTTGCTTAGTGTTCAAGATATCGACTTGGTTTATTTGGCGTTGGATAGATAAATTTATTGGCTTTCATTCGAATTCTTTTTTTGCGAAAATAAGAAAAAAATTTTTTTTGTAATTTTTATCAAAAAAGCAAAGGGGTTAGGTCATCCTAATTTTTGAGGAAAAAATTTTTTTCGCACTACCCGCAAAAGACAAATATTGGAATTGAATCCAACACACTTATCCATCGAACGCAAAAGAAATCAGGTCGATATCTTGAAAACTAAGCAAGTTATGACCAAAAAGGTAACCAGTTCTACTACTGCCTCTTTCCGCCCACTTTTTAGTAGAACTGGTTACAATTTTATTCATAACTTGCTTA
This sequence comes from Germaria angustata, assembly GCA_963681545.1. Classification (NCBI taxonomy): domain Eukaryota; kingdom Metazoa; phylum Arthropoda; class Insecta; order Diptera; family Tachinidae; genus Germaria; species Germaria angustata. Next base: position 59,426,537 of record OY812998.1, on the reverse strand, counting down.
GTTTTCAAGATATCGACTTGGTTTATTTTGCGTTGGATAGATAAATTTATTGGCTTTCATTCGTATTCTTTTTTTGCGAAAATAAGAAAAAAAATTTTTTGTAATTTTTATCAAAAAAGCAAAGGGGTTAGGTCATCCTAATTTTTGAGGAAAAAATTTTTTTCGCACTACCCGCAAAAAACGAATATTGGAATTGAATCCAACACGTTTATCTATCGAACGCAAAAGAAATCAAGTCGATATCTTGAAAACTAAGCAAGTTATGACGAAAAAGGTAACCAGTTCTACTACTGCCTCTTTCCGCCCACTTTTTAGTAGAACTGGTTACAATTTTATTCATAACTTGCTTAGTTTTCAAGATATCGACTTGGTTTATTTTGCGTTGGATAGATAAATTTATTGGCTTTCATTCGTATTCTTTTTTTGCGAAAATAAGAAAAAAAATTTTTTGTTATTTTTATCAAAAAAGCAAAGGGGTTAGGTCATCCTAATTTTTGAGGAAAAAATTTTTTTCGCACTACCCGCAAAAAACGAATATTGGAATTGAATCCAACACGTTTATCTATCGAACGCAAAAGAAATCAAGTCGATATCTTGAAAACTAAGCAAGTTATGACGAAAAAGGTAACCAGTTCTACTACTGCCTCTTTCCGCCCACTTTTTAGTAGAACTGGTTACAATTTTATTCATAACTTGCTTAGTTTTCAAGATATCGACTTGGTTTATTTTGCGTTGGATAGATAAATTTATTGGCTTTCATTCGTATTCTTTTTTTGCGAAAATAAGAAAAAAAATTTTTTGTAATTTTTATCAAAAAAGCAAAGGGGTTAGGTCATCCTAATTTTTGAGGAAAAAATTTTTTTCGCACTACCCGCAAAAAACGAATATTGGAATTGAATCCAACACGTTTATCTATCGAACGCAAAAGAAATCAAGTCGATATCTTGAAAACTAAGCAAGTTATGACGAAAAAGGTAACCAGTTCTACTACTGCCTCTTTCTGCCCACTTTTTAGTAGAACTGGTTACAATTTTATTCATAACTTGCTCAGTTTTCAAGATATCGACTTGGTTTATTTTGCGTTGGATAGATAAATTTATTGGCTTTCATTCGTATTCTTTTTTTGCGAAAATAAGAAAAAAAATTTTTTGTAATTTTTATCAAAAAAGCAAAGGGGTTAGGTCATCCTAATTTTTGAGGAAAAAATTTTTTTCGCACTACCCGCAAAAAACGAATATTGGAATTGAATCCAACACGTTTATCTATCGAACGCAAAAGAAATCAAGTCAATATCTTGAAAACTAAGCAAGTTATGACGAAAAAGGTAACCAGTTCTACTACTGCCTCTTTCCGCCCACTTTTTAGTAGAACTGGTTACAATTTTATTCATAACTTGCTTAGTTTTCAAGATATCGACTTGGTTTATTTTGCGTTGGATAGATAAATTTATTGGCTTTCATTCGTATTCTTTTTTTGCGAAAATAAGAAAAAAAATTTTTTGTAATTTTTATCAAAAAAGCAAAGGGGTTAGGTCATCCTAATTTTTGAGGAAAAAATTTTTTTCGCACTACCCGCAAAAAACGAATATTGGAATTGAATCCAACACGTTTATCTATCGAACGCAAAAGAAATCAAGTCGATATCTTGAAAACTAAGCAAGTTATGACGAAAAAGGTAACCAGTTCTACTACTGCCTCTTTCTGCCCACTTTTTAGTAGAACTGGTTACAATTTTATTCATAACTTGCTCAGTTTTCAAGATATCGACTTGGTTTATTTTGCGTTGGATAGATAAATTTATTGGCTTTCATTCGTATTCTTTTTTTGCGAAAATAAGAAAAAATTTTTTTTGTAATTTTTATCAAAAAAGCAAAGGGGTTAGGTCATCCTAATTTTTGAGGAAAAAATTTTTTTCGCACTACCCGCAAAAAACGAATATTGGAATTGAATCCAACACGTTTATCTATCGAACGCAAAAGAAATCAAGTCGATATCTTGAAAACTAAGCAAGTTATGACGAAAAAGGTAACCAGTTCTACTACTGCCTCTTTCCGCCCACTTTTTAGTAGAACTGGTTACAATTTTATTCATAACTTGCTCAGTTTTCAAGATATCGACTTGGTTTATTTTGCGTTGGATAGATAAATTTATTGGCTTTCATTCGTATTCTTTTTTTGCGAAAATAAGAAAAAAAAATTTTTGTAATTTTTATCAAAAAAGCAAAGGGGTTAGGTCATCCTAATTTTTGAGGAAAAAATTTTTTTCGCACTACCCGCAAAAAACGAATATTGGAATTGAATCCAACACGTTTATCTATCGAACGCAAAAGAAATCAAGTCGATATCTTGAAAACTAAGCAAGTTATGACGAAAAAGGTAACCAGTTCTACTACTGCCTCTTTCCGCCCACTTTTTAGTAGAACTGGTTACAATTTTATTCATAACTTGCTCAGTTTTCAAGATATCGACTTGGTTTATTTTGCGTTGGATAGATAAATTTATTGGCTTTCATTCGTATTCTTTTTTTGCGAAAATAAGAAAAAAAATTTTTTGTAATTTTTATCAAAAAAGCAAAGGGGTTAGGTCATCCTAATTTTTGAGGAAAAAATTTTTTTCGCACTACCCGCAAAAAACGAATATTGGAATTGAATCCAACACGTTTATCTATCGAACGCAAAAGAAATCAAGTCGATATCTTGAAAACTAAGCAAGTTATGACGAAAAAGGTAACCAGTTCTACTACTGCCTCTTTCCGCCCACTTTTTAGTAGAACTGGTTACAATTTTATTCATAACTTGCTTAGTTTTCAAGATATCGACTTGGTTTATTTTGCGTTGGATAGATAAATTTATTGGCTTTCATTCGTATTCTTTTTTTGCGAAAATAAGAAAAAAATTTTTTTGTAATTTTTATCAAAAAAGCAAAGGGGTTAGGTCATCCTAATTTTTGAGGAAAAAATTTTTTTCGCACTACGCGGAAAAAACAAATATTGGAATTGAATCCAACACGTTTATCTATCGAACGCAAAAGAAATCAAGTCGATATCTTGAAAACTGAGCAAGTTATGACGAAAAAGGTAACCAGTTCTACTACTGCCTCTTTCCGCCCACTTTTTAGTAGAACTGGTTACAATTTTATTCATAACTTGTTTAATTTTCAAGATATCGACTCGGTTTATTTTGGGTTGGATAGATAAATTTATTGGGTTTCATTCGTATTCTTTTTTTGCGAAAATAAGAAAAAATTGTAATTTTTATCAAAAAAGCAAAGGGGTTAGGTCATCCTAATTTTTGAGGAAACATTTTTTTTTCGCACTACCCGCAAAAAACAAATATTGGAATTGAATCCAACACGTTTATCTATCGAACGCAAAAGAAATCAAGTCGATATCTTGAAAACTAAGCAAGTTATGACGAAAAAGGTAACCAGTTCTACTACTGCCTCTTTCCGCCCACTTTTTAGTAGAACTGGTTACAATTTTATTCATAACTTGTTTAATTTTCAAGATATCGACTCGGTTTATTTTGGGTTGGATAGATAAATTTATTGGGTTTCATTCGTATTCTTTTTTTGCGAAAATAAGAAAAAAATTTTTTTTGTCATTTTTATCAAAAAAGCAAAGGGGTTAGGTCATCCTAATTTTTGAGGAAAAATTTTTTTTCGCACTACCCGCAAAAAACAAATATTGGAATTGAATCCAACCAATTTATCCGTCGAACGCAAAAGAAATCAAGTCGATATCTTGAAAACTGAGCAAGTTATGACGAAAAAGGTAACGAGTTCTACTACTGCCTCTTTCCGCTCACTTTTTAGTAGAACTGGTTACAATTTTATTCATAACTTGTTTAATTTTCAAGATATCGACTCGGTTTATTTTGGGTTGGATAGATAAATTTATTGGGTTTCATTCGTATTCTTTTTTTGCGAAAATAAGAAAAAATTTTTTTTTGTAATTTTTATCAAAAAAGCAAAGGGGTTAGGTCATCCTAATTTTTGAGTAAAAATTTTTTTTCGCACTACCCGCAAAAAACAAATATTGGAATTCAAGTCAATATCAAGTCGATATCTTGAAAACTGAGCAAGTTATGACGAAAAAGTTCTTCAGTTCTACTACTGCCTCTTTCCGCCCACTTTTTAGTAGAACTGGTTACAATTTTATTCATAACTTGCTTAATTTTCAAGATATCGACTTGGTTTATTTTGGGTTGGATAGATAAATTTATTGGGTTTCATTCGTATTCTTTTTTTGCGAAAATAAGAAAAAAAATTTTTGTAATTTTTATCAAAAAAGCAAAGGGGTTAGGTCATCCTAATTTTTAAGGAAAAAATTTTTTTCGCACTACCCGCAAAAAACAAATATTGGAATTGAATCTAACACGTTTATCTATCGAACGCAAAAGAAATCAAGTCGATATCTTGAAAACTGAGCAAGTTATGACGAAACAGGTAACCAGTTCTACTACTGCCTCTTTCCGCCCACTTTTTAGTAGAACTGGTTACAATTTTATTCATAACTTGCTTAGTTTTCAAGATATAGACTTGGTTTATTTTGTGTTGGATAGATAAATTAATTGGCTTTCATTCGTATTCTTTTTTTGCGAAAATAAGAAAAAAAATTTTTTGTCATTTTCATCAAAAAAGCAAAGGGGTTAGGTCATCCTAATTTTTGAGGAAAAAATTTTTTCACACTACCCGCAAAAAACTAATATTGGAATTGAATCCAACACGTTTTTCTATCGAACGCAAAAGAAATCAAGTCGATATCTTGAAAACTAAGCAAGTTATGACCAAAAAGGTAAACAGTTCTACTACTGCCTCTTTCCGCCCACTTTTTAGTAGAACTGGTTACAATTTTATTCATAACTTGCTTAATTTTCAAGATATCGACTTGGTTTATTTTGGGTTGGATAGATAAATTTATTGGCTTTCATTCGTATTCTTTTTTTGCGAAAATAAGAAAAAAAATTTTTTTTGTAATTTTTATCAAAAAAGCAAAGGGGTTAGGTCATCCTAATTTTTGAGGAAAAAATTTTTTTCGCACTACCCGCAAAAAACTAATATTGGAATTGAATCCAACACGTTTATCTATCGAACGCAAAAGAAATCAAGTCGATATCTTGAAAACTAAGCAAGTTATCACCAAAAAGGTAACTAGTTCTACTACTGCCTCTTTCCGCCCACTTTTTATTAGAACTGGTTACAATTTTATTCATAACTTGCTTAGTTTTCAAGATATCGACTTGGTTTATTTTGCGTTGGATAGATAAATTTATTGGCTTTCATTCGTATTCTTTTTTGCGAAAATAAGAAAAAAAAATTTTTGTAATTTTTATCAAAAAAGCAAAGGGGTTAGGTCATCCTAATTTTTGAGGAAAAAATTTTTTTCGCACTGCCCGCAAAAAACAAATATTGGAATTGAATCCAACACGTTTATCTATCGAACGCAAAAGAAATCAAGTCGATATCTTGAAAACTGAGCAAGTTATGACGAAAAAGGTAACCAGTTCTACTACTGCCTCTTTCCGCCCACTTTTTAGTATAACTGGTTACAATTTTATTCATAACTTGCTTAGTTTTCAAGATATAGACTTGGTTTATTTTGCGTTGGATAGATAAATTTATTGGCTTTCATTCGTATTCTTTTTTGCGAAAATAAGAAAAAAAATTTTTTTGTAATTTTTATCAAAAAAGCAAAGGAGTTAGGTCATCCTAATTTTTGAGGAAAAAATTTTTTTCGCACTACCCGCAAAAAACTAATATTGGAATTGAATCCAACACGTTTATCTATCGAACGCAAAAGAAATCAAGTCGCAAAAAACAAATATTGGCATTGAATCCAACACATTTCTCCATCGAACGCAAAAGAAATCAAGTCGATATCTTGAAAACTAAGCAAGTTATGACCAAAAAGGTAACCAGTTCTACTACTGCCTCTTTCCGCCCACTTTTTAGTAGAAGTGGTTACAATTTTATTCATAACTTGCTTAATTTTCAAGATATCGACTTGGTTTATTTTGGGTTGGATAGATAAATTTATTGGGTTTCATTCGTATTCTTTTTTTGCGAAAATAAGAAAAAATTTTTTTTTGTCATTTTTATCAAAAAAGCAAAGGGGTTAGGTCATCCTAATTTTTGAGGAAAAAATTTTTTCACACTACCCGCAAAAAACTAATATTGGAATTGAATCCAACACGTTTTTCTATCGAACGCAAAAGAAATCAAGTCGATATCTTGAAAACTAAGCAAGTTATGACCAAAAAGGTAAACAGTTCTACTACTGCCTCTTTCCGCCCACTTTTTAGTAGAACTGGTTACAATTTTATTCATAACTTGCTTAATTTTCAAGATATAGACTTGGTTTATTTTGCGTTGGATAGATAAATTTATTGGCTTTCATTCGTATTCTTTTTTTGCGAAAATAAGAAAAAAAATTTTTTTTTCATTTTTATCAAAAAAGCAAAGGGGTTAGGTCATCCTAATTTTTGAGGAAAAAATATTTTTCGCACTACCCGCAAAAAACAAATATTGGAATTGAATCCAACACGTTTATCTATCGAACGCAAAAGAAATCAAGTCGATATCTTGAAAACTGAGCAAGTTATGACCAAAAAGGTAACCAGTTCTACTACTGCCTCTTTCCGCCCACTTTTTAGTACAAGTGGTTACAATTTTATTCATAACTTGCTTAGTTTTCAAGATATAGATTTGGTTTATTTTGCGTTGGATAGATAAATTTATTGGCTTTCATTCGTATTCTTTTTTGCGAAAATAAGAAAAAAATTTTTTTTGTAATTTTTATCAAAAAAGCAAAGGGGTTAGGTCATCCTAATTTTTGAGGAAAAAATTTTTTTCGCACTGCCCGCAAAAAACAAATATTGGAATTGAATCCAACACGTTTATCTATCGAACGCAAAAGAAATCAAGTCGATATCTTGAAAACTGAGCAAGTTATGACGAAAAAGGTAACCAGTTCTACTACTGCCTCTTTCCGCCCACTTTTTAGTATAACTGGTTACAATTTTATTCATAACTTGCTTAGTTTTCAAGTTTTAGACTTGGTTTATTTTGCGTTGGATAGATAAATTTATTGGCTTTCATTCGTATTCTTTTTTTGCAAAAATAAGAAAAAAAATTTTTTGTCATTTTTATCAAAAAAGCAAAGGGGTTAGGTCATCCTAATTTTTGAGGAAAAAATTTTTTTCGCACTACCCGCAAAAAACTAATATTGAAATTGAGTCCAACACGTTTATCTATCGAACGCAAAAGAAATCAAGTCGATATCTTGAAAACTAAGCAAGTTATGACCAAAAAGGTAACCAGTTCTACTACTGCCTCTTTCCGCCCACTTTTTAGTAGAAGTGGTTACAATTTTATTCATAACTTGCTTAATTTTCAAGATATCGACTTGGTTTATTTTGGGTTGGATAGATAAATTTATTGGGTTTCATTCGTATTCTTTTTTTGCGAAAATAAGAAAAATTTTTTTTTTGTCATTTTTATCAAAAAAGCAAAGGGGTTAGGTCATCCTAATTTTTGAGGAAAAATTTTTTTTCGCACTACCCGCAAAAAACAAATATTGGAATTGAATCCAACACGTTTATCTATCGAACGCAAAAGAAATCAAGTCGATATCTTGAAAACTGAGCAAGTTATGACCAAAAAGGTAACCAGTTCTACTACTGCCTCTTTCCGCCCACTTTTTAGTAGAAGTGGTTACAATTTTATTCATAACTTGCTTAATTTTCAAGATATCGACTCGGTTTATTTTGGGTTGGATAGATAAATTTATTGGGTTTCATTCGTATTCTTTTTTTGCGAAAATAAGAAAAAAATTTTTTTTTGTCATTTTTATCAAAAAAGCAAAGGGGTTAGGTCATCCTAATTTTTGAGGAAAAATTTTTTTTCGCACTACCCGCAAAAAACAAATATTGGAATTGAATCCAACACGTTTATCTATCGAACGCAAAAGAAATCAAGTCGATATCTTGAAAACTGAGCAAGTTATGACGAAAAAGGTAACCAGTTCTACTACTGCCTCTTTCCGCCCACTTTTTAGTAGAACTGGTTACAATTTTATTCATAACTTGCTTAGTTTTCAAGATATAGACTTGGTTTATTTTGCGTTGGATAGATAAATTTATTGGCTTTCATTCGTATTCTTTTTTTGCGAAAATAAGAAAAAAATTTTTTTTGTCATTTTTATCAAAAAAGCAACGGGGTTAGGTCATCCTAATTTTTGAGGAAAAAATTTTTTCGCATTACCCGCAAAAAACAAATATTGGAATTGAATCCAACACGTTTATCTATCGAACGCAAAAGAAATCAAGTCGATATCTTGAAAACTAAGCAAGTTATGACCAAAAAGGTAAACAGTTCTACTACTGCCTCTTTCCGCCCACTTTTTAGTAGAACTGGTTACAATTTTATTCATAACTTGCTTAGTTTTCAAGATATAGATTTGGTTTATTTTGGGTTGGATAGATAAATTTATTGGCTTTCATTCGTATTCTTTTTTTGCGAAAATAAGAAAAAATTTTTTTTGTCATTTTTATCAAAAAAGCAAAGGGGTTAGTTAGGTCATCCTAATTTTTGAGGAAAAAATTTTTTTTCGCACTACCCGCAAAAAACTAATATTGGAATTGAATCCAACACGTTTATCTATCGAACGCAAAAGAAGTCAAGTCGATATCTTGAAAACTAAGCAAGTTATGACCAAAAAGGTAAACAGTTCTACTACTGCCTCTTTCCGCCCACTTTTTAGTAGAACTGGTTACAATTTTATTCATAACTTGCTTAATTTTCAAGATATCGACTTGGTTTATTTTGGGTTGGATAGATAAATTTATTGGCTTTCATTCGTATTCTTTTTTTGCGAAAATAAGAAAAAAATTTTTTTTGTAATTTTTATCAAAAAAGCAAAGGGGTTAGGTCATCCTAATTTTTGAGGAAAAACTTTTTTTCGCACAACCCGCAAAAAACAAATATCGGAATTGAATCCAACACGTTTATCTATCGAACGCAAAAGAAATCAAGTCGATATCTTGAAAACTGAGCAAGTTATGACGAAAAAGGTAACCAGTTCTACTACTGCTTCTTTCCGCCCACTTTTTAGTAGAAGTGGTTACAATTTTATTCATAACTTGCTTAGTTTTAAAGATATCGACTTGGTTTATTTTGCGTTGGATAGTTAAATTTATTGGCTTTCATTTGTATTCTTTTTTGCGAAAATAAGAAAAAATTTTTTTTTGTAATTTTTATCAAAAAAGCAAAGGGGTTAGGTCATCCTAATTTTTGAGGAAAAAATTTTTTTCGCACTACCCGCAAAAGACAAATATTGGAATTGAATCCAAAACACTTATCCATCGAACGCAAAAGAAATCAGGTCGATATCTTGAAAACTAAGCAAGTTATGACCAAAAAGGTAACCAGTTCTACTACTGCCTCTTTCCGCTCACTTTTTAGTAGAACTGGTTACAATTTTATTCATAACTTGTTTAGTTTTAAAGATATCGACTTGGTTTATCTTGCGTTGGATAGATAAATTTATTGGCTTTCATTCGTATTCTTTTTTTGCGAAAATAAGAAAAAAATTTTTTTTTTGTAATTTTTATCAAAAAAGCAAAGGGGTTAGGTCATCCTAATTTTTGAGGAAAAAAATTTTTTCGCACTACCCGCAAAAAGCAAATATTGGAATTGAATCCAACACGTTTATCTATCGAACGCAAAAGAAATCAAGTCGATATCTTGAAAACTGAGCAAGTTATGACGAAAAAGGTAACCAGTTCTACTACTGCCTCTTTCCGCCCACTTTTTAGTAGAACTGGTTACAATTTTATTCATAACTTGTTTAGTTTTCAAGATATAGACTTGGTTTATTTTGCGTTGGATAGATAAATTTATTGGCTTTCATTCGTATTCTTTTATACGAAAATAAGAAAAAAATTTTTTTTTGTCATTTTTATCAAAAAAGCAAAGGGGTTAGGTCATCCTAATTTTTGAGGAAAAAATTTTTTTCGCACTACCCGCAAAAAACTAATATTGGAATTGAATCCAACACGCTTATTTATCGAACGCAAAAGAAATCAAGTCGATATCTTGAAAACTAAGCAAGTTATGACCAAAAAGGTAAACAGTTCTACTACTGCCTCTTTCCGCCCACTTTTTAGTAGAACTGGTTACAATTTTATTCATAACTTGCTTAATTTTCAAGATATCGACTTGGTTTATTTTGGGTTGGATAAATAAATTTATTGGCTTTCATTCGTATTCTTTTTTTGCGAAAATAAGAAAAAAATTTTTTTTGTAATTTTTGAGGAAAAAATTTTTTTCGCACTACCCGCAAAAAACAAATATTGGAATTGAATCCAACACGTTTATCTATCGAACGCAAAAGAAATCAAGTCGATATCTTGAAAACTGAGCAAGTTATGACGAAAAAGGTAACCAGTTCTACTACTGCTTCTTTCCGCCCACTTTTTAGTAGAACTGGTTACAATTTTATTCATAACTTGCTTAGTTTTAAAGATATCGACTTGGTTTATTTTGCGTTGGATAGATAAATTTATTGGCTTTCATTTGTATTCTTTTTTGCGAAAATAAGAAAAAAATTTTTTTTGTAATTTTTATCAAAAAAGCAAAGGGGTTAGGTCATCCTAATTTTTGAGGAAAAAATTTTTTTCGCACTACCCGCAAAAGACAAATATTGGAATTGAATCCAACACACTTATCCATCGAACGCAAAAGAAATCAGGTCGATATCTTGAAAACTAAGCAAGTTATGACCAAAAAGGTAACCAGTTCTACTACTGCCTCTTTCCGCTCACTTTTTAGTAGAACTGGTTACAATTTTATTCATAACTTGTTTAGTTTTAAAGATATCGACTTGGTTTATTTTGCGTTGGATAGATAAATTTATTGGCTTTCATTCGTATTCTTTTTTTGCGAAAATAAGAAAAAAAATTTTTTTTGTAATTTTTATCAAAAAAGCAAAGGGGTTAGGTCATCCTAATTTTTGAGGAAAAAAATTTTTTCGCACTACCCGCAAAAAACAAATATTGGAATTGAATCCAACACGTTTATCTATCGAACGCAAAAGAAATCAAGTCGATATCTTGAAAACTGAGCAAGTTATGACGAAAAAGGTAACCAGTTCTACTACTGCCTCTTTCCGTCCACTTTTTAGTAGAACTGGTTACAATTTTATTCATAACTTGTTTAGTTTTCAAGATATAGACTTGGTTTATTTTGCGTTGGATAGATAAATTTATTGGCTTTCATTCGTATTCCTTTTTTGCGAAAATAAGAAAAAAAATTTTTTGTCATTTTTATCAAAAAAGCAAAGGGGTTAGGTCATCCTAATTTTTGAGGAAAAAGTTTTTTTCGCACTACCCGCAAAAAACTAATATTGGAATTGAATCCAACACGTTTATCTATCGAACGCAAAAGAAATCAAGTCGATATCTTGAAAACTGAGCAAGTTATGACGAAAAAGGTAACCAGTTCTACTACTGCCTCTTTCCGCCCACTTTTTAGTAGAACTGGTTACAATTTTATTCATAACTTGCTTAATTTTCAAGATATCGACTTGGTTTATTTTGGGTTGGATAGATAAATTTATTGGCTTTCATTCGTATTCTTTTTTTGCGAAAATAAGAAAAAAAATTTTTTTGTCATTTTTATCAAAAAAGCAAAGGGGTTAGTTAGGTCATCCTAATTTTTGAGGAAAAATTTTTTTTCGCACTACCCGCAAAAAACTAATATTGGAATTGAATCCAACACGTTTATCTATCGAACGCAAAAGAAATCAAGTCGATATCTTGAAAACTGAGCAAGTTATGACGAAAAAGGTAACCAGTTCTACTACTGCCTCTTTCAGCCCACTTTTTAGTAGAACTGGTTACAATTTTATTCATAACTTGTTTAGTTTTAAAGATATCGACTTGGTTTATTTTGCGTTGGATAGATAAATTTATTGGCTTTCATTCGTATTCTTTTATACGAAAATAAGAAAAAAATTTTTTTTTGTCATTTTTATCAAAAAAGCAAAGGGGTTAGGTCATCCTAATTTTTGAGGAAAAAATTTTTTCGCACTACCCGCAAAAAACAAATATTGGAATTGAATCCAACACATTTATCCATCGAACGCAAAAGAAATCAAGTCGATATCTTGAAAACTAAGCAAGTTATGACCAAAAAGGTAACCAGTTCTACTACTGCCTCTTTCCGCTCACTTTTTAGTAGAACTGGTTACAATTTTATTCATAACTTGCTTAATTTTCAAGATATCGACTTGGTTTATTTTGGGTTGGATAGATAAATTTATTGGCTTTCATTCGTATTCTTTTTTTGCGAAAATTAGAAAAAATTTTTTTTGTAATTTTTATCAAAAAAGCAAAGGGGTTAGGTCATCCTAATTTTTGAGGAAAAAATTTTTTTCGCACTACCCGCAAAAGACAAATATTGGAATTGAATCCAACACACTTATCCATCGAACGCAAAAGAAATCAGGTCGATATCTTGAAAACTAAGCAAGTTATGACCAAAAAGGTAACCAGTTCTACTACTGCCTCTTTCCGCTCACTTTTTAGTAGAACTGGTTACAATTTTATTCATAACTTGTTTAGTTTTAAAGATATCGACTTGGTTTATTTTGCGTTGGATAGATAAATTTATTGGCTTTCATTCGTATTCTTTTTTTGCGAAAATAAGAAAAAAAATTTTTTTTGTAATTTTTATCAAAAAAGCAAAGGGGTTAGGTCATCCTAATTTTTGAGGAAAAAAATTTTTTCGCACTACCCGCAAAAAACAAATATTGGAATTGAATCCAACACGTTTATCTATCGAACGCAAAAGAAATCAAGTCGATATCTTGAAAACTGAGCAAGTTATGACGAAAAAGGTAACCAGTTCTACTACTGCCTCTTTCCGCCCACTTTTTAGTAGAACTGGTTACAATTTTATTCATAACTTGTTTAGTTTTAAAGATATCGACTTGGCTTATTTTGCGTTGGATAGATAAATTTATTGGCTTTCATTCGTATTCTTTTATACGAAAATAAGAAAAAATTTTTTTTTGTCATTTTTATCAAAAAAGCAAAGGGGTTAGGTCATCCTAATTTTTGAGGAAAAAATTTTTTTCGCACTACCCGCAAAAGACAAATATTGGAATTGAATCCAACACATTTATCCATCGAACGCAAAAGGAATCAAGTCGATATCTTGAAAACTAAGCAAGTTATGACCAAAAAGGTAACCAGTTCTACTACTGCCTCTTTCCGCTCACTTTTTAGTAGAACTGGTTACAATTTGATTCATAACTTGTTTAGTTTTAAAGATATAGACTTGGTTTATTTTGCGTTGGATAGATAAATTTATTGGCTTTCATTCGTATTCTTTTTTTGCGAAAATAAGAAAAAAAATTTTTGTAATTTTTATCAAAAAAGCAAAGGGGTTAGGTCATCCTAATTTTTGAGGAAAAAATTTTTTTCGCACTACCCGCAAAAAACAAATATTGGAATTGAATCCAACACGTTTATCTATCGAACGCAAAAGAAATCAAGTCGATATCTTGAAAACTGAGCAAGTTATGACGAAAAAGGTAACCAGTTCTACTACTGCCTCTTTCCGCCCACTTTTTAGTAGAACTGGTTACAATTTTATTCATAACTTGCTTAATTTTCAAGATATCGACTTGGTTTATTTTGGGTTGGATAGATAAATTTATTGGCTTTCATTCGTATTCTTTTTTTGCGAAAATAAGAAAAAATTTTTTTTGTCATTTTTATCAAAAAAGCAAAGGGGTTAGTTAGGTCATCCTAATTTTTGAGGAAAAAATTTTTTTTCGCACTACTCGCAAAAAATTAATATTGGAATTGAATCCAACACGTTTATCTATCGAACGCAAAAGAAATCAAGTCGATATCTTGAAAACTAAGCAAGTTATGACCAAAAAGGTAAACAGTTCTACTACTGCCTCTTTCCGCCCACTTTTTAGTAGAACTGGTTACAATTTTATTCATAATTTGCTTAATTTTCAAGATATCGACTTGGTTTATTTTGGGTTGGATAGATACATTTATTGGCTTTCATTCGTATTCTTTTTTTGCGAAAATAAGAAAAAAAATGTTTGTAATTTTTATCAAAAAAGCAAAAAACTAACATTGGAATTGAATCCAACACGTTTATCTATCGAACGCAAAAGAAATCAAGTCGATATCTTGAAAACTGAGCAAGTTATGACGAAAAAGGTAACCAGTTCTACTACTGCCTCTTTCAGCCCACTTTTTAGTAGAACTGGTTACAATTTTATTCATAACTTGCTTAATTTTCAAGATATCGACTTGGTTTATTTTGGGTTGGATAGATAAATTTATTGGCTTTCATTCGTATTCTTTTTTTTGCGAAAATAAGAAAAAAATTTTTTTGTAATTTTTATCAAAAAAGCAAAGGGGTCATCCTAATTTTTGAGGAAAAATTTTTTTTCGCACTACCCGCAAAAAACAAATATTGGAATTGAATCCAACACGTTTATCTATCGAACGCAAAAGAAATCAAGTCGATATCTTGAAAACTGAGCAAGTTATGACGAAAAAGGTAACCAGTTCTACTGCTGTCTCTTTCCGCCCACTTTTTAGTAGAACTGGTTACAATTTTATTCATAACTTGCTTAGTTTTCAAGATATAGACTTGGTTTATTTTGCGTTGGATAGATAAATTTATTGGCTTTCATTCGTATTCTTTTTTTGCGAAAATAAGAAAAAAAATTTTTTGTAATTTTTATCAAAAAAGCAAAGGGGTTAGGTCATCCTAATTTTTGAGGAAAAATTTTTTTTCGCACTACCCGCAAAAAACAAATATTGGAATTGAATCCAACACGTTTATCTATCGAACGCAAAAGAAATCAAGTCGATATCTTGAAAACTGAGCAAGTTATGACGAAAAAGGTAATCAGTTCTACTACTGCCTCTTTCCGCCCACTTTTTAGTAGAACTGGTTACAATTTTATTCATAACTTGCTTAGTTTTCAAGATATAGACTTGGTTTATTTTGCGTTGGATAGATAAATTTATTGGCTTTCATTCGTATTCTTTTTTTGCGAAAATAAGAAAAAAATTTTTTTTGTCATTTTTATCAAAAAAGCAAAGGGGTTAGGTCATCCTAATTTTTGAGGAAAAAATTTTTTTCGCACTACCCGCAAAAAACAAATATTGGAATTGAATCCAACACGTTTATCTATCGAACGCAAAAGAAATCAAGTGGATATCTTGAAAACTGAGCAAGTTATGACGAAAAAGGTAACCAGTTCTACTACTGCCTCTTTCCGCCCACTTTTTAGTAGAACTGGTTACAATTTTATTCATAACTTGCTTAATTTTCAAGATATCGACTTGGTTTATTTTGGGTTGGATAGATAAATTTATTGGCTTTCATTCGTATTCTTTTTTTGCGAAAATAAGAAAAAATTTTTTTTGTCATTTTTATCAAAAAAGCAAAGGGGTTAGTTAGGTCATCCTAATTTTTGAGGAAAAAATTTTTTTTCGCACTACTCGCAAAAAACTAATATTGGAATTGAATCCAACACGTTTATCTATCGAACGCAAAAGAAATCAAGTCGATATCTTGAAAACTAAGCAAGTTATGACCAAAAAGGTAAACAGTTCTACTACTGCCTCTTTCCGCCCACTTTTTAGTAGAACTGGTTACAATTTTATTCATAATTTGCTTAATTTTCAAGATATCGACTTGGTTTATTTTGCGTTGGATAGATACATTTATTGGCTTTCATTCGTATTCTTTTTTTGCGAAAATAAGAAAAAAAATGTTTGTAATTTTTATCAAAAAAGCAAAAAACTAACATTGGAATTGAATCCAACACGTTTATCTATCGAACGCAAAAGAAATCAAGTCGATATCTTGAAAACTGAGCAAGTTATGACGAAAAAGGTAACCAGTTCTACTACTGTCTCTTTCCGCCCACTTTTTAGTAGAACTGGTTACAATTTTATTCATAACTTGCTTAGTTTTCAAGATATAGACTTGGTTTATTTTGCGTTGGATAGATAAATTTATTGGCTTTCATTCGTATTCTTCTTTTGCGAAAATAAGAAAAAAAATTTTTTGTAATTTTTATCAAAAAAGCAAAGGGGTTAGGTCATCCTAATTTTTGAGGAAAAATTTTTTTTCGCACTACCCGCAAAAAACAAATATTGGAATTGAATCCAACACGTTTATCTATCGAACGCAAAAGAAATCAAGTCGATATCTTGAAAACTAAGCAAGTTATGACCAAAAAGGTAAACAGTTTTACTACTGCCTCTTTCCGCCCACTTTTTAGTAGAACTGGTTACAATTTTATTCATAACTTGCTTAGTTTTCAAGATATAGACTTGGTTTATTTTGCGTTGGATAGATAAATTTATTGGCTTTCATTCGTATTCTTTTTTTGCGAAAATAAGAAAAAAAATTTTTTGTAATTTTTATCAAAAAAGCAAAGGGGTTAGGTCATCCTAATTTTTGAGGAAAAAATTTTTTTCGCACTACCCGCAAAAAACAAATATTGGAATTGAATCCAACACGTTTATCTATCGAACGCAAAAGAAATCAAGTCGATATCTTGAAAACTGAGCAAGTTATGACGAAAAAGGTAATCAGTTCTACTACTGCCTCTTTCCGCCCACTTTTTAGTAGAACTGGTTACAATTTTATTCATAACTTGCTTAATTTTCAAGATATCGACTTGGTTTATTTTGGGTTGGATAGATACATTTATTGGCTTTCATTCGTATTCTTTTTTTGCGAAAATAAGAAAAAATTTTTTTTGTCATTTTTATCAAAAAAGCAAAGGGGTTAGTTAGGTCATCCTAATTTTTGAGGAAAAAATTTTTTTTCGCACTACTCGCAAAAAACTAATATTGGAATTGAATCCAACACGTTTATCTATCGAACGCAAAAGAAATCAAGTCGATATCTTGAAAACTAAGCAAGTTATGACCAAAAAGGTAAACAGTTCTACTACTGCCTCTTTCCGCCCACTTTTTAGTAGAACTGGTTACAATTTTATTCATAATTTGCTTAATTTTCAAGATATCGACTTGGTTTATTTTGGGTTGGATAGATACATTTATTGGCTTTCATTCGTATTCTTTTTTTGCGAAAATAAGAAAAAAAATGTTTGTAATTTTTATCAAAAAAGCAAAAAACTAACATTGGAATTGAATCCAACACGTTTATCTATCGAACGCAAAAGAAATCAAGTCGATATCTTGAAAACTGAGCAAGTTATGACGAAAAAGGTAACCAGTTCTACTACTGCCTCTTTCAGCCCACTTTTTAGTAGAACTGGTTACAATTTTATTCATAACTTGCTTAATTTTCAAGATATCGACTTGGTTTATTTTGGGTTGGATAGATAAATTTATTGGCTTTCATTCGTATTCTTTTTTTTGGGAAAATAAGAAAAAAATTTTTTTGTAATTTTTATCAAAAAAGCAAAGGGGTTAGGTCATCCTAATTTTTGAGGAAAAATTTTTTTTCGCACTACCCGCAAAAAACAAATATTGGAATTGAATCCAACACGTTTATCTATCGAACGCAAAAGAAATCAAGTCGATATCTTGAAAACTAAGCAAGTTATGACCAAAAAGGTAAACAGTTTTACTACTGCCTCTTTCCGCCCACTTTTTAGTAGAACTGGTTACAATTTTATTCATAACTTGCTTAGTTTTCAAGATATAGACTTGGTTTATTTTGCGTTGGATAGATAAATTTATTGGCTTTCATTCGTATTCTTTTTTTGCGAAAATAAGAAAAAAAATTTTTTGTAATTTTTATCAAAAAAGCAAAGGGGTTAGGTCATCCTAATTTTTGAGGAAAAAATTTTTTTCGCACTACCCGCAAAAAACAAATATTGGAATTGAATCCAACACGTTTATCTATCGAACGCAAAAGAAATCAAGTCGATATCTTGAAAACTAAGCAAGTTATGACCAAAAAGGTAAACAGTTTTACTACTGCCTCTTTCCGCCCACTTTTTAGTAGAACTGGTTACAATTTTATTCATAACTTGCTTAGTTTTCAAGATATAGACTTGGTTTATTTTGCGTTGGATAGATAAATTTATTGGCTTTCATTCGTATTCTTTTTTTGCGAAAATAAGAAAAAATTTTTTTTTGTCATTTTTATCAAAAAAGCAAAGGGGTTATTCTTTTTTTGCGAAAATAAGAAAAAAAAATTTTGTAATTTTTATCAAAAAAGCAAAGGGGTTAGGTCATCCTAATTTTTGAGGAAAAAATTTTTTTCGCACTACCCGCAAAAAACAAATATTGGAATTGAATCCAACACGTTTATCTATCGAACGCAAAAGAAATCAAGTCGATATCTTGAAAACTGAGCAAGTTATGACGAAAAAGGTAACCAGTTCTACTACTGCCTCTTTCCGCCCACTTTTTAGTAGAACTGGTTACAATTTTATTCATAACTTGCTTAATTTTCAAGATATCGACTTGGTTTATTTTGGGTTGGATAGATAAATTTATTGGCTTTCATTCGTATTCTTTTTTTGCGAAAATAAGAACAAATTTTTTTTGTAATTTTTATCAAAAAAGCAAAGGGGTTAGTTAGGTCATCCTAATTTTTGAGGAAAAAAATTTTTTCGCACTACCCGCAAAAAACTAATATTGGAATTGAATCCAACACGTTTATCTATCGAACGCAAAAGAAATCAAGTCGATATTTTGAAAACTAAGCAAGTTATGACCAAAAAGGTAAACAGTTCTACTACTGCCTCTTTCCGCCCACTTTTTAGTAGAACTGGTTACAATTTTATTCATAACTTGCTTAATTTTCAAGATATCGACTTGGTTTATTTTGGGTTGGATAGATAAATTTATTGGCTTTCATTCGTATTCTTTTTTGCGAAAATAAGAAAAAATTTTTTTTTGTAATTTTTATCAAAAAAGCAAAGGGGTTAGGTCACCCTAATTTTTGAGGAAAAAATTTTTTTCGCACTACCCGCAAAAAACAAATATTGAAATTGAATCCAACACGTTTATCTATCGAACGCAAAAGAAATCAAGTCGATATCTTGAAAACTGAGCAAGTTATGACGAAAAAGGTAACCAGTTCTACTACTGCCTTTTTCCGCCCACTTTTTAGTAGAACTGGTTACAATTTTATTCATAACTTGCTTAGTTTTCAAGATATAGACTTGGTTTATTTTGCGTTGGATAGATAGATTTATTGGCTTTCATTCGTATTCTTTTTTTGCGAAAATAAGAAAACAATTTTTTTTTGTCATTTTTATCAAAAAAGCAAAGGGGTTATTCTTTTTTTGCGAAAATAAGAAAAAAAAATTTTTGTAATTTTTATCAAAAAAGCAAAGGGGTTAGGTCATCCTAATTTTTGAGGAAAAAATTTTTTCGCACTACCCGCAAAAAACAAATATTGAAATTGAATCCAACACGTTTATCTATCGAACGCAAAAGAAATCAAGTCGATATCTTGAAAACTGAGCAAGTTATGACGAAAAGGGTAACCAGTTCTACTACTGCCTCTTTCCGCCCACTTTTTAGTAGAACTGGTTACAATTTTATTCATAACTTGCTTAGTTTTTAAGATATAGACTTGGTTTATTTTGCGTTGGATAGATAAATTTATTGGCTTTCATTCGTATTCTTTTTTGCGAAAAAAGAACAAATTTTTTTTGTAATTTTTATCAAAAAAGCAAAGGGGTTAGGTCATCCTAATTTTTGAGGAAAAAATTTTTTTCGCACTACCCGCAAAAAACTAATATTGGAATTGAATCCAACACGTTTATCTATCGAACGCAAAAGAAATCAAGTCGATATTTTGAAAACTAAGCAAGTTATGACCAAAAAGGTAAACAGTTCTACTACTGCCTCTTTCCGCCCACTTTTTAGTAGAACTGGTTACAATTTTATTCATAACTTGCTTAATTTTCAAGATATCGACTTGGTTTATTTTGGGTTGGATAGATAAATTTATTGGCTTTCATTCGTATTCTTTTTTGCGAAAATAAGAAAAAAATTTTTTTTGTAATTTTTATCAAAAAAGCAAAGGGGTTAGGTCATCCTAATTTTTGAGGAAAAAATTTTTTTCGCACTACCCGCAAAAAACAAATATTGAAATTGAATCCAACACGTTTATCTATCGAACGCAAAAGAAATCAAGTCGATATCTTGAAAACTGAGCAAGTTATGACGAAAAAGGTAACCAGTTCTACTACTGCCTCTTTCCGCCCACTTTTTAGTAGAACTGGTTACAATTTTATTCATAACTTGCTTAGTTTTCAAGATATAGACTTGGTTTATTTTGCGTTGGATAGATAAATTTATTGGCTTTCATTCGTATTCTTTTTTTGCGAAAATAAGAAAAAAAATTTTTTTTTGTCATTTTTATCAAAAAAGCAAAGGGGTTATTCTTTTTTTGCGAAAATAAGAAAAAAAATTTTTTTAATTTTTATCAAAAAAGCAAAGGGGTTAGGTCATCCTAATTTTTGAGGAAAAAATTTTTTTCGCACTACCCGCAAAAAACAAATATTGAAATTGAATCCAACACGTTTATCTATCGAACGCAAAAGAAATCAAGTCGATATCTTGAAAACTGAGCAAGTTATGACGAAAAAGGTAACCAGTTCTACTACTGCCTCTTTCCGCCCACTTTTTAGTAGAACTGGTTACAATTTTATTCATAACTTGCTTAATTTTCAAGATATCGACTTGGTTTATTTTGGGTTGGATAGATAAATTTATTGGCTTTCATTCGTATTCTTTTTTTGCGAAAATAAGAACAAATTTTTTTTGTAATTTTTATCAAAAAAGCAGAGGGGTTATGTCATCCTAATTTTTGAGGAAAAAATTTTTTTCGCACTACCCGCAAAAAACTAATATTGGAATTGAATCCAACACGTTTATCTATCGAACGCAAAAGAAATCAAGTCGATATTTTGAAAACTAAGCAAGTTATGACCAAAAAGGTAAACAGTTCTACTACTGCCTCTTTCCGCCCACTTTTTAGTAGAACTGGTTACAATTTTATTCATAACTTGCTTAATTTTCAAGATATCGACTTGGTTTATTTTGGGTTGGATAGATAAATTTATTGGCTTTCATTCGTATTCTTTTTTGCGAAAATAAGAAAAAATTTTTTTTTGGTAATTTTTATCAAAAAAGCAAAGGGGTTAGGTCATCCTAATTTTTGAGGAAAAAATTTTTTTCGCACTACCCGCAAAAAACAAATATTGAAATTGAATCCAACACGTTTATCTATCGAACGCAAAAGAAATCAAGTCGATATCTTGAAAACTGAGCAAGTTATGACGAAAAAGGTAACCAGTTCTACTACTGCCTCTTTCCGCCCACTTTTTAGTAGAACTGGTTACAATTTTATTCATAACTTGCTTAGTTTTCAAGATATAGACTTGGTTTATTTTGCGTTGGATAGATAAATTTATTGGCTTTCATTCGTATTCTTTTTTTGCGAAAATAAGAAAAAAATTTTTTTTTTGTCATTTTTATCAAAAAAGCAAAGGGGTTATTCTTTTTTTGCGAAAATAAGAAAAAAAATTTTTTTAATTTTTATCAAAAAAGCAAAGGGGTTAGGTCATCCTAATTTTTGAGGAAAAAATTTTTTTCGCACTACCCGCAAAAAACAAATATTGAAATTGAATCCAACACGTTTATCTATCGAACGCAAAAGAAATCAAGTCGATATCTTGAAAACTGAGCAAGTTATGACGAAAAAGGTAACCAGTTCTACTACTGCCTCTTTCCGCCCACTTTTTAGTAGAACTGGTTACAATTTTATTCATAACTTGCTTAGTTTTCAAGATATAGACTTGGTTTATTTTGCGTTGGATAGATAAATTTATTGGCTTTCATTCGTATTCTTTTTTTGCGAAAATAAGAAAAAAATTTTTTTTTTGTCATTTTTATCAAAAAAGCAAAGGGGTTATTCTTTTTTTGCGAAAATAAGAAAAAAAATTTTTTTAATTTTTATCAAAAAAGCAAAGGGGTTAGGTCATCCTAATTTTTGAGGAAAAAATTTTTTTCGCACTACCCGCAAAAAACAAATATTGAAATTGAATCCAACACGTTTATCTATCGAACGCAAAAGAAATCAAGTCGATATCTTGAAAACTGAGCAAGTTATGACGAAAAAGGTAACCAGTTCTACTACTGCCTCTTTCCGCCCACTTTTTAGTAGAACTGGTTACAATTTTATTCATAACTTGCTTAATTTTCAAGATATCGACTTGGTTTATTTTGGGTTGGATAGATAAATTTATTGGCTTTCATTCGTATTCTTTTTTTGCGAAAATAAGAACAAATTTTTTTTGTAATTTTTATCAAAAAAGCAGAGGGGTTAGGTCATCCTAATTTTTGAGGAAAAAATTTTTTTCGCACTACCCGCAAAAAACTAATATTGGAATTGAATCCAACACGTTTATCTATCGAACGCAAAAGAAATCAAGTCGATATTTTGAAAACTAAGCAAGTTATGACCAAAAAGGTAAACAGTTCTACTACTGCCTCTTTCCGCCCACTTTTTAGTAGAACTGGTTACAATTTTATTCATAACTTGCTTAATTTTCAAGATATCGACTTGGTTTATTTTGGGTTGGATAGATAAATTTATTGGCTTTCATTCGTATTCTTTTTTGCGAAAATAAGAAAAAATTTTTTTTTGGTAATTTTTATCAAAAAAGCAAAGGGGTTAGGTCATCCTAATTTTTGAGGAAAAAATTTTTTTCGCACTACCCGCAAAAAACAAATATTGAAATTGAATCCAACACGTTTATCTATCGAACGCAAAAGAAATCAAGTCGATATCTTGAAAACTGAGCAAGTTATGACGAAAAAGGTAACCAGTTCTACTACTGCCTCTTTCCGCCCACTTTTTAGTAGAACTGGTTACAATTTTATTCATAACTTGCTTAGTTTTCAAGATATAGACTTGGTTTATTTTGCGTTGGATAGATAAATTTATTGGCTTTCATTCGTATTCTTTTTTTGCGAAAATAAGAAAAAAAATTTTTTTTGTCATTTTTATCAAAAAAGCAAAGGGGTTATTCTTTTTTTGCGAAAATAAGAAAAAAAATTTTTGTAATTTTTATCAAAAAAGCAAAGGGGTTAGGTCATCCTAATTTTTGAGGAAAAAATTTTTTTCGCACTACCCGCAAAAAACAAATATTGGAATTGAATCCAACACGTTTATCTATCGAACGCAAAAGAAATCAAGTCGATATCTTGAAAACTGAGCAAGTTATGACGAAAACGGTAACCAGTTCTACTACTGCCTCTTTCCGCCCACTTTTTAGTAGAACTGGTTACAATTTTATTCATAACTTGCTTAATTTTCAAGATATCGACTTGGTTTATTTTGGGTTGGATAGATAAATTTATTGGCTTTCATTCGTATTCTTTTTTTGCGAAAATAAGAAAAAAATTTTTTGTAATTTTTATCAAAAAAGCAAAGGGGTTAGGTCATATAATTTTTGAGGAAAAACTTTTTTTCGCACAACCCGCAAAAAACAAATATTGGAATTGAAACCAACACGTTTATCTATCGAACGCAAAAGAAATCAAGTCGATATCTTGAAAACTGAGCAAGTTATGACGAAAAAGGTAACCAGTTCTACTACTGCCTCTTTCCGCCCACTTTTTAGTAGAACTGGTTAAAATTTTATTAATAACTTGCTTAATTTTCAAGATATCGACTTGGTTTATTTTGGGTTGGATAGATAAATTTATTGGCTTTCATTCGAATTCTTTTTTTGCGAAAATAAGAAAAAAATTTTTTTTGTAATTTTTATCAAAAAAGCAAAGGGGTTAGGTCATCTAAATTTTTGAGGAAAAAATTTTTTTCGCACTACCCGCAAAAAACAAATATTGGAATTGAATCCAACACGTTTATCTATCGAACGCAAAAGAAATCAAGTCGATATCTTGAAAACTGAGCAAGTTATGACGAAAAAGGTAACCAGTTCTACTATTGCTTCTTTCCGCCCACTTTTTAGTAGAACTGGTTACAATTTTATTCATAACTTGCTTAGTTTTAAAGATATCGACTTGGTTTATTTTGCGTTGGATAGATAAATTTATTGGCTTTCATTTGTATTCTTTTTTGCGAAAATAAGAAAAAAAATTTTTTTTGTAATTTTTATCAAAAAAGCAAAGGGGTTAGGTCATCCTAATTTTTGAGGAAAAAATTTTTTTCGCACTACCCGCAAAAAACAAATATTGGAATTGAATCCAACACGTTTATCTATCGAACGCAAAAGAAATCAAGTCGATATCTTGAAAACTGAGCAAGTTATGACGAAAAAGGTAACCAGTTCTACTACTGCTTCTTTCCGCCCACTTTTTAGTAGAACTGCTTACAATTTTATTCATAACTTGCTTAGTTTTAAAGATATCGACTTGGTTTATTTTGCGTTGGATAGATAAATTTATTGGCTTTCATTTGTATTCTTTTTTGCGAAAATAAGAAAAAATTTTTTTTTTGTAATTTTTATCAAAAAAGCAAAAGGGTTAGGTCATCCTAATTTTTGAGGAAAAAATTTTTTTCGCACTACCCGCAAAAAACAAATATTGGAATTGAATCCAACACGTTTATCTATCGAACGCAAAAGAAATCAAGTCGATATCTTGAAAACTGAGCAAGTTATGACGAAAAAGGTAACCAGTTCTACTACTGCCTCTTTCCGCTCACTTTTTAGTAGAACTGGTTACAATTTTATTCATAACTTGCTTAGTTTTCAAGATATAGACTTGGTTTATTTTGCGTTGGATAGATAAATTTATTGGCTTTCATTCGTATTCTTTTTTTGCGAAAATAAGAAAAAATTTTTTTGTAATTTTTATCAAAAAAGCAAAGGGGTTAGGTCATCCTAATTTTTGAGGAAAAACTTTTTTTCGCACAACCCGCAAAAAACAAATATTGGAATTGAATCCAACACGTTTATCTATCGAACGCAAAAGAAATCAAGTCGATATCTTGAAAACTGAGCAAGTTATGACGAAAAAGGTAACCAGTTCTACTACTGCCTCTTTCCGCCCACTTTTTAGTAGAACTGGTTACAATTTTATTCATAACTTGCTTAATTTTCAAGATATCGACTTGGTTTATTTTGGGTTGGATAGATAATTTTTTTGGCTTTCATTCGTATTCTTTTTTTGCGAAAATAAGAAAAAAATTTTTTGTAATTTTTATCAAAAAAGCAAAGGGGTTAGGTCATATAATTTTTGAGGAAAAACTTTTTTTCGCACAACCCGCAAAAAACAAATATTGGAATTGAATCCAACACGTTTATCTATCGAACGCAAAAGAAATCAAGTCGATATCTTGAAAACTGAGCAAGTTATGACGAAAAAGGTAACCAGTTCTACTACTGCCTCTTTCCGCCCACTTTTTAGTAGAACTGGTTACAATTTTATTAATAACTTGCTTAATTTTCAAGATATCGACTTGGTTTATTTTGGGTTGGATAGATAAATTTATTGGCTTTCATTCGAATTCTTTTTTTGCGAAAATAAGAAATAAAATTTTTTTGTAATTTTTATCAAAAAAGCAAAGGGGTTAGGTCATCTAAATTTTTGAGGAAAAAATTTTTTTCGCACTACCCGCAAAAAACAAATATTGGAATTGAATCCAACACGTTTATCTATCGAACGCAAAAGAAATCAAGTCGATATCTTGAAAACTGAGCAAGTTATGACGAAAAAGGTAACCAGTTCTACTACTGCCTCTTTCCGCTCACTTTTTAGTAGAACTGGTTACAATTTTATTCATAACTTGCTTAGTTTTCAAGATATAGACTTGGTTTATTTTGCGTTGGATAGATAAATTTATTGGCTTTCATTCGTATTCTTTTTTTGCGAAAATAAGAAAAAATTTTTTTGTAATTTTTATCAAAAAAGCAAAGGGGTTAGGTCATCCTAATTTTTGAGGAAAAACTTTTTTTCGCACAACCCGCAAAAAACAAATATTGGAATTGAATCCAACACGTTTATCTATCGAACGCAAAAGAAATCAAGTCGATATCTTGAAAACTGAGCAAGTTATGACGAAAGAGGTAACCAGTTCTACTACTGCCTCTTTCCGCCCACTTTTTAGTAGAACTGGTTACAATTTTATTCATAACTTGCTTAGTTTTCAAGATATAGACTTGGTTTATTTTGCGTTGGATAGATAAATTTATTGGCTTTCATTCGTATTCTTTTTTTGCGAAAATAAGAAAAAAATTTTTTTTGTAATTTTTATCAAAAAAGCAAAGGGTTAGGTCATCCTAATTTTTGAGGAAAAATTTTTTTTCGCACAACCCGCAAAAAACAAATATTGGAATTGAATCCAACACGTTTATCTATCGAACGCAAAAGAAATCAAGTCGATATCTTGAAAACTGAGCAAGTTATGACGAAAGAGGTAACCAGTTCTACTACTGCCTCTTTCCGCCCACTTTTTAGTAGAACTGGTTACAATTTTATTCATAACTTGCTTAGTTTTCAAGATATAGACTTGGTTTATTTTGCGTTGGATAGATAAATTTATTGGCTTTCATTCGTATTCTTTTATACGAAAATAAGAAAAAAAAATTTTTTTGTCATTTTTATCAAAAAAGCAAAGGGGTTAGGTCATATAATTTTTGAGGAAAAACTTTTTTTCGCACAACCCGCAAAAAACAAATATTGGAATTGAATCCAACACGTTTATCTATCGAACGCAAAAGAAATCAAGTCGATATCTTGAAAACTGAGCAAGTTATGACGAAAAAGGTAACCAGTTCTACTACTGCCTCTTTCCGCCCACTTTTTAGTAGAACTGGTTACAATTTTATTAATAACTTGCTTAGTTTTCAAGATATAGACTTGGTTTATTTTGCGTTGGATAGATAAATTTATTGGCTTTCATTCGAATTCTTTTTTTGCGAAAATAAGAAATAAAATTTTTTTGTAATTTTTATCAAAAAAGCAAAGGGGTTAGGTCATCTAAATTTTTGAGGAAAAAATTTTTTTCGCACTACCCGCAAAAAACAAATATTGGAATTGAATCCAACACGTTTATCTATCGAACGCAAAAGAAATCAAGTCGATATCTTGAAAACTGAGCAAGTTATGACGAAAAAGGTAACCAGTTCTACTACTGCCTCTTTCCGCTCACTTTTTAGTAGAACTGGTTACAATTTTATTCATAACTTGCTTAGTTTTCAAGATATAGACTTGGTTTATTTTGCGTTGGATAGATAAATTTATTGGCTTTCATTCGTATTCTTTTTTTGCGAAAATAAGAAAAAATTTTTTTGTAATTTTTATCAAAAAAGCAAAGGGGTTAGGTCATCCTAATTTTTGAGGAAAAACTTTTTTTCGCACAACCCGCAAAAAACAAATATTGGAATTGAATCCAACACGTTTATCTATCGAACGCAAAAGAAATCAAGTCGATATCTTGAAAACTGAGCAAGTTATGACGAAAGAGGTAACCAGTTCTACTACTGCCTCTTTCCGCCCACTTTTTAGTAGAACTGGTTACAATTTTATTCATAACTTGCTTAGTTTTCAAGATATAGACTTGGTTTATTTTGCGTTGGATAGATAAATTTATTGGCTTTCATTCGTATTCTTTTTTTGCGAAAATAAGAAAAAAATTTTTTTTGTAATTTTTATCAAAAAAGCAAAGGGTTAGGTCATCCTAATTTTTGAGGAAAAATTTTTTTTCGCACAACCCGCAAAAAACAAATATTGGAATTGAATCCAACACGTTTATCTATCGAACGCAAAAGAAATCAAGTCGATATCTTGAAAACTGAGCAAGTTATGACGAAAGAGGTAACCAGTTCTACTACTGCCTCTTTCCGCCCACTTTTTAGTAGAACTGGTTACAATTTTATTCATAACTTGCTTAGTTTTCAAGATATAGACTTGGTTTATTTTGCGTTGGATAGATAAATTTATTGGCTTTCATTCGTATTCTTTTATACGAAAATAAGAAAAAAAAATTTTTTTGTCATTTTTATCAAAAAAGCGAAGGGGTTAGGTCATCCTAATTTTTGAGGAAAAAATTTTTTTCGCACTACCCGCAAAAAACAAATATCGGAATTGAATCCAACATGTTTATCTATCGAACACAAAAGAAATCAAGTCGATATCTTGAAAACTGAGCAAGTTATGACGAAAAAGGTAATCAGTTCTACTACTGCCTCTTTCCGCCCACTTTTTAGTAGAACTGGTTACAATTTTATTCATAACTTGCTTAGTTTTCAAGATATAGACTTGGTTTATTTTGCGTTGGATAGATAAATTTATTGGCTTTCATTCGTATTCTTTTTTTGCGAAAATAAGAAAAAAATTTTTTTGTCATTTTTATCAAAAAAGCAAAGGGGTTAGGTCATCCTAATTTTTGAGGAAAAAATTTTTTTCGCACTACTCGCAAAAAACAAATATTGGAATTGAATCCAACACATTTATCCATTGAACGCAAAAGAAATCAAGTCGATATCTTGAAAACTAAGCAAGTTATGACCAAAAAGGTAAACAGTTCTACTACTGCCTCTTTCCGCCCACTTTTTAGTAGAACAATTTTATTCATAACTTGCTTAATTTTCAAGATATCGACTTGGTTTATTTTGCGTTGGATAGATAAATTTATTGGCTTTCATTCGTATTCTTTTTTTGCGAAAATAAGAAAAAATTTTTTTTGTCATTTTTATCAAAAAAGCAAAGGGGTTAGGTCATCCTAATTTTTGTGGAAAAATTTTTTTTCGCACTACCCGCAAAATACAAATATTGGAATTGAATCCAACACGTTTATCTATCGAACGCAAAAGAAATCAAGTCGATATCTTGAAAACTGAGCAAGTTATGACGAAAAAGGATACCAGTTCTACTACTGCCTCTTTCCGCCCACTTTTTAGTAGAACTGGTTACAATTTTATTCATAACTTGCTTAGTTTTCAAGATATAGACTTGGTTTATTTTGGGTTGGATAGATAAATTTATTGGCTTTCATTCGTATTCTTTCTTTGCGAAAATAAGAAAAAATTTTTTTTTGTCATTTTTATCAAAAAAGCAAAGGGGTTAGGTCATCCTAATTTTTGAGGAAAAAATTTTTTTCGCACTACCCGCAAAAAACTAATATTGGAATTGAATCCAACACGTTTATCTGTCGAACGCAAAAGAAATCAAGTCGATATTTTGAAAACTAAGCAAGTTATGACCAAAAGGGTAACCAGTTCTACTACTGCCTCTTTCCGCCCACTTTTTAGTAGAACTTGTTACAATTTTATTCATAACTTGCTTAGTTTTCAAGATATCGACTTGGTTTATTTTGCGTTGGATAGATAAATTTATTGGTTTTCATTCGTATTCTTTTTTTGCGAAAATAAGAAAAAAAATTTTTTTTTGTCATTTTTATCAAAAAAGCAAAGGGGTTAGGTCATCCTAATTTTTGAGGAAAAATTTTTTTCGCACTACCCGCAAAAAACAAATATTGAAATTGAATCCAACACGTTTATCTATCGAACGCAAAAGAAATCAAGTCGATATCTTGAAAGCTAAGCAAGTTATGACCAAAAAGGTAAACAGTTCTACTACTGCCTCTTTCCGCCCACTTTTTAGTAGAACAATTTTATTCAGAACTTGCTTAATTTTCAAGATATCGACTTGGTTTATTTTGCGTTGGATAGATAAATTTATTGGCTTTCATTCGTATTCTTTTATACAAAAATAAGAAAAAATTTTTTTTGTCATTTTTATCAAAAAAGCAATTGGGTTAGGTCATCCTAATTTTTGAGGAAAAAATTTTTTTCGCACTACCCGCAAAAAACAAATATTGGAATTGAATCCAACACGTTTATCTATCGAACGCAAAAGAAATCAAGTCGATATCTTGAAAACTGAGCAAGTTATGACGAAAAAGGTAATCAGTTCTACTGCTGCCTCTTTCCGCCCACTTTTTAGTAGAACTGGTTACAATTTTATTCATAACTTGCTTAGTTTTCAAGATATAGACTTGGTTTATTTTGCGTTGGATAGATAAATTTATTGGCTTTCATTCGTATTCTTTTTTTGCGAAAATAAGAAAAAATTTTTTTTGTCATTTTTATCAAAAAAGCAAAGGGGTTAGGTCATCCTAATTTTTGAGGAAAAAATTTTTTTCGCACTACCCGCAAAAAACAAATATTGGAATTGAATCCAACACATTTATCCATCGAACGCAAAAGAAATCAAGTCGATATCTTGAAAACTAAGCAAGTTATGACCAAAAAGGTAAACAGTTCTACTACTGCCTCTTTCCGCCCACTTTTTAGTAGAACTGGTTACAATTTAATCATAACTTGTTTAGTTTTAAAGATATCGACTTGGTTTATTTTGCGTTGGATAGACAAATTTATTGGCTTTCATTCGTATTCTTTTTTTGCGAAAATAAGAAAAAAAATTTTTGTATTTTTTATCAAAAAAGCAAAGGGGTTAGGTCATCCTAATTTTTGAGGAAAAATTTTTTTCGCACTACCCGCAAAAAACAAATATTGAATTTGAATCCAACACGTTTATCTATCGAACGCAAAAGAAATCAAGTCGATATCTTGAAAGCTAAGCAAGTTATGACCAAAAAGGTAAACAGTTCTACTACTGCCTCTTTCCGCCCACTTTTTAGTAGAACAATTTTATTCATAACTTGCTTAATTTTCAAGATATCGACTTGGTTTATTTTGCGTTGGATAGATAAATTTATTGGCTTTCATTCGTATTCTTTTATACGAAAATAAGAAAAAAATTTTTTTTTTGTCATTTTTATCAAAAAAGCAAATGGGTTAGGTCATCCTAATTTTTGAGGAAAAAATTTTTTTTTCGCACTACCCGCAAAAAACAAATATTGGAATTGAATCCAACACGTTTATCTATCGAACGCAAAAGAAATCAAGTCGATATCTTGAAAACTAAGCAAGTTATGACTGACCTTCGTAGACTAGTAGGTAGTGTACTAGACTCGTAGTGCGAAGGTCCCAGGTTCGAATCCTGCCGCAGAACTCTGGCAGTTTGAAAGGGAGCGCACAACAAGCCTTCACTGGCTTAAGTGTATGTCGTATGACATGGGCTATCACACCCCTCCAATCAACCTAACCTAACCTAACCTAAGCAAGTTATGACCAAAAAGGTAACCAGTTCTACTACTGCCTCTTTCCGCCCACTTTTTAGTAGAACTGGTTACAATTTTATTCATAACTTGCTTAGTTTTCAAGATATGGACTTGGTTTATTTTGCGTTGGATAGATAAATTTATTGGCTTTCATTCGTATTCTTTTTTTGCGAAAATAAGAAAAAATTTTTTTTGTCATTTTTATCAAAAAAGCAAAGGGTCATCCTAATTTTTGTGGAAAAATTTTTTTTCGCACTACCCGCAAAAAACAAATATTGGAATTGAATCCAACACGTTTATCTATCGAACGCAAAAGAAATCAAGTCGATATCTTGAAAACTGAGCAAGTTATGACCAAAAAGGTAACCAGTTCTACTACTGCCTCTTTCCGCCCACTTTTTAGTAGAACTGGTTACAATTTTATTCATAACTTGCTTAGTTTTCAAGATATAGACTTGGTTTATTTTGGGTTGGATAGATAAATTTATTGGCTTTCATTCGTATTATTTCTTTGCGAAAATAAGAAAAAAAATTTTTTTTGTCATTTTTATCAAAAAAGCAAATGGGTTAGGTCATCCTAATTTTTGAGGAAAAAATTTTTTTCGCACTACCCGCAAAAAACAAATATTGGAATTGAATCCAACACGTTTATCTATCGAACGCAAAAGAAATCAAGTCGATATCTTGAAAACTAAGCAAGTTATGACCAAAAAGGTAACCAGTTCTACTACTGCCTCTTTCCGCCCACTTTTTAGTAGAACTGGTTACAATTTTATTCATAACTTGCTTAGTTTTCAAGATATGGACTTGGTTTATTTTGCGTTGGATAGATAAATTTATTGGCTTTCATTCGTATTCTTTTTTTGCGAAAATAAGAAAAAACATTTTTTTTGTAATTTTTATCAAAAAAGCAAAGGGCTTAGGTCATCCTAATTTTTGAGGAAAAAATTTTTTTCGCACTACCCGCAAAAAACAAATATTGGAATTGAATCCAACACGTTTATCTATCGAACGCAAAAAAAATCAAGTCGATATCTTGAAAACTGAGCAAGTTATGACGAAAAAGGTAACCAGTTCTACTACTGCCTCTTTCCGCCCACTTTTTAGTAGAACTGGTTACAATTTTATTCATAACTTGCTTAATTTTCAAGACATCGACTTGTTTTTTTTTTGGGTTGGAGAGATAAATTTATTGGCTTTCATTCGTATTCTTTTTTTGCGAAAATAAGAAAAAAATATTTTTGTAATTTTTATCAAAAAAGCAAAGGGGTTAGGTCATCCTAATTTTTGAGGAAAAAATTTTATTCGCACTACCCGCAAAAAACAAATATTGGAATTGAATCCAACACGTTTATCTATCGAACGCAAAAGAAATCAAGTCGATATCTTGAAAACTAAGCAAGTTATGACGAAAAAGGTAACCAGTTCTACTACTGCCTCTTTCCGCCCACTTTTTAGTAGAACTGGTTACAATTTTATTCATAACTTGCTTAGTTTTCAAGATATGGACTTGGTTTATTTTGCGTTGGATAGATAAATTTATTGGCTTTCATTCGTATTCTTTTTTTGCGAAAATAAGAAAAAAATTTTTTTGTCATTTTTATCAAAAAAGCAAAGGGGTTAGGTCATCCTAATTTTTGTGGAAAAAATTTTTTTCGCACTACCCGCAAAAAACAAATATTGGAATTGAATCCAACACGTTTATCTATCGAACGCAAAAGAAATCAAGTCGATATCTTGAAAACTGAGCAAGTTATGACCAAAAAGGTAACCAGTTCTACTACTGCCTCTTTCCGCCCACTTTTTAGTAGAACTGGTTACAATTTTATTCATAACTTGCTTAGTTTTCAAGATATAGACTTGGTTTATTTTGGGTTGGATAGATAAATTTATTGGCTTTCATTCGTATTATTTCTTTGCGAAAATAAGAAAAAAAATTTTTTTTGTCATTTTTATCAAAAAAGCAAATGGGTTAGGTCATCCTAATTTTTGAGGAAAAAATTTTTTTCGCACTACCCGCAAAAAACAAATATTGGAATTGAATCCAACACGTTTATCTATCGAACGCAAAAGAAATCAAGTCGATATCTTGAAAACTAAGCAAGTTATGACCAAAAAGGTAACCAGTTCTACTACTGCCTCTTTCCGCCCACTTTTTAGTAGAACTGGTTACAATTTTATTCATAACTTGCTTAGTTTTCAAGATATGGACTTGGTTTATTTTGCGTTGGATAGATAAATTTATTGGCTTTCATTCGTATTCTTTTTTTGCGAAAATAAGATAAAACATTTTTTTTTGTAATTTTTATCAAAAAAGCAAAGGGCTTAGGTCATCCTAATTTTTGAGGAAAAAATTTTTTTCGCACTACCCGCAAAAAACAAATATTGGAATTGAATCCAACATGTTTATCTATCGAACGCAAAAAAAATCAAGTCGATATCTTGAAAACTGAGCAAGTTATGACGAAAAAGGTAACCAGTTCTACTACTGCCTCTTTCCGCCCACTTTTTAGTAGAACTGGTTACAATTTTATTCATAACTTGCTTAATTTTCAAGACATCGACTTGTTTTTTTTGGGTTGGAGAGATAAATTTATTGGCTTTCATTCGTATTCTTTTTTTGCGAAAATAAGAAAAAAATATTTTTGTAATTTTTATCAAAAAAGCAAAGGGGTTAGGTCATCCTAATTTTTGAGGAAAAAATTTTATTCGCACTACCCGCAAAAAACAAATATTGGAATTGAATCCAACACGTTTATCTATCGAACGCAAAAGAAATCAAGTCGATATCTTGAAAACTAAGCAAGTTATGACGAAAAAGGTAACCAGTTCTACTACTGCCTCTTTCCGCCCACTTTTTAGTAGAACTGGTTACAATTTTATTCATAACTTGCTTAGTTTTCAAGATATAGACTTGGTTTATTTTGCGTTGGATAGATAAATTTATTGGCTTTCATTCGTATTCTTTTTTTGCGAAAATAAGAAAAAAAATTTTTTTGTCATTTTTATCAAAAAAGCAAAGGGGTTAGGTCATCCTAATTTTTGAGGAAAAAATTTTTTTCGCACTACCCGCAAAAAACAAATATTGGAATTGAATCCAACACATTTATCCATCGAACGCAAAAGAAATCAAGTCGATATCTTGAAAACTAAGCAAGTTATGACCAAAAAGGTAACCAGTTCTACTACTGCCTCTTTCCGCCCACTTTTTAGTAGAACTGGTTACAATTTTATTCATAACTTGCTTAGTTTTCAAGATATGGACTTGGTTTATTTTGCGTTGGATAGATAAATTTATTGGCTTTCATTCGTATTCTTTTTTTGCGAAAATAAGAAAAAAATTTTTTTGTCATTTTTATCAAAAAAGCAAAGGGGTTAGGTCATCCTAATTTTTGTGGAAAAAATTTTTTTCGCACTACCCGCAAAAAACAAATATTGGAATTGAATCCAACACGTTTATCTATCGAACGCAAAAGAAATCAAGTCGATATCTTGAAAACTGAGCAAGTTATGACCAAAAAGGTAACCAGTTCTACTACTGCCTCTTTCCGCTCACTTTTTAGTAGAACTGGTTACAATTTTATTCATAACTTGCTTAGTTTTCAAGTTATAGACTTGGTTTATTTTGGGTTGGATAGATAAATTTATTGGCTTTCATTCGTATTCTTTCTTTGCGAAAATAAGAAAAAAAATTTTTTTTTGTCATTTTTATCAAAAAAGCAAATGGGTTAGGTCATCCTAATTTTTGAGGAAAAAATTTTTTTCGCACTACCCGCAAAAAACAAATATTGGAATTGAATCCAACACGTTTATCTATCGAACGCAAAAGAAATCAAGTCGATATCTTGAAAACTGAGCAAGTTATGACCAAAAAGGTAACCAGTTCTACTACTGCCTCTTTCCGCCCACTTTTTAGTAGAACTTGTTACAATTTTATTCATAACTTGCTTAGTTTTCAAGATATCGACTTGGTTTATTTTGCGTTGGATAGATAAATTTATTGGTTTTCATTCGTATTCTTTTTTTGCGAAAATAAGAAAAAAATTTTTTTTTGTCATTTTTATCAAAAAAGCAAAGGGGTTAGGTCATCCTAATTTTTGAGGAAAAATTTTTTTCGCACTACCCGCAAAAAACAAATATTGAAATTGAATCCAACACGTTTATCTATCGAACGCAAAAAGAAATCAAGTCGATATCTTGAAAGCTAAGCAAGTTATGACCAAAAAGGTAAACAGTTCTACTACTGCCTCTTTCCGCCCACTTTTTAGTAGAACAATTTTATTCAGAACTTGCTTAATTTTCAAGATATCGACTTGGTTTATTTTGCGTTGGATAGATAAATTTATTGGCTTTCATTCGTATTCTTTTATACGAAAATAAGAAAAAATTTTTTTTGTCATTTTTATCAAAAAAGCAATTGGGTTAGGTCATCCTAATTTTTGAGGAAAAAATTTTTTTCGCACTACCCGCAAAAAACAAATATTGGAATTGAATCCAACACGTTTATCTATCGAACGCAAAAGAAATCAAGTCGATATCTTGAAAACTGAGCAAGTTATGACGAAAAAGGTAATCAGTTCTACTGCTGCCTCTTTCCGCCCACTTTTTAGTAGAACTGGTTACAATTTTATTCATAACTTGCTTAGTTTTCAAGATATAGACTTGGTTTATTTTGCGTTGGATAGATAAATTTATTGGCTTTCATTCGTATTCTTTTTTTGCGAAAATAAGAAAAAATTTTTTTTGTCATTTTTATCAAAAAAGCAAAGGGGTTAGGTCATCCTAATTTTTGAGGAAAAAATTTTTTTCGCACTACCCGCAAAAAACAAATATTGGAATTGAATCCAACACATTTATCCATCGAACGCAAAAGAAATCAAGTCGATATCTTGAAAACTAAGCAAGTTATGACCAAAAAGGTAAACAGTTCTACTACTGCCTCTTTCCGCCCACTTTTTAGTAGAACTGGTTACAATTTAATCATAACTTGTTTAGTTTTAAAGATATCGACTTGGTTTATTTTGCGTTGGATAGACAAATTTATTGGCTTTCATTCGTATTCTTTTTTTGCGAAAATAAGAAAAAAAATTTTTGTATTTTTTATCAAAAAAGCAAAGGGGTTAGGTCATCCTAATTTTTGAGGAAAAATTTTTTTCGCACTACCCGCAAAAAACAAATATTGAATTTGAATCCAACACGTTTATCTATCGAACGCAAAAGAAATCAAGTCGATATCTTGAAAGCTAAGCAAGTTATGACCAAAAAGGTAAACAGTTCTACTACTGCCTCTTTCCGCCCACTTTTTAGTAGAACAATTTTATTCATAACTTGCTTAATTTTCAAGATATCGACTTGGTTTATTTTGCGTTGGATAGATAAATTTATTGGCTTTCATTCGTATTCTTTTATACGAAAATAAGAAAAAAATTTTTTTTTGTCATTTTTATCAAAAAAGCAAATGGGTTAGGTCATCCTAATTTTTGAGGAAAAAATTTTTTTTTCGCACTACCCGCAAAAAACAAATATTGGAATTGAATCCAACACGTTTATCTATCGAACGCAAAAGAAATCAAGTCGATATCTTGAAAACTAAGCAAGTTATGACTGACCTTCGTAGACTAGTAGGTAGTGTACTAG
Source organism: Germaria angustata (assembly GCA_963681545.1). Classification (NCBI taxonomy): domain Eukaryota; kingdom Metazoa; phylum Arthropoda; class Insecta; order Diptera; family Tachinidae; genus Germaria; species Germaria angustata. The sequence goes on along the minus strand of OY812998.1, from coordinate 59,389,750 downwards.
ACTCGTAGTGCGAAGGTCCCAGGTTCGAATCCTGCCGCAGAACTCTGGCAGTTTGAAAGGGAGCGCACAACAAGCCTTCACTGGCTTAAGTGTATGTCGTATGACATGGGCTATCACACCCCTCCAATCAACCTAACCTAACCTAACCTAAGCAAGTTATGACCAAAAAGGTAACCAGTTCTACTACTGCCTCTTTCCGCCCACTTTTTAGTAGAACTGGTTACAATTTTATTCATAACTTGCTTAGTTTTCAAGATATGGACTTGGTTTATTTTGCGTTGGATAGATAAGTTTATTGGCTTTCATTCGTATTCTTTTTTTGCGAAAATAAGAAAAAATTTTTTTTGTCATTTTTATCAAAAAAGCAAAGGGTCATCCTAATTTTTGTGGAAAAATTTTTTTTCGCACTACCCGCAAAAAACAAATATTGGAATTGAATCCAACACGTTTATCTATCGAACGCAAAAGAAATCAAGTCGATATCTTGAAAACTGAGCAAGTTATGACCAAAAAGGTAACCAGTTCTACTACTGCCTCTTTCCGCCCACTTTTTAGTAGAACTGGTTACAATTTTATTCATAACTTGCTTAGTTTTCAAGATATAGACTTGGTTTATTTTGGGTTGGATAGATAAATTTATTGGCTTTCATTCGTATTATTTCTTTGCGAAAATAAGAAAAAAAATTTTTTTTGTCATTTTTATCAAAAAAGCAAATGGGTTAGGTCATCCTAATTTTTGAGGAAAAAATTTTTTTCGCACTACCCGCAAAAAACAAATATTGGAATTGAATCCAACACGTTTATCTATCGAACGCAAAAGAAATCAAGTCGATATCTTGAAAACTAAGCAAGTTATGACCAAAAAGGTAACCAGTTCTACTACTGCCTCTTTCCGCCCACTTTTTAGTAGAACTGGTTACAATTTTATTCATAACTTGCTTAGTTTTCAAGATATGGACTTGGTTTATTTTGCGTTGGATAGATAAATTTATTGGCTTTCATTCGTATTCTTTTTTTGCGAAAATAAGAAAAAACATTTTTTTTGTAATTTTTATCAAAAAAGCAAAGGGCTTAGGTCATCCTAATTTTTGAGGAAAAAATTTTTTTCGCACTACCCGCAAAAAACAAATATTGGAATTGAATCCAACACGTTTATCTATCGAACGCAAAAAAAATCAAGTCGATATCTTGAAAACTGAGCAAGTTATGACGAAAAAGGTAACCAGTTCTACTACTGCCTCTTTCCGCCCACTTTTTAGTAGAACTGGTTACAATTTTATTCATAACTTGCTTAATTTTCAAGACATCGACTTGTTTTTTTTTTGGGTTGGAGAGATAAATTTATTGGCTTTCATTCGTATTCTTTTTTTGCGAAAATAAGAAAAAAATATTTTTGTAATTTTTATCAAAAAAGCAAAGGGGTTAGGTCATCCTAATTTTTGAGGAAAAAATTTTATTCGCACTACCCGCAAAAAACAAATATTGGAATTGAATCCAACACGTTTATCTATCGAACGCAAAAGAAATCAAGTCGATATCTTGAAAACTAAGCAAGTTATGACGAAAAAGGTAACCAGTTCTACTACTGCCTCTTTCCGCCCACTTTTTAGTAGAACTGGTTACAATTTTATTCATAACTTGCTTAGTTTTCAAGATATGGACTTGGTTTATTTTGCGTTGGATAGATAAATTTATTGGCTTTCATTCGTATTCTTTTTTTGCGAAAATAAGAAAAAAATTTTTTTGTCATTTTTATCAAAAAAGCAAAGGGGTTAGGTCATCCTAATTTTTGTGGAAAAAATTTTTTTCGCACTACCCGCAAAAAACAAATATTGGAATTGAATCCAACACGTTTATCTATCGAACGCAAAAGAAATCAAGTCGATATCTTGAAAACTGAGCAAGTTATGACCAAAAAGGTAACCAGTTCTACTACTGCCTCTTTCCGCCCACTTTTTAGTAGAACTGGTTACAATTTTATTCATAACTTGCTTAGTTTTCAAGATATAGACTTGGTTTATTTTGGGTTGGATAGATAAATTTATTGGCTTTCATTCGTATTATTTCTTTGCGAAAATAAGAAAAAAAATTTTTTTTGTCATTTTTATCAAAAAAGCAAATGGGTTAGGTCATCCTAATTTTTGAGGAAAAAATTTTTTTCGCACTACCCGCAAAAAACAAATATTGGAATTGAATCCAACACGTTTATCTATCGAACGCAAAAGAAATCAAGTCGATATCTTGAAAACTAAGCAAGTTATGACCAAAAAGGTAACCAGTTCTACTACTGCCTCTTTCCGCCCACTTTTTAGTAGAACTGGTTACAATTTTATTCATAACTTGCTTAGTTTTCAAGATATGGACTTGGTTTATTTTGCGTTGGATAGATAAATTTATTGGCTTTCATTCGTATTCTTTTTTTGCGAAAATAAGATAAAACATTTTTTTTTGTAATTTTTATCAAAAAAGCAAAGGGCTTAGGTCATCCTAATTTTTGAGGAAAAAATTTTTTTCGCACTACCCGCAAAAAACAAATATTGGAATTGAATCCAACATGTTTATCTATCGAACGCAAAAAAAATCAAGTCGATATCTTGAAAACTGAGCAAGTTATGACGAAAAAGGTAACCAGTTCTACTACTGCCTCTTTCCGCCCACTTTTTAGTAGAACTGGTTACAATTTTATTCATAACTTGCTTAATTTTCAAGACATCGACTTGTTTTTTTTTGGGTTGGAGAGATAAATTTATTGGCTTTCATTCGTATTCTTTTTTTGCGAAAATAAGAAAAAAATATTTTTGTAATTTTTATCAAAAAAGCAAAGGGGTTAGGTCATCCTAATTTTTGAGGAAAAAATTTTATTCGCACTACCCGCAAAAAACAAATATTGGAATTGAATCCAACACGTTTATCTATCGAACGCAAAAGAAATCAAGTCGATATCTTGAAAACTAAGCAAGTTATGACGAAAAAGGTAACCAGTTCTACTACTGCCTCTTTCCGCCCACTTTTTAGTAGAACTGGTTACAATTTTATTCATAACTTGCTTAGTTTTCAAGATATAGACTTGGTTTATTTTGCGTTGGATAGATAAATTTATTGGCTTTCATTCGTATTCTTTTTTTGCGAAAATAAGAAAAAAATTTTTTTTGTCATTTTTATCAAAAAAGCAAAGGGGTTAGGTCATCCTAATTTTTGAGGAAAAAATTTTTTTCGCACTACCCGCAAAAAACAAATATTGGAATTGAATCCAACACATTTATCCATCGAACGCAAAAGAAATCAAGTCGATATCTTGAAAACTAAGCAAGTTATGACCAAAAAGGTAACCAGTTCTACTACTGCCTCTTTCCGCCCACTTTTTAGTAGAACTGGTTACAATTTTATTCATAACTTGCTTAGTTTTCAAGATATGGACTTGGTTTATTTTGCGTTGGATAGATAAATTTATTGGCTTTCATTCGTATTCTTTTTTTGCGAAAATAAGAAAAAAATTTTTTTGTCATTTTTATCAAAAAAGCAAAGGGGTTAGGTCATCCTAATTTTTGTGGAAAAAATTTTTTTCGCACTACCCGCAAAAAACAAATATTGGAATTGAATCCAACACGTTTATCTATCGAACGCAAAAGAAATCAAGTCGATATCTTGAAAACTGAGCAAGTTATGACCAAAAAGGTAACCAGTTCTACTACTGCCTCTTTCCGCTCACTTTTTAGTAGAACTGGTTACAATTTTATTCATAACTTGCTTAGTTTTCAAGTTATAGACTTGGTTTATTTTGGGTTGGATAGATAAATTTATTGGCTTTCATTCGTATTCTTTCTTTGCGAAAATAAGAAAAAAAATTTTTTTTTGTCATTTTTATCAAAAAAGCAAATGGGTTAGGTCATCCTAATTTTTGAGGAAAAAATTTTTTTCGCACTACCCGCAAAAAACAAATATTGGAATTGAATCCAACACGTTTATCTATCGAACGCAAAAGAAATCAAGTCGATATCTTGAAAACTGAGCAAGTTATGACCAAAAAGGTAACCAGTTCTACTACTGCCTCTTTCCGCCCACTTTTTAGTAGAACTTGTTACAATTTTATTCATAACTTGCTTAGTTTTCAAGATATCGACTTGGTTTATTTTGCGTTGGATAGATAAATTTATTGGTTTTCATTCGTATTCTTTTTTTGCGAAAATAAGAAAAAAATTTTTTTTTGTCATTTTTATCAAAAAAGCAAAGGGGTTAGGTCATCCTAATTTTTGAGGAAAAATTTTTTTCGCACTACCCGCAAAAAACAAATATTGAAATTGAATCCAACACGTTTATCTATCGAACGCAAAAAGAAATCAAGTCGATATCTTGAAAGCTAAGCAAGTTATGACCAAAAAGGTAAACAGTTCTACTACTGCCTCTTTCCGCCCACTTTTTAGTAGAACAATTTTATTCAGAACTTGCTTAATTTTCAAGATATCGACTTGGTTTATTTTGCGTTGGATAGATAAATTTATTGGCTTTCATTCGTATTCTTTTTTTGCGAAAATAAGAAAAAAATTTTTTTTTGTCATTTTTATCAAAAAAGCAAAGGGGTTAGGTCATCCTAATTTTTGAGGAAAAATTTTTTTCGCACTACCCGCAAAAAACAAATATTGGAATTGAATCCAACACGTTTATCTATCGAACGCAAAAGAAATCAAGTCGATATCTTGAAAACTAAGCAAGTTATGACCAAAAAGGTAACCAGTTCTACTACTGCCTCTTTCCGCCCACTTTTTAGTAGAACTGGTTACAATTTTATTCATAACTTGCTTAGTTTTCAAGATATGGACTTGGTTTATTTTGCGTTGGATAGATAAATTTATTGGCTTTCATTCGTATTCTTTTTTTGCGAAAATAAGAAAAAACATTTTTTTTGTAATTTTTATCAAAAAAGCAAAGGGCTTAGGTCATCCTAATTTTTGAGGAAAAAATTTTTTTCGCACTACCCGCAAAAAACAAATATTGGAACTGAATCCAACACGTTTATCTATCGAACGCAAAAAAAATCAAGTCGATATCTTGAAAACTGAGCAAGTTATGACGAAAAAGGTAACCAGTTCTACTACTGCCTCTTTCCGCCCACTTTTTAGTAGAACTGGTTACAATTTTATTCATAACTTGCTTAATTTTCAAGACATCGACTTGTTTTTTTTTTTAGTTGGATAGATAAATTTATTGGCTTTCATTCGTATTCTTTTTTTGCGAAAATAAGAAAAAAATATTTTTGTAATTTTTATCAAAAAAGCAAAGGGGTTAGGTCATCTTAATTTTTGAGGAAAAAATTTTTTTCGCACTACCCGCAAAAAACTAATATTGGAATTGAATCCAACACGTTTATCTATCGAACGCAAAAGAAATCAAGTCGATATCTTGAAAACTGAGCAAGTTATGACGAAAAAGGTAACCAGTTATACTACTGCCTCTTTCCGCCCACTTTTTAGTAGAACTGGTTACAATTTTATTCATAACTTGCTTAGTTTTCAAGATATAGACTTGGTTTATTTTGCGTTGGATAGATAAATTTATTGGCTTTCATTCGTATTCTTTTTTTGCGAAAATAAGAAAAAAATTTTTTTTGTCATTTTTATCAAAAAAGCAAAGGGGTTAGGTCATCTTAATTTTTGAGGAAAAAATTTTTTTCGCACTACCCGCAAAAAACTAATATTGGAATTGAATCCAACACGTTTATCTATCGAACGCAAAAGAAATCAAGTCGATATCTTGAAAACTGAGCAAGTTATGACGAAAAAGGTAACCAGTTATACTACTGCCTCTTTCCGCCCACTTTTTAGTAGAACTGGTTACAATTTTATTCATAACTTGCTTAGTTTTCAAGATATAGACTTGGTTTATTTTGGGTTGGATAGATAAATTTATTGGCTTTCATTCGTATTCTTTCTTTGCGAAAATAAGAAAAAAAAATTTTTTTGTAATTTTTATCAAAAAAGCAAATGGGTTAGGTCATCCTAATTTTTGAGAAAAAAATTTTTTTCGCACTACCCGCAAAAAACAAATATTGGAATTGAATCCAACACGTTTATCTATCGAACGCAAAAGAAATCAAGTCGATATCTTGAAAACTAAGCAAGTTATGACCAAAAAGGTAACCAGTTCTACTACTGCCTCTTTCCGCCCACTTTTTAGTAGAACTGGTTACAATTTTATTCATAACTTGCTTAGTTTTCAAGATATGGACTTGGTTTATTTTGCGTTGGATAGATAAATTTATTGGCTTTCATTCGTATTCTTTTTTTTGCGAAAATAAGAAAAATTTTTTTTTGTCATTTTTATCAAAAAAGCAAAGGGGTTAGGTCATCCTAATTTTTGTGGAAAAAATTTTTTTCGCACTACCCGCAAAAAACAAATATTGGAATTGAATCCAACACGTTTATCTATCGAACGCAAAAGAAATTAAGTCGATATCTTGAAAACTGAGCAAGTTATGACGAAAAAGGTAACCAGTTCTACTACTGCCTCTTTCCGCCCACTTTTTAGTAGAACTGGTTACAATTTTATTCATAACTTGCTTAATTTTCAAAACATCGACTTGTTTTTTTTTTAGTTGGATAGATAAATTTATTGGCTTTCATTCGTATTCTTTTTTTGCGAAAATAAGAAAAAAATATTTTTGTAATTTTTATCAAAAAAGCAAAGGGGTTAGGTCATCCTAATTTTTGAGGAAAAAATTTTTTTCGCACTACCCGCAAAAAACAAATATTGGAATTGAATCCAACACGTTTATCTATCGAACGCAAAAGAAATCAAGTCGATATCTTGAAAACTAAGCAAGTTATGACGAAAAAGGTAACCAGTTCTACTACTGCCTCTTTCCGCCCACTTTTTAGTAGAACTGGTTACAATTTTATTCATAACTTGCTTAGTTTTCAAGATATAGACTTGGTTTATTTTGCGTTGGATAGATAAATTTATTGGCTTTCATTCGTACTCTTTTTTTGCGAAAATAAGAAAAAAATTTTTTTTGTCATTTTTATCAAAAAAGCAAAGGGGTTAGGTCATCCTAATTTTTGAGGAAAAAATTTTTTTCGCACTACCCGCAAAAAACTAATATTGGAATTGAATCCAACACGTTTATCTATCGAACGCAAAAGAAATCAAGTCGATATCTTGAAAACTGAGCAAGTTATGACGAAAAAGGTAACCAGTTATACTACTGCCTCTTTCCGCCCACTTTTTAGTAGAACTGGTTACAATTTTATTCATAACTTGCTTAGTTTTCAAGATATAGACTTGGTTTATTTTGGGTTGGATAGATAAATTTATTGGCTTTCATTCGTATTCTTTCTTTGCGAAAATAAGAAAAAAAATTTTTTTTTTTGTCATTTTTATCAAAAAAGCAAAGGGGTTAGGTCATCCTAATTTTTGGGGAAAAAATTTTTTTCGCACTACCCGCAAAAAACAAATATTGGAATTGAATCCAACACGTTTATCTATCGAACGCAAAAGAAATCAAGTCGATATCTTGAAAACTAAGCAAGTTATGACGAAAAAGGTAACCAGTTCTACTACTGCCTCTTTCCGCCCACTTTTTAGTAGAACTGGTTACAATTTTATTCATAACTTGCTTAGTTTTCAAGATATAGACTTGGTTTATTTTGCGTTGGATAGATAAATTTATTGGCTTTCATTCGTATTCTTTTTTTGCGAAAATAAGAAAAAAATTTTTTTTGTCATTTTTATCAAAAAAGCAAAGGGGTTAGGTCATCCTAATTTTTGAGGAAAAAATTTTTTTCGCACTACCCGCAAAAAACTAATATTGGAATTGAATCCAACACGTTTATCTATCGAACGCAAAAGAAATCAAGTCGATATCTTGAAAACTGAGCAAGTTATGACCAAAAAGGTAACCAGTTCTACTACTGCCTCTTTCCGCCCACTTTTTAGTAGAACTGGTTACAATTTTATTCATAACTTGCTTAGTTTTCAAGATATGGACTTGGTTTATTTTGGGTTGGATAGATAAATTTATTGGCTTTCATTCGTATTCTTTCTTTGCGAAAATAAGAAAAAAAATTTTTTTGTCATTTTTATCAAAAAAGCAAAGGGGTTAGGTCATCCTAATTTTTGAGGAAAAAATTTTTTTCGCACTACCCGCAAAAAACTAATATTGGAATTGAATCCAACACGTTTATCTATCGAACGCAAAAGAAATCAAGTCGATATTTTGAAAACTAAGCAAGTTATGACCAAAAGGGTAACCAGTTCTACTACTGCCTCTTTCCGCCCACTTTTTAGTAGAACTTGTTACAATTTTATTCATAACTTGCTTAGTTTTCAAGATATCGACTTGGTTTATTTTGCGTTGGATAGATAAATTTATTGGTTTTCATTCGTATTCTTTTTTTGCGAAAATAAGAAAAAAAATTTTTTTTGTCATTTTTATCAAAAAAGCAAAGGGGTTAGGTCATCCTAATTTTTGAGGAAAAATTTTTTTCGCACTACCCGCAAAAAACAAATATTGAAATTGAATCCAACACGTTTATCTATCGAACGCAAAAAGAAATCAAGTCGATATCTTGAAAGCTAAGCAAGTTATGACCAAAAAGGTAAACAGTTCTACTACTGCCTCTTTCCGCCCACTTTTTAGTAGAACAATTTTATTCAGAACTTGCTTAATTTTCAAGATATCGACTTGGTTTATTTTGCGTTGGATAGATAAATTTATTGGCTTTCATTCGTATTCTTTTATACGAAAATAAGAAAAAATTTTTTTTGTCATTTTTATCAAAAAAGCAAATGGGTTAGGTCATCCTAATTTTTGAGGAAAAAATTTTTTTCGCACTACCCGCAAAAAACAAATATTGGAATTGAATCCAACACGTTTATCTATCGAACGCAAAAGAAATCAAGTCGATATCTTGAAAACTAAGCAAGTTATGACCAAAAAGGTAACCAGTTCTACTACTGCCTCTTTCCGCCCACTTTTTAGTAGAACTGGTTACAATTTTATTCATAACTTGCTTAGTTTTCAAGATATGGACTTGGTTTATTTTGCGTTGGATAGATAAATTTATTGGCTTTCATTCGTATTCTTTTTTTGCGAAAATAAGAAAAAACATTTTTTTTGTAATTTTTATCAAAAAAGCAAAGGGCTTAGGTCATCCTAATTTTTGAGGAAAAAATTTTTTTCGCACTACCCGCAAAAAACAAATATTGGAATTGAATCCAACACGTTTATCTATCGAACGCAAAAGAAATCAAGTCGATATCTTGAAAACTGATCAAGTTATGACGAAAAAGGTAACCAGTTCTACTACTGCCTCTTTCCGCCCACTTTTTAGTAGAACTGGTTACAATTTTATTCATAACTTGCTTAATTTTCAAGACATCGACTTGTTTTTTTTTTGGGTTGGATAGATAAATTTATTGGCTTTCATTCGTATTCTTTTTTTGCGAAAATAAGAAAAAAATATTTTTGTAATTTTTATCAAAAAAGCAAAGGGGTTAGGTCATCCTAATTTTTGAGGAAAAATTTTTTTTCGCACTACCCGCAAAAAACAAATATTGGAATTGAATCCAACACGTTTATCTATCGAACGCAAAAGAAATCAAGTCGATATCTTGAAAACTAAGCAAGTTATGACGAAAAAGGTAACCAGTTCTACTACTGCCTCTTTCCGCCCACTTTTTAGTAGAACTGGTTACAATTTTATTCATAACTTGCTTAGTTTTCAAGATATAGACTTGGTTTATTTTGCGTTGGATAGATAAATTTATTGGCTTTCATTCGTATTCTTTTTTTGCGAAAATAAGAAAAAAATTTTTTTTGTCATTTTTATCAAAAAAGCAAAGGGGTTAGGTCATCCTAATTTTTGAGGAAAAAATTTTTTTCGCACTACCCGCAAAAAACTAATATTGGAATTGAATCCAACACGTTTATCTATCGAACGCAAAAGAAATCAAGTCGATATCTTGAAAACTGAGCAAGTTATGACGAAAAAGGTAACCAGTTATACTACTGCCTCTTTCCGCCCACTTTTTAGTAGAACTGGTTACAATTTTATTCATAACTTGCTTAGTTTTAAAGATATCGACTTGGTTTATTTTGCGTTGGATAGATAAATTTATTGGCTTTCATTCGTATTCTTTTTTTGCGAAAATAAGAAAAAAATTTTTTTGTCATTTTTATCAAAAAAGCAAAGGGGTTAGGTCATCCTAATTTTTGAGGAAAAAATTTTTTTCGCACTACCCGCAAAAAACAAATATTGGAATTAAATCCAACACATTTATCCATCGAACACAAAAGAAATCAAGTCGATATCTTGAAAACTAAGCAAGTTATGACGAAAAAGGTAACCAGTTCTACTACTGCCTCTTTCCGCCCACTTTTTAGTAGAACTGGTTACAATTTTATTCATAACTTGCTTAATTTTCAAGACATCGACTTGGTTTTTTTTTGGTTTGGATAGATAAATTTATTGGCTTTCATTCGTATTCTTTTTTTGCGAAAATAAGAAAAAAATTTTTTTTGTCATTTTTATCAAAAAAGCAAAGGGGTTAGGTCATCCTAATTTTTGAGGAAAAAATTTTTTTCGCACTACCCGCAAAAAACTAATATTGGAATTGAATCCAACACGTTTATCTATCGAACGCAAAAGAAATCAAGTCGATATCTTGAAAACTGAGCAAGTTATGACGAAAAAGGTAACCAGTTATACTACTGCCTCTTTCCGCCCACTTTTTAGTAGAACTGGTTACAATTTTATTCATAACTTGCTTAGTTTTAAAGATATCGACTTGGTTTATTTTGCGTTGGATAGATAAATTTATTGGCTTTCATTCGTATTCTTTTTTTGCGAAAATAAGAAAAAAAATTTTTTGTCATTTTTATCAAAAAAGCAAAGGGGTTAGGTCATCCTAATTTTTGAGGAAAAAATTTTTTTCGCACTACCCGCAAAAAACAAATATTGGAATTAAATCCAACACATTTATCCATCGAACACAAAAGAAATCAAGTCGATATCTTGAAAACTAAGCAAGTTATGACGAAAAAGGTAACCAGTTCTACTACTGCCTCTTTCCGCCCACTTTTTAGTAGAACTGGTTACAATTTTATTCATAACTTGCTTAATTTTCAAGACATCGACTTGGTTTTTTTTGGGTTGGATAGATAAATTTATTGGCTTTCATTCGTATTCTTTTTTTGCGAAAATAAGAAAAAAATGTTTTTGTAATTTTTATCAAAAAAGCAAAGGGGTTAGGTCATCCTAATTTTTGAGGAAAAAATTTTTTTCGCACTACCCGCAAAAAACTAATATTGGAATTGAATCCAACATGTTTACCTATCGAACGCAAAAGAAATCAAGTCGATATCTTGAAAACTAAGCAAGTTATGACCAAAAAGGTAAACAGTTCTACTACTGCCTCTTTCCGCCCACTTTTTAGTAGAACTGGTTACAATTTTATTCATAACTTGCTTAATTTTCAAGATATCGACTTGGTTTATTTTGGGTTGGATAGATAAATTTATTGGCTTTCATTCGTATTCCTTTTTTGCGAAAATAAGAAATATATTTTTTTTTAATTTTTATCAAAAAAGCAAAGGGTCATCCTAATTTTTGAGGAAAAAATTTTTTTCGCACTACCCAAAAAAAAACAAATATTGGAATTGAATCCAACACATTTATCCATCAAACGCAAAAGAAATCAAGTCGATATCTTGAAAACTAAGCAAGTTATGACCAAAAAGATAACCAGTTCTACTACTGCCTCTTCCCGCCCACTTTTTAGTAGAACTGGTTACAATTTTATTCATAACTTGTTTAGTTTTAAAGATATCGACTTGGTTTATTTTGCGTTCGATAGATAAACATGTTGGATTCAATTCCGATATTTGTTTTTTGCGGGTAGTGCGAAAAAAATTTTTTCCTCAAAAATTAGGATGACGAAAAAGGTAATCAGTTCTACTACTGCCTCTTTCCGCCCACTTTTTAGTAGAACTGGTTACAATTTTATTCATAACTTGCTTAGTTTTCAAGATATAGACTTGGTTTATTTTGCGTTGGATAGATAAATTTATTGGCTTTCATTCGTATTCTTTTTTTGCGAAAATAAGAAAAGAATTTTTTTGTCATTTTTATCAAAAAAGCAAAGGGGTTAGGTCATCCTAATTTTTGAGGAAAAAATTTTTTTCGCACTACCCGCAAAAAACAAATATTGGAATTGAATCCAACACATTTATCCATCGAACGCAAAAGAAATCAAGTCGATATCTTGAAAAATAAGCAAGTTATGACCAAAAAGGTAACCAGTTCTACTACTGCCTCTTTCCGCTCACTTTTTAGTAGAACTGGTTACAATTTTATTCATAACTTGCTTAGTTTTCAAGATATAGACTTGGTTTATTTTGCGTTGGATAGACAAATTTATTGGCTTTCATTCGTATTCTTTTTTTGCGAAAATAAGAAAAAAAATTTTTGTATTTTTTATCAAAAAAGCAAAGGGGTTAGGTCATCCTAATTTTTGAGGAAAAATTTTTTTCGCACTACCCGCAAAAAACAAATATTGAAATTGAATCCAACACGTTTATCTATCGAACGCAAAAGAAATCAAGTCGATATCTTGAAAGCTAAGCAAGTTATGACCAAAAAGGTAAACAGTTCTACTACTGCCTCTTTCCGCCCACTTTTTAGTAGAACAATTTTATTCAGAACTTGCTTAATTTTCAAGATATCGACTTGGTTTATTTTGCGTTGGATAGATAAATTTATTGGCTTTCATTCGTATTCTTTTATACGAAAATAAGAAAAAATTTTTTTTGTCATTTTTATCAAAAAAGCAAATGGGTTAGGTCATCCTAATTTTTGAGGAAAAAATTTTTTCGCACTACCCGCAAAAAACAAATATTGGAATTGAATCCAACACGTTTATCTATCGAACGCAAAAGAAATCAAGTCGATATCTTGAAAACTAAGCAAGTTATGACCAAAAAGGTAACCAGTTCTACTACTGCCTCTATCCGCCCACTTTTTAGTAGAACTGGTTACAATTTTATTCATAACTTGCTTAGTTTTCAAGATATGGACTTGGTTTATTTTGCGTTGGATAGATAAATTTATTGGCTTTCATTCGTATTCTTTTTTTGCGAAAATAAGAAAAAAATTTTTTTTGTCATTTTTATCAAAAAAGCAAAGGGGTTAGGTCATCCTAATTTTTGAGGAAAAAATTTTTTTCGCACTACCCGCAAAAAACTAATATTGGAATTGAATCCAACACGTTTATCTATCGAACGCAAAAGAAATCAAGTCGATATCTTGAAAACTGAGCAAGTTATGACGAAAAAGGTAACCAGTTATACTACTGCCTCTTTCCGCCCACTTTTTAGTAGAACTGGTTACAATTTTATTCATAACTTGCTTAGTTTTAAAGATATCGACTTGGTTTATTTTGCGTTGGATAGATAAATTTATTGGCTTTCATTCGTATTCTTTTTTTGCGAAAATAAGAAAAAATTTTTTTTTGTCATTTTTATCAAAAAAGCAGAGGGGTTAGGTCATCCTAATTTTTGAGGAAAAAATTTTTTTCGCACTACCCGCAAAAAACTAATATTGGAATTGAATCCAACACGTTTATCTATCGAACGCAAAAGAAATCAAGTCGATATCTTGAAAACTGAGCAAGTTATGACGAAAAAGGTAACCAGTTATACTACTGCCTCTTTCCGCCCACTTTTTAGTAGAACTGGTTACAATTTTATTCATAACTTGCTTAGTTTTAAAGATATCGACTTGGTTTATTTTGCGTTGGATAGATAAATTTATTGGCTTTCATTCGTATTCTTTTTTTGCGAAAATAAGAAAAAATTTTTTTTGTCATTTTTATCAAAAAAGCAAAGGGGTTAGGTCATCCTAATTTTTGAGGAAAAATTTTTTTTCGCACTACCCGCAAAAAACAAATATTGGAATTAAATCCAACACATTTATCCATCGAACACAAAAGAAATCAAGTCGATATCTTGAAAACTAAGCAAGTTATGACGAAAAAGGTAACCAGTTCTACTACTGCCTCTTTCCGCCCACTTTTTAGTAGAACTGGTTACAATTTTATTCATAACTTGCTTAATTTTCAAGACATCGACTTGGTTTTTTTTGGGTTGGATAGATAAATTTATTGGCTTTCATTCGTATTCTTTTTTTGCGAAAATAAGAAAAAAATGTTTTTGTAAATTTTATCAAAAAAGCAAAGGGGTTAGGTCATCCTAATTTTTGAGGAAAAAATTTTTTTCGCACTACCCGCAAAAAACAAATATTGGAATTGAATCCAACACGTTTATCTATCGAACGCAAAAGAAATCAAGTCGATATCTTGAAAACTGAGCAAGTTATGACGAAAAAGGTAACCAGTTCTACTACTGCCTCTTTCCGCCCACTTTTTAGTAGAACTGGTTACAATTTTATTCATAACTTGCTTAGTTTTCAAGATATAGACTTGGTTTATTTTGCGTTGGATAGATAAATTTATTGGCATTCATTCGTATTCTTTTTTTGCGAAAATAAGAAAAAAAATTTTTTTGTCATTTTTATCAAAAAAGCAAAGGGGTTAGGTCATCCTAATTTTTGAGGAAAAAATTTTTTTCGCACTACCCGCAAAAAACTAATATTGGAATTGAATCCAACATGTTTACCTATCGAACGCAAAAGAAATCAAGTCGATATCTTGAAAACTAAGCAAGTTATGACCAAAAAAGTAAACAGTTCTACTACTGCCTCTTTCCGCCCACTTTTTAGTAGAACTGGTTACAATTTTATTCATAACTTGCTTAATTTTCAAGATATCGACTTGGTTTATTTTGGGTTGGATAGATAAATTTATTGGCTTTCATTCGTATTCCTTTTTTGCGAAAATAAGAAAAATATTTTTTTTGTAATTTTTATCAAAAAAGCAAAGGGTCATCCTAATTTTTGAGGAAAAAATTTTTTTCGCACTACCCAAAAAAAACAAATAGTGGAATTGAATCCAACACGTTTATCTATCGAACGCAAAAGAAATCAAGTCGTTATCTTGAAAACTGAGCAAGTTATGACGAAAAAGGTAACCAGTTCTACTACTGCCTCTTTCCGCCCACTTTTTAGTAGAACTGGTTACAATTTTATTCATAACTTGCTTAATTTTCAAGATATCGACTTGGTTTATTTTGGGTTGGATAGATAAATTTATTGGCTTTCATTCGTATTCTTTTTTTGCGAAAATAAGAAAAAAAATTTTTTTGTCATTTTTATCAAAAAAGCAAAGGGGTTAGGTCATCCTAATTTTTGAGGAAAAAATTTTTTTCGCACTACCCGCAAAAAACTAATATTGGAATTGAATCCAACATGTTTACCTATCGAACGCAAAAGAAATCAAGTCGATATCTTGAAAACTAAGCAAGTTATGACCAAAAAGGTAAACAGTTCTACTACTGCCTCTTTCCGCCCACTTTTTAGTAGAACTGGTTACAATTTTATTCATAACTTGCTTAATTTTCAAGATATCGACTTGGTTTATTTTGGGTTGGATAGATAAATTTATTGGCTTTCATTCGTATTCCTTTTTTGCGAAAATAAGAAAAATATTTTTTTTTAATTTTTATCAAAAAAGCAAAGGGTCATCCTAATTTTTGAGGAAAAAATTTTTTTCGCACTACCCAAAAAAAAAACAAATAGTGAAATTGAATCCAACACGTTTATCTATCGAACGCAAAAGAAATCAAGTCGTTATCTACTACTGCCTCTTTCCGACTACTTTTTAGTAGAACTGGTTACAATTTTATCCATAACTTGCTTAGTTTTCAAGATATAGACTTGGTTTATTTTGCGTTGGATAGATAGATTTATTGGCTTTCATTCGTATTCTTTTTTTGCGAAAATAAGAAAAAAATTTTTTTTGTCATTTTTATCAAAAAAGCAAAGGGGTTAGGTCATCCTAATTTTTGAGGAAAAAATTTTTTTCGCACTACCCGCAAAAAACAAATATTGGAATTGAATCCAACACATTTATCCATCGAACGCAAAAGAAATCAAGTCGATATCTTGAAAACTAAGCAAGTTATGACCAAAAAGGTAACCAGTTCTACTACTGCCTCTTTCCGCTCACTTTTTAGTAGAACTGGTTACAATTTTATTCATAACTTGCTTAGTTTTCAAGATATAGACTTGGTTTATTTTGCGTTGGATAGACAAATTTATTGGCTTTCATTCGTATTCTTTTTTTGCGAAAATAAGAAAAAAAATTTTTGTATTTTTTATCAAAAAAGCAAAGGGGTTAGGTCATCCTAATTTTTGAGGAAAAATTTTTTTCGCACTACCCGCAAAAAACAAATATTGAAATTGAATCCAACACGTTTATCTATCGAACGCAAAAGAAATCAAGTCGATATCTTGAAAGCTAAGCAAGTTATGACCAAAAAGGTAAACAGTTCTACTACTGCCTCTTTCCGCCCACTTTTTAGTAGAACAATTTTATTCATAACTTGCTTAATTTTCAAGATATCGACTTGGTTTATTTTGCGTTGGATAGATAAATTTATTGGCTTTCATTCGTATTCTTTTATACGAAAATAAGAAAAAAAATTTTTTTTGTCATTTTTATCAAAAAAGCAAATGGGTTAGGTCATCCTAATTTTTGAGGAAAAAATTTTTTTCGCACTACCCGCAAAAAACAAATATTGGAATTGAATCCAACACGTTTATCTATCGAACGCAAAAGAAATCAAGTCGATATCTTGAAAACTAAGCAAGTTATGACCAAAAAGGTAACCAGTTCTACTACTGCCTCTTTCCGACCACTTTTTAGTAGAACTGGTTACAATTTTATTCATAACTTGCTTAGTTTTCAAGATATGGACTTGGTTTATTTTGCGTTGGATAGATAAATTTATTGGCTTTCATTCGTATTCTTTTTTTGCGAAAATAAGAAAAAATTTTTTTTGTCATTTTTATCAAAAAAGCAAAGGGGTTAGGTCATCCTAATTTTTGTGGAAAAAATTTTTTTCGCACTACCCGCAAAAAACAAATATTGGAATTGAATCCAACACGTTTATCTATCGAACGCAAAAGAAATCAAGTCGATATCTTGAAAACTGAGCAAGTTATGACGAAAAAGGTAACCAGTTCTACTACTGCCTCTTTCCGCCCACTTTTTAGTAGAACTGGTTACAATTTTATTCATAACTTGCTTAGTTTTCAAGATATAGACTTGGTTTATTTTGGGTTGGATAGATAAATTTATTGGCTTTCATTCGTATTCTTTCTTTGCGAAAATAAGAAAAAAAATTTTTGTATTTTTTATCAAAAAAGCAAAGGGGTTAGGTCATCCTAATTTTTGAGGAAAAATTTTTTTCGCACTACCCGCAAAAAACAAATATTGAAATTGAATCCAACACGTTTATCTATCGAACGCAAAAGAAATCAAGTCGATATCTTGAAAGCTAAGCAAGTTATGACCAAAAAGGTAAACAGTTCTACTACTGCCTCTTTCCGCCCACTTTTTAGTAGAACAATTTTATTCATAACTTGCTTAATTTTCAAGATATCGACTTGGTTTATTTTGCGTTGGATAGATAAATTTATTGGCTTTCATTCGTATTCTTTTATACGAAAATAAGAAAAAAAATTTTTTTTTGTCATTTTTATCAAAAAAGCAAATGGGTTAGGTCATCCTAATTTTTGAGGAAAAAATTTTTTTCGCACTACCCGCAAAAAACAAATATTGGAATTGAATCCAACACGTTTATCTATCGAACGCAAAAGAAATCAAGTCGATATCTTGAAAACTAAGCAAGTTATGACCAAAAAGGTAACCAGTTCTACTACTGCCTCTTTCCGCCCACTTTTTAGTAGAACTGGTTACAATTTTATTCATAACTTGCTTAGTTTTCAAGATATGGACTTGGTTTATTTTGCGTTGGATAGATAAATTTATTGGCTTTCATTCGTATTCTTTTTTTGCGAAAATAAGAAAAAATTTTTTTTGTCATTTTTATCAAAAAAGCAAAGGGGTTAGGTCATCCTAATTTTTGTGGAAAAAATTTTTTTCGCACTACCCGCAAAAAACAAATATTGGAATTGAATCCAACACGTTTATCTATCGAACGCAAAAGAAATCAAGTCGATATCTTGAAAACTGAGCAAGTTATGACGAAAAAGGTAACCAGTTCTACTACTGCCTCTTTCCGCCCACTTTTTAGTAGAACTGGTTACAATTTTATTCATAACTTGCTTAGTTTTCAAGATATAGACTTGGTTTATTTTGGGTTGGATAGATAAATTTATTGGCTTTCATTCGTATTCTTTCTTTGCGAAAATAAGAAAAAAATTTTTTTTTGTCATTTTTATCAAAAAAGCAAAGGGGTTAGGTCATCCTAATTTTTGAGGAAAAAATTTTTTTCGCACTACCCGCAAAAAACTAATATTGGAATTGAATCCAACACGTTTATCTATCGAACGCAAAAGAAATCAAGTCGATATTTTGAAAACTAAGCAAGTTATGACCAAAAGGGTAACCAGTTCTACTACTGCCTCTTTCCGCCCACTTTTTAGTAGAACTTGTTACAATTTTATTCATAACTTGCTTAGTTTTCAAGATATCGACTTGGTTTATTTTGCGTTGGATAGATAAATTTATTGGTTTTCATTCGTATTCTTTTTTTGCGAAAATAAGAAAAAAATTTTTTTTGTCATTTTTATCAAAAAAGCAAAGGGGTTAGGTCATCCTAATTTTTGAGGAAAAATTTTTTTCGCACTACCCGCAAAAAACAAATATTGAAATTGAATCCAACACGTTTATCTATCGAACGCAAAAGAAATCAAGTCGATATCTTGAAAGCTAAGCAAGTTATGACCAAAAAGGTAAACAGTTCTACTACTGCCTCTTTCCGCCCACTTTTTAGTAGAACAATTTTATTCAGAACTTGCTTAATTTTCAAGATATCGACTTGGTTTATTTTGCGTTGGATAGATAAATTTATTGGCTTTCATTCGTATTCTTTTATACGAAAATAAGAAAAAATTTTTTTTGTAATTTTTATCAAAAAAGCAAATGGGTTAGGTCATCCTAATTTTTGAGGAAAAAATTTTTTCGCACTACCCGCAAAAAACAAATATTGGAATTGAATCCAACACGTTTATCTATCGAACGCAAAAGAAATCAAGTCGATATCTTGAAAACTAAGCAAGTTATGACCAAAAAGGTAACCAGTTCTACTACTGCCTCTTTCCGCCCACTTTTTAGTAGAACTGGTTACAATTTTATTCATAACTCGCTTAATTTTCAAGACATCGACTTGTTTTTTTTGGGTTGGATAGATAAATTTATTGGCTTTCATTCGTATTCTTTTTTTGCGAAAATAAGAAAAAAATATTTTTGTAATTTTTATCAAAAAAGCAAAGGGGTTAGGTCATCCTAATTTTTGAGGAAAAAATTTTTTTCGCACTACCCGCAAAAAACAAATATTGGAATTGAATCCAACACGTTTATCTATCGAACGCAAAAGAAATCAAGTCGATATCTTGAAAACAAGCAAGTTATGACGAAAAAGGTAACCAGTTCTACTACTGCCTCTTTCCGCCCACTTTTTAGTAGAACTGGTTACAATTTTATTCATAACTTGCTTAGTTTTCAAGATATAGACTTGGTTTATTTTGCGTTGGATAGATAAATTTATTGGCTTTCATTCGTATTCTTTTTTTGCGAAAATAAGAAAAAAATTTTTTTTGTCATTTTTATCAAAAAAGCAAAGGGGTTAGGTCATCCTAATTTTTGAGGAAAAAATTTTTTTCGCACTACCCGCAAAAAACTAATATTGGAATTGAATCCAACACGTTTATCTATCGAACGCAAAAGAAATCAAGTCGATATCTTTAAAACTGAGCAAGTTATGACGAAAAAGGTAACCAGTTATACTACTGCCTCTTTCCGCCCACTTTTTAGTAGAACTGGTTACAATTTTATTCATAACTTGCTTAGTTTTAAAGATATCGACTTGGTTTATTTTGCGTTGGATAGATAAATTTATTGGCTTTCATTCGTATTCTTTTTTTGCGAAAATAAGAAAAATTTTTTTTTGTCATTTTTATCAAAAAAGCAAAGGGGTTAGGTCATCCTAATTTTTGAGGAAAAAATTTTTTTCGCACTACCCGCAAAAAACAAATATTGGAATTAAATCCAACACATTTATCCATCGAACACAAAAGAAATCAAGTCGATATCTTGAAAACTAAGCAAGTTATGACCAAAAAGGTAACCAGTTCTACTACTGCCTCTTTCCGCCCACTTTTTAGTAGAACTGGTTACAATTTTATTCATAACTCGCTTAATTTTCAAGACATCGACTTGTTTTTTTTGGGTTGGATAGATAAATTTATTGGCTTTCATTCGTATTCTTTTTTTGCGAAAATAAGAAAAAAATATTTTTGTAATTTTTATCAAAAAAGCAAAGGGGTTAGGTCATCCTAATTTTTGAGGAAAAAATTTTTTTCGCACTACCCGCAAAAAACAAATATTGGAATTGAATCCAACACGTTTATCTATCGAACGCAAAAGAAATCAAGTCGATATCTTGAAAACAAGCAAGTTATGACGAAAAAGGTAACCAGTTCTACTACTGCCTCTTTCCGCCCACTTTTTAGTAGAACTGGTTACAATTTTATTCATAACTTGCTTAGTTTTCAAGATATAGACTTGGTTTATTTTGCGTTGGATAGATAAATTTATTGGCTTTCATTCGTATTCTTTTTTTGCGAAAATAAGAAAAAAATTTTTTTTGTCATTTTTATCAAAAAAGCAAAGGGGTTAGGTCATCCTAATTTTTGAGGAAAAAATTTTTTCGCACTACCCGCAAAAAACTAATATTGGAATTGAATCCAACATGTTTACCTATCGAACGCAAAAGAAATCAAGTCGATATCTTGAAAACTAAGCAAGTTATGACCAAAAAGGTAAACAGTTCTACTACTGCCTCTTTCCGCCCACTTTTTAGTAGAACTGGTTACAATTTTATTCATAACTTGCTTAGTTTTCAAGATATAGACTTGGTTTATTTTGCGTTGGATAGATAAATTTATTGGCTTTCATTCATATTCTTTTTTTGCGAAAATAAGAAAAAACATTTTTTTTGTCATTTTTATCAAAAAAGCAAAGGGGTTAGGTCATCCTAATTTTTAAGGAAAAAATTTTTTTCGCACTACCCGCAAAAAACAAATATTGGAATTGAATCCAACACGTTTATCTATCGAACGCAAAAGAAATCAAGTCGATATCTTGAAAACTGAGCAAGTTATGACGAAAAAGGTAACCAGTTCTACTACTGCCTCTTTCCGCCCAATTTTTAGTAGAACTGGTTACAATTTTATTCATAACTTGCATGTTTTCAAGATATAGACTTGGTTTATTTTGCGGTGGATAGATAAATTTATTGGCTTTCATTCGTATTCTTTTTTTGCGAAAATAAGAAAAAAATTTTTTTTGTCATTTTTATCAAAAAAGCAAAGGGGTTAGGTCATCCTAATTTTTGAGGAAAAAATTTTTTTCGTACTACCCGCAAAAAACTAATATTGGAATTGAATCCAACACGTTTATCTATCGAACGCAAAAGAAATCAAGTCGATATCTTGAAAACTGAGCAAGTTATGACGAAAAAGGTAACCAGTTCTACTACTGCCTCTTTCCGCCCACTTTTTAGTAGAACTGGTTACAATTTTATTCATAACTTGCTTAGTTTTCAAGATATAGACTTTGTTTATTTTGCGTTGGATAGATAAATTTATTGGCTTTCATTCGTATTCTTTTATACGAAAATAAGAAAAAAAATTTTTTTTGTCATTTTTATCAAAAAAGCAAAGGGGTTAGGTCATCCTAATTTTTGAGGAGAAAATTTTTTTCTCACTACCCGCAAAAAACAAATATTGGAATTGAATTCAACACGTTTATCTATCGAACGCAAAAGAAATCAAGTCGATATCTTGAAAACTGAGCAAGTTATGACGAAAAAGGTAACCAGTTCTACTACTGCCTCTTTCCGCCCACTTTTTAGTAGAACTGGTTACAATTTTATTCATAACTTGTTTAGTTTTAAAGATATCGACTTGGTTTATTTTGCGTTGGATAGATAAATTTATTGGCTTTCATTCGTATTCTTTTTTTGCGAAAATAAGAAAAAAATTTTTTTGTCATTTTTATCAAAAAAGCAAAGGGGTTAGGTCATCCTAATTTTTGAGGAAAAAATTTTTTTCGCACTACCCACAAAAAACAAATATTGGAATTGAATCCAACACGTTTATCTATCGAACGCAAAAGAAATCAAGTGGATATCTTGAAAACTGAGCAAGTTATGACGAAAAAGGTAACCAGTTCTACTACTGCCTCTTTCCGCCCACTTTTTAGTAGAACTGGTTACAATTTTATTCATAACTTGCTTAGTTTTCAAGATATAGACTTGGTTTATTTTGCGTTGGATAGATAAATTTATTGGCTTTCATTCGTATTCTTTTTTTGCGAAAATAAGAAAAAAAATTTTCTTTTGTCATTTTTATCAAAAAAGCAAAGGGGTTAGGTCATCCTAATTTTTGAGGAAAAAATTTTTTTCGTACTACCCGCAAAAAACAAATATTGGAATTGAATCCAACACGTTTATCTATCGAACGCAAAAGAAATCAAGTCGATATCTTGAAAACTAATCAAGTTATGACGAAAAAGGTAACCAGTTCTACTACTGCCCCTTTCCGCCCAATTTTTAGTAGAACTGGTTACAATTTTATTCATAACTTGCTTAGTTTACAAGATATAGACTTGGTTTATTTTGCGTTGGATAGATAAATTTATTGGCTTTCATTCGTATTCTTTTTTTGCGAAAATAAGAAAAAAATGTTTTTGTAATTTTTATCAAAAAAGCAAAGGGGTTAGGTCATCCTAATTTTTGAGGAAAAAATTTTTTTCGCACTACCCGCAAAAAACAAATATTGGAATTGAATCCAACACGTTTATCTATCGAACGCAAAAGAAATCAAGTCGATATCTTGAAAACTGAGCAAGTTATGACGAAAAAGGTAACCAGTTCTACTACTGCCTCTTTCCGCCCACTTTTTAGTAGAACTGGTTACAATTTTATTCATAACTTGCTTAGTTTTCAAGATATAGACTTGGTTTATTTTGCGTTGGATAGATAAATTTATTGGCTTTCATTCGTATTCTTTTTTTGCGAAAATAAGAAAAAAATTTTTTTTGTCATTTTTATCAAAAAAGCAAAGGGGTTAGGTCATCCTAATTTTTGAGGAAAAAATTTTTTTCGCACTACCCGCAAAAAACTAATATTGGAATTGAATCCAACATGTTTACCTATCGAACGCAAAAGAAATCAAGTCGATATCTTGAAAACTAAGCAAGTTATGACCAAAAAGGTAAACAGTTCTACTACTGCCTCTTTCCGCCCACTTTTTAGTAGAACTGGTTACAATTTTATTCATAACTTGCTTAGTTTTCAAGATATAGACTTGGTTTATTTTGCGTTGGATAGATAAATTTATTGGCTTTCATTCATATTCTTTTTTTGCGAAAATAAGAAAAAACATTTTTTTGTCATTTTTATCAAAAAAGCAAAGGGGTTAGGTCATCCTAATTTTTAAGGAAAAAATTTTTTTCGCACTACCCGCAAAAAACAAATATTGGAATTGAATCCAACACGTTTATCTATCGAACGCAAAAGAAATCAAGTCGATATCTTGAAAACTGAGCAAGTTATGACGAAAAAGGTAACCAGTTCTACTACTGCCTCTTTCCGCCCAATTTTTAGTAGAACTGGTTACAATTTTATTCATAACTTGCATGTTTTCAAGATATAGACTTGGTTTATTTTGCGGTGGATAGATAAATTTATTGGCTTTCATTCGTATTCTTTTTTTGCGAAAATAAGAAAAAAATTTTTTTTGTCATTTTTATCAAAAAAGCAAAGGGGTTAGGTCATCCTAATTTTTGAGGAAAAAATTTTTTTCGTACTACCCGCAAAAAACTAATATTGGAATTGAATCCAACACGTTTATCTATCGAACGCAAAAGAAATCAAGTCGATATCTTGAAAACTGAGCAAGTTATGACGAAAAAGTTAACCAGTTCTACTACTGCCTCTTTCCGCCCACTTTTTAGTAGAACTGGTTACAATTTTATTCATAACTTGCTTAGTTTTCAAGATATAGACTTTGTTTATTTTGCGTTGGATAGATAAATTTATTGGCTTTCATTCGTATTCTTTTATACGAAAATAAGAAAAAAATTTTTTTTGTCATTTTTATCAAAAAAGCAAAGGGGTTAGGTCATCCTAATTTTTGAGGAGAAAATTTTTTTCTCACTACCCGCAAAAAACAAATATTGGAATTGAATTCAACACGTTTATCTATCGAACGCAAAAGAAATCAAGTCGATATCTTGAAAACTGAGCAAGTTATGACGAAAAAGGTAACCAGTTCTACTACTGCCTCTTTCCGCCCACTTTTTAGTAGAACTGGTTACAATTTTATTCATAACTTGTTTAGTTTTAAAGATATCGACTTGGTTTATTTTGCGTTGGATAGATAAATTTATTGGCTTTCATTCGTATTCTTTTTTTGCGAAAATAAGAAAAAATTTTTTTTGTCATTTTTATCAAAAAAGCAAAGGGGTTAGGTCATCCTAATTTTTGAGGAAAAAATTTTTTTCGCACTACCCACAAAAAACAAATATTGGAATTGAATCCAACACGTTTATCTATCGAACGCAAAAGAAATCAAGTGGATATCTTGAAAACTGAGCAAGTTATGACGAAAAAGGTAACCAGTTCTACTACTGCCTCTTTCCGCCCACTTTTTAGTAGAACTGGTTACAATTTTATTCATAACTTGCTTAGTTTTCAAGATATAGACTTGGTTTATTTTGCGTTGGATAGATAAATTTATTGGCTTTCATTCGTATTCTTTTTTTGCGAAAATAAGAAAAAAAATTTTCTTTTGTCATTTTTATCAAAAAAGCAAAGGGGTTAGGTCATCCTAATTTTTGAAGAAAAAATTTTTTCGCACTACCCGCAGAAAACAAATATTTGAATTGAATCCAACACGATTATCTATCGAACGCAAAACAAATCAAGTCGATATCTTGAAAACTGAGCAAGTTATGACGAAAAAGGTAACCAGTTCTACTACTGCCTCTTTCCGCCCACTTTTTAGTAGAACTGGTTACAATTTTATTCATAACTTGCTTAGTTTTCAAGATATAGACTTGGTTTATTTTGCGTTGGATAGATAAATTTATTGGCTTTCATTCATATTCTTTTTTTGCGAAAATAAGAAAAAACATTTTTTTTGTCATTTTTATCAAAAAAGCAAAGGGGTTAGGTCATCCTAATTTTTAAGGAAAAAATTTTTTTCGCACTACCCGCAAAAAACAAATATTGGAATTGAATCCAACACGTTTATCTATCGAACGCAAAAGAAATCAAGTCGATATCTTGAAAACTGAGCAAGTTATGACGAAAAAGGTAACCAGTTCTACTACTGCCTCTTTCCGCCCAATTTTTAGTAGAACTGGTTACAATTTTATTCATAACTTGCATGTTTTCAAGATATAGACTTGGTTTATTTTGCGGTGGATAGATAAATTTATTGGCTTTCATTCGTATTCTTTTTTTGCGAAAATAAGAAAAAAATTTTTTTTGTCATTTTTATCAAAAAAGCAAAGGGGTTAGGTCATCCTAATTTTTGAGGAAAAAATTTTTTTCGTACTACCCGCAAAAAACTAATATTGGAATTGAATCCAACACGTTTATCTATCGAACGCAAAAGAAATCAAGTCGATATCTTGAAAACTGAGCAAGTTATGACGAAAAAGGTAACCAGTTCTACTACTGCCTCTTTCCGCCCACTTTTTAGTAGAACTGGTTACAATTTTATTCATAACTTGCTTAGTTTTCAAGATATAGACTTTGTTTATTTTGCGTTGGATAGATAAATTTATTGGCTTTCATTCGTATTCTTTTATACGAAAATAAGAAAAAAATTTTTTTTGTCATTTTTATCAAAAAAGCAAAGGGGTTAGGTCATCCTAATTTTTGAGGAGAAAATTTTTTTCTCACTACCCGCAAAAAACAAATATTGGAATTGAATTCAACACGTTTTTCTATCGAACGCAAAAGAAATCAAGTCGATATCTTGAAAACTGAGCAAGTTATGACGAAAAAGGTAACCAGTTCTACTACTGCCTCTTTCCGCCCACTTTTTAGTAGAACTGGTTACAATTTTATTCATAACTTGTTTAGTTTTAAAGATATCGACTTGGTTTATTTTGCGTTGGATAGATAAATTTATTGGCTTTCATTCGTATTCTTTTTTTGCGAAAATAAGAAAAAATTTTTTTTGTCATTTTTATCAAAAAAGCAAAGGGGTTAGGTCATCCTAATTTTTGAGGAAAAAATTTTTTTCGCACTACCCACAAAAAACAAATATTGGAATTGAATCCAACACGTTTATCTATCGAACGCAAAAGAAATCAAGTGGATATCTTGAAAACTGAGCAAGTTATGACGAAAAAGGTAACCAGTTCTACTACTGCCTCTTTCCGCCCACTTTTTAGTAGAACTGGTTACAATTTTATTCATAACTTGCTTAGTTTTCAAGATATAGACTTAGTTTATTTTGCGTTGGATAGATAAATTTATTGGCTTTCATTCGTATTCTTTTTTTGCGAAAATAAGAAAAAAAATTTTCTTTTGTCATTTTTATCAAAAAAGCAAAGGGGTTAGGTCATCCTAATTTTTGAGGAAAAAATTTTTTTCGTACTACCCGCAAAAAACAAATATTGGAATTGAATCCAACACGTTTATCTATCGAACGCAAAAGAAATCAAGTCGATATCTTGAAAACTAATCAAGTTATGACGAAAAAGGTAACCAGTTCTACTACTGCCCCTTTCCGCCCAATTTTTAGTAGAACTGGTTACAATTTTATTCATAACTTGCTTAGTTTACAAGATATAGACTTGGTTTATTTTGCGTTGGATAGATAAATTTATTGGCTTTCATTCGTATTCTTTTATACGAAAATAAGAAAAAAAAATTTTTTTGTCATTTTTATCAAAAAAGCAAAGGGGTTAGGTCATCCTAATTTTTGAAGAAAAAATTTTTTCGCACTACCCGCAGAAAACAAATATTTGAATTGAATCCAACACGATTATCTATCGAACGCAAAACAAATCAAGTCGATATCTTGAAAACTGAGCAAGTTATGACGAAAAAGGTAACCAGTTCTACTACTGCCTCTTTCCGCCCAATTTTTAGTAGAACTGGTTACAATTTTATTCATAACTTGCATGTTTTCAAGATATAGACTTGGTTTATTTTGCGGTGGATAGATAAATTTATTGGCTTTCATTCGTATTCTTTTTTTGCGAAAATAAGAAAAAATTTTTTTTTGTCATTTTTATCAAAAAAGCAAAGGGGTTAGGTCATCCTAATTTTTGAGGAAAAAATTTTTTTCGTACTACCCGCAAAAAACTAATATTGGAATTGAATCCAACACGTTTATCTATCGAACGCAAAAGAAATCAAGTCGATATCTTGAAAACTGAGCAAGTTATGACGAAAAAGGTAACCAGTTCTACTACTGCCTCTTTCCGCCCACTTTTTAGTAGAACTGGTTACAATTTTATTCATAACTTGCTTAGTTTTCAAGATATAGACTTTGTTTATTTTGCGTTGGATAGATAAATTTATTGGCTTTCATTCGTATTCTTTTATACGAAAATAAGAAAAAAAATTTTTTTGTCATTTTTATCAAAAAAGCAAAGGGGTTAGGTCATCCTAATTTTTGAGGAGAAAATTTTTTTTCTCACTACCCGCAAAAAACAAATATTGGAATTGAATTCAACACGTTTATCTATCGAACGCAAAAGAAATCAAGTCGATATCTTGAAAACTGAGCAAGTTATGACGAAAAAGGTAACCAGTTCTACTACTGCCTCTTTCCGCCCACTTTTTAGTAGAACTGGTTACAATTTTATTCATAACTTGTTTAGTTTTAAAGATATCGACTTGGCTTATTTTGCGTTGGATAGATAAATTTATTGGCTTTCATTCGTATTCTTTTTTTGCGAAAATAAGAAAAAAATTTTTTTTGTCATTTTTATCAAAAAAGCAAAGGGGTTAGGTCATCCTAATTTTTGAGGAAAAAATTTTTTTCGCACTACCCGCAAAAAACAAATATTGGAATTGAATCCAACACATTTATCCATCGAACGCAAAAGAAATCAAGTCGATATCTTGAAAACTAAGCAAGTCGATATCTTGAAAACTGAGCAAGAACAGAAAAAAAATTTTTGTTATTTTTATCAAAAAAGCAAAGGGGTTAGGTCATCCTAATTTTTGAGGAAAAAATTTTTTTTCGCACTACCCGCAAAAAACAAATATTGGAATTGAATTCAACACGTTTATCTATCGAACGCAAAAGAAATCAAGTCGATATCTTGAAAACTGAGCAAGTTATGACGAAAAAGGTAACCAGTTCTACTACTGCCCCTTTCCGCCCAATTTTTAGTAGAACTGGTTACAATTTTATTCATAACTTGCTTAGTTTACAAGATATAGACTTGGTTTATTTTGCGTTGGATAGATAAATTTATTGGCTTTCATTCGTATTCTTTTATACGAAAATAAGAAAAAAATTTTTTTTTGTCATTTTTATCAAAAAAGCAAAGGGGTTAGGTCATCCTAATTTTTGAAGAAAAAATTTTTCGCACTACCCGCAGAAAACAAATATTTGAATTGAATCCAACACGATTATCTATCGAACGCAAAACAAATCAAGTCGATATCTTGAAAACTGAGCAAGTTATGACGAAAAAGGTAACCAGTTCTACTACTGCCTCTTTCCGCCCACTTTTTAGTAGAACTGGTTACAATTTTATTCATAACTTGCTTAGTTTTCAAGATATAGACTTGGTTTATTTTGCGTTGGATAGATAAATTTATTGGCTTTCATTCGTATTCTTTTTTTGCGAAAATAAGAAAAAAAATTTTTTTGTCATTTTTATCAAAAAAGCAAAGGGGTTAGGTCATCCTAATTTTTGAGGAAAAAATTTTTTTCGCACTACCCGCAAAAAACAAATATTGGAATTGATTCCAACACGTTTATCTATCGAACGCAAAAGAAATCAAGTCGATATCTTGAAAACTGAGCAAGTTATGACGAAAAAGGTAACCAGTTCTACTACTGCCTCTTTCCGCCCAATTTTTAGTAGAACTGGTTACAATTTTATTCATAACTTGCATGTTTTCAAGATATAGACTTGGTTTATTTTGCGGTGGATAGATAAATTTATTGGCTTTCATTCGTATTCTTTTTTTGCGAAAATAAGAAAAAAAATTTTTTTGTCATTTTTATCAAAAAAGCAAAGGGGTTAGGTCATCCTAATTTTTGAGGAAAAAATTTTTTTCGTACTACCCGCAAAAAACTAATATTGGAATTGAATCCAACACGTTTATCTATCGAACGCAAAAGAAATCAAGTCGATATCTTGAAAACTGAGCAAGTTATGACGAAAAAGGTAACCAGTTCTACTACTGCCTCTTTCCGCCCACTTTTTAGTAGAACTGGTTACAATTTTATTCCTAACTTGCTTAGTTTTCAAGATATAGACTTGGTTTATTTTGCGGTGGATAGATAAATTTATTGGCTTTCATTCGTATTCTTTTTTTGCGAAAATAAGAAAAAAATTTTTTTTGTCATTTTTATCAAAAAAGCAAAGGGGTTAGGTCATCCTAATTTTTGAGGAAAAAATTTTTTTCGTACTACCCGCAAAAAACTAATATTGGAATTGAATCCAACACGTTTATCTATCGAACGCAAAAGAAATCAAGTCGATATCTTGAAAACTGAGCAAGTTATGACGAAAAAGGTAACCAGTTCTACTACTGCCTCTTTCCGCCCACTTTTTAGTAGAACTGGTTACAATTTTATTCATAACTTGTTTAGTTTTCAAGATATCGACTTGGTTTATTTTGCGTTGGATAGATAAATTTATTGTCCTTCATTCGTATTTTTTTTTTTTGCGAAAATAAGGAAAAAAATTTTTGTCATTTTTATCAAAAAAGCAAAAGGGTTAGGTCATACTAATTTTTGAGGAAAAAAATTTTTTTCGCACTACCCGCAAAAAACAAATATTGGAATTGAATCCAACACGTTTATCTATCGAACGCAAAAGAAATCAAGTCGATATCTTGAAAACTAAGCAAGTTATGACCAAAAAGGTAACCAGTTCTACTACTGCCTCTTTCCGCCCACTTTTTAGTAGAACTGGTTACAATTTTATTCATAACTTGCTTAGTTTTCAAGATATCGACTTGGTTTATTTTGCGTTGGATAGATAAATTTATTGTCCTTCATTCGTATTTTTTTTTGCGAAAATAAGGAAAAAAATTTTTGTCATTTTTATCAAAAAAGCAAAGGGGTTATAGGTCATCCTAATTTTCGAGGAAAAATTTTTTTCGCACTACCCGCAAAAAACAAATATTGGAATTTAATCCAACGCGATATCTTGAAAACTAAGCAAGTTATGACCAAAAAGGTAACCAGTTCTACTACTGCCTCTTTCCGCCCACTTTTTAGTAGAACTGGTTACAATTTTATTCATAACTTGCTTAGTTTTCAAGATATCGACTTGGTTTATTATGCGTTGGATAGATAAATTTATTGGCTTTCATTCGTATTCTTTTTTTGCGAAATTAAGAAAAAAATTTTTTTGTCATTTTTATCAAAAAAGGTCATCCTAATTTTTGAGGAAAAAATTTTTTTCGCACTACCCGCAAAAAACAAATATTGGAATTGAATCCAACACGTTTATCTATCGAACGCAAAAGAAATCAAGTCGATATCTTGAAAACTAAGCAAGTTATGACCAAAAAGGTAACCAGTTCTACTACTGCCTCTTTCCGCCCACTTCTTAGTAGAACTGGTTACAATTTTATTCATAACTGGCTTAGTTTTCAAGATATCGACTTGGTTTATTTTGCGTTGGATAGATAAATTTATTGGCTTTCATTCGTATTCTTTTTTTGCGAAAATAAGAAAAAAAATTTTTTTTGTCATTTTTATCAAAAAAGCAAAGGGGTTAGGTCATCCTAATTATTGAGGAAAAAATTTTTTTCGCACTACCCGCAAAAAACAAATATTGGAATTGAATCCAATATGTTTATCTATCGAACGCAAAAGAAATCAAGTCGATATCTTGAAAACTAAGCAAGTTATGACCAAAAAGGTAACCAGTTCTACTACTGCCTTTTTCCGCCCACTTTTTGGTAGAACTGGTTACAATTTTATTCATAACTTGCTTAGTTTTCAAGATATCGACTTGGTTTATTATGCGTTGGATAGATAAATTTATTGGCTTTCATTCGTATTCTTTTTTTGCGAAAATAAGAAAAAAATTTTTTTTGTCATTTTTATCAAAAAAGCAAAGGGGTTAGGTCATACTAATTTTTGAGGAAAAAAATTTTTTCGCACTACCCGCAAAAAACAAATATTGGAATTGAATCCAACACGTTTATCTATCGAACGCAAAAGAAATCAAGTCGATATCTTGAAAACTAAGCAAGTTATGACCAAAAAGGTAACCAGTTCTACTACTGCCTCTTTCCGCCCACTTTTTAGTAGAACTGGTTACAATTTTATTCATAACTTGCTTAGTTTTCAAGATGTCGACTTGGTTTATTTTGCGTTGGATAGATAAATTTATTGGCTTTCATTCGTATTCTTTTTTTGCGAAAATAAGAAAAAAAATTTTTTTTGTCATTTTTATCAAAAAAGCAAAGGGGTTAGGTCATCCTAATTATTGAGGAAAAAATTTTTTTCGCACTACCCGCAAAAAACAAATATTGGAATTGAATCCAACACGTTTATCTATCGAACGCAAAAGAAATCAAGTCGATATCTTGAAAACTAAGCAAGTTATGACCAAAAAGGTAACCAGTTCTACTACTGCCTCTTTCCGCCCACTTTTTAGTAGAACTGGTTACAATTTTATTCATAACTTGCTTAGTTTTCAAGATATCGACTTGGTTTATTTTGCGTTGGATAGATAAATTTATTGTCCTTCATTCGTATTTTTTTTTTGCGAAAATAAGGAAAAAAATTTTTGTCATTTTTATCAAAAAAGCAAAGGGGTTAGGTCATACTAATTTTTGAGGAAAAAAATTTTTTCATACTACCCGCAAAAAACAAATATTGGAATTGAATCCAACACGTTTATCTATCGAACGCAAAAGAAATCAAGTCGATATCTTGAAAACTAAGCAAGTTATGACCAAAAAGGTAACCAGTTCTACTACTGCCTCTTTCCGCCCACTTTTTAGTAGAACTGGTTACAATTTTATTCATAACTTGCTTAGTTTTTAAGATATCGACTTCGTTTATTTTGCGTTGGATAGATAAATTTATTGGCTTTAATTCGTATTCTTTTTTTGCGCAAATAAGAAAAAAAAATTTTTTTGTCATTTTTATCAAAAAAGCAAAGGGGTTAGGTCATCCTAATTTTTGAGAAAAAAATTTTTTCGCACTACCCGCAAAAAACAAATATTTGAATTGAATCCAACACGTTTATCTATCGAACGCAAAAGAAATCAAGTCGATATCTTGAAAACTAAGCAAGTTATGACCAAAAAGGTAACCAGTTCTACTACTGCCTCTTTCCGCCCACTTTTTAGTAGAACTGGTTACAATTTTATTCATAACTTGCTTAGTTTTCAAGATATCGACTTGGTTTATTTTTTGTTGGATAGATAAATTTATTGGCTTTCATTCGTATTCTTTTTTTGCGAAAATAAGAAAAAAATTTTTTTTTTGTCATTTTTATCAAAAAAGCAAAGGGGTTAGGTCATACTAATTTTTGAGGAAAAAAATTTTTTCGCACTACCCGCAAAAAACAAATATTTGAATTGAATCCAACACGTTTATCTATCGAACGCAAAAGAAATCAAGTCGATATCTTGAAAACTAAGCAAGTTATGACCAAAAAGGTAACCAGTTCCACTACAGCCTTTTTCCGCCCACTTCTTAGTAGAACTGGTTACAATTTTATTTATAACTGGCTTAGTTTTCAAGATATTGACTTGGTTGATTTTGCGTTGGATAGATAAATTTATTGGCTTTCATTCGTATTCTTTTTTTGCGCAAATAAGAAAATTTTTTTTTGTCATTTTTATCAAAAAAGCAAAGGGGTTAGGTCATCCTAATTTTTGAGAAAAAATTTTTTTTCGCACTACCCGAAAAAAACAAATATTGGAATTGAATCCAACACGTTTATCTATAGAACGCAAAAGAAATCAAGTCGATATCTTGAAAACTAAGCAAGTTATGACCAAAAAGGTAACCAGTTCTACTACTGCCTCTTTCCGCCCACTTTTTAGTAGAACTGGTTACAATTTTATTCATAACTTGCTTAGTTTTCAAGATATCCACTTGGTTTATTTTGCGTTGGATAGATAAATTTATTGGCTTTCATTCGTATTCTTTTTTTGCGAAAATGAGAAAAAATTTTTTTTTTCATTTTTATCAAAAAAGCAAAGGGGTTAGGTCATCCTAATTTTTGAGGAAACATTTTTTTTCGCACTACCCGCAAAAAACAAATATTGGAATTGAATCCAACTCGTTTATCTATCGAACGCAAATGAAATCAAGTCAATATCTTGAAAACTAAGCAAGTTATGAAGAAAAAGGTAACCAGTTCTACTACTGCCTCTTTCCGCCCACTTTTTAGTAGAACTGCTTACAATTTTATTCATAGCTTGCTTAGTTTTCAAGATATCGACTTAGTTTATTTTCCGTTGGATAGATAAATTTATTGGCTTTCATTCGTATTCTTTTTTTGCGAAAAAATTTTTTTTGTCATTTTTATCAAAAAAGCAAAGGGGTTATAGGTCATCCTAATTTTCGAGGAAAAATTTTTTTCGCACTACCCGCTAAAAACAAATATTGGAATTTAATCCAACGCGTTTATCTATCGAACGCAAAAGAAATCAAGTCGATATCTTGAAAACTAAGCAAGTTATGACCAAAAAGGTAACCAGTTCTACTACTGCCTTTTTCCGCCCACTTCTTAGTAGAACTGGTTACAATTTTATTCATAACTGGCTTAGTTTTCAAGATATCGACTTGGTTGATTTTGCGTTGGAAAGATAAATTTACTGGCTTTCATTCGTATTCTTTTTTTGAGAAAATAAGAAAAAAACTTTTTTGTCATTTTTATCAAAAAGCAAAGGGGTTAGGTCATCCTAATTTTTGAGGAAAAAATTTTTTTCGCACTACCCGCAAAAAACAAATATTGGAATTGAATCCAACACGTTTATCTATCGAACGCAAAAGAAATCAAGTCGATATCTTGGAAACTAAGCAAGTTATGACCAAAAAGGTAACCAGTTCTACTACTGCCTCTATCCGCCCACTTTTTAGTAGAACTGGTTACAATTTTATTCATAACTTGCTTAGTTTTCAAGATATCGACTTGGTCTATTTTGCGTTGGATAGATAAATTTATTGGCTTTCATTCGTATTCTTTTTTTGCGAAAATAAGAAATTTTTTTTTGTAATTTTTATCAAAAAAGCAAAGGGGTTAGGTCATCCTAATTTTTTAGGAAAAAATTTTTTTCGCACTACCCGCAAAAAACAAATAATGGAATTGAATCCAACACGTTTATCTATCGAACGCAAAAGAAATCAAGTCGATATCTTGAAAACTAAGCAAGTTATGACCAAAAAGGTAACCAGTTCTACTACTGCCTCTTCCCGCCCACTTTTTAGTAGAACTGGTTACAATTTTATTCATAACTTGCTTAGTTTTCAAGATATCGACTTGGTTTATTTTGCGTTGGATAGATAAATTTATTGGCTTTCATTCGTATTCTTTTTTTGCGAAAATGAGAAAAATTTTTTTTTGTCATTTTTATCAAAAAAGCAAAGGGGTTAGGTCATCCTAATTTTTGAGGAAACATTTTTTTCGCACTACCCGCAAAAAACAAATATTGGAATTGAATCCAACTCGTTTATCTATCGAACGCAAAAGAAATCAAGTCGATATCTTAAAAACTAAGCAAGTTATGAACAAAAAGGTAACGAGTTCTACTACTGCCTCTTTCCGCCCACTTTTTAGTAGAACTGGTTACAATTTTATTCATAACTTGCTTAGTTTTCAAGATATCGACTTGGTTTATTTTACGTTGGATAGATAAATTTATTGGCTTTCATTCGTATTCTTTTTTTGCGAAAATAAGAAAAAAATTTTTTTTGTCATTTTTATCAAAAAAGCAAAGGGGTTAGGTCATCCTAATTTTTGAGGAAAAAATTTTTTTCGCACTACCCGCAAAAAGCAAATATTGGAATTGAATCCAACACGTTTATCTATCGAACGCAAAAGAAATCAAGTCGATATCTTGAAAACTAAGCAAGTTATGACCAAAAAGGTAACCAGTTCTACTACTGCCTTTTTTCGCCCACTTTTTAGTAGAACTGGTTACAATTTTATTCATAACTTGCTTAGTTTTCAAGATATCGACTTGGTTTATTATGCGTTGGATAGATAAATTTATTGGCTTTCCTTCGTATTCTTTTTTTGCGAAAAAAATTTTTTTGTCATTTTTATCAAAAAAGCAAAGGGGTTAGTTCATCCTAATTTTTGAGGAAACATTTTTTTTCGCACTACCCGCAAAAAACAAATATTTGAATTGAATCCAACACGTTTATCTATCGAACGCAAAAAAAATCAAGTCGATATCTTGAAAACTAAGCAAGTTATGAAGAAAAAGGTAACCAGTTCTACTACAGCCTTTTTCCGCCCACTTCTTAGTAGAACTGGTTACAATTTTATTCATAACTGGCTTAGTTTTCAAGATATCGACTTGGTTGATTTTGCGTTGGATAGATAAATTTACTGGCTTTCATTCGTATTCTTTTTTTGCGCAAATAAGAAAATTTTTTTTTGTCATTTTTATCAAAAAAGCAAAGGGGTTAGGTCATCCTAATTTTTGAGAAAAAAATTTTTTTCGCACTACCCGAAAAAAACAAATATTGGAATTGAATCCAACACGTTTATCTATCGAACGCAAAAGAAATCAAGTCGATATCTTGAAAACTAAGCAAGTTATGACCAAAAAGGTAACCAGTTCTACTACTGCCTCTTTCCGCCCACTTTTTAGTAGAACTGGTTACAATTTTATTCATAACTTGCTTAGTTTTTAAGATATCGACTTCGTTTATTTTGCGTTAGATAGATAAATTTATTGGCGTTAATTCGTATTCTTTTTTTGCGCAAATAAGAAAATTTTTTTTGTCATTTTTATCAAAAAAGCAAAGGGGTTAGGTCATCCTAATTTTTGAGAAAAATTTTTTTTTCGCACTACCCGAAAAAAACAAATATTGGAATTGAATCCAACACGTTTATCTATCGAACGCAAAAGAAATCAAGTCGATATCTTGAAAACTAAGCAAGTTATGACCAAAAAGGTAACCAGTTCTACTACTGCCTCTTTCCGCCCACTTTTTAGTAGAACTGGTTACAATTTTATTCATAACTTGCTTAGTTTTCAAGATATCGACTTGGTTTATTTTGCGTTGGATAGATAAATTTATTGGCTTTCATTCGTATTCTTTTTTTGCGAAAATAAGAAAAAAATTTTTTTTGTCATTTTTATCAAAAAAGCAAAGGGGTTAGGTCATCCTAATTTTTGAGGAAACATTTTTTTTCGCACTACCCGCAAAAAACAAATATTGGAATTGAATCCAACTCGTTTATCTATCGAACGCAAAAGAAATCAAGTCGATATCTTGAAAACTAAGCAAGTTATGAAGAAAAAGGTAACCAGTTCTACTACTGCCTCTTTCCGCCCACTTTTTAGTAGAACTGGTTAGAATTTTATTCATAACTTGTTTAGTTTTCAACATATCGACTTGGTTTATTTTGCGTTGGATAGATAAATTTATTGGCTTTCATTCGTATTCTTTTTTTGCGAAAATAAAAAAAAAATTTTGTCATTTTTATCAAAAAAGCAAAGGAGTTAGGTCATCCTAATTTTTGAGAAAAAAATTTTTTCGCACTACCCGCAAAAAACAAATATTTGAATTGAATCCAACACGTTTATCTATCGAACGCAAAAGAAATCAAGTCGATATCTTGAAAACTAAGCAAGTTATGACCAAAAAGGTAACCAGTTCTACTACAGCCTTTTTCCGCCCACTTCTTAGTAGAACTGGTTACAATTTTATTCATAACTGGCTTAGTTTTCAAGATATCGACTTGGTTGATTTTGCGTTGGAAAGATAAATTTACTGGCTTTCATTCGTATTCTTTTTTTGAGAAAATAAGAAAAAAACTTTTTTGTCATTTTTATCAAAAAGCAAAGGGGTTAGGTCATCCTAATTTTTGAGGAAAAAATTTTTTTCGCACTACCCGCAAAAAACAAATATTGGAATTGAATCCAACACGTTTATCTATCGAACGCAAAAGAAATCAAGTCGATATCTTGGAAACTAAGCAAGTTATGACCAAAAAGGTAACCAGTTCTACTACTGCCTCTATCCGCCCACTTTTTAGTAGAACTGGTTACAATTTTATTCATAACTTGCTTAGTTTTCAAGATATCGACTTGGTCTATTTTGCGTTGGATAGATAAATTTATTGGCTTTCATTCGTATTCTTTTTTTGCGAAAATAAGAAATTTTTTTTTGTCATTTTTATCAAAAAAGCAAAGGGGTTAGGTCATCCTAATTTTTTAGGAAAAAATTTTTTTCGCACTACCCGCAAAAAACAAATAATGGAATTGAATCCAACACGTTTATCTATCGAACGCAAAAGAAATCAAGTCGATATCTTGAAAACTAAGCAAGTTATGACCAAAAAGGTAACCAGTTCTACTACTGCCTCTTCCCGCCCACTTTTTAGTAGAACTGGTTACAATTTTATTCATAACTTGCTTAGTTTTCAAGATATCGACTTGGTTTATTTTGCGTTGGATAGATAAATTTATTGGCTTTCATTCGTATTCTTTTTTTGCGAAAATGAGAAAAATTTTTTTTTGTCATTTTTATCAAAAAAGCAAAGGGGTTAGGTCATCCTAATTTTTGAGGAAACATTTTTTTCGCACTACCCGCAAAAAACAAATATTGGAATTGAATCCAACTCGTTTATCTATCGAACGCAAAAGAAATCAAGTCGATATCTTAAAAACTAAGCAAGTTATGAACAAAAAGGTAACGAGTTCTACTACTGCCTCTTTCCGCCCACTTTTTAGTAGAACTGGTTACAATTTTATTCATAACTTGCTTAGTTTTCAAGATATCGACTTGGTTTATTTTACGTTGGATAGATAAATTTATTGGCTTTCATTCGTATTCTTTTTTTGCGAAAATAAGAAAAAAATTTTTTTTGTCATTTTTATCAAAAAAGCAAAGGGGTTAGGTCATCCTAATTTTTGAGGAAAAAATTTTTTTCGCACTACCCGCAAAAAGCAAATATTGGAATTGAATCCAACACGTTTATCTATCGAACGCAAAAGAAATCAAGTCGATATCTTGAAAACTAAGCAAGTTATGACCAAAAAGGTAACCAGTTCTACTACTGCCTTTTTTCGCCCACTTTTTAGTAGAACTGGTTACAATTTTATTCATAACTTGCTTAGTTTTCAAGATATCGACTTGGTTTATTATGCGTTGGATAGATAAATTTATTGGCTTTCCTTCGTATTCTTTTTTTGCGAAAATAAAATTTTTTTTTTTTTAATTTTTATCAAAAAAGCAAAGGGGTTAGGTCATCCTAATTTTTGAGAAAATTTTTTTTTCGCACTACCCGTAAAAACCAAATATCGGAATTGAATCCAACACGTTTATCTATCGAATGCAAAAGAAATCAAGTCGATATCTGGAAAACTAAGCAAGTTATGACCAAAAAGGTAACCAGTTCTACTACTACCTCTTTCCGCCCACTTTTTAGTAGAACTGGTTACAATTTTGTTCATAACTTGCTTAGTTTTCAAGATATCGACTTGGTTTATTTTGCGTTGGATAGATAAATTTATTGGCTTTCATTCGTATTCTTTTTTTGCGCAAATAAGAAAATTTTTTTTTTGTCATTTTTATCAAAAAAGCAAAGGGGTTAGGTCATCCTAATTTTTGAGAAAAAATTTTTTTTCGCACTACCCGAAAAAAACAAATATTGGAATTGAATCCAACACGTTTATCTATAGAACGCAAAAGAAATCAAGTCGATATCTTGAAAACTAAGCAAGTTATGACCAAAAAGGTAACCAGTTCTACTACTGCCTCTTTCCGCCCACTTTTTAGTAGAACTGGTTACAATTTTATTCATAACTTGCTTAGTTTTCAAGATATCCACTTGGTTTATTTTGCGTTGGATAGATAAATTTATTGGCTTTCATTCGTATTCTTTTTTTGCGAAAATGAGAAAAAAATTTTTTTTTCATTTTTATCAAAAAAGCAAAGGGGTTAGGTCATCCTAATTTTTGAGGAAACATTTTTTTTCGCACTACCCGCAAAAAACAAATATTGGAATTGAATCCAACTCGTTTATCTATCGAACGCAAATGAAATCAAGTCAATATCTTGAAAACTAAGCAAGTTATGAAGAAAAAGGTAACCAGTTCTACTACTGCCTCTTTCCGCCCACTTTTTAGTAGAACTGCTTACAATTTTATTCATAACTTGCTTAGTTTTCAAGATATCGACTTAGTTTATTTTCCGTTGGATAGATAAATTTATTGGCTTTCATTCGTATTCTTTTTTTGCGAAAAAAATTTTTTTGTAATTTTTATCAAAAAAGCAAAGGGGTTAGTTCATCCTAATTTTTGAGGAAACATTTTTTTTCGCACTACCCGCAAAAAACAAATATTGGAATTGAATCCAACACGTTTATCTATCGAACGCAAAAGAAATCAAGTCGATATCTTGAAAACTAAGCAAGTTATGACCAAAAAGGTAACCAGTTCTACTACTGCCTCTTTCCGCCCACTTTTTAGTAGAACTGGTTACAATTTTATTCATAACTTGCTTAGTTTTCAAGATATCGACTTGGTTTATTTTGCGTTGGATAGATAAATTTATTGTCCTTCATTCGTATTTTTTTTTTTGCGAAAATAAGGAAAAAAATTTTTGTCATTTTTATCAAAAAAGCAAAGGGGTTATAGGTCATCCTAATTTTCAAGGAAAAATTTTTTTCGCACTACCCGCAAAAAACAAATATTGGAATTTAATCCAACGCGTTTATCTATCGAACGCAAAAGAAATCAAGTCGATATCTTGAAAACTAAGCAAGTTATGACCAAAAAGGTAACCAGTTCTACTACTGCCTCTTTCCGCCCACTTTTTAGTAGAACTGGTTACAATTTTATTCATAACTTGCTTAGTTTTTAAGATATCGACTTCGTTTATTTTGCGTTGGATAGATAAATTTATTGGCTTTAATTCGTATTCTTTTTTTGCGCAAATAAGAAAATTTTTTTTTGTCATTTTTATCAAAAAAGCAAAGGGGTTAGGTCATCCTAATTTTTGAGAAAAAAATTTTTTCGCACTATCCGCAAAAAACAAATATTTGAATTGAATCCAACACGTTTATCTATCGAACGCAAAAAAAATCAAGTCGATATCTTGAAAACTAAGCAAGTTATGAAGAAAAAGGTAACCAGTTCTACTACAGCCTTTTTCCGCCCACTTCTTAGTAGAACTGGTTACAATTTTATTCATAACTGGCTTAGTTTTCAAGATATCGACTTGGTTGATTTTGCGTTGGATAGATAAATTTACTGGCTTTCATTCGTATTCTTTTTTTGCGCAAATAAGAAAATTTTTTTTGTCATTTTTATCAAAAAAGCAAAGGGGTTAGGTCATCCTAATTTTTGAGAAAAAAATTTTTTTCGCACTACCCGAAAAAAACAAATATTGGAATTGAATCCAACACGTTTATCTATCGAACGCAAAAGAAATCAAGTCGATATCTTGAAAACTAAGCAAGTTATGACCAAAAAGGTAACCAGTTCTACTACTGCTTCTTTCCGCCCACTTTTTAGTAGAACTGGTTACAATTTTATTCATAACTTGCTTAGTTTTCAAGATATCGACTTGGTTTATTTTGCGTTGGATAGATAAATTTATTGGCTTTCATTCGTATTCTTTTTTTGCGAAAATAAGAAAAAAAATTTTTTTGTCATTTTTATCAAAAAAG
This sequence comes from Germaria angustata, assembly GCA_963681545.1. Taxonomy (NCBI): domain Eukaryota; kingdom Metazoa; phylum Arthropoda; class Insecta; order Diptera; family Tachinidae; genus Germaria; species Germaria angustata. The sequence continues at coordinate 59,348,503 of OY812998.1, read as the reverse complement.
CAAAGGGGTTAGGTCATCCTAATTTTTGAGGAAACATTTTTTTTTCGCACTACCCGCAAAAAACAAATATTGGAATTGAATCCAACTCGTTTATCTATCGAACGCAAAAGAAATCAAGTCGATATCTTGAAAACTAAGCAAGTTATGAAGAAAAAGGTAACCAGTTCTACTACTGCCTCTTTCCGCCCACTTTTTAGTAGAACTGGTTAGAATTTTATTCATAACTTGTTTAGTTTTCAACATATCGACTTGGTTTATTTTGCGTTGGATAGATAAATTTATTGGCTTTCATTCGTATTCTTTTTTTGCGAAAATAAAAAAAAATTTTTGTCATTTTTATCAAAAAAGCAAAGGAGTTAGGTCATCCTAATTTTTGAGAAAAAAATTTTTTCGCACTACCCGCAAAAAACAAATATTTGAATTGAATCCAACACGTTTATCTATCGAACGCAAAAGAAATCAAGTCGATATCTTGAAAACTAAGCAAGTTATGACCAAAAAGGTAACCAGTTCTACTACAGCCTTTTTCCGCCCACTTCTTAGTAGAACTGGTTACAATTTTATTCATAACTGGCTTAGTTTTCAAGATATCGACTTGGTTGATTTTGCGTTGGAAAGATAAATTTACTGGCTTTCATTCGTATTCTTTTTTTGAGAAAATAAGAAAAAAACTTTTTTGTCATTTTTATCAAAAAGCAAAGGGGTTAGGTCATCCTAATTTTTGAGGAAAAAATTTTTTTCGCACTACCCGCAAAAAACAAATAATGGAATTGAATCCAACACGTTTATCTATCGAACGCAAAAGAAATCAAGTCGATATCTTGAAAACTAAGCAAGTTATGACCAAAAAGGTAACCAGTTCTACTACTGCCTCTTCCCGCCCACTTTTTAGTAGAACTGGTTACAATTTTATTCATAACTTGCTTAGTTTTCAAGATATCGACTTGGTTTATTTTGCGTTGGATAGATAAATTTATTGGCTTTCATTCGTATTCTTTTTTTGCGAAAATGAGAAATTTTTTTTTTTTGTCATTTTTATCAAAAAAGCAAAGGGGTTAGGTCATCCTAATTTTTGAGGAAACATTTTTTTCGCACTACCCGCAAAAAACAAATATTGGAATTGAATCCAACTCGTTTATCTATCGAACGCAAAAGAAATCAAGTCGATATCTTAAAAACTAAGCAAGTTATGAACAAAAAGGTAACGAGTTCTACTACTGCCTCTTTCCGCCCACTTTTTAGTAGAACTGGTTACAATTTTATTCATAACTTGCTTAGTTTTCAAGATATCGACTTGGTTTATTTTACGTTGGATAGATAAATTTATTGGCTTTCATTCGTATTCTTTTTTTGCGAAAATAAGAAAAAAAAATTTTTTGTCATTTTTATCAAAAAAGCAAAGGGGTTAGGTCATCCTAATTTTTGAGGAAAAATTTTTTTTCGCACTACCCGCAAAAAGCAAATATTGGAATTGAATCCAACACGTGTATCTATCGAACGCAAAAGAAATCAAGTCGATATCTTGAAAACTAAGCAAGTTATGACCAAAAAGGTAACCAGTTCTACTACTGCCTTTTTTCGCCCACTTTTTAGTAGAACTGGTTACAATTTTATTTATAACTTGCTTAGTTTTCAAGATATCGACTTGGTTTATTATGCGTTGGATAGATAAATTTATTGGCTTTCCTTCGTATTCTTTTTTTGCGAAAATAAAATTTTTTTTTTTTTAATTTTTATCAAAAAAGCAAAGGGGTTAGGTCATCCTAATTTTTGAGAAAATTTTTTTTTCGCACTACCCGTAAAAACCAAATATCGGAATTGAATCCAACACGTTTATCTATCGAATGCAAAAGAAATCAAGTCGATATCTGGAAAACTAAGCAAGTTATGACCAAAAAGGTAACCAGTTCTACTACTACCTCTTTCCGCCCACTTTTTAGTAGAACTGGTTACAATTTTGTTCATAACTTGCTTAGTTTTCAAGATATCGACTTGGTTTATTTTGCGTTGGATAGATAAATTTATTGGCTTTCATTCGTATTCTTTTTTTCCGAAAATGAGAAAAAAATTTTTTTTGTAATTTTTATCAAAAAAGCAAAGGGGTTAGGTCATCCTAATTTTTGAGGAAAAAATCTTATTCGCACTACCCGCAAAAAACAAATATTGGAATAGAATCCAACACGTTTATCTATCGAATGCAAAAGAAATCAAGTCGATATCTTGAAAACTAAGCAAGTTATGATCAAAAAGGTAACCAGTTCTACTACTGCCTCTCTCCGCCCACTTTTTAGTAGAACTGGTTACAATTTTATTCATAACTTGCTTAGTTTTCAAGATATCGACTTGATTTATTTTGCGTTGGATAGATAAATTTATTGGCTTTTATTCTTTTTTTTTGCGTAAATAAAAAAAAAAATTTTTTGTCATTTTTATCAAAAAAGCTAAGGGGTTAGGTCATCCTAATTTTTGAGGAGAAAATTTTTTTCGCACTACCCGCAAAAAACAAATATTGGAATTGAATCCAACACGTTTATCTATCGAACGCAAAAGAAATCAAGTCAATATCTTGAAAACTAAGCAAGTTATGACCAAAAAGGTAACCAGTTCTACTACTGCCTCTTTCCGCCCACTTTTTAGTAGAACTGCTTACAATTTTATTCATAACTTGCTTAGTTTTCAAGATATCGACTTGGTTTATTTTGCGTTGGATAGATAAATTTATTGGCTTTCATTCGTATTCTTTTTTTGCGAAAATAAGAAAAAAAATTTTTTTGTCATTTTTATCAAAAAAGCAAAGGGGTTAGGTCATCCTAATTTTTGAGGAAACATTTTTTTTCGCACTACCCGCAAAAAACAAATATTGGAATTGAATCCAACTCGTTTATCTATCGAACGCAAATGAAATCAAGTCAATATCTTGAAAACTAAGCAAGTTATGAAGAAAAAGGTAACCAGTTCTACTACTGCCTCTTTCCGCCCACTTTTTAGTAGAACTGCTTACAATTTTATTCATAACTTGCTTAGTTTTCAAGATATCGACTTAGTTTATTTTCCGTTGGATAGATAAATTTATTGGCTTTCATTCGTATTCTTTTTTTGCGAAAAAAATTTTTTTGTAATTTTTATCAAAAAAGCAAAGGGGTTAGTTCATGCTAATTTTTGAGGAAACATTTTTTTTCGCACTACCCGCAAAAAACAAATATTGGAATTGAATCCAACACGTTTATCTATCGAACGCAAAAGAAATCAAGTCGATATCTTGAAAACTAAGCAAGTTATGACCAAAAAGGTAACCAGTTCTACTACTGCCTCTTTCCGCCCACTTTTTAGTAGAACTGGTTACAATTTTATTCATAACTTGCTTAGTTTTCAAGATATCGACTTGGTTTATTTTGCGTTGGATAGATAAATTTATTGTCCTTCATTCGTATTTTTTTTTTTGCGAAAATAAGGAAAAAAATTTTTGTCATTTTTATCAAAAAAGCAAAGGGGTTATAGGTCATCCTAATTTTCAAGGAAAAATTTTTTTCGCACTACCCGCAAAAAACAAATATTGGAATTTAATCCAACGCGTTTATCTATCGAACGCAAAAGAAATCAAGTCGATATCTTGAAAACTAAGCAAGTTATGACCAAAAAGGTAACCAGTTCTACTACTGCCTCTTTCCGCCCACTTTTTAGTAGAACTGGTTACAATTTTATTCATAACTTGCTTAGTTTTTAAGATATCGACTTCGTTTATTTTGCGTTGGATAGATAAATTTATTGGCTTTAATTCGTATTCTTTTTTTGCGCAAATAAGAAAATTTTTTTTTGTCATTTTTATCAAAAAAGCAAAGGGGTTAGGTCATCCTAATTTTTGAGAAAAAAATTTTTTCGCACTATCCGCAAAAAACAAATATTTGAATTGAATCCAACACGTTTATCTATCGAACGCAAAAAAAATCAAGTCGATATCTTGAAAACTAAGCAAGTTATGAAGAAAAAGGTAACCAGTTCTACTACAGCCTTTTTCCGCCCACTTCTTAGTAGAACTGGTTACAATTTTATTCATAACTGGCTTAGTTTTCAAGATATCGACTTGGTTGATTTTGCGTTGGATAGATAAATTTACTGGCTTTCATTCGTATTCTTTTTTTGCGCAAATAAGAAAATTTTTTTTGTCATTTTTATCAAAAAAGCAAAGGGGTTAGGTCATCCTAATTTTTGAGAAAAAAATTTTTTTCGCACTACCCGAAAAAAACAAATATTGGAATTGAATCCAACACGTTTATCTATCGAACGCAAAAGAAATCAAGTCGATATCTTGAAAACTAAGCAAGTTATGACCAAAAAGGTAACCAGTTCTACTACTGCCTCTTTCCGCCCACTTTTTAGTAGAACTGGTTACAATTTTATTCATAACTTGCTTAGTTTTTAAGATATCGACTTCGTTTATTTTGCGTTAGATAGATAAATTTATTGGCTTTAATTCGTATTCTTTTTTTGCGCAAATAAGAAAATTTTTTTTGTCATTTTTATCAAAAAAGCAAAGGGGTTAGGTCATCCTAATTTTTGAGAAAAATTTTTTTTCGCACTACCCGAAAAAAACAAATATTGGAATTGAATCCAACACGTTTATCTATCGAACGCAAAAGAAATCAAGTCGATATCTTGAAAACTAAGCAAGTTATGAAGAAAAAGGTAACCAGTTCTACTACTGCCTCTTTCCGCCCACTTTTTAGTAGAACTGGTTAGAATTTTATTCATAACTTGTTTAGTTTTCAACATATCGACTTGGTTTATTTTGCGTTGGATAGATAAATTTATTGGCTTTCATTCGTATTCTTTTTTTGCGAAAATAAAAAAAAAATTTTGTCATTTTTATCAAAAAAGCAAAGGAGTTAGGTCATCCTAATTTTTGAGAAAAAAATTTTTTCGCACTACCCGCAAAAAACAAATATTTGAATTGAATCCAACACGTTTATCTATCGAACGCAAAAGAAATCAAGTCGATATCTTGAAAACTAAGCAAGTTATGACCAAAAAGGTAACCAGTTCTACTACAGCCTTTTTCCGCCCACTTCTTAGTAGAACTGGTTACAATTTTATTCATAACTGGCTTAGTTTTCAAGATATCGACTTGGTTGATTTTGCGTTGGAAAGATAAATTTACTGGCTTTCATTCGTATTCTTTTTTTGAGAAAATAAGAAAAAAACTTTTTTGTCATTTTTATCAAAAAGCAAAGGGGTTAGGTCATCCTAATTTTTGAGGAAAAAATTTTTTTCGCACTACCCGCAAAAAACAAATATTGGAATTGAATCCAACACGTTTATCTATCGAACGCAAAAGAAATCAAGTCGATATCTTGGAAACTAAGCAAGTTATGACCAAAAAGGTAACCAGTTCTACTACTGCCTCTATCCGCCCACTTTTTAGTAGAACTGGTTACAATTTTATTCATAACTTGCTTAGTTTTCAAGATATCGACTTGGTCTATTTTGCGTTGGATAGATAAATTTATTGGCTTTCATTCGTATTCTTTTTTTGCGAAAATAAGAAATTTTTTTTTGTCATTTTTATCAAAAAAGCAAAGGGGTTAGGTCATCCTAATTTTTGAGGAAAAAATTTTTTTCGCACTACCCGCAAAAAACAAATAATGGAATTGAATCCAACACGTTTATCTATCGAACGCAAAAGAAATCAAGTCGATATCTTGAAAACTAAGCAAGTTATGACCAAAAAGGTAACCAGTTCTACTACTGCCTCTTCCCGCCCACTTTTTAGTAGAACTGGTTACAATTTTATTCATAACTTGCTTAGTTTTCAAGATATCGACTTGGTTTATTTTGCGTTGGATAGATAAATTTATTGGCTTTCATTCGTATTCTTTTTTTGCGAAAATGAGAAAAATTTTTTTTTGTCATTTTTATCAAAAAAGCAAAGGGGTTAGGTCATCCTAATTTTTGAGGAAAAAATTTTTTTCGCACTACCCGCAAAAAGCAAATATTGGAATTGAATCCAACACGTGTATCTATCGAACGCAAAAGAAATCAAGTCGATATCTTGAAAACTAAGCAAGTTATGACCAAAAAGGTAACCAGTTCTACTACTGCCTTTTTTCGCCCACTTTTTAGTAGAACTGGTTACAATTTTATTTATAACTTGCTTAGTTTTCAAGATATCGACTTGGTTTATTATGCGTTGGATAGATAAATTTATTGGCTTTCCTTCGTATTCTTTTTTTGCGAAAATAAAATTTTTTTTTTTTTAATTTTTATCAAAAAAGCAAAGGGGTTAGGTCATCCTAATTTTTGAGAAAATTTTTTTTTCGCACTACCCGTAAAAACCAAATATCGGAATTGAATCCAACACGTTTATCTATCGAATGCAAAAGAAATCAAGTCGATATCTGGAAAACTAAGCAAGTTATGACCAAAAAGGTAACCAGTTCTACTACTACCTCTTTCCGCCCACTTTTTAGTAGAACTGGTTACAATTTTGTTCATAACTTGCTTAGTTTTCAAGATATCGACTTGGTTTATTTTGCGTTGGATAGATAAATTTATTGGCTTTCATTCGTATTCTTTTTTTCCGAAAATGAGAAAAAAATTTTTTTTGTAATTTTTATCAAAAAAGCAAAGGGGTTAGGTCATCCTAATTTTTGAGGAAAAAATCTTATTCGCACTACCCGCAAAAAACAAATATTGGAATTGAATCCAACTCGTTTATCTATCGAATGCAAAAGAAATCAAGTCGATATCTTGAAAACTAAGCAAGTTATGATCAAAAAGGTAACCAGTTCTACTACTGCCTCTCTCCGCCCACTTTTTAGTAGAACTGGTTACAATTTTATTCATAACTTGCTTAGTTTTCAAGATATCGACTTGATTTATTTTGCGTTGGATAGATAAATTTATTGGCTTTTATTCTTTTTTTTTGCGTAAATAAAAAAAAAAATTTTTTGTCATTTTTATCAAAAAAGCTAAGGGGTTAGGTCATCCTAATTTTTGAGGAGAAAATTTTTTTCGCACTACCCGCAAAAAACAAATATTGGAATTGAATCCAACACGTTTATCTATCGAACGCAAAAGAAATCAAGTCAATATCTTGAAAACTAAGCAAGTTATGACCAAAAAGGTAACCAGTTCTACTACTGCCTCTTTCCGCCCACTTTTTAGTAGAACTGCTTACAATTTTATTCATAACTTGCTTAGTTTTCAAGATATCGACTTGGTTTATTTTGCGTTGGATAGATAAATTTATTGGCTTTCATTCGTATTCTTTTTTTGCGAAAATAAGAAAAAAAATTTTTTTGTCATTTTTATCAAAAAAGCAAAGGGGTTAGGTCATCCTAATTTTTGAGGAAACATTTTTTTTGCACTACCCGCAAAAAACAAATATTGGAATTAAATCCAACTCGTTTATCTATCGAACGCAAAAGAAATCAAGTCGATATCTTAAAAACTAAGCAAGTTATGAACAAAAAGGTAACCAGTTCTACTACTGCCTCTTTCCGCCCACTTTTTAGTAGAAGTGCTTACAATTTTATTCATAACTTGCTTAGTTTTCAAGATATCGACTTGGTTTATTTTGCGTTGGATAGATAAATTTATTGGCTTTCATTCGTATTCTTTTTTTGCGAAAATAAGAAAAAAATTTTTTTTGTCATTTTTATCAAAAAAGCAAAGGGGTTAGGTCATCCTAATTTTTGAGGAAAAAATTTTTTTCGCACTACCCGCAAAAAACAAACATTGGAATTGAATCCAACACGTTTATCTATCGAACGCAAAAGAAATCAAGTCGATATCTTGAAAACTAAGCAAGTTATGACCAAAAAGGTAACCAGTTCTACTACTGCCTCTTTCCGCCCACCTTTTAGTAGAACTGGTTACAATTTTATTCATAACTTGCTTAGTTTTCAAGATATCGACTTGGTTTATTATGCGTTGGATAGATAAATTTATTGGCTTTCATTCGTAACCTTTTTTTTGCGAAAATAAGAAAAAATTTTTTTTGTCATTTTTATCAAAAAAGCAAAGGGGTTAGGTCAACCTAATTTTTGAGGAAAAAATTTTTTTCGCACTACCCGCAAAAAACAAATATTGGAATTGAATCCAACACGTTTATCTATCGAACGCAAAAGAAATCAAGTCGATATCTTGAAAACTAAACAAGTTATGACGAAAAAGGTAACCAGTTCTACTACTGCCTCTTTCCGCCCACTTTTTAGTAGAACTGGTTACAATTTTATTCATAACTTGCTTAGTTTTCAAGATATCGACTTGGTTTATTTTGCGTTGGATAGATAAATTTATTGGCTTTCATTCGTATTCTTTTTTTGCGAAAATAAGAAAAAAATTTTTTTTTTGTCATTTTTATCAAAAAAGCAAAGGGGTTAGGTCATCCTAATTTTTGAGGAAAAATTTTTTTCGCACTACCCGCAAAAAACAAATATTGGAATTGAATCCAACACGTTTATCTATCGAACGCAAAAGAAATCAAGTCGATATCTTGAAAACTAAGCAAGTTATGACCAAAAAGGTAACCAGTTCTACTACTGCCTCTTTCCGCCCACTTTTTAGTAGAACTGCTTACAATTTTATTCATAACTTGCTTAGTTTTCAAGATATCGACTTGGTTTATTTTGCGTTGGATAGATAAATTTATTGGCTTTCATTCGTATTCTTTTTTTGCGAAAATAAGAAAAAAAATTTTTTTGTCATTTTTATCAAAAAAGCAAAGGGGTTAGGTCATCCTAATTTTTGAGGAAAAAATTTTTTTCGCACTACCCGCAAAAAACAAATATTGGAATTGAATCCAACACGTTTATCTATCGAACGCAAAAGAAATCAAGTCGATATCTTGAAAACTAAGCAAGTTATGACCAAAAAGGTAACCAGTTCTACTACTGCCTCTTTCCGCCCACCTTTTAGTAGAACTGGTTACAATTTTATTCATAACTTGCTTAGTTTTCAAGATATAGACTTGGTTTATTATGCGTTGGATAGATAAATTTATTGGCTTTCATTTGTATTCTTTTTTGCGAAAAAAAGAAAAAAATTTTTTTGTCATTTTTATCAAAAAAGCATTCGTATTCTTTTTTTGCGAAAAAAGGGGTTAGGTCATCCTAATTTTTGAGAAAAATTTTTTTTCGCACTACCCGTAAAAAACAAATATCGGAATTGAATCCAACACGTTTATCTATCGAATGCAAAAGAAATCAAGTCGATGTCTGGAAAACTAAGCAAGTTATGACCAAAAAGGTAACCAGTTCTACTACTGCCTCTTTCCGCCCACTTTTTAGTAGAACTGGTTACAATTTTATTCATAACTTGCTTAGTTTTCAAGATATCGACTTGGTTTATTTTGCGTTGGATAGATAAATTTATTGGCTTTCATTCGTAACCTTTTTTTTGCGAAAAAAAGAAAAAATTTTTTTTGTCATTTTTATCAAAAAAGCAAAGGGGTTAACCTAATTTTTGAGGAAAAAATTTTTTTTCGCACTACCCGCAAAAAACAAATATTGGAATTGAATCCAACACGTTTATCTATCGAACGCAAAAGAAATCAAGTCGATATCTTGAAAACTAAGCAAGTTATGACCAAAAAGGTAACCAGTTCTACTACTGCCTCTTTCCGCCCACTTTTTAGTAGAACTGGTTACAATTTTATTCATAACTTGCTTAGTTTTCAAGATATCGACTTGGTTTATTTTGCGTTGGATAGATAAATTTATTGGCTTTCATTCGTATTCTTTTTTTGCGAAAATAAGAAAATTTTTTTTTTGTCATTTTTATCAAAAAAGCAAAGGGGTTAGGTCATCCTAATTTTTGAGGAAAAATTTTTTTCGCACTACCCGCAAAAAACAAATATTGGAATTGAATCCAACACGTTTATCTATCGAACGCAAAAGAAATCAAGTCGATATCTTGAAAACTAAGCAAGTTATGACCAAAAAGGTAACCAGTTCTACTACTGCCTCTTTCCGCCCACTTTTTAGTAGAACTGGTTACAATTTTATTCATAACTTGCTTAGTTTTCAAGATATCGACTTGGTTTATTTTGCGTTGGATAGATAAATTTATTGGCTTTCATTCGTATTCTTTTTTTGCGAAAATAAGAAAATTTTTTTTTGTCATTTTTATCAAAAAAGCAAAGGGGTTAGGTCATTCTAATTTTTGAGGAAAAATTTTTTTCGCACTATCCGCAAAAAACAAATATTGCAATTGAATCCAACGCGTTTATCTATCGAACGCAAAAGAAATCAAGTCGATATCTTGAAAACTAAGCAAGTTATGACCAAAAAGGTAACCAGTTCTACTACTGCCTCTTTCCGCCCACTTTTTAGTAGAACTGGTTACAATTTTATTCATAACTTGCTTAGTTTGCAAGATATCGACTTGGTTTATTTTGCGTTGGATAGATAAATTTATTGGCTTTCATTCGTATTCTTTTTTTGCGAAAATAAGAAAAAAATTTTTTTTTAATTTTTATCAAAAAAGCAAAGGGGTTAGGTCATCCTAATTTTTGAGGAAAAAATTTTTTTCGCACTACCCGCAAAAAACAAATATTGGAATTAAATCCAACTCGTTTATCTATCGAACGCAAAAGAAATCAAGTCGATATCTTAAAAACTAAGCAAGTTATGAACAAAAAGGTAACCAGTTCTACTACTGCCTCTTTCCGCCCACTTTTTAGTAGAACTGCTTACAATTTTATTCATAACTTGCTTAGTTTTCAAGATATCGACTTGGTTTATTTTGCGTTGGATAGATAAATTTATTGGCTTTCATTCGTATTCTTTTTTTGCGAAAATAAGAAAAAAAATTTTTTTGTCATTTTTATCAAAAAAGCAAAGGGGTTAGGTCATCCTAATTTTTGAGGAAAAAATTTTTTTCGCACTACCCGCAAAAAACAAACATTGGAATTGAATCCAACACGTTTATCTATCGAACGCAAAAGAAATCAAGTCGATATCTTGAAAACTAAGCAAGTTATGACCAAAAAGGTAACCAGTTCTACTACTGCCTCTTTCCGCCCACCTTTTAGTAGAACTGGTTACAATTTTATTCATAACTTGCTTAGTTTTCAAGATATCGACTTGGTTTATTATGCGTTGGATAGATAAATTTATTGGCTTTCATTCGTAACCTTTTTTTTGCGAAAATAAGAAAAAAATTTTTTTTGTCATTTTTATCAAAAAAGCAAAGGGGTTAGGTCAACCTAATTTTTGAGGAAAAAATTTTTTTCGCACTACCCGCAAAAAACAAATATTGGAATTGAATCCAACACGTTTATCTATCGAACGCAAAAGAAATCAAGTCGATATCTTGAAAACTAAACAAGTTATGACGAAAAAGGTAACCAGTTCTACTACTGCCTCTTTCCGCCCACTTTTTAGTAGAACTGGTTACAATTTTATTCATAACTTGCTTAGTTTTCAAGATATCGACTTGGTTTATTTTGCGTTGGATAGATAAATTTATTGGCTTTCATTCGTATTCTTTTTTTGCGAAAATAAGAAAAAAATTTTTTTTTGTCATTTTTATCAAAAAAGCAAAGGGGTTAGGTCATCCTAATTTTTGAGGAAAAATTTTTTTCGCACTACCCGCAAAAAACAAATATTGGAATTGAATCCAACACGTTTATCTATCGAACGCAAAAGAAATCAAGTCGATATCTTGAAAACTAAGCAAGTTATGACCAAAAAGGTAACCAGTTCTACTACTGCCTCTTTCCGCCCACTTTTTAGTAGAACTGCTTACAATTTTATTCATAACTTGCTTAGTTTTCAAGATATCGACTTGGTTTATTTTGCGTTGGATAGATAAATTTATTGGCTTTCATTCGTATTCTTTTTTTGCGAAAATAAGAAAAAAAATTTTTTTGTCATTTTTATCAAAAAAGCAAAGGGGTTAGGTCATCCTAATTTTTGAGGAAAAAATTTTTTTCGCACTACCCGCAAAAAACAAATATTGGAATTGAATCCAACACGTTTATCTATCGAACGCAAAAGAAATCAAGTCGATATCTTGAAAACTAAGCAAGTTATGACCAAAAAGGTAACCAGTTCTACTACTGCCTCTTTCCGCCCACCTTTTAGTAGAACTGGTTACAATTTTATTCATAACTTGCTTAGTTTTCAAGATATAGACTTGGTTTATTATGCGTTGGATAGATAAATTTATTGGCTTTCATTTGTATTCTTTTTTGCGAAAAAAAGAAAAAAATTTTTTTGTCATTTTTATCAAAAAAGCATTCGTATTCTTTTTTTGCGAAAAAAGGGGTTAGGTCATCCTAATTTTTGAGAAAAATTTTTTTTCGCACTACCCGTAAAAAACAAATATCGGAATTGAATCCAACACGTTTATCTATCGAATGCAAAAGAAATCAAGTCGATGTCTGGAAAACTAAGCAAGTTATGACCAAAAAGGTAACCAGTTCTACTACTGCCTCTTTCCGCCCACTTTTTAGTAGAACTGGTTACAATTTTATTCATAACTTGCTTAGTTTTCAAGATATCGACTTGGTTTATTTTGCGTTGGATAGATAAATTTATTGGCTTTCATTCGTAACCTTTTTTGCGAAAAAAAAGAAAAAATTTTTTTTGTCATTTTTATCAAAAAAGCAAAGGGGTTAGGTCAACCTAATTTTTGAGAAAAAAATTTTTTTCGCACTACCCGCAAAAAACAAATATTGGAATTGAATCCAACACGTTTATCTATCGAACGCAAAAGAAATCAAGTCGATATCTTGAAAACTAAGCAAGTTATGACCAAAAAGGTAACCAGTTCTACTACTGCCTCTTTCCGCCCACTTTTTAGTAGAACTGGTTACAATTTTATTCATAACTTGCTTAGTTTTCAAGATATCGACTTGGTTTATTTTGCGTTGGATAGATAAATTTATTGGCTTTCATTCGTATTCTTTTTTTGCGAAAATAAGAAAATTTTTTTTTTGTCATTTTTATCAAAAAAGCAAAGGGGTTAGGTCATCCTAATTTTTGAGGAAAAATTTTTTTCGCACTACCCGCAAAAAACAAATATTGGAATTGAATCCAACACGTTTATCTATCGAACGCAAAAGAAATCAAGTCGATATCTTGAAAACTAAGCAAGTTATGACCAAAAAGGTAACCAGTTCTACTACTGCCTCTTTCCGCCCACTTTTTAGTAGAACTGGTTACAATTTTATTCATAACTTGCTTAGTTTTCAAGATATCGACTTGGTTTATTTTGCGTTGGATAGATAAATTTATTGGCTTTCATTCGTATTCTTTTTTTGCGAAAATAAGAAAATTTTTTTTTGTCATTTTTATCAAAAAAGCAAAGGGGTTAGGTCATTCTAATTTTTGAGGAAAAATTTTTTTCGCACTATCCGCAAAAAACAAATATTGCAATTGAATCCAACGCGTTTATCTATCGAACGCAAAAGAAATCAAGTCGATATCTTGAAAACTAAGCAAGTTATGACCAAAAAGATAACCAGTTCTACTACTGCCTCTTTCCGCCCACTTTTTAGTAGAACTGGTTACAATTTTATTCATAACTTGCTTAGTTTGCAAGATATCGACTTGGTTTATTTTGCGTTGGATAGATAAATTTATTGGCTTTCATTCGTATTCTTTTTTTGCGAAAATAAGAAAAAATTTTTTTTTTTAATTTTTATCAAAAAAGCAAAGGGGTTAGGTCATCCTAATTTTTGAGGAAAAAATTTTTTTCGCACTACCCGCAAAAAACAAATATTGGAATTGAATCCAACACGTTTATCTATCGAACGCAAAAGAAATCAAGTCGATATCTTGAAAACTAAGCAAGTTATGACCAAAAAGGTAACCAGTTCTACTACTGCCTCTTTCCGCCCACTTTTTAGTAGAACTGGTTACAATTTTATTCATAACTTGCTTAGTTTTCAAGATATCGACTTGGTTTATTTTGCGTTGGATAGATAAATTTATTGGCTTTCATTCGTATTCTTTTTTTGCGAAAATAAGAAAATTTTTTTTTGTCATTTTTATCAAAAAAGCAAAGGGGTTAGGTCATCCTAATTTTTGAGAAACAATTTTTTTTCGCACTACCCGAAAAAAACAAATATTGGAATTGAATCCAACACGTTTATCTATAGAACGCAAAAGAAATCAAGTCGATATCTTGAAAACTAAGCAAGTTATGACCAAAAAGGTAACCAGTTCTACTACTGCCTCTTTCCGCCCACTTTTTAGTAGAACTGGTTACAATTTTATTCATAACTTGCTTAGTTTGCAAGATATCGACTTGGTTTATTTTGCGTTGGATAGATAAATTTATTGGCTTTCATTCGTATTCTTTTTTTGCGAAAATAAGAAAAAATTTTTTTTTTTAATTTTTATCAAAAAAGCAAAGGGGTTAGGTCATCCTAATTTTTGAGGAAAAAATTTTTTTCGCACTACCCGCAAAAAACAAATATTGGAATTGAATCCAACACGTTTATCTATCGAACGCAAAAGAAATCAAGTCGATATCTTGAAAACTAAGCAAGTTATGACCAAAAAGGTAACCAGTTCTACTACTGCCTCTTTCCGCCCACTTTTTAGTAGAACTGGTTACAATTTTATTCATAACTTGCTTAGTTTTCAAGATATAGACTTGGTTTATTTTGCGTTGGATAGATAAATTTATTGGCTTTCATTCGCATTCTTTTTTTGCGAAAATAAGAAAAAATTTTTTGTCATTTTTATCAAAAAACAAAGGGATTAGGTCATCCTAATTTTTGAGGAAAAAATTTTTTTCGCACTACCCGCAAAAAACAAATATTGGAATTGAATCCAATACGTTTATCTATCGAACGCAAAAGAAATCAAGTCGATATCTTGAAAACTAAGCAAGTTATGACGAAAAAGGTAACCAGTTCCACTACTGCCTCTTTCCGCCCACTTTTTAGTAGAACTGGTTACAATTTTATTCATAACTTGCTTAGTTTTCAAGATATCGACTTGGTTTATTTTGCGTTGGATAGATAAATTTATTGGCTTTCATTCGTATTCTTTTTTTGCGAAAATAAGAAAAAAATTTTTTGTCATTTTTATCAAAAAAGCAAAGGGGTTAGGTCATCCTAATTTTTG